>CM062827.1:27484265-28233672 GCA_031772345.1 Himalopsyche anomala
TAATATTGCTGCAGAAAGGAACCGGGCACTTGATCTCTTGACAGTGCTTCGCGTGATAACAGCAGAGAGCGATCAGCTGCTTGCAGATCGAACAGCCGCCGTTTGTCTTTCTCTTGCAATTCTTGGTGTGCATAACGACCCTCTTCATCTTCTGACAGGAAGGCAGGCGACAGTTGGCGTCGCGACACTGGCATGCGTGCACCAAAGACTGGATGCAACGCTGGATGGAAAGCTTGCGAGCTTCCTGAGGGTTGGCTTGTCTCGTGTCTCCCGGCGAGGAACCGTCGTCCAGGTCGAATCCAAGCTTCTCCATCCGATGAGGATGGCCCTCCTTGCCATAGCAGACAAGGCAGAGATCAAAGTCATCGCACACGGTGCAGTGGTATCTGGTGTCCACATGGCCTTTGCAATGGTTGCAGGTGTACACGAATTTATCCTGACCCTGATTGTGCAACTCCCACAACATGCAGAGGGTGGAGAACTGAGCTCGCCTCATAGAGGAGAACTCGTAATGGCGGTCGCGGGCCATTGTCAGAAAGGCGTCCCTTCCGTCCATGAGATCGCAGTTGATGAGTGGATCCGGATCTTGGATCGGAGCCAAACTGGCGGCCGATTGGACCGAGTGCAAGCGGATAACGAAGAACACCTCTTTGTGCTTCTCCATAGTGGCAAATATTTTAGCGCTGAGGTCGTTTCCGATCTGCTGATCGCTCTGTTTCTTACTACTCTTGCGTTGGGCGGCCTTCGACTTGTTCGATTTCTTAGCTTTCTTTTGACTCTGTCCCTTTTTCTTGCCGTCCAACCCTGTCTCAGATTCATCGGATTGCTGGAATATCTGCTGAAATAATTCAAAAATTCCACGTAAGCCAGCTGTTCAATATTTCAATCTTATAATGATAAAAAATTTAAGATATTACTTATATATTTTATGTCATATTCAATGGATTTGGCAGTTGGAAAATCTACCCTACCCCTCTTTCTAGTTCATTTAATAATCAAAATAATCAACTGGAGATATTTCATGAAGCATGTATCACACTTAGCAAACATGTGGAATAATAATAGGAAGTTATCAATTATTTGAATGTTGACAATCTTTTTTTATATAATTTAGTGCAGGGATGCCTAACTGGTAGATTGTGATCGGTCGGTCGATCCCAAAGCAAAATTTGGTCAGTTCCGAAAGCTTCTGTGAATTTTGAAAACATATATAATTTAAATATAAAATATACAAAAATACTAAAATTGAATTATTTTGTAAGCACAAATCTATCTATTGATATGTATTTCGCATTTAAAATAAACATTTCTAAGTTTGAAGGGAAAAAACCCTAATAAAATTTCTTACAAGAATCATGTTAGAAGTCGATCGCGAGAAAACTTAAGATTGAAAAGTTGATCCTAGTGGATAGGGCTTAAAAGGGTTGGGCACCCTCGATTTAGTGATTTAAAATCTCCCATATTACTCATAAGTAAATAATGTATGTTTATGACTGTAAAAAGTATTCTTTATGGATATGGACACGAAGATGGCAGGGTTTTTCCTTAAAGGCACACTATAGTTTCTCCGAGATTACCACTCCACACCTCGAGTAAAATATATGAAATGTTTTACTCAGAGATATCATTAAGCTATGTGTGTTTACCGTTTGACAAATATATATTACCAGAGAAGTATATAAGTGGACATTGGAAAATGAATCCAATTTACCTCAACCAATGGCACTCAGCAGTTGCAGAACACTGTTCTAATCAGTCTGACTTGAATCAAATTACCAGAAATAAAATACAAAGGGACTCACAGCGGCCTCGGCGGCTTCAGCTTGTTTTCTCTTCTCCTCTTCTTCCTGGTCTAGTTCTTTGATAGACTCTTCTAAGACGTTAGGCCAGAAATCTCCTTCAAAGTAAGGCAGATCGGCAGCCGATGACACGTTATCTTCCATGGCCTGCTTCAGGATATCCTTGTAGTCGAATATGATACGTTCGATGATGCCTTTGTCGAGCATCTTCTTGTACCACTCTTGAAGACGCTTTGGCTTAGGGATTTTCTGTTCCAAAGGATGGCAGTGGAAAATGTAGTCGTCTCCCTCAGAGGGCGGACACGCCCAGATGTGAGCCATGATGTACCCCAACTGCTTCGCATAATCCAAGTATCCAAGAAGAATCTCATGATAGACGGCCGTACGATACTGCCGCGGCTTAAAAAAATGCACAGAATCCAAATAAGCGATGTACACCCGGCGCGTGTTGGGCATCGGTGCCTCGCTGCCGTATTCTTGAACGTGCATGCCGAAAAAGCAGACGTCGGCTCCGTCCACTTCCTCGAAAGCAAACAGCGCCTTGGCTCTGTACGGAAACTCGCCCGGTAAGTCACCACCGTCGACGAATCGACCGCGCATGCCAGGCTTCACCTCCACCGTCTTGTCGGAGCTGGCGACCACCCTTATGCTGACTTCCCCAGCGCCCGCCTCTTTTTTCTTCAAAAAGTTGTTGACTCGGGTCTCTATGTAGATACCCAGCTTGGAAGTGGGGAGACGCTTGGCATTGAACTTGTTCTCTTTTCTCTTGGCACTCTTTTTCTTGAGGCAATTTTGACAGACGAAACCCGCAGGCCAAATCTGTTCCAAGTGGAGAGCGCATATCTGATGTTGCTTTCTGCCGCAGTCGCCGCATATGACGTACGGTTCCAGTTCGAGGTGATCGTTTCTCATCTCTTTGAATTGGTCTTTCTTAATCGCCCTGAAATCAAAAGCCCGATGGTCACACCTCTTCTTCTATTCTAAGAATATTGCAATATTGAAATTAAATATTATGAACTCACGTCTGCGTCTGCATGGGGTCATCTCCCAACGTCACAGTGTCGCCGACAATATCATTAAAACACTTTTGACAAAATGTATATCTGAAATTTAAAATAACACAAGACATTAAATCACTGCACAAAATGAAAAGAATTGTGTAAAATTTCTCAAACTTCTTTCCAGCAAATAACAAAAATACACCCGTGAAAGAGATCACAAAATACTCACCTATTTTGGTAACTGAAGTACTTTGCGTCCCTCGGTATAGTACAGAGCTGTTTGCCATAACAGCACAGGACTTGCGGGTTGAAAGTGTATTTCCGTCCGCAGCAGTAGCCCAAAATTTGCATCACCGGGTCAATTTCTTGTTCAAACACTTCCGACAGCTAAAACAAACAAAAAAATCAGTTCTACATAAATGATTTTAATGTATTCAAAAAATCTTTTATGAACACAAACACGCAAAGATACTTATTTCACATAAAACATTATGAACTGAAAATTATTTTTTATTAACTATTTACAACAGTAAAATCATCTTTTTCACCTTGGTGCAATATTTGTAAACGCGGGTGTTCTTTTTGTTGTAGAGCCAAGCATTGTCAAACATCTGCCAAACGTCATCCACGTACTCCCAGGGATCGGAGTACTGGCCGGCGTCTAATTTATGTTTGACAGTAGAGAGATCCATAGGCTTCTTCACGATGTCGAAGTAGTCGGGGATGCACAGAGCTTCCGGTTCCACGGGCTGACGGAAAGGAACAGATTCTGGATCCTGGCGGAAAAGCTTCTCTAGTGTCGGCATGAGGGCCTGTCGGAGCTCTTCTGGTTTGAAAGTACACTTCCATTTTTTGTCTTGGGCGCCTGCTGTATTTTGAATCGGTTCAGGAACAGGCGGTTTCACATCCTTGGACGGTGACATGGGCTCATCTTTGATATCGGACTCTTCTTTGATGGGTCGGTCGACACCGTCATCTGGCTCCATTTTGATCTCTTTTTTGACATCTGAATGGGAACCTTTTCCACCGCGACCGCCGAACGCTTCATCCGGGTCCTCTTTTTTTATATCGTGCTCTTGCTTGATCTCCATTTTGCCACCCGCTCCTCCATGGCTGCGCGGCCGCGGACTATCTTCCTGGTCCATGGCGGCCGCAGCGTTTAACGCTGCCATCTGGGAGGAGAGGTTGGAAGACGACCGAGAAGCTGCTGCACTCTTACCGGGCACACTCGGTACTTGATCTTGTGAAGAAGGTGGCAAAGGACTGGGAAGGGGCGGTGGGACTAGTGGGGTGGAGGGGGTGTCGGGGGGAAGAGGTCCATTGGAA
Organism: Himalopsyche anomala; assembly: GCA_031772345.1. Taxonomy (NCBI): domain Eukaryota; kingdom Metazoa; phylum Arthropoda; class Insecta; order Trichoptera; family Rhyacophilidae; genus Himalopsyche; species Himalopsyche anomala. Next base: position 27,488,392 of record CM062827.1, read on the forward strand.
GCGACGCCTGCCGGACAGGGAGACGGGCCTTTTTGAGAACCGACAGAGGCCGGACCGGAACTCATTTGAGAGGCGGCAGACACCTGATCGGAGGGAGCAGGGGTGAGAGACGAAGGCAAAGGCATTCGAGGGTATTGACTCTGAGAAGCGTAAGGACTGGGAGCGCGACCAAGAGGGGTGCCGTTGGCCGCCACTTGCTGGTGGACGGCAGCCACCATTCGCGCTTTGACAAGATCAGGCAATTGCTGACCGGGAGACGCACTGGGCAAACTCGGACCGTTGGAACCTAACGAAGGGAACGGATTCGAGACAGAATTTCCAGCCGAGAGATTTGAAGCGGGAGAGGTCATAGGTTGGCCGAACGGCGAGAGACCCGGATTAGGTGCGGCTGCATTAGAGTTTGGTGTCGGAGGTAGTGCATTAGGACTCGGTCCCGGAGGACCGACAAGGTTATTTTGGAACTGCATTCGGGGGGGCGCCGTGAGCCCCGTTCCGGGCGAGTGGCTCCTCATTCCCGTGGGCTGCTGCTGGATGACGAGAGGCATCCTGCCAGCGGGATTGGGAGGCCCGGCCACCAGAGGCAACTGAGGTCTCACGGGGGCCCCTGCTCCGCTTCCCCCTCCCGCATTGACCTGCTGCTGCTGCAGTTGCTGCTCTTTCCTCTTTTGCCTCTTCTCTTCCAACTCTTTTTGAATTTTATAAATTTTCTCAGCCAGCAGGTGATAGTATTCAGAGCGGGTGCCGGCCATTTCGTACATGTCTCCTTCCACTTTCCGCGCGTATGCCACCAAATTATGCATACGTTTATCCAACATGGCAGTGGGGTCCGGCGTTGGGAATATCGCTTGGACTCTAAAATAAAAGAGAGCAAAATTAATGTCGATAAAAATGCAAAGCCGATTAGAAGAATTGCAGCTTACTGTGAAACTGTAACTTACAATTTGTGAACTAGGTGATTTCTGAGGTCTGACGTTATAGACTGATGCCACTCTTTGCTTCCTGATACAGGTGCAGCCGTCACCTGCCCACCGCCAAGCTGAAGACCACCGGTACCTAACTGAAAGAATAATACAAATAAAGTCATTTTTTAAATGTACCAATAATGTAAGATATCATTGTCAAGTTTTATTTAAAAATATATCATCAATAGAAGAACCAGCAAATACATTCTATTGCCCATGTCCATGCTGATCATTGTACCAAACTCATTTCACTTCATACATGTTTATATCATTTAACATCATGAATCGGAAGCGTACCAATTCTTCAACTTTATAAAATTAAACCAACAGTCATAAATGACCTCCCATCTTTTAGTGAACCTAAAAAACGGCAATGATAATTCATTCACAATTTCAAATATTTTTATACATCTAGGCCAGTGTCTGTCAAACTTTTTTAATATACGGCACACTGGCAAAGAGGATTTTTTTCCACAGCACACAATAAAAATGCCTTAAAAGGAAATGCACCTTATAAATTATAAATATAGATAATCATACTTTTGGTAACATTTTTAAAATGAGCACATATGTTCATAAGTGGGAATAATTTTATTATTGAGAAGGAAGCAATTGATTTTTAGGAAGAATTCTGTCAAAATCCGACTGTAAATTAGATAAACAATCACTCCTCATCTACCATCCATAGCCGCTCTCGTTTTTTATATTCCATTTCCACATGTGCTGAAAAAACAAATTCGCAAAGATACGACGCTCCAAACGGCAACAGAGATTTCATCATTGCGATATCCAAAATGCTGACAACTCTGGCTCAGAAAATGCGGCTTTGTGCACAGAGCCGTTTTTATAGATTTTCTTAAAATTTCCTCTTGTGTTAGTATCTAGTTTGTACCGTTGAATCTTGCGAATGGTTAATGACCCACTGCTACATTTGATAATCAATTGATAGGAAAGAAGAGGACGCTGCGTATATACCATGGGTACTGTATCCTTGTCTACCAATATGGACGAACGAGAGCAATATTTATTTGAATATGTAGGTATTGAATTTATTTAAAATTGAAGAAAATTTTAATGAACAAGCTTTATTTAAAATGAACAGTTTGAAGGGTTCTTCCTTCGCAGCATACCTGAGGCTTCTTACGACACACAGTTTGGCAGACACTGTTCTAGGCAAACAGAATAATATATATTTTTAGTGATAAATATTGTAATGTTCCAACGATCCGATTAGTGAAGAGGAAAACAGTCGCTTTAGAAGAGAGCAGCGACAAGTCTGTTAAGTAGTTTATTCCATTCATTACATTTTGTATTTTGCATGAAAAACGTGTACACAGTGAAAAATAATTAATATCTTAAATAGGATACAATTTGCCTGAATAAAAACTCACCACTTGCTGAGCCTGGAGGTCCTGATTGACGAGGTTTGGTAAGTTAGGCTGGTTATTCTGATGCTGCTGGTGCTGATTTAGACCAAACAGCTGCATGGCTGCCATGGAAGTCTGCTGAGTGGGATCTGAGCCCAGGGGCGGTCCCACCGAGAGAAGAGGCCGCACAGGAACGGGGCCTCGAACTCCCGCAGGAGCTACGACGCGAATATTTCCCAAGCCCGGAGTCACTCCCTGAGACAGTTGAGGTCCTCCAGGTGCCACGGGTGCTCCCCCGGGGCCCGTCGGACACTGGAGTCCTAGCATATCGTACGCCCGTCTCATGTCTGATGGGGAAGGGTTGGAGTTAGCCACTGGAGGGTTCACGCCGGTGACCGTCCCAGATAGAACTGTAATTTAAAATCATTCAAATTCCTTGACTATTTTTCGTATATTTAAATCCAAACAAATCAAGCCACGAGCAAAAAAACCAAAGCGTCCCTGTTTTCGACCCCTTGAGAAGTAAATATTCTTTATTTTAAATACAAACGAAAAAGTGAAAAGAAAAATTTTGGTTACTTATCCAAGAGGAATATTACTTATTTTTTTGAGAAGTTAATATTTATTTTAAATTTTAAAACGCACAGTTAAGTATTAATTAACTAATTCAATACTGATTTTAAATAATTTCAAAGAAGCTGTTGCTTCCAGTTCGAGTCTAGATCTTTATTGCGTTTAGACGTGTGATTCTCTACTGACATTGATTTCGCCAATATTATATGGCTTCAGAATTCATCTAGAAATATTATTGTAACAAATAATAAAAATAATGTGACTGCAAAAAATCACCGACAGATAGATGTGTGCGCTATCCATATCTGAAGAGATAATAATTCAATAAAAAATATAATAATGGCAATAGATGAAAGATGATTAAGACAATAACGACAACTGTTATCAAATTAGAGAAATTAAATACTGACCCGAACCTAACGGCATCAAATTAGAGATGTCAAAAAAACATGTGACGAATAATAAACAGTCCCTACACGTCCCTTTTCATTTTATAATGCCAATCACATGTAGAGTAAAAGAAAACTTTGCAAATGGAAATCGATTTAGATGTTATTTATTTGAGTCAAAAAACGTATATATACTTTACACAATAATAAACTTGATTCACACAAGCACTCATGGTCGCAAGAATATATGAGATGATATGCGAGCAGCTGTAGCAAAACATAATTCAAAAAAAGATGCATAAACCAAATTTTTAATTAAAACAAATTTAACAACTACATTATATTTTTTATTCTACATTATGTGGTACAATTCAAAATAAGTATTCTTATCTTGAAATGGAAGCTATTATTTCCAACTGTCCCAGATATATTTGCAAAATGTTTTCAGAAACAACACAATAATGAGCCCTCGAGAAGTGAAATAAGCCAAGTAGTAAAATGATAAAACTTTTCTATTGGACTTTTAAGAATAATCACGTCTTTAATTCGTGTTTTGGTGGTTTGCATGTTTTTATTTTAGAGATATAAATAACACTATTGCAGTGTGTATTTACTGAGGTCACTTCACTTTTATGATATTTTAAGACATGGATAATATTATAACACATCTAACTCATCTTTTCCTAAAATAAAACATGGCTCACTTAACCCCTCAGAGGTTCAATTGATCATTTTCATAGCTGAACCTGAAGGCAGAAATCAAATTGAAAGCCAAACCTCGATTTGAGAGTGGATTTGTCTAGTATTATGTTATCGGTCTATTAAATAACACTATTGAAAAAAACTCACCTCCGCTGAGATTGTTACTTCTGTTTCTGTCGGCCTGCTTGAGCGGCAAACAGACGGGGCAGTCATTTCTGGCACAGTGTTTCCAGTGATTAATAATTTGTCTAGACGAAGAGCAGTGAGGAATCGTGCAAGTCTTCCCAGCCTGTAAGTGGAAATTTTCAATTTTGGATACATTTATCATCAGTAGTTTAAGCGGTAGTTTGAAAAATATTCCCCTATTTAAAATTAATCAAATCAACAATATTTAATTTAAACTTGAAAACCATCGAAAAGCTCAAAATCAAAAAACAAACCTGGCAAGTGGTCATGTGGTTGAGCACTCCTTTCATGGTCCGGCAGTGCGGCAGGGTGCACTGCCACACCTCTCCGTTGGTCTGAGACTCTCTCCGCTGGCACTTGTGCGCATGAAGCAACAGCACCAGCTGCTGCTGGATGAGTTTTCTCTTCTCCGGGTCGGCGATTGTAGGCACTGGCTGAGCTGCCGGTTGACCAGCCGTCGGGGTAGGGAGGTTGGCGGCCTGCGGCCCCGGCTGGGTTCCCGCCGGGGCCCCTGACTGAGGCTGCTGCGGGGATGGAGCCGGGGGCACCGCTTGTCCTGCCATGCCTCCTCCTGCGCCGCCACCCTCTCCTAATCCCAGCAGACGTCCCCCGCCTGCTCCCACTCCCCCTGCGACCCCCACACCAGCGCCGCCTCCGGCCACAACTGATCCCGCTATGTTACCGATTCCTCTCTGAGACGGGGCCACACCTGAATTTATGCCAAAATTATGAAACACTTGTCATTGAAAGCTTTAAGCACACAATCCAATGTCTACCAATTAAAAAAATAATTAGGTGATAACGATTATCATAAAAAAGGGAAAAATAAATCCAGAATGAAATGATATAATCAAACCGAATTATTTTTTAGACTTAAATGATGGTGTCTCTCTGATGAGAGCTCCAAACTATGGCCTGTGAGTACCGCCAATCTGGACATGCCCAGTATCCATATAATGTTGGTTTGATGAGCTAGCTACGTCTTGGTGGGACTTAGTTGAGAAGTAATTGTGGCACATAGGATAAAAAATTTGGAGACCTCTGGGCTACATCAACACATCTAAGTCTATCCACTAACAAGAAAAAACATTATAAAAAGTTTTTTTGTAAACTTTTGATAGTTTTTTTTTTTAATATTTGGTATTACAGCTGATGCCAATGCGTTAAATATTTTAAATTTGAGAGATCATTCGAGAAAAACTATGAGAATTATTAGTAAGTCACTCAAGGTAAATTGAGATCACAAACACCCATGTCTTATGTCTCAAATTTAAAATAAAAAATCTAAATTCGACATTGACCTTACCGGGAATCGAACCCAGATTTGCCTGATCGGAAGAGCAAGCCCTAACCAACTAAGCCACAGCGGGTGAGTTTTAGCTGTATTGGAATAATGGAGCCAAATGAAACAATTTGGAATTTTGTAAAATACTTGGTTAGCAATTTTGATTATGAGTACACCCATCCCCCGATTCATGCGGTAGATTTATTTTTCACAATTCCCATGTAAAAAAAAGACAAGGAATAACTTATATATTACTTATAACTTAACTTGCAACAAAACTAAAATTTATTCGTCCTCGTCTTCTAACATTCCAACTACGGAATGTTCGCTGGGAAGGTTACTTTCTTTTTGAAACATTATCAGCTAAATGTCTGCCTCTGTTAGCCTTACAAATGCGAGTTCTTTTTATAACATTTTTCATCAAATATTCATGCAATTCAAAGAATATTTCATTAATTTCATCACAAACGTTTTGTTTAAGTTACTCAAAGGTTTTCGGTTTGTTGACATAAACCTTGCTCTTTATATATCCCAAAAAAAAGAAGCCCGGGGCTGTTGAATCTGTCGACCGTGGGGGTCAATCCAATTGACATCACCATTTCTTGAATTCTTCCAGTAATTCCATTGTAACATTGGCTGAATGTGAAGTTGCACCATCTTGTTGGTACTACATGTTAATCAAGCCCAAAGCATTCAATTCTGGCGTCAAAAAGTTATCAAACAAGTTACGATAATGTTCTCCATTAACATTTAACGTAATGCCACGTTCATCTTCAAAAAAGTAATGGTCAATGATTTCTCCAGACCACATAGCACAACATAACTGTCAGTTGGATGCAAAGGTAACTGATGAATCATTTGAGGATTCTCTATTGCCCAGAACTGATAATTTTGTTTATCAACATATCCATTTAAATAGAAATGGGCCTCATCACTCATTATGATTTTTTATGGAAATTAGGGTTATCGTGAGCAAGCTATAACATCTTACTGGCACATGTTCGGCATAGTAAATAGACTTGAGGAAGCTCTCGGGTCAATTGAATTTAAATGAAAAAAAATGCAAATCTTTATGCATAATTTTCCACAAAGTTGTTGTCTTGAGGTTGTGTCGAATTAAGGTTGAATTGTTGTGAATATTTTCTTGGACAGCAGCAATGTTTTCAGCTGATCTATTTGTACATAATGGCCCAGACTTGTGTTAATAATCTACTAGAGAGCATCTTTCTTCAAATAGTCGGTTTCGATGGCACATTTATGGAATTATTTCATCAATAGACAATTCTTCAAGCTCTTCTGCTCCCGATGAATTAAATAAATTCATAATTACTGGATGAAATGACGATATCTTTTGCAACCACTTCTGGCCATATGTTTCGGAACAAGGATTTCAGCTGAGCGTATACTGAGATGCAACACATGGCAGCCCAGATTTTGTATTACATGAACGAAAACAGACTTGCATACACTGCAGATGCAGACATGCGTCAGACCTGTGCTGCACTATGTTGTAGTGCCAGCATAGATTCCTGCATGAAACGTGCACGTTTGAAAGCGTTTTTTTTTTACTTGGCTACAAAAATGACCGAGAAATTAAGTGAATTATAATGAAATTAACTTTGTTTATATGATTCTACTCGTGAAGACCTACTCTAAAAAGTTATTGCAGGTCTGCACCTGCCAATTCTGTTCCAAATCAACATACTTATCGAGTTTATTATACACCTACAGAACCATTTAAATGCTTTTAAAATAGTAACCTGGCATCTGAGGAGGAGCAGTTCCTTGTTGAGGTACATAGGGAGGGTGATATGAGGCGAGGGAATGACCGCCAGGAGCAGACAGCCGCTGCCCTCCCACCAAATGGTGAGGCGGCCCTCTGACTGCCCCAACCCCAACGCCTACTCCCATGTGTCCAGGACCGCCTTGCTGCTGCTGCTGCTGTTGTTGCTGCTGCTGTTGTTGCTGCTGCTGCTGCTGCTGTTGCTGCTGTTGCTGCTGCTGTTGTTGTTGCTGCTGCTGCTGCTGCTGCTGTTGTTGCTGCTGCTGCTGCTGCTGCTGCTGTTGTTGCTGCTGCTGTTGCTGCTGCTGTTGTTGCTGCTGTTGCATGGCTGCAGCGGTAACACGAGCAATGTGTAACCCATTTTGCATTGCTCCCTGTAAGGTAATCAACTTTAATTCAATTACTGTTGTCCTCTTTTGAATTATGTTAAGAAAAATCTCAAAAAAACCAAAAACCCTACTACCCAAAAAAAATGGATGAATCAATATCTAAGTCATTAAGCTGAAAAGGTTTGACTGTCATTTGATTATTTGGAAACCATTATTCAGGTAAACAGCTTCATTTGTTCAATTACAGTGAAACCCTGATTCTATGTTTTCCATGGGAACATCATAAAAAACCGAATAATGCAGGAAATCTTCAAATAATACCAAAAAATGTTTAATTTTCAACAATCTTATTGATGTATTTCATTTTTTTTATTAAAAAACATATAAATATATTTTTAAATTGTTTAATACATACTAAGTTGCCTATATGTATTTTGGCACTTAAACTTTGAGAGACACATTTCAAGTTAATCTTTTTTTGCTATGTTGACTCATTTTCTTCAGGATTTTTTCAACACCCCGATTTGTTTACAGTTTCTCAGCTAATGTTCTAGTTTTCCTAGTAATTTATGAGCGAAAAAATAAATATTCAACAAAAACATTCAATCGGGATAATATTTTGATGGTAAATCGGGGAACGATTAATGCGAGAATTATTTACCATTGTTCTTATGGGTGTTTGGCCGGGACTATGAAAAATAAACAATCTATGAGGGAAAACGAACTCACAACAATAATTGCAGGGATCTTTTCCAAAACTGTCTACTTTAAAATTTTGTAAAATACATATGCATGCCATATGAATTGATTATGACAGGAAGAGATGTTTTAACTTGTCCTTTAAAAATTAGGTTATCTATTGTATGGATTATTATTTATTGAAGAAACACAAAATTTCAGTTTGTTCATGAAACTGCAATATTTCCAGCAATAAAGTAGTTTTGGAGTTGGAATTGTATTATTTAAGTATAAAAGGATTGTACCTACAGTTGATAGTAAAATAAGAACACACCAATTAATAGAATTGGCAAATATCATATCAGATAAAAATACAATCTAATGAATGTACACTTATTTTTCTTTCGTAGTGGCTCAAACATAAGCCCCGAGTATACCTTGATGATCAGATGCCAGGTGGTGTTTAAGTCATTACTTTCTGTTTAACCTTTTCCTTACGGTGCTAAAAATCCCGCAAGCTCTGGAGATATGTATTTACTAAAACTTATGAAAAAGTGATTTAAAAATCGGAAATATTAGAGTTTTAATAAATATTGATTTTATTAAACATATTTCAAGTAGAAGTGTAACAATTTTTGTAATGTTAGCGCTGAAAACTGTCTGAAAACGAGAAAAAAGCATCGCAAATATCCAGCAGTACCACCGCATATGACAACTAACATGTTACTAAATCAAATGCCGGCCGCGATGTTTCATACCAGACGAGGTCAAACACATGCATACAGTACACACACATCGAGGTGCACCGGCAAACATCCGTGTATTGGCAAGTCTATTCGCGATATGTCGACAAATCATTTATTTCCTTCACTCCAGATGAATAATTATGCATAGCAAAATTTTTATATAATTCATAATTATATTACGGAGGAATACATAAATTCTGAGCACCATACCTATTATATTTCTTATCGATATTGACATTATTTGAGTCGAATTGTAGTAAATACATATTTCAGGGAGGGAACGGTTAAATTTTCTTTCTACACACTTTAACTTTGCAATATTTTTGAACACTTTATAATGATATCACTGTAATATGCTCATTTCTCAACTATTAAAAAAATTTAACTATTGAAATAAAACACGCAATGAATCACGAACTAGAGTTAGTTTAAAAGAAATAGTCGAAAATTTCAGAAGAATAAAAATCAATTCTATATACAGAAAATCAGTTGTTTTAAAAAAAAAACTATCATCAAAATCACAATGATTTAAGGCGATTTAGCCAAACAAAACCTGATACACCAACTGGTGCATGGGACAGTTGTGATTAAACTTATGTGCTTAACACATTTTTAGCATTTTTGACATAGTCTGTTTTGGAAAAGAGCCCCACTATTATCTGACAAAAGAAAACTGTAAAATTGGCATGTGCATTATATATGAAAATTACCTGCGGTACGGCGTGGTGTGCAGGATGATGGGACGGTCCCATGAGCGGTGCGGACGCTGGTTGCTTGTTGAGACTGTTCACGACCAGAGCTCCACCTCCCACTCCTACCCCCATACTGTTGGTCATGATCATCCCTCCTCCTCCTCCCACGGTGCTTACGTTCATACCTGTTTAGATAAATCAACATGTAAATCTACCGCTGAGTGAAATATCATGACGGTGCGAATTTTCACATCTTAAATGTATGGATACTACCGATAGCTTTATCCATTTGACAAGCGCGCACCTGGTGTGGTGTGCACGATTATCCAAAAAGATTTAGATATAAAACTTAACTTTTGAAAAATAAAACCAACCTTTTAGCAGTGATGACACTGGAAAGTTCAGTGTATTACTACAAATATGGACATATTCAGTGTAGACAGTTTTATTTCTACTTATATCATGTTGCAAAAGCAATGAGCTTATTCACATTAAGGGGTTACACGCAGTTGCAAGGCTCAAAAAAAACATTTTTTTATGAATTTTTTATAGACACAGTTTTTATTTATCAATTACAAATGATAGTTATTCAAATAGAACCTACTTTCAAGAATACAATTGCGCGTCAATCATGTAAAAATATTAATGTGCACCGCTCCTGAAAAAGATGTTCCAAACGACCTCTAAAAAAAGGCGCTTGGCGGTGATCTCCATTTCGGCGGTTTGGATTATTTGAAATCAAAAAATATGGTGAATTCTTTTGAAGGATAGATTAATGCAGGTATTGAACGAAGGAATAAGAAATTTTTTGATTTTTGACAAAATGGCGTCTATTTGTAAATTTTTTTTCGTTTTTGACTGAAATTTTCGCTCCAAATTGTTAAAAAAAAATAGTAATAATTTTAAAAAATCTTATTCCTTCGTCCAATACCTAAGGAATATATTTAAGAAGATTGTGTAAAAATTTGAGACCGATGGGTTGAGCCATTTCGGAGAAATCGAGATCACCGACTTTGAAAATACCGTTTTGAGAAAAACGCGTTTAAAGTTTCAGAAGTAGCTTACACATAGTTAATTTTTTTTTTCTTCAACTGACATGGTATTATCTATTCCAGGGTAATAAGAGGTACCTTCTGCAGTATTGGTAGCTTCTAATAAGTCTAGCTGGTGTTGTCGTCAAGCCATTCTTCCTTCTCGCGTGCTCCCATGCGCTCTTGAGTCAGAGATCATCACAAGCTCTGCGTCCTCTTTGTCGACATAAACATGAGCTAATGAAAGTCCTAATGCACTCATGAAGTACAATAGTGATTTTTGACCTTCATTAAACATTCCAGCTGCAATGTAAGCCGCTATATCAACAACTTTAGGGCCACACAGAACCATTTTTGGAGTTATTTTCCATATTAACTAATTACAACTCTCATTATTGTTTTGTGTAAATCCACCAACACACCTTTCCAATATTTTTTTGTTGCTAAGATCTTCATAAATTGGATATATAGCTTCAGCAACATCAGCTGGTAAAGTTGGATAATCATGGGTGTAAGAAGATAATGTGTCTGTAGCTAGGGCTTGTTGCCAACTACACCATGAACCTTCTCCACCTGGGCACATTTCGTGTTGAGGATTCTCATCAGTCGAACAATAGTGATAATATGTTCCCCAAATTACATTATACATACTATCCACAGAATCACAATTTCTCCTAATTGCCAAACCATAGTAAACTGTCAACTTATCTATTACCTTAGCCGTGAGTTTACCTTTGGCTGAAAGTATTTTTTTTTTAAAAAAAAATCCGCCTATTTCAGCTGTTTTTGTAGTTTTGTTTACTAATTCGCGGAGTCGTGAACCCATTCTCTTCTGAACGTGTGCCCGATACATTATATTTTGACAACTTCAACTTAACCGTAAGGAGCAGCTTTCAGGATCCCAGAAAATGTTTTAGAATCGCCATCACCTATATAGTTTCTATAACGAACTTTCAATTTTTCTATTGAACGCTTAAACATTTCAATAACCGCATCAACTTCCATTTTACCTGAAGAGCCCTGGTAATTTGCAGAACAAGCACCATTGTGTTCATTATACCACTCAATATACTCATCAGTACCTTTTTTAGGTTTCCAAACCTTACACTGTTTACAGTATGAACTTTTTACAACAATGTCAACAATTTTTCCAGTATAATATCCAATCAATGATGTCACTCCATACAAAGAATTGTACCCTCGCTTCTTCCAGGTTCCGTCATCCGAAACTGTTCAATCTTCATTATTTTCATCACCTTGGTTTTTAGCAGTCGCTTCTTTATCCTCGGTAAAGGCTTTTTCAAACAGTTTTTCAGCTGCTAACTCTGCCACTCTGACGTGGCCTTAGAAATTCAGGTATATCTCCGAAAATATTTATCAGATTGGCTTCAAATTTTCAGAGAATATACTTAAATATGTTTACATTCCGAAAATGCAAAAAAACAAAAATCTATTTTTTGAAAATATTAACTGCGTATAACCCCTTAAGACACTAACATATAATATATAAATTAAATGCTCTAACAAAACTAAGATTTTAAAATTGTTTGCAGACAAATTATTTGTTGAAATCTCCAAATAGCCAAGCATCTTAATGGATCGAAATCGAAGATACTAAAAAATATTCTACATAACATTACCTTGCATAGAATTCATGGGCATCGAGGTATGATGTTGGCTGGGATGGCTGGCATTCGCCATGAGCGTCTGGTGGAGACTTCCCATTTGGTCTTTGGAGACAGCGACATTGAGAGGTGATTGCAAATTCGGACTTTTATTTCCTAAGCCCCCCATAGACATCGCATTGTGTCCTCCTAGTTGATTTTTATTACCCTGAGAAGGAAAAACATTTGTGATATACGTGATATGGAAAAAAGCAGTCGACGGAGTTGCAAAAAAATATGAATTCAATGAAGCCGTTTCTGAAAAATATCTGATTAAGAATCTAATTATTTTTAGACAAAAAGTAAACTAAATTTTAAGTTCGATGTTGTGCTGGGAAGTGATATTTATAAATGACTAGATATTTATAAATGATAGAATCCTACTGTCAAGGTCGAATATAGATACCAACTTAAAAATTAAGACAATTGTCTGAATAGTGTAAAAAAGATTACTGTTGACAGTAGATTTATTATTATCATATAGGAAATGAAGTTTAATATAAATATTTTCATACATACTATTTTAAATGAGGATTTTTTTTAATTTCTACTAAACAACCATTTGTATTTATATAATATTCTATTATGTATTTTAACACTGATCAAACCGTATGGTTGTGCAAAAGAATTTTAAATTAAAAATAAATATTTATTCTAACTAGAACGAGAATGAATATAGATTGTGCAACATAATATTGATATATACCTGCTGTTGTTGCTGCATGTGGTGGTGATTGATCTGCATCTGTCGGTGAAGTGCGGCAGCGTCGTCTCCGTTCATCTGCGGGGGCCCTCCGGGTCCGGGACCTTGAGCGGGAGGTTTGGCAGACACCCCTCCCCCGCCGCCGCTCGCATCGCCCCAAGACCCGCTCGACATCAGCTCGTCGGGCAGGTTTTTCTCCAGATCGAACATGTCCATGTTCGAAAAGACGTCTGGCAAAACAAAAATTTTCAATATTACACAAAACTCACCAAAAAGTAGATTATTTAAGCCTGATAGTCTAAGCACCATATATTTGATACGGCAGACAGAATATAAAGACTATATCTGTACCCACCTTAGTAATAAATTAGTGAGAAAACTGAGACATATGTCTAATGTTCACAGAGTAGGAGAGTTGGAAGCAAATACACTAGTATCAAATTTATAGCTTTGGTCATCGTCAAATGATTAATTGCACTCTGGATCACGAGTCAGAAACGGTCTTTCCAGTCGCAGAAACTTCACAAAAAAACTTCACTGAATTTTTTTATTAATCGAAAGGATATTTTTTTAAATTCTGCTTATCAATTTACCACCTCAAATAGAAATAGGACAATATTCTCTAGGAAAAAATTGCTTCGAGATATATATTTCATTACTATTTCACTATTTATATTGACTGAAAAATTGATTAGTCTGGGTTTATTCCCCCTCCATTCAGGTGAAACAGAATTCCACTACATTAGAATATGCTGGGTAGACAATAAAATAAAATATTCTTGTTAAAACAGTATCATAATTTTGTGCAAAGTGTGCAATATCGGACAGTCTACAATGCTAAATATATTTTATAAATTTCAAAATGCTTCAAAGCAATTCACAGAACTGACACTGCATTTAATTAATTGTACCAGAAACTGACAAATTTAGTTTTACATATTACCATGGCAAAAGACATTTCAATATACAAAATCAGAAATAACGAAATTCAACATTAAAAAGTAAGTGATATTCCAAACAACTATTATTAAATGAAATGAATTACACACGTCTCTCATAAATTTTCTTTCTGACTTCGGGTGTGAACTTAGAACCAAGCTAATTGAAATTATTATAATTAATTAAGTTTTGGCTGATGATGCTTAATTGTAAGTAATATTTAATAAAATTATAAGAGACATAAGTTGATCTAAAAATAACGGTATATTTTCAGCAAAAAATTTTGAATTTCTCCGATTCAAAAATATTACAAAATTTAAGCCAGTTTAATTCACTTTTAATGTCACATTTAAATCTAGCTTGGATCACCATCAATATTGATTGAAAATGGATCACAAACTTCAATCTTGTATAGCAAATCCATGAATCAAAGCACATCTTTCCAATTTACATTCTGGTTCTCATCTTCATAATTGAAAAAAAAAAATCATATCACTATCACATATTTTTTTCCATTAAAATATTTTAGGTGTAACACCATGTCCAGGATAAATGCAAAATTAGAAATTCAAAATATGTTTTATGTCACACTTCCATCTTCACACCGGCTGAAAAACTTTTCCCAATCAAATTGGCTATGATTGACACTATGTGAACACTCTGATTCAACGTTTTAAAGAACACTTGCAAATTTCAAATTGTCTGAATTAAAAATTCACAATCAGACATTTTCAACAAATATTCACACAGTACTTGTTGGTATATAGAATGAATCTTTATCAGTATATTTACTGTTCACTAATTGTATTTACTATTCCAGTATTTTAACCTGTCAAATCAGTAACACTTCGATTTTGTTTTATGAAATACAATACACCCTTCAAGGCACGCCGTACGCAGTCAAAAATCTTGGGTCAAGTGATATATTTTAACATAAGAGTAAATCAATTTCCAGTGATACAGTTAGTTACCAGTAGTTTGGGCTAGATCATACTCATTATAACTGTCTAATACAAACATCATTTGGCAGCGATATATAAATTTAATTCAGTCGTTACTACTATTAAGCACCTCAGGATACAATTTAGAGTTAATTGTTTGTAAGGTAACTTTTAAACACGGCCATTGTTTTAAAATATCATATTTAATTCAACTGTTCTTTTTTTCACCATCCAAACACACTTCAATTACAGAACTAAATCCACAGAGGGAGGTATGTCAAATGTCATTCAAAATAATAACCAAAAACAACATGTATCACTGATTAATCTGAAAACATTCAATTGGTGGTTTAATTAGGATTATTTCGCACATTTCTTTCAAACTTAAACATGATATTCTCTGCTTAAGGTTGTTCCTGTTTCATACTTGACAGAATTATCGAAATAATAAGACTCCATAAATAATAGGAATGTTAGTCAATTCTTAAAATTTTAAGATCATGTAATGTACAACTCAAGAAACTGAAATTAAATTAATCAATACATACTGTAAGAATCTAAAAAAACATTTTTTTTATTTATCAAATATGACAAACTTATTTCTCGATGTGGATTTATATTATGCTTATTTAACTTAAATTATTATTTTTTGCATAAAGTTGGAATCATAGTAATATTCAAGTGAGGAATAAGGCGACGTTTGAACGAAAAAACAAACGCCTGAGTTTTGAAAATCACCTGTCAATGTTTTATTATGAACAGTGATGACATTAATGCGAGTTATTCTGATATTTAAATCAATTAAATGTAAACCTTTCAGGCTATCCGTCATAGTGACAGCCGCTGCTGTTAAAAACGTCAATTTGCAACATATTAACACTATCACAAAAATTATTATTTTCAATTTAAAAAATGTACTACTCGCCGATTTTACCGAAAAAATGACATTAAATCATAATAAAGCCCCTAAATACACTCTGTAATCGACCAATAATATTAATTTTAATGCTTCTTAAAGAAATAACACAGATTTTCAAGACAAGACAATCAGATATTCAAAATGTCAAAATGAAGTGATTTTGACATAAATACTGTCTTAACCCTACGAAAAAACACTGAAATTAAATAAGAATAACTCACCTGAAGAATCCGAAGGCCCCTGATAAGGATCCCTCAATTTTGCCCGCTTATTAGGCGGTTCATCCGCGAGATGATCGGCCATGGTTCTGTTTACTAAACTAAAGCCGTCGCGAATACTTCGGCCCGCCGATTTAAAAATCACTTTTACAAGTAATTTTCGGCTTTACAATCATTTTATAACAGATGATAATTAATTAAGTATTTAAGAGTCCACACCACAATCTCTTGATGCCCATTGCACCGCAAAAGGCACATATTATCAGACCGCGGTCAAAGATTCGCCATTACCGAGCTGGGAATCGAAGAGCTATACAGAGCCTCTCACCATCTTCCGTCGGAACTGGCACAATGAATGAAAACAATATCATCAGATTTAATAAGCTTTAGCGTCCTTCTTGACATATGAATATTACACAATTTCAATCACAATTTTGGAAACCTCGAAATAGAAACGATTTTGATTAATAAGTGCGAGAAATTATAGGTAATTTACACGATAAATTCAGAATTTCGCCCTAGTCTTTGTTGCTCAAAATGGCGGCTGTTGATGAAACTTTTTCTACGCTTGTCAGAAAATGTCGGCCTATTAAAGTGTTCGCGCGCTCTTATTGGTCAGCTCAGCCCATGTGACCTCCGGAAGTAGCTCCGTGACGCAGAATCAGACGGTCGAAGTGACATCAACGCGTCAAAATATCGGAAATGTAAAATTATGTTCATAGTCTAAGAAAAATGTAAAATTTCAAATGAAATAATAATAATTGGTTCATTTATTTCATATTTACTAGTATGATTGTATATTTTAAGAATTTTAAATAAGGGTTAAAGTATTTTTTGATTTTTCTAACTATTATCAAGTCTTAAAAAGCAATTTCCATCAAATATAAATGTTTTCTAAATTATTGTCTTCGCGCTTAAATGGGAGTGGTGCCCATAGACAAAATGATGAAAATAATGTTTTTACCACTTGTTTTGGGATTTGTTATGAAATCAAAATAATTGTTTTTTTTGTGTACTTTTCAAAGAAATATTTTACTAACTTTGAGTGCGATAACGAATATTTTTTTTAAATTTTGATAAATTGAAATTTATTTTACAGTGGCGCAATTATAATTAGCAACTTATACATTAATCCAGTAGTTTATTTTTAAAAGCTTCTTGAATAATAATTCAATCATATTATAGCTTTAATTATAAAAATGCTGTAAATATTAGATAATCTATTGAAAACTTACTTGCATTGGTGTCGAGAAAGTAACTAAATGATTCAAATTATATATTCAATAATTTTAAATTAATTGTGCAATAAAAATCAATACGCCATTTTTGTAGTATATATTTTAAAGCATGTTTTACGAGTTACATTTCATCATCGTTTCCCGAGAATTGCAGTTTCTTTATCGCCTACCACTCTAAATATTTGTTTGAAATTATGTATCTTTAAAAATGGTTAATTGTTAATGCGTAGCTGACGGCTTGAGCTAAATGTTTGAGAACACATGAACATACATAGATTTAAATGTTAAGCGCCTCATATATATGACAAGCTCCAGAAATGACCGCTGCACGTTTTATTTCCTTGCACACGAGTATTCAAATATGTAAATACTATATATCATATTTTAAAAACCCCGCATGAATACATTCTTTCAAGAAATTTTACGTTTATTGGAACATTGCATCACTACAATTCGAAATATCTGGTGGTGGTGCCACCTGCCAACATTTGATTAACGAACTTGATGTGAAGGAGATATAGCAAAAGTGTGTACTGTGCTGTGAATAGCCTTGACAGTACAGATAGACATACAGATGAACCGAGACATGAAGTTTTAATCCATGTTTTTATTAATATTATATATATATGAGCTTTGGCGGCTCTAGTTACGCCACTGGCCCTATTATACGTTTGATTCGACATGTTTATATATAGAAAGTTGCCATATCTAAAAATATTCCAAAATAGATTGTGACATTTCATGTAATAATTTTCAGTCATGTTGAATTTGATGTTTTATCCATTTATACCTTTTATCGACAATATCATGAGAATTTATTAATTATAATTTATCTTTAAGATTCAACAACACTGATATATATTTCATTCAATATAAACCAATTCACATCAGAACGTCATTTTGACATTTCACCATGTCAAATGTACTGTCAAACATAATGTCAAAATGTACTACGACATTATTAATTTAATAGATTATACCCACCATTTTTAGTTGAAAACGCACACAAGTTCGTTTTTGTAGATATACATATAAATATTTCTCGTAATTTTTTGTCCTGTTTGAATATGTACCGACTATTTAAATATGTTTCCTTGACCTTGACTACTATTAATTTGTAAGAAGCTAAGGAGATAATAATATTACAGTATATTATACGTAATGATTCCTGATGACATCTGTAAGATTCAGCAACAATTGCTAGGTATTAATCATTTTACAAACAGCATTAGTTGAATAGGCACTCGACATTATTTGTCTTCCTGCTGTTTGTGATACCAATGACATATTTCAAGATATTTAATTTTCATGAATGTTACGTATGAGTCCATCTTGCACGAAAAAATTCACTTAACACATACATGACTTATTTCAAAATAATATTCCACCAAGGCACATGGCTATCCAAACTAATGCACTCAGTCTTTTTGAAGTCTTACAGACCAAGGATGTGAATGTTACCTACATTTAAACGCAAACTGCAACTAATTTGAAAATTTTATAATAAAGATATTGCCTCAGTGAGTCTTAGAAAAAAGCCAATGTAGCTTAAGAAATTAGATATACACCGTGAACTACCTGAAACAATTTGCTTAATAAAGACATATCTGCGATTTTCAAGAATATTTCAAAATAAGGTCTGAGACACCGATAAATTTTTGGAGGCACGATACACATATTATGAAATTATTATATTGAGTTAACAATTTACAATAAGAAATTAAATATATTTCCATAGATACCTTTGATGTATACATAATATACGATCCATTATTTATGTGCATGAAATCTGATCCCAGTCACTTGTACTATGCAATTACCTCCACCACCCGCCACAGCTGTACATTTGTGTCCAAAAGACATTTCTTGTGGCATAACAAGCGTTATGCATTGTTCAGTTGTGTGCTAGGATTATCTCGGGAGCAATCAACCAAGATTTGGTAGCTTGCATTTTGGTGAGCGATAAAATTGCCAGGTGGAATTGCCAGGTGTCCTGGTATTCCGTTTTGTCCCGGTTACGAGTGTCTTGTCCCAGCCAAAAATCTGTTTTAGATAAACTATCATTGTTCTGAAATACCGAGTCGACGCAATTACTATGCAGCAAAAAATGTAAGCATTATATTAAAACACGTGCAATAGCCTAGCCATCAACGGCCACTTTTAAACCAGTCAAAATATTAGTTTTTATTGGATAAAGTGTAAATAACCTGAGTAAAATTTATAGAGAATTCCTGCAAGTGATTCATCGAATATGATTTCAGATGTTAAATTATATATTGCAGCCATAGAATTTTTTACACACCGAGTTAAGGTCAGCGCCCGATCTTGTAACCCAAATAAAAAAGGCCCAGTTTTGATGACAAGAAATCTGGCAGTCCTAACTTGGACAGAATTTGCATAATAGAATCTTAACTTATTTTTTTCACACTACTGTTAATCTGAGATAATCAAATATAGCCTAGCTAGACAACATTGCAGAAAATATTTTTTGTAACTAAAACAATGGTTTTTAAAAAATATGAACTATAAAACACTGAGACCTAATATTATCTATGTCATTTTGCAAAATGTTCTTAGCACACAGTTTTGGATTTGTAACAGCACAGTGATCATTACAAAATAATTTGTTTTACTTTTATGAACGCAGTGTTTTCCAGATCATCCATATATTATATGATTTTAGGGATATTTTGACCCGTCACAACCGCCACATTTTATTACAGATATTTTGTCTTAATTTTGTAGTATTTTTGAAGTTTATTTATTTCATTATTTAACTTAGGCTTAAAAATAAATTTATCAATAAATATGTTGTTAGTTTTCATCTCTCCCATGTGTTGCATACGTTTTCATATGTACTAAAATGCATAACTTTTGCATTTTAATTCAACTAAAAAACGGGAGTCTGAGTTACCCGTATCTTACGACTCAGACTCCACAGCCCATGCTTTGAGCTTTCATGAGCTCGAAGTCTTAAGATAAAATTAGACATCTTTTTGACAGCGTAAGGTGTGAGCAAATTAATTTTCATAGCATGAATACATTGTATAAATAGGTATTACAAAAACTCAATTGTAGAATAAACTGACCTAATATAAGCATTTGAAGATATTATGTTCTTTCCCAAAACAATTTTGAAGGCTTTGAAAAAAGCATTTGTTCTTAACTGGATGGCTGCCACAGACGAGATATCTCATCAAATTTTTCGTGCTCAACATGCCAGAGACGAGTTACCTCATCAATTAATTAAATTAATAATTGCAAATTATAGCCAACGTGCTAGATACAAACGTACTTTTTACTACGGCAGCCAAAAGGTTAAGTGAAACTCAAAAATGTTAGAACTCAGAAAACGCTAGATTACAAGGGATCAAAAAACATTCTAGTTCTACAAATAATATAATTAAATAAAAAGCAAGATAAAAAATTAGGCAAATAAATATAAAACACTCATAGCCTCTAACCAGGACCGAATTTACCTATATGCTATAAAGGCTGAAGCCTGGTTCCTCAAACCGAGATGCATGTTTTTTTTTCCAGTCGATTTTTATTATTTTACGTGTCTTGTATTGTTTCAATTAACACTTACATTCATTAAATTGCATACAATTAAACTAACGTTCTGTTTTTCTCTACTCCTAATATTTGGGTTTGTGGGGCCTAACATGTGTATTTCTTGTAGCCATTCATAACTGCAGATATTGTCGAGCCGGCCCTGACTGCAATATATCTGGATTTAACTGACTGATGTCGGCCATCTTTTACAGAACAGAAAAAGAGCTCTAGCTCTATTTCTCATGTATTTTGATTGTTTTCTTTTTTTTTCTCCCTTTTTTTCCATTCTTCAGTGCCTGTACGATTCTTATTATTAGTTGTGTTCGGTGTTCCTTTCATCTGTCCAGAGATTGACCTCGTCAACCAGGCAGGTCAGATAGTGAGTGATGGAAGTGAAGGGGGTTTATGGAGGTTTGAGCAGAACGACCCTCTGTGACCTCGTATTGTACGTATGGGGATACTCTAACATAGTTATGATTGGGGATAGGTTAAATGTTGAGGTCTCTGTGTAATGTCGTGTTACACATGTACCAGGGAGCAACCATGATTGTGTGTTATGTCTTGAAAGTTTTAAAGTGATTCGTGCTTGCTTGTGCCCATATTGGGCAGATTGTGATCGGTCTGGTTATCGCGGTGTAAAGTAATAATTTGCTCTTTACGACAAGTTTACTTTTACGGCCAATCGTTGGGTATAATCTACCCATGATTTGCGACGCCTGGAGTTCTTTTAGCAGCTATGTGATATAGCCTAGTTCCACACATGTCAATACTGGAGATACACAAATTTTGCATACAATTCTGACTAGAGATATATCATTTGCGATTGAACAATACTACAATTATATTAGATCTACATCATTTGCCACATGGATAGATATTAACAATAACTACAAGATGGTTCCCAACCAAAATGCAGTTTCACATTTATCTAGTTTTAATGATGCATGATATACTTTTTTGGTCATTGTATGATTTTGTAACAACCAAGATTCATGTTTTTATTATTCTTGGTAAATTGCATTTGCATTTTAAAAGTGAGGAAATACAGTTGTTTTGCCATTTTTAAATCAAAATGAAGTAAGTGCATCAGTGTGCCAATGTGTTTGACCTTTGATTTATATATTGGTACTAGGCGTTCCTATCCCGGGATCCCGTCCAATTTTGTGATCCTGAAATCCCAGGATTTCAGGATCACAGGGATTGAGAATTTTTTAGCAAACCACGTAAATTTCTAGGATTTTGGATTTGGAAGAGCTAAAAAAAAACGAGCCACGCTGGAATTTTGGGCAAATTGGCAAATTCCTGGGTTTTCGAAATTGGAAATGAAATAATGAAAAATTCCTTGACACCAAAACTTTTCTCAATTTTTACACAATTTCATATTGAGTGTCTTATCTTGGAATTCCGGGATTGAAAATTAGTCAATCCCGAAATCCCGGGATCACAAAAAGGCTCCGGGATTGGATACCCTAATTGGTACCAGTACTGCACTGCGTCCATGCACTTACCTGCTAGATTGTCGTTTTCTGATTATATCAACTAGCTGTAAGCCCGTTCCCCGTTAACGGGGGGGATTTTTGTTGCATTTTTAAATAATCAGAAAATTTACTGGCGTGAATAATAAATTGCAAACCTATTTAATGAATAAGCCAGAAAATCTAAACGTAATTAATTCTCTAAATGGATTTTTTTAGGAATACACTCAATTCTCTAAAAGAACTAAAATACACCGGGACTGCAAAACAAAATATGCAAATAGCGTATTTAATAAAATATATATTCATAAAAATCATGATTGAGTTGCCCTGCTGAGCTGCTATGTCCAATATTGAAAGCCCTGCAGTATTAATATTTTATAATTTTTGGAATAATTCAAATGTCAAGTATGCAAACAAATGTATTTCGGAGAAGAAGAAGAAGGCTCCGGGACATATGTTGACAGCCCTGCAGTATTTATATAATATAGTTTTTAGAATGATTAAAATATTTCAAGTATGCAAACAAATATATTTCGGAGAAGAAATAGAAGACCCCGGGACATATATCGACAGCCCTGCAGTATTTATATTTTATATAATATGGTTTTTAGAATGATTCAAATGTTTCAAGTATCCAAACAACTATATTTCGGAAAAGAAAAAGAAGACCTCTGGACATATATCGACAGCCCTGCAGTATTTATATTTTATATTATGACTATAAACTAAAGCTTGTATTTGTATGCAATTTTTTAGATCATAAACACTTAAAAAAATCCTTTCTACTAAAAAAAATACACTGCACGAAAAATGTATGCAGTATTAATTTTGGATTTTTTAGAATAAGTCAACTGTTTATGTATGCAGTATGTGCAGTACGCGTATTTTGAATTTTTTAGAATAATTCAAATGTATGTTTAATATGTATGATCTATTTTTATCGTCTCTTTAAATCTGGCAGTTACTTCAGAGGCTGCACCAGGGTACTCAAAAGGCCGCAGGTTCCCCACGCCTGCGCTAGTGGATTTAAGGTTGAAGGAATCTATAAACGCACTGTATTTAATACTGCTCTTCTATAAGATACATCATGTTAATGATGTCTGAAGCTGTAGTTGGAATCCTCAGAATGATGACGACACGGAGACTTGTTACAGATATTTCAGGAAATCCTCAACCCTGTTTGTATCTTATAAGTGGTGACCAGATTCAAATTTCAAACAAATGATATGAGAAAATCATTGCAAGCTTATGTAGTTTATATGACATCTGATAGCTTTCAAGATAGCATCATATAAGCTTCAGTTTAAGTGGGTTGATCCCTTATATCAGTGCTTCCCAAAATTGTTCATGCAACGGCCTCCTTAATCTGAAAATAATAATCCACGACCCCCCTGAACAAAAAACATGTTCTGCGGCGGCCCCCGAGAAAACCAGCACCCCCTAGTTTGGGAAGCACTGCTTTATGTGAAAAAGAATGAGTATTTGAAAAGATATTCAAAATCAAACAATCATTTGATAATGCTCGTCATGCACGAAACCTGTCCTGATCATTTAAAATAAAAGTGGAATTAGTAAAAATGAGTGTCAACTATTTTTTTTAAATAATGCCTTTCCACCAAGTATTGACAGTGAACACCTTAAAAGTGATGATGTAGTCAGTTTTCAATTTAAATTGTTAAATCTTTTTACACTTTCATAAGTTTTGGCACTAACTACCCAGGTTTCACCTTTTGGAATTTTTGGGCATGAACTCGAAATGACTTTCCAGTTAGACTGATTTGAAGTTAACCCATGTTGAGAAAGTGAGAAACTTGCGTTATAATAGTTATCGTGATCAGTGGCGGTTCTAGGTACTGGGCTAGGTGGGCTAAGCCCGACCTGCATTTTTCACCCAAAACATTAGATGGCTGAATAAAAATGAACAGCAATTCGGCCGCTGAACAAAATAAATACATTTATAAGCGTAACTTACCTTTCTCAAATGAATATAATATCTTTGTTTTAATTTTCCTCTGTCAATATAAGACAATGTTACGTCTACATACAATCATATTCTCGATTGTGTTTTGTATTACAATTTTAAACTGAGCCGGCATAAAAAAACAATAACCCTATAAATACTTCACAGGGAACAGGAACGTTACGTCACTGGCAACACCACTCAGGGGCTAAATTCTTCATGCCCGTAACCACAGACAATATCATGCAATATTTCTTTACACTGGGGCGCAATCAAGCACGATTAGTTTTTTTTTGTATTTGTATGTACAGAAACGTCATCAAACACAAAGGATAGTGTTTCCATCTGTCAAGCTTCTGTTGATCGTTGGGGGCTAAAAACAATCTGCCCATTACGCATACTTATGCATTGAAACACAAAACCAATATCGTTGTATTGTATGAAAGTGACAGGTATTGACTTTCAGTGACAGCAAGTGACAGTTCTATACTGCTTTTAGTAGGTACTTGTTATTTCACTTTGAAAGAGACGAATTTAAGGATTCCGTGTTATTATTCTATTATTTCTTAGTTACATTAGCATTGATTTTATTATATAAAAATTTATGCATTGCAGTAGTGTCGTAATATTTGTTAATTTGCTTGTAGATTAATGTATAAAGTGAAGTGGAAATATGCTTTTCTCTAGCCCACCCAAGATTTCAGGTCAGGAACCGCCACTGATCGTGATGTGGTTAAAATTATTTCTCATGTGGTGATGCGACTCGAGCAAATTTCATGTTTGAAATCAAAGGTGTGTTAAATTAAGTAAAATGTGTTTACAGTAAATATATTTTTATTCGGTTAATCCATTCAAACATATTAAAGTAAAGGACATCTGTACACCAATTTCAATTGTACAATGAAATTATATTTTTTTGTTTTAAATAAAAAGAAAATCTAATTCATGGTTTTGTGAATAACTATCTCATTTCACTGGAATGACAGTTTTAATGTGTGCAGAAATATTCATTTTTCATATTATGTACTCCAGTTACAAATCAATGGTCGCTTCTAGCGTTCATTGTGATTAACTATGTTCACATTGTCATCGCTTACAAGCAATAACTGAAAGAATTTTAAAATTATATTTTAAAAAAATAATGTTTTATTTACATTATTTTGGAATGCATTATTTTTTGATAAATCAATGTTTTCATATTTAATTAATTAAAAAAATGATGCATCCATTAAATTATATCACTTCATTCTCATGCCAATTTTTTTCTTTAATTTTTTACACCTAAATGAAAATATCAAATGCAATATAATAAGACAATTTTTTATAATGATACCTCACTAAATAGGAATGCAATTAATTTGTTAAAAAAAAACTATTAGCATTTTTAAATATTACTTAAGCGGAGATGTGACATTCTTAAATGTTACTAAAAACACCAAATATAGTATCGATTGATTGTCTTTGATAATAAATGCACAAATTTGTAGGAAATCTTCTGTATACATAAGGAACCTAATATACGAAGCAGCTTAGCCTTCAACTGAAACAAATTTCCATTTTAATACATTCGATATAAGTTATTTTTTGAATTTATCGTGTGAGGTGATGCAGACTTTGTTTTATTCTAAAACTGTTACAAACAAAAATAAACCCAGTATATCGGAGTTATGGGAATAGGTTACTGAAACACCCGAGCACAGGTGTACAAAGTATGTATACTGACATCAACAATGCTAAAAGCGACCATACGAGACACGCAAAAGTATATAATTTTATTTTAATAAGTCTAACAAAATATGCTTAAATAGTAAAACTTAACAACTTTATATTTTGTGTCCATTTATAATGAGTTATTTGAATCATCGTATAAATTTAAAAAGATTTTGACAGTATTATTGTTTACTGTTTTAGAGGGTAACTTATACAATTAAATTATCCATAACCATAAATAATTAATTCCCAGAAAAAGCTATCGCGTTCAGCTTATTAAGTCTATGGGCATGTCTTCTGCGTTTCAGACTCTTCTACCCGGATGCGAAATACATTTAAAAATAATTAACATTATTTTCTTGCGTTTGTTGTATAAAATTGAAAAAAAGACCTCAAAAAACCATTTGACGTATATTAATGTTTCTTATTGAACATATTGTCACCTCAGTTCTATCTCAGCGTTAATGTCAAAAAAGTCATTTTTGAGTAATGCTATATTTTTGACTAGATCTACGTAATGCTTTGGTTAGTATTTATTGCCATATATACTATCAATTAGTCTTCTTTTTTGTATGTACTCTAATTTAACGTCATCACAATAAAGAAATCATCATTTACAAGACAGAACTGACGTGACGATATTTAATATGTTTTGAAAAAACATAAACGGATGATGTGACATGAAAAATAACATGAATGTTTTTTCTCATAATGAAATATGTTTAATCGCTCTTGTTTAAACTCCCAGTCGTTGGAATTTCCACAGCGTCGGACTCAGTCTCCTCGTCAGAATAGTTGACAGGCTGCTCCCCCGGCTTCAGTAATCTCCCGACCAAAATGTATTTTTCTGAAATTAATACAACAAATATTAAGTAGAATTACAGATGTCTTAATACACGCTTAAAATTAACAAGCAATCAAAATATTATATTAAATTACTTGAAAGGAAACGTGTCCTTCATTCCACTGGATAATTAAGTCCTTGAATACCAATGAAACTAAGGTAAAAATATCAGAGTACACCTTAACCAGATAGGTTCAGCTAGAGCACCCTACGAAGTATATAGAAAAGAAATACTTAATAATAAATTTAAAAAAATATTGAAACATTTCAATAATCATGGATAAGATAGTATTATTCATAGTCACTCTCGCTGCAAAATATTACAAAATTTCCTCCCCATTTCTTATTAGCTAACTGCCATCATACTGGTTTGAATATTATTTTTGGTTTGTTCCGTTGGTAAAATCAAGAATTTTTTAATCTCTGTTCGTATATATTTTTTAAGACTTTTCTAAATATCTTCTCACTCGAAATCAAGTTTCATTTCTCGTTCAAATTGCAAAACGCAATCCATATATATATGTACATTCAGTACTCTTTTTACGCGATATCGCTTTTACGCAACTTTTTTGGACGGCACCATTCCTTTTATTTAGGGCGAGTTTAAAAAAAGATTATCAAATTCTATTCTATATTTCAGTTTGATAGCGAATTGTAGAAACGTATAATTCACACATGTTTACCAATCTAACTCGTTTCTTCCAGGCAAACATGTTAACCCTTTGCACTCTTTAATTGAAATATGTTTTCACATTAATTCATCTTTAATTCATTTATTATCGTATAATTATAGTAAAAAACATTTTGAATGTTTCAGTATAGCAAAATTTATCTTGCGCACAATGCATATTTATTGATAATATTTGGATGAAAAAAAAACTTATATTATTAAAAAAATCAGTAAATTAAAACATTGCCAAATCTGTAATGTCGAGTCCAGCTCGACTTAGGACTTCTAAGGGTTAAATAACATATTCAAGTTTTATACATTAACAAACTATTTATGCAAAGAAGAAACCAAAATATTTTTCAAATGCATCGTGCGACTACGATTTAAAATGCTCAAGTTAATTACAGCTACCTACGTAATGTTTAACATTGAACAGTTGCTAATTTGTTGATTGATATTCAAGGTGCTGGTGTCCTAACATTGCGTCTCCTGGTTTGACAGTATATGAACATCAATATAATACACTTTCAACTCTTCATTGCAATATTTCAACTATTTCTAATATTGCTTTGTATCCTAATGCTATTGTCTATTTTGACTCTATGAGGACGCTAAGCCGTGATGTGAAAAAAAAAAAAAAATCAAGGAACTGTTAACATTTATCAAATAATGTCCTAATTATTAAGATGAGAAATTTTAACACTGGAGGGGAGGGGCTGCTTTCAAATGAGGTTTTTTTAGGGAGTCAGTATTTTAAACATACATAAAAGAGGGACATTTTCAGTTATTTCATGTTTTGCGAATAGAATAATAAAAGTTAACCCAAATGGTAATGCGTGTGTATATGTATTTGAATTATTGAAAAATACTAATAAAAAAACATTACTTCATAAATTTATTTTTGCCAGATCGTGACCCGAGTACTACAAGGTTTTACGTGAAAAATTTCGATGAAACAAAAATAAAAATGTATAACAATAATGGTATGTAGAAGAGTACCGCATTGTAAATTCTGTTTCGGCAAAAAAAAATCACATAGAACCTTGTTGTACTCGGGTTGCGAGATGTTTATAAAACACTAATAAGTTAAGTAAAGAATAACAAAAACTCTTTTGCACTTACACTGCAATTATCTCGTGATCAGTAAAACCGATCCTGATCCTAATAAATAATTGTGGAATCAGTAGAAGAGATTGTTTCATTATTTTTCAATATAATGCCTTTCCACCAACTTTAATGCAAAATATTTAAGTTTGTCAATGTCTACTACATTTAAATGTTCAGTTTGATAACGAAAAAAACACTCGATAGTATCCTCAGATATTGATAAGAGATAAAATAAACAAATTATCACCCAGAAAGGATCTCCGCATAAAAACACACTTAATTAAAGCAAACAACTCTCCAAATACAGTGAATGTTTAATATATTTGTTGGAATCAGTTTTAATGATTGTCCCAATCAGAAGAGTATATGGATACTGATAAAACCAAACCTTAGATTAAACGATTTTGACAAAAATGAGTTTTTGATGTATTCAGTTTCAGAATGAAAAATACATGATCTAACAAAATCTTGCATCATAAAAATGATTTTAAGAACTTGTTTTCCAACTAGAAATAATACAATTAATACCTGTCACAGTAACTCAGAGTAGCTCAAAGTAGTAAAGCTGCAAGGTGTGCAAAGTTGTACAAAACTGAGACATTTGTTCTAATATATAAAATGCGAACCTTTGAATTGCATTTCCCATTCCAGCACTGCTTCCATCTCCAACGGGGTTAAATCACTAAGGTCGTCATATTCCTTCTCCGATGAAGTGACAGAAAAAGTTGCCAGTCCTCGAGACGCATCACAACCGCCAAATGCAGCATAAGGCCCGCCTGAAATAAAATCAATAAAATAAAATTTAGTTAAGATATGAAATATATATATCGACTGTGGAAAGGAAAAAGGACGTAACCCACACATATCAAAAATTACAGGAGGTGCAAAAAATGTGTTTTGGGCAAGGAGACTTATAAACTGATGTTAAATTGACATAATGTAATATTAATTAAAGAAATTGTCTATGAAAAACCTTTTTTCAGTCTTATTTCTTGGTTTTAATTTTTTACAAGGTTATCTTTTTCAAACTTAAAAGCTAAATTTAGATACCAATTGGGCATTTGCAGCTTGCATCATTTTGGTAGAACGTGTATCAAGATTGATACATTGTGATTATTGTAAAAAAAACTGTGGGTTACGTCCTTTTTCCTTTCCATAGTCGATATATATAAGAACATATAAGGAAAAATATTGTAAGACTTTAAAATTTAAAAATGAGTTGAATATGCCATAATATCTACAATACATATATATGTAAAGGAGAAAGAGGACCAGTTGAATCAAAGTAATTGAATTAATAAATTTCACATTGAAACATCACATTTTACAGCAAAGTTCATATAAATGAAAATCTTTTATTTCATAAAAATATTACTTTCATCTTTTAAGATAAGGTAGGCAAACCTAGGGCATGTGTGCCCTAGATGGCACAAAAGAAAATTTAACTGGATAGTGAGTGATTTACCGAGACTGTTTTCGCAGCAGAAATATCAGATATGATTTAATTAATAAAATATGTGTCCGCAGTTATTCAATAAATAAATAGCAAGCTTTCTTTAAGATGTTAATAATTCTGAACTATGGTATGATTTTATTTTTTTTGCTCCACATGTTGGAAAGTAGATTGATAATACTTTTTGCATGTACATGTAAAGATTTTTCCGATCAAAAACATACAATTAAAATCACTATATAAATATTAAAATGAAAGCAACATTGAAGGTAAAAATCACCCAAATTGAAGCATTTTATCATGTTATAAATAATTTGTGAAATGTCATTCAAATGGATATCATATTTATTACTAAAACTTCAATTTGGAAATTAAATATTAATTATTTTCGATGGATTTAACAGTAATGTTGTGAATGTTTATATTAAATGTAAAATAAAATTTAACAACTTTGTTATTCCGCATGTTAGTATCTTACCCCTCTCTGCGTCCAGTAGAAAAGGAAAAACCCAGACCTTCTTTTGTAATTTATAAGTTAAGAATTAAGTTACAATTTTTAATTAATTCTTAAACCCTGCAATCTTAAAGAGACGAAACATGTGTCACGATCAAATTTGTAACTCCGCATATGGAGTAACAAAGTTATTCAATTTTATATTGAAATATTTATTATTTTGAAGAAACCCACAGGCCACCGAATTCCACTGTCTAAGCTAGATCACTTAAAACTCTATAGGTAAGATGGCCTCTATATTGGCTGATGTTAGTGCATACTTAACATAATTAATAGCTGTTATAATAGTGAGGAAAACAGGTTTGTAAAATAAAAACAGTTTACACACAACAGATCCTGCTGAGAAATAATGCGTTTCGTAATTATTGATAAATATCTGATAAGATATAAATGATATATGAATACATACTATGAACTTAAGGGCAGTCATATTTCAAGATAATCATTCCAAAACTTATCATAAATGCATGAATATAGTCTTCAGTGATTTTTGAGTGGGAATGATTATTTTTACTAGTTACGTGGGCTAATCAGTTTTTAATAGAGTGGCAATTGGCGTAACTATAAAAGAAAAATAAAAAGTGAAACATTAATATTGAATACATGTTTTAAAAGTATAATTTCATTTATCAACGACTAAGAAAATAACACTGCCAGAACTGCGTAAATTAAATGATAAGAAATATGTTTTATATGAGGTTTATTTTAAAGGTATCAGCCTATTATTATATATTATTACATTATTAAAGCATTTTTTTTATATTTTTCAACTGTGTTTTATTATTTCTTATTTACGAAATACGGCAGTTAACCCTTTATTCGATGAGGTAGTTTGTGTAAAGATATTGATGCCATACAATCTAGTATGAAAACTGCGCTTAAAATATTTTTATCTTCTAAAAATTTTCCAGTTTGTAATGTAATAATTTGTCTTTTGTAGGTAAATTATGACTTAAGATTAGAAAATATGATATGTAAAATTATACACAAAACTTAAAAATCACAGATCTATCCATTCTGACCCTTTTTTTATATATTCCATTTTTTTTAAATCACTTAGAATAAATAATAAAGATAATATATGTATGTATTGTATAAATAATAAATGTGACCATTTTTAAACTGTTAATACATATCAATGGACTTGTTCAGTAATGGGTAACCTTTTTAGTTCAGCGTGTCAAAAGTCTGAAAAATAATAATTTTTATAGACCGTGAACGATGTATGTCACCCATCACTGGCCTAGTTGCATAGTCAAAAAAATTATGTTACGAGTTATAAAATTATATTTGAAAACATACCTTCTATAACTCCACAAAAATACATAAAAATAGAAATAAAGAAATATTAACATTCTCTCAAGTTTACAACATATGTAAAATAGCATTTTATGGTTCTGTCAACATTGAAATTAATTTGAATTGAGATAAATGGGTTGTCTACTGGTTCGATTCAAAAACAGAAACTTTTATAAAAATATTTTTTCAATCGATTTATGTATTTGAGTTTAAAGGCATGGTCTTAAATTCCCACCCACCTATCCGGTACTAAAAACGAGGCGTAGCAAAAGCAATCATCTAACTTCAGGTCATACCCCAGCAATATTCTTCTTGCTTTACACTCTCCATAAAATGAGTCTTAGCAACTTAATAACAAGCAGTTCACATAGGAAAAACTTCTGTCGAGATATTGACTTAATATGATTGATTCATAATATTGTTAACCCTTTTTCTCTCATGCGCTTAGATTTAGATAGAAAGGCAAAAGGACATAACTCACACAGAACAACTTTTACGAGTCACAAAACATGTTTTTCGATGATTTTGGGCCCAAGTCAAAATATTTAACATACACAACTTTGAAGTGCGTGAAGACTAATAAATAGGTGTTTTAGTTACTCAATCTAATATTAATTTAATAAGTTGATTAAGAAAAGCCATTCGGTTATTTCTTGGTCGCAATTTCCTGAAACCTTTATTTTTTTTAAACATAAAAGCTACCTACATGTAGATTTTAATTCGGAATTTCTAGCATACATATTTTTGCCTTCCTACAGTTGAATCGTAAAACAAAAAGTAATATAAAAGCAGTTTTTTTTTTAAATTTATTTTTTTATCCATGTCCGCTCCCAATATGGAGCATATGGCCTTCTAATGGAGGTATCTCAAAAGGAGTTTTTCTATGAGAACTGCGTGTTACTCAATCGCTCAACCTCTTTTTTTCGAAGAGATTAGTAGGGATAGAAAGGATAGGGCAGGACAGGACTAGTGTTACAGGAGTGTGACAGGACGGTTGGCTAATCACTCTCGAAACACCCCGATATTTTAGGATCAGAATTGTAGGGAGGAATTTTCAGACATCACAAACATCCATGTCATTGAACAAAAATCGAAAAATCGATTGAAAAAATGCTGTTCGTACTGGGATGACAAATTAATGTATGAAACATCTTTACCTTGTAGGACAATGCTCCCTTGAAACTCAAAAAAGATCACTTAAAGGTAAGATGGTAACTGATCAGTTGATAATGCTCGTGATGAGCGAAACTGGTCCTGAACTTTAATAAAAAATGTGGTATTAGTACAAAAAAGAATTTGGTTTATATAACAAAAAAATGTCGATATGTATTTGATTAGTTGGTAAACTTGTAAATTCGGGAGCCTATAAAGAATTAAATTCTCTTTGTACATAATTTTCCATAAATTCAAAGCAGGGAGCCAGGATCGTGGCCACATCAGTATCAGTTTCATCTCAAGACGGTATTTAAATTCAAGATCATTGTTGTTCTTATTATTATTAATTCACGGCTGTTTGTCTTATATAATTATTCAAAGGATCGAGGAGTCCAATATGGTTTGAATTTGAATAAACTAAATTTCAGGGTCATGGAAAAATGTGCCTGAAAATACATAGAAGATTTTATCATATTAACAAAAAGCGGTTTTTTCGTTGGGCTTAACAACTTAGTGGTAATTTCAATACTAATGCTAAATTTGAATAGATAAGTTTTTTTACTTCACTGTTATGTATTTTAAACAGGCGTCTAATGTGTTTCGTCACTTAGGGTAACAGATTTTCTATATACACAATCTTACTTAGTAAGTATATCAAGATTTAGTCCAAGTTACGCTACCAATAAAATAACCAAGATTAATTTTAATATAATATCAAAAAGCATATTTGGCATGATAATCTTGGTATAATGACATTAAATACAAAATAATGTATTATATAATTTAAATATAATGAAGTGTAGCAATGCAAATGATCCTCTTTTAGCTGACGTTTTTTTTTTTTTGGAAATTATATTTCATGAAAGCACGAAAATTGTGGAAATCATCAAAAATTTTAATGAAAAAACATTCACCCAAAGCCCAATACAACATCAAAAAACATCGAAGATAAATTCCATTTTGCATTGCCAAACCAGTTTCACTTTATTTTTCAGGAGAGTCAAATGTTTGTTTGACTACTTTTTGACTTTGAATTTTAACGTAAATTAACTTGATATTCAACACTAACCGTTTACATTCTATACAAAATACTCAATGACTTTCAGTTAGCTGATTCAAACCCTACAATCTGATAGGCTCTCAATAACTTGGCTGGTATGATAACAAGAGCCAACTTTTGATAACAAAATCATTATTTAAAGTTGATTTTCATACACTTGTACGATTCTGAAACTGAAGCATATATTGAATTGTAGGTATTAAAATTCCCTACCGATATAAATAAAAAAACATACATCGCCAAAAATATGACACCGCGTTTGATACTATACGCCTAAAATTTACTTCTCTTTGCATGATTTCCATCTTATTTGTATTTGTTTTTTAACTATTTCCACTTTAACCTTTATACACCCCCCGGATTAGCGTCGTTCATTACCCAGCGGTCCCGTACGGGATCGTTGATTATGGTTCATTTCGCTATCAGATTACACTGATTTATGATAATATTATTCAAGATATGAATATTAGGTTACATAAATAATGTCTTTGAGATACTGATCCATAATTTTATTTTCGGTTTCGATAAATATTTTTGTCATACAAGTAATATAAACATCTGCTTTACAAGGTCTAACTCTTAAGAAATAATAAGTCCGTTTTGTAATTTTAGGCAGACCGTAATAAATCAGTTCAGACACAAATAAAGCTTTTGTAAATAATAAACAATCTTTTGTTTTTACTCAACCAGGATGACTAGTTTTAGAGATATAATTTTTTTAACGGATGCGTTTGTCGCGAATATTTCGCGAAAAAATGCTCAGGCAGTGTGCTAATCCTTTTGCGCACAGCGCGCGAGCGGATAAAGGTTAATAATGGAATATATGGATGTATGGATGATCTCAACAGTTGGTTTTACTAGAACTGCTTGTTTTTCATTTGTTTAAATTTTACTTCTCGGATAGGGTAAGGATAAGAGGGCGAGGCTTGGAAAGGTTTGGTAGTTTTAAATAATCACTTTTACTACCCGATCGGTGAGAGTGGAACGTAATATAAATCAATTTTACGCAATTTCCCTAAGGTAACTGAAGTGGACTAACATTCAAGAGAATTGATCGTTTGGCTTTATAACTCTTCAAATAAATACGTGTTTATCTGATCATAGGATAAATCACACTATATTATTTATAAATGGTGTTTCAATATCTGATTGCAAAGAAAAACAATAATAGTAGCTATATTCGAGAGTTAGACATTCTATATATCTACACTGATTTACGATACGTAATGTACTTGGTATTATTCAATTATACGCAATAGTCTGTAAAGATAACGAAGTGGCTCGCTTTAAATACAAGTAATCATAATTAAAGCCAGGTAAACAAGTCAAGAGAAATAATATTGTCAAAATAATGGATCTCTCGGTGTACGGAGCAACACTTGCTTACGTAATCTGTGTTCTGATACATATTCATGAATAGAGTATTCCAGCATTTCCCAAATGATGGATCCTATTTCTCAAATGAAAGTAATATGCCAAGTCGCCAATTTCCTAAAATAAATCTGTATATCTACTATATAATTTCGTAATACCCCTCATTACTTAATTATTGGTACATTTGATATCTATATAGGTTTATTAGAGTAAATTATTTTGTATTATAACCAATCGAAGACAAAAAGTTAGATGCGCGGAAATTTCAAAGGCTGCGTGGACCGATCAAATATTAATTGAATAGATGTCTTGTAGTCCGCACCAACTCGGAATGAGTGCGTGGGGGCTTCCCAACTCCTGCGCAGCCTTAGAGAGAATGTTGATTATAACAAATAAAGATTGTATGGACATAAATATACTGTTTTGTTTTACCTATAGGCTGGTAGCATAGGCCATAACAAATTTAGTGGGTCACGAATGAGAAATATTAAAATAACGTTGTCGTGGGGAAAAAAGTTTAGGAAACGCTGTGCTAAGCTAAGTGCATGTTTTTTAAAAAGCCATTGAATGATTACTATAACAATTATGAAAATGAAATAAATAATAATAAATCGAAATTTTTCAGTTTGGTTTTTTTTAGAAAAACGCACACTAGACCAGGCGTGGGGAACCTGCGGCCTTTTGGTTACTCTGGTGCGGCCTTCTGGCCAATTCTGTAATTCTGCAAATTTTTGTAAATTCATAAATTCCTGAAATTTTGGATTTGAAAATTCCTGTAATTTGGGCAAATCCGTAAGTTCTTTGGATTTTCGATGTCAAAATCCTTGGAAGACTGGGCTTTACAAATTGGCATGAAATTGTTTCCGGCCAAAGATGCCCTAGTTAATGTTTAATGCGGCCTTATGTCGAATCAGAAAAATGAATGCGGCCTTTAAAGAAGAAAAGGTTCCCCACCTCTGCACTAGACTGTGATACTGTATTTCATAGGAAAATAAAGTACCTGCGATGAAAAAAATATCTGTATTTAGGATCAGACAAAATATTATTTTTCTATATTCCTTTACAAATACAAGCAAAATTAATTGAAGATAATAAAAACAAGTTCTGAGGTGTGCTCCGGCTCCATAACACTACTGGGCATAGCGAGAGTGACCCCATCTTCCTATTCTTACTCTCTCCAAAAAAAGAGTAGCAAGAAGTCTTCATTGAACAACTTCTATTGAGTTGAGCTCCATTAAGAGTAAATATGCTCCGCATTGGAAATGGACACACTTACAAATGATAAAGTAACAACAGACATTATGATTTAAACGTGTTTTTTTTGTACTTCGACCCAATGTATATGATAAACTATCGAGTGATAGTGCCACATAACATAGTTTATTGCTTATAATTAACTCAATTAAAAAAATCTATAAATCCTAATCAGTGGTGTGGAAGGGGTCCTGCCGCCCTGGGCGATCCTTGAATTTGCCGCCCCCAATATGTCCTCTAATTTTGTTTTTAAATCACTTCTACTATTTTTTATCTCTGAACTAGGAATATTAAATACAGTTGGCTTATGGTTTTTACGTATAAATACAATTTATTGAAAATATTGCATTTATTTTTGAAAATGCCGCCTCGCCCCTGCCGCACCCCCCTTGCTACGCCACTGATCCTGATCATTTTTTTCATATTGTGTGTAATAATTACATGGTTGAAGTATACTTGATACATCTGGGGTAAATATGCTTTACAACATACTACACTTTTTCTCCCTGAAAATTATCTAAAACTCTCAGAAAATAGTGCAATTCTCTTGGAAGCTTAATTGCCGATAGCAGTGGCGGATTAAGCAAATGGGAGTCCCCAGGCGCAATAAAATTTGGAGATCCTGTTTTTTGTACAAAATAAAAATGTCAGAAAATTCCAAGTAAAATGGTAAAAATATATAAAAATCTGAACCAAAAGTATATGGGTTTTATTATATAAGCTATTTTTGAGGCGCCTAAGATTCGGAGTCCGCAAGCGCGCGCCTCATTTACTTATAGGATAATTCGCCACTGGCCGGTAAATATCAAAAAACCTATCTTTACAACCAAGAAAACATATTTTTAGGAAAATTTGTCGGCATATTTCAAATTTGTTAATGGTTAGATCTAAGAATTTCGATTGACAATTAGTTATGTTGACTTTCATATGTACTCATGTTAGATTTGTATTTCGCGTAAATTATCTGTTTCTCCAATCCCAAGTATAGTAATATGGCGTTTTCGTATTTAAAATTAAATTTCCTACAGAGCAGTATTAGGTTAAGGTAAATTTGTCATACTTCATCGTACGGACTATTGCGGCGAAAAACTTCACAAACTGAGCTAAAAACCACTCCACGATTTAAAATTATTATCTGAGATCATGGGAATCGCGTTAAAACCACACATTATTAAGAAGAACACTGATAAATAAATTATATAAAGTATGACTTCATCGCACGGACTATTACGGCGAAAAACTTCACAAACTGAGCTAAAAACCACTCCACGATTTAAAATTATTATTTGAGATCAGGAATCGCATTAAAACCACACATTATTACGAAGAACACTGATAAATTAAGCGAAATACGTAACATTTCGGAGCATTTCCCTACAGCTTTCCAAAACGGCCGCGCGCGGCCGTTTTGGAAAGCTGTAGGGAAATGCTCCGAAATGTTACGTATTTCGCTTAATTTATCAGTGTTCTTCGTAATAATGTGTGGTTTTAACGCGATTCCCATGATCTCAGATAATAATTTTAAATCGTGGAGTGGTTTTTAGCTCAGTTTGTGAAGTTTTTCGCCGCAATAGTCCGTACGATGTAGTATGACAAATTTACCATATATTTTTATAGTAACTATATAATGAAGATAAATTGTAGTATATGGAAAGCTTTTTATTTATTGTTCTTTTTAAAAGTACCTATTCAAAAAAACAATTTTTTCGGGAACTTATTATTTCACTGATAAATACAGCGGTATTTTGATAAAATCATGTTTTAACATTGAGACGATTACTTATAAGACAACTCACACACCCAGTAAATTTCCAAGCAATGCACTCGTATAGATGCGCCAATTATATTTAAAATATTTTCAAATGTAAAACTTAAAACAGTAAACAGGTGGTATAAGCATGGCATAAGTATGTTGTAATTTGAAAAAGTAAAATGAGATGTAAAGCTTTGGCGTCGAAGAAAATATCCATACCTTTGCCGTAGAATTTTCGACCCTTCGTAACGTCGAAGACATTTCCATTTACCGCGACAAGAACACGTCCATCAGGATGATTTCCATCGTATTCTTTTAATTCGGCAACTGTAAAGTCTCTTCGTAGTCTGGGCAAAGGCGGCGGAACTACCTCTTCGGGTGGAACTGCAATGCCCTTCTTTATTTTATAAATAAACAAAATAATTAAGCCGACAAGCACCAAATTGACTGGACTTTGTATTATTTCATTAAAAACCAACGAAAGAAATCCTTCACTCTCCGAACTCGTATTCTCCGCGTTATCGTTATTATTAATATTATCTGCCATTACAATAGCTGCCGCGGGTACACGTGATCAAAGTTTTCGGCTCACTCCGACGACAAGTAAACCAGTAACTGAAACAAAATATGTATATAAATTTTGGTGCAGTCATGAAATAACGTCACGATTTTTCTCTGCTATCATAATTTTACTTGTTTCGAAATAAATTTTGTAACATTTATTATAAAACGCAGCTATGTCGTATAATAGTATGCTGACAACACTTCGCTATAGCGTTACATGTATATCAACCAGTGACTGTTAACCTTTCTTGTTATATGAATCCTTTTGCCATTCAAATGAAAGAAATAAACCTCTTCTCAGAATCTATATTTACATATTAATAGTCGATAATGTCCGTATGATAGTATGATTGTCCACGAATTCCCCTCCCCCTGCCCCTCACCCTCCCCAGCCATACGTTCCCAATCTCACCCTCACGCTCTAAAAAATAAGTAACTTACGAGGTCTATTTCTGCTACTACGAAAAAATGATTGTTAGCAAACTTAAACATTATTCCAAAAATTAAGTAACTTATGAGGTCTATTTCTGCTACTACGAAAAATGATTGTAAGCAAACTTAAACATTATTCCAACAATTAAATAATTTACGAGGTCTATTTCTGCTACTACGAAAAATGGTTGTTGGCAAACTGAAACATTATTCCAAAAATTAAATAATTTACGAGGTCTATTTCAGCTACTACGAAAAATGATTGTCAGCAAACTTAAACATTATTCCAAAAATTAAATAATTTACGAGGTCTATTTCTGCTACTACGAAAAATGATTGTTAGAAAACTTAAACATTATTCCAAAAATGAAAAAAATTACAATTTAAATACTGCAGGGCTGTCGATATATGCCACGAGGTCTATTTCTGCTACCTCGAAAAATAATTGTTAGCAAACTTAAACATTATATAGAATTTATACTGCAGGGCATGGCTGTCGATATATGTCCCGAGATATATTTCTTTTACTTTTAGAATTTCTGGCTCATTCAATAAATACGTTTGTAATTTATTTTTCACGCCAGTAAATTTTCTGATTACTTAAAATGCAACAAAAAACCCCCCGTTGAGGTCAACGGGCTTACAGCTAGTCATTTTCTAAATAATGCTATAGAATGAGATGAAAATATCGACTGAGGATGTTCGATAAAATTTAATATCAAGTTTTGTACAGTTCCATAAGTTTTGTCATTGACAGCCCGGTTTTACCGTTCGGTATCTTCAGGCATTAAAGTTCATGCCTCAGCTTTTATATTATAAAAAAATAAGTAGGAAAATTAATATAACATTAGTCATCTTCTTAGGGCAAACTTTTTTATGCGATTCTGTGTATATTTTATCTCGCTGTTTCAAAGTTATGCGGATTTTAAAATTTATGGAACGTATCCCCACTTTTTCTATGGAAGTCAATTCTTTTTTATGCGATTTTGGGTATATTTTTACTCGATGTTGCAAAGTTATGCGGATTTTAAAATTCATGGAACGCATTTCCACTTTTTGTATGGAAGTCTTTTTTTATGCGATTTTTTTAATGCGATATTTCGTGGAAAGCATTTACGGCATTAAAGAGGATTGACAATCTAAATTAAGCTATGTTTTGCTTTAAGCATTTATTTGGACTGAGTTTTGATATTTTTTCTATGTTGCTAACAACTTGTTTTATTCTCAATTTCGCTCTGGCTGTAACAATATTATTTTCGTATAATCACATTTAATACCAAACTAAGTATTTTATTAGCAGAAACTAGATTATTTTTCATAATACATTATATTAAAGTCGTAAAAAAACGCAATTACCATCCAAAAGCTTAGAAGCCATTTTTTTTTGTAAAAAAAAACACAGTATTTATGCAGTAGATGCGTTCCACGAAATATCGCATTAATAAAATCGCACAAAAAAGATATGATTTCCATACAAAAAGTGGGGATAAGTTCCATGAATTTAAAAATCCGCATAACTTTGAAACAGTGAGTTAAAATATACACTAAATCGCAAAATATAGGAAAATTAGAGGAAAAACACTTCGTAAAAATATTTAAAAATATTCAGTCACTGTATGACAATTTTAAGTGTGTTTTAAAGCATGTCGTTTTAAATCACACTTTTTCGGAAGAAATAGTCTGCGCGTCAATTTCATATAACTATGGTTTTTTTTAACAATGAAATTAGTGATCAGAGATTGGTCTGATTTTCTTTTTCGATAATTAATTGGTTATGGGGTTTGTTATACTCATAAATATTTTTTTAAGCTATCGTTGAAACTTGAATGCGCGTTCAGAATTTGAATCATT
Source organism: Himalopsyche anomala (assembly GCA_031772345.1). NCBI lineage: Eukaryota > Metazoa > Arthropoda > Insecta > Trichoptera > Rhyacophilidae > Himalopsyche > Himalopsyche anomala. The sequence goes on from CM062827.1 coordinate 27,529,770, forward strand.
TAGAATATGATCTTCTAATTTACTGAAAAGTTAGAGACCTTCTTGAATTATTTTCGCAGTGAAGGAACTGGAATTTCTTCCAGCTCGTCATCGTTTTTTAATTTTTTGTCAATAGTTAAAGTTAATTTAATGACATCATCGTCACTTATAGCACTATCCGTAAGTAATTCGTCGATATAATTGTCGCTAAAGGTATCAAATCTTTCTCCGCCAAGTTCATGTGCTAAAGCACGGGTTCCCAACCTAGGGTCGCAAAAGGTTTTCAGGGGGGTCGCCAATTTTTTTTGATTTTGGATTTGAGCAACAAAATAACGAAAAAGTAAAGCAAATCGAGGATTTCAAATTCCTCGGGGGGTCGCCTAGTCACATGGCTTTATAAAAAGGGGTCGCCACCCGAAAAAGGTTGGGAACCCATGTGCTAAAGTAATCATGTCAGCTGATATTATCGATGTTTCAATGGTTTCATCGGTTTCATCGACTGTAACACACCCAACTAGGCGGACTTAATTCAGCAATGGCAGATGCAAAATGATTTTAACAGTCCAAAATCGTATTTATTTTTCAAATGTCGCTTGTGTTTATAATTCATTCTATATTCCAGGGTTTCCCAAAAAAAATCTGGAATGGAACACTTCGCAAGTTCGGAACATATAACGGAACACTTAGCTGAAATTATTTTTAAAACTGTGTTGCAGCGTATAAAACCATTCCAATGGTTTTCGGAACACCTACTCTGGCTTCTTAGTTTGGGAACATAGTTTGGGAAACCCTGCTCTATTCTATCAAAAATACAACGATACATGTTCTCGATGTAATATTTAACATTTTTATGTATCGTAAAATATAGTACATTTTTTAAAAAATTGCATTTCTTAAAAACCGCATAATTTTGAAATCGCATAAAAAAAACCACATAAAAACAGGATTGACTATACTTATTTCCAACGGTCTGAAATAATCAACCATAGGCAATATTTTTTTTTAGTTGGTACCAATGAAATATCGAGTTTGTTCACACTAATCGTGTTACTCCTGTCAAAATATTCACTGACGTAAACATAACCTCTATTACCTATGGTAAACATAGATGATACTTTGGTTATTTGAATAAATTGATCTATGAAACGAACACCATGTCAGGAACCGAAAATATACTTCCAGTATTTTTATGCCTGGTTAATTCTGCCCACTCACTATACACTTATAAGATTAATTGTAATGAAACAATAATATGTCTTACGTTTACTACAAATATGTTATCTTTTCTACCTGAAAAATAATTAAATGTCGCTAATAGCAACGCAGTTCTGTAGGAAATTGGCAAAATATCATACAAGGAGATCAGGGAAAGCGATAATTTACGCTAAATACGAAAATGATATCCGTATGAAACAGAAACAGAAAGATGTCGAATTGGATTCCGTATATCCATTATAGAGCAAATTTGAAATACGTCGACGAATTTTCCTTATATTTTTTAATTTGCATCGATTATCGTTTCCTTAGAAACCTTAATTTGTTATATTGTCCAATTGGAAATTAAATATCCTAGGAATCTGGAATTTGTCAATTTTCAGGGTGAAAATGAGTACTTAGCATGTTGTAAAGCATTTAAAAACATGAAATAAATAATCAAAATTCGGTCTTCGATTCCTGACATCGTATTCGTTTTTCATTCAGTCAAATAATAAAAATAAACAAAATATCGTCTTTGTTTAAGGTTTACGGCAGAAGCTTTCCCAATTACGTTTGAAAAAAAGCGCGAACATAAATGCAAATATATTTAACTCGTACCAACAGTCAAATACCAATGCAAAAAATATCGTGTCCGCCATGAATGGGTTGAAATAACAGACCGTCGGAATCAATAGTAAAATTTATTTTAGACGGCCTCAAATACTCAACCTATTCGAGACGAACACATTTTTTTCTGTATTATCATTTGAAGTTGGTACTTGTACCAACCTTCAAATGTCTTGACAAACATGTAAACATTCGTCGATTTTAATATTCGATCTGTCAAACGCATAGAATATCACATAGTGTAATGTCATATTTTCAATTTAGAGAAAAGGTGGCTGTGCGATACGTAAAATCCATTAGAAATTTCGAATACCTGTTTTCAGTAGCTATACCGAATTTCAAAAGCGATGACTGGCGAAATTATAGTCCAATTGGGTTGTGAATGTGAGCTTCCAAATGATTTGTTTTTCACTCAATTGTGCACGTAATTTAACATAGATTATTTGCAAAACACCATAATAAAAATAAGTGAATTTTCTTCATTTGTCTGGATGATAGTTCAAAGTACTTAAAGTAAATGTATCATTATTATTTCTGTAAAATATAGTTTAAAAATTATTATCTTATTAGATTTGTGATTAAGTATTTAAGACTTCTTTCCCTATTGACGTTGATATTGTTTTAATTTATCGTTAAGGAATTTTATCAACAACATAAAAACAGTGCAATCAATGAAATCAATACATAGTTGAACGAAAAATTATGCCGTTGCTCCTAATATAACACTTTCATATTCTTTTCAGGTTTCTTACAAAGGCTGGTTTCTCTGGTGTAATCAGATGTGTAGATTACACTTACATGTAAATAGTGACTCCGCACGTGGAAAAATAGGCATACTAAAACCATCATGGATCTTATTCCATTAATGTTAAAATTGTTAGTCAAATGATAAATATTTTTTGAAAATGATATTTTTATATAAACATATTTTGAATTTTGTGAGGAATTCGGAGATTAAGGAACGTACAAGACAATGAACTGTCATGTCAGAAGTTATGGAGAATGGTAAGAATTGGCTGTGTCACGTGCTATGTATGTCTCCGGAAAGCCTTCATCGTGATTCCGGGGTTCTGGACGACCGTGGGAAACTATCCATAGGATATTTCCTTTAATTGGTTTTACAAATTACCAAATGAATGCAGATTTGAGCGAAAACAGACTAAGCATCAAATGGTCTCTAACGTGGCATAATAATAATGATTTTTATAGTTAAAGAAATTATTTTTAATGTATTTGGCATATGTCAATCCTTAATTGATTTATACATATCGCACCCATAATTTTAGACAAGTCAAAAAATTGTCATTTTTAGTTAATAATGCAGTAAGATTAAAAATATTATTATTTAGACTTGCGAAAGTCTGCGTGAATTAGTAAAATGAATAATAGAGGTTTCATTGAAATCGTTAGTTTCTATACCATTACACATTATTATGAATTTAGATTTAAAAAAAAAATCTTTCGATAAATTAGAACAGTAGACACCTGAGTAAATCGTTAATGGCATACTTTATCCTTATAGAATTAGCAGCCCACAGCCACATTCAGAAGAGATACCAGCAAATGACCTATCTCTCGGGCAAGCCACACCATCGAAAACATCATCAACGAACCATTGGTTAACTGTGGCTCACGCTGTTCGGTGTGAAATCGTACCATATTAATGATTTTTAAAAGAGAATGTAATTATGTATTTGGGTAAAAAAAGTCTATGAAAAGTTCAACATGAGCATAAAAAAATAATTATTAACTAATTTACAAAACAGACAATTATCCAGAAATCTCACTTTCTTATCTTTTTTAAAAAAATATATGAATATAACAGTTTTGTGGAAGTGCGTTGTTTAAAATTAGTTAATTTCTTTGTTATTTTATTACTTATCTTTGTATTTTCACTATAGTAATTTGGATATTGAATTAAACAATTGAATGAAATCATAAATAATTGCAGTCTTATTTGTTATATTCCTCTGCAACAATAGAAAAAAGCTGGATATGGTTTAACCACTTTCACAAATCTACAGATGCTTCATTATTTCGTCTTGAATGACTGAGAACAAGAAGAATCATTAAAGATAAATATGCTTTACAACTATCTATTCAAAGTTGTGATTGAAGACTGGGTGTTTGTGATCTCAATTCACATTATTTCCTCTTCTCCCATTCTTCTTATTCTTCAATAACTGCGCGAAGCAATAGCGATTAGACATCCACTAGCTCTGTGCTAGCCTAATCCTTCTTTTCCTAGTACTCACTTTGGAAAATAGTCAGGTTGAGCGACTGAGTAACAAACAGTTCTCGTCGAAAAAACTTTTGTTGAGATACCTCCATTAGGAGGCCATATGCTTCACATTGGGAGCGGGCATGGATAAAAAATAAATGCTTTAAAACATGCTAAGTACTCATTTTCACCCTGAGAGTTGACAAATTCCACAAAAAGCAATGCGATTCCTAGGATATTTAATTTCCACTTGTATATGTACATTTAGACAATATATAAAAAAAACAAATTTAGGAATCTAAGGAACCGATATTCGATGCGAAATAAAAAAGTATAAGAAAAATTCGTCGACATATTTCAAATTTGCTCTATAATGGATATAAGAAATTCAATTCGACATCTTTATGGCCTGTTTCATACGGATATCATATTCGTATTTCGTGTAAATTATCACTTTCCCTGATCTTGTATGACATTTTGGCAATTTCCTACAGAATTGCGTCGCTATTAGCGGCATTTTGTTAATTTTCAGGTAGAAAAGGTAGCATATTTGAAGTCAACGTAAGACATATTCTTATGCGTGTATAGCGAGTAGGCAGAATAAGCTAGGCATAAAAATACTGGAAGAATATTTTCGGTTTCTGACATTGTGTTCGTTTCATAGATCAATTTATTAAAATAACCTAAGTATCATCTATGTTTACTATAGTAATAGAGGTTATGTTTACGTTAGAAAATAGTTTGACAGGAGTACGACGATTAGTGTGAACAAACGCGATATTTCATTGGTACCAACTTAAAAAGTATTATTGCCTATGGTTGATTATTTCAGACCGTCGGAAATAAGTACCATGCCGCCAGAATAAGCCTGCTAGGATTAAGACCCTGTTTCAGAAATTAATAAGGTTTATTGATTATAAAAAAATATTGGATATTTTCGAAATTCTTAAATATTTAACCATATATGTGAATAAATGGTAGGTAATTGTAGAATTTATAAAAAATATTTGCACATAGTGTTTTTTTGGACCACAACATTTATGACATCGAATTTGGTTGGCGAGTGTCATTATGGATAGTTATCCATATTTATTTATAATATTTCAGTATAGAACGTTTGTTTAAATATTAAAAGTGGTGTTGATGTTGTCTGATATGCAATAATGAAGTAAATTTACAAGAAATTGGCGATTTGCCTCAACTCATTTTATCTTAATCGACATGACTACACCTGCAGTCAGATTTTACGGTGGATCACGATTTGCGGATTATTTTGTAATATGTGGTCTTGACAATGACTCTGGTCTGGAGCCAGACAGACTATCAGGTGAACAATCAATATTTTTTAAAACATATCTGTTACTGTATATATTTTAGAAAGTCACAAAGGAATCTTTTATTTAGAAAGTAGGTAGTGACATCCGACTTTATGTTGATAATTTTGTTTTCGAAAACTGAAAATGACACTTTAAGTAGTCAGTTTGAAATATCAGGCATTACATTAATTGTGTTGTGTATTTAAATTGTTATGAACATAGTATGCGTTTAAAAAAAATTGACAACGATTTACAAGTGAAAAAAAAAACAGCATTTGTTTACTGCTATTTTTAAGATATTTTGTTTAAGATATTTTAATATAATCCTGAAAATAAGATAGGGTAAAATTGTCATACTTCACCACACAGACTATTACGGCGAAAAACTTCACAAACTAAGCTAAAAACAACGCCACGATTTAAAATTATTTTTTGAGAGCTTGATAATTACGTTAAAACCACACATTATTACGAAGAACACTGATAAATTATGCGAAATACGAAATATTTTAGAGCAATTCGCCTCAGATTTGCTTAATGGCCGCGCGGCGCCGCGTTTTTTTAAGATTTAAATTTACCTAAGATAGTATTGTGATGCTTCACCCAATTTAAATTGAAATAGCTGTTATTTTTAAATAGATTATTAACAAATATCGTTATCAAATTTTACTTTACAAATTTGGTTTAATAGCAATTCAAAAGGTATTATTAGTTAGTAGCATTCTTATAAATCTCTTGTATTACATATGCTATTGCTACAATTAATCCGATGGTCCCATAATGAGTGAGGTTAGGTCTGAAATGTTTATTGAATAGTTATCCAATATTACTTAACCTGGCGCTTAACCCATTTTTTCCCGAATTTTTTTTTCTCAAAATTTATAATAATTTCAATAAATCATAATGATATATAATACAAAACATTTTTTCTTTTTTTTTTTTACATTCGTATTGTTTTTATACGAGTTTTTCGAGATGTTCCAAATATGGAACACTGGGAATACAATGAGGTAGACGTTATAAAACTAAAATAAGAAATAAAGTTTATTTCAACACAAGCAAACTTATAAAATAGTGTACATAGATAAGTAAAGTTATGTTAATATAATATATAAACATGAATTAACGAAAATGGAAGGTTTTGAAACATCCTTCATGAAAATTGAGAGGACATTTTTCACAACAAAAGTGCACATCGATTTTTTATCAACTGAAATCGTTCAATGATCTACCCGATCATATTGAATATTGACAGGCACCCTGGTAGATAATTCTTTTGAAGATTTTGGCCTTCCTTCCCTCTTCATGGGATTTCCATTAATTTTTAAGTACTATATTTCTTCTAAATTTCAAGTAATCTAACTTTTTATTTTATGGATTTTTTTCTATAAAGTGGCCAAGCATTATGAATTGCAGGATCCAAGCAAAAGCTAAAAGGTACCCACCACCATTTTTTAGATTTGATGGATACTCGCTAGTTATCTATATTTTAGTCCATTCGATCTACTCCGCCATTTGACATTTGGTTGGTTGATTGGTAGCTTTTTTTTTGAGAATATCTTTGAGCATGTCTTATTGGTTCTACTGGATCGCAGCTAACAGTGAGAACAACTCTGTTGTCATTCTAAGCTGTAATAGTAATGCCAGTTTTTGTGTTAGTACAAAATTCATATCGACTCTGGAAAGGAAAAAGGACATAACCCACACATATCAAACTTTACAGGAGGTGCAAAAAACGTTTTTTGATAATTTTGGGCCATATGCAAATTATGAATTCTAAACAACTTTGAAGTGCACGGAGACTTCTAAACTGGTGTTTAATCGACATAATTTAATATTAATTAAAGAAATTGTTTAGGACAAACCTTTATTTCAGTCTTTTTTATTTTTTTATTTTTTTACAAGGTCATCTTTTTCAAACTTAAAAGCTAAATTTAGATACTATTTCGGCATTTGAAGCTTACATCCTTTTGATAGAACGTGTATCAAGTTTGATGCATTGTGACTATCGAAAAAAAGCTGTTTTGAAAAAACTGTGGGTTACGTCTTTTTTCCTTTCCACAGTCGATATGTTAACAATTCCATTTTCATCACCGCTGTCCTCTTCAGTCTAATCGTCATCTTCGGGAGGTGTTATAACCACATATACGCATTTAACATCCTTCCAAGAATTTTTGTCATCAATTTCTTCCATCTCTGATGTTAAAATTCTGGGGGGAAAAAATTCACATGTTGTTATAATCCCAGTGTTCCAATTTAGGAACATGCATAAACTGTGAATAAAAAAGTTACATATGGAAAAATTAAAAAAGTATTTCACATAACGAATCTAGAACAATAAGAGATTATAATAAATATGGTCAATATGTAATAAATGTGTTATAAAGATGTGTAAACTTACTTTTTAGATGACATTTTCTGTTGAACGTAATTGGTGCAAATAAAAAAACACTGCTCACTCCGACAGGTTCAAATCTAAAAAAATAATACACAAAACGATTCCCACGCTTGTTAGCTGAGACTGATGAAATTTAAACATTATTGTGTCATGCATAATGGAGTGGGTGTAAAAATATTAAATGTTCCAATATTGGAACACTGGGCAAAAATGGGTTAATGTATCATTTGTTGATATGATTAACCACTGTATTGATACTCAAAAATTTTACATTGACACTACCTATTTTACACTACTTATCGCAGTCATACTATTTTTTTCAAATGAACTAAAGAATTTTGTAAAAAGTTAATATTTACTTAGAAAGAAATCTGTAGCCATATAATACGGAGCTTAAAACTCCATATAGATTTTTTTCCCTCCCGGAAATCAACGTCATTAGAAAAACCATAGATCAATGCAATAATACGGAGGAATAAATCTAGGTTGGAATTGGAAGCTTTTAGAAAATTTCTTAGAAGTAATAATGAATTAATTTACTTACATTTAAAATTCTAACTACTTTTAAAAATAAGTAATATTCTTCTCAGATTAACCCCGATAAAAAAACGTTTTTATATTTTTGTGAGTGATTATCAAAATATATGAAAAAAACTAATTTTATATTAAATAACTCACTACTCAAAAAATCAATATTAGGTGTATCAATAATTTAAGATTTCGACTGAATGTGGAATTTCAATATTAAATTTGAATTGTTCAAATTATGTACATTCACACAGATTTTGTCACTAACGACCCGTAAGTTCAAGTTCATCCGTGCACTCGAACGCTTGAAGGTACCGAAAGACGAAACCCGGGTGACAAAATCTGTGTGAATGTACATAATTTAAACTATTCAAATTTAGGTGTATCGAGTTATTACATGTTTATAGCAGTGTTTCTTAACCGTATTGAAAGAATCGCCCCCTTTTACAGAAATAAATTATCCAAAATTATCTAACGCCCCCCCCTCACCGAGGAATTTGAAATCCTCAATTCCGTATACTTTTTACCCAAAATATCTCCGAAGCTCGTCTTTTTTTTTTTTTAGCTCACGGACGAATTTGAAATCCTCAATTCTGTATATTTTTTACCCAAAATATCTCCGAAACTCGTTTTTTTTTTAGCTCACAAGTTTGAAATCCTCAATCGCCCCCTCGCAATCCTACAGTGCCCCCCAAATTCTGAAAAATTAAAAACGCCCCCCCCAGACTTCTAAACGCCCCCCGTTAAGAACCACTGGTTTATAGGGAAAAAAAATATTCTATATTATTTCAAACGAAAGTGACTGTACTAAAATAGGCGTAACTCAATTTATAATTAGTAATACAAAATCTCTGTTTACAACTGGTCTTTTATGTGAATTATTTATATTTTAACTATGAACAGGAAAGGTCAAGTTTCAGGTCAGCCAAAATTTGCTTAAAGTAATATTTTTTTTATTTCAGGAGACAATTTACACTGCTCACCACTAGACAGGCCATACAAAGGAAAAATCTTAGGTCATTATCCTGATAAAGTCGCATCAAATCCTTTTGATGAACATGCTGTATGTATGGTTAGTATACCATTTTTATGAGTTATAATTTTATAACCCTGCGGGGGAAAAGATGGCAAACTGTTACCCCTAAGTATTTCTATCTAGTAAGTAATATGGAAATTCAATATTTTTTGATTTCGACTTAAGTTACTTGGTGGAATTTCAATATTAAATTTGAATCTGAAACTCGACAAGTCAGTTCATGTTCTTCTGTGCAACTTGAACACCTGAAGATGCTCAAAGGCAAAACCCGTGTTGTTAGTGACAAATTTGTGTGAATGTACGAATTTTGAATGATTCAAATGGAAATTCAATGTTTCGTCTCTAATCAAATTAAAATATCTCAAATTTTTGGTTCAAGAAAATTAGTTTTTGCATGTACAGAGAGGGTCCTTATTATCTGAGGGTTATTGGTATTCAAAAGCGAATCCGCTTTAAACGGGGACCAAAATTACTTAATGTAACATCTAATTCTACATCTAGACTGAATCACTTTTATAGTGTTCACTATCAATACTCAGTGGAAAGGTATTATATTAAAAAGTAATATAACACTTTGTCCACAATTATTTCTTAGGATCAGGACCAGTATTCCTCATACGCATTTTCAACCGATGAACTTCAACCTTTTTTTCAATTTCGAAACATTTCCTCCTCCGTGTGAATGAACTTAATATACACAAGTTAAAATATTGAAAATCTAATTGTGAGGGGTGCTACAAATGAAGAATACCTGTAAAATCTTCTAAACAAAGAAAAATGGAAGTTTAGGCATAATAAATGAAACTGGTCTTTACTTGAATCGGTATAATGTGCTAGATGTACTGTGTTTCTTTTTTTCCATTGTTAATTTAAACAAAATGTCATATAACTCAAAAAAACTTGTTTTTTGAATGAAATGTACACTCTCGTACAAGAAAAAATATTTAATAATAATGTTGGATCTTTTTTGATATACATAATGCCAAATTTGAATCGTTCAAATTATGTACATTCTCACAGATTTTGTCACTAACAAACCGGGTTTCGCCTTTCGGCATCTTCATGCGTTCAAGTGCACGGATGAACTTGAACTGACGCTTAGTAAATGAATGTTTCGTGTTTATATAATAAATAAATGTATCATTGTGTTTAAAGCCATTGCTGGCGAAAAGGATAAGCTCATGGGAATGCCCAAAGATTTGAATAGTGAATGGTTTTAAGAAATATATTTATTTGTTTGTCGGAAAAGGTTTTATGATTATATTTATATAGGGTATAGGAGTGGAGACCCCGGCATGTTTAATATTTCATTTAAAATCGGAAGGCTATGCAGTTGTGCTCTGTTTATTTCCAAGCACCTTCAGTCGAATACTTAAATTATAAATAATGCCTTTTCCGAAACAGGTTATTTCATGAATTGACAGTGAACACATTAAAACTGTTGGTTAAATTTCATTAATTCTTGACAATTGATTTCCTACAATGTGTGATTTATTTACAGTTGTGTCTCCCAGCTGGCCTGTTGTTCAGAACCCAAAAGCATGTACTGGAACCTCGCTTTCATTCTTTTGTAATTACTCGTGAAGACGCTAGCCGGTACTATGGATTTTCTCTCGTATTTTACGAGGAGGTTCGGAACCGAAACATTTGCAGCGCTATGCATACATTACAGGTTTGATATATATTGTTAGACATTTTTAAAAGTTTTCAAATAATTTTCTTCCTAATACTATCACTTGATAGATAAACATTTTTATGTTATTGTTTATTACATCGATGTCATCAGTGAAAGCTAACATTCATTCCTTTTTTAACCCTTACCGGTCCTATGTCGAATCTCATTCAACATCGATTTTATTCTGGTGGGTCCTATGTCGAATGTCATTCGACTTTTTTTTCATAATTAGTATTGATATAATTTAAGATTTCGACTGAAGGTGCTTGGCGGAATTTGAATATTAAATTGAATCGTTCAAATTATGTACATTCACACAGATTTTGTCACTAACAACCCGGGTTTCGCCTTTCGGCATCTTCAGGCGTTCTAGTGCACGGATGTACATGAACTGACGCTTAGTAAATGAGTGTTTCGTGTTTATATAATAAAATATAAACCTGGGTCGTTAGTGACAAAATCTGTGGGAGTGTACATAATTTGAACGATTCAAATTTAATATTGAAATTCCACCAAGCACCTTCAGTCGAAATCGTAAGTTTTTATTAATTAAGAATTATAAATAATCTGGTCATTATTGCATATATTTCGAAATAAAAAAAATGAAAATATTAGTGAATGAGTATTTGAGAAGTAAATGATAATTTTTATGATCTTTTTATCAATTAAATTAAATTTCAAATATAATATGTGGAAAATATAGAGTCCCTGCGTTTTAGGCTATCTCTTCTAACATATGCTATCAGTACCATATCTTAACTCATTAAATGCCGTGATTGACTATTGTTGATTGTTATATTTTTGTGCCTATCGCACCGTTGTTGACTATTTTTGATAAGTCATAAAATATTGAATACCAGCCTGCATTCCACCGTTCCGCTCATGTCGTGCGGTGGTATGATGAATGCCATGATATTATCGATTATGATGGCTTAACGTGCATGTTGATCCTACCACTTCATGTTTTATTTTATTTTTTAATTTTGGACCCCTTGCTTACAAGGATGTTTTGTTTCTTACAACGCGTTACCATTTATTCTCATTTATGTTACATAGAGATAAAGTTAGAAATAATTAAGTAAATAAAAATATGATAAAAGGAATGTGCAAATCTAAAATAAAATAAGATAGTAAATAAACAGTAAAGAGTAGAAAATGGCATATTAATATACACCTAACCTTTTTTTACGCGATACATTGGTTCCAGAAAGTGGCGCGTAAAAAAATCCTCATTTTCATATAATTTGATAAATCGGTTCCAAATCCGCGTTAAAAAGTATCAAGAATGTATGAAAAAACGTAACGGTGCCCCCTCCAAAAAAATCGCGTAAGAAAAAGATTGGGTGTACAGTTCAAATATAGAAGGAAAGTATGAAGTAGTGTTATACACTACCCTTATGGGTTTATCGTTATTGATGAGTTTGTTGATGAGTTTTTCTTTTGTATTGTTTTGATAAGAAATTTTATGAAACATCGTTGTATTTTTTCATTTGTGACGAGAGTGCGTCTTTGTGCGAGTTCTTCTTCATATTTATTTATATTACTGTCCAACCGCTTATTAGTTCTCCGCAAATAAGTGTCAGAATGTATCATAAAGAATTATAAATTATTCAAACTATTTGTAACTATTTGTTAAAATGGAATTTTGAAACATTAAATTGATACATAAATTTTATAATGAATTAAAAAATTAACAGAGGGAAAGAATGCTAGATGAAAAATTAATTGAAATTGTAAGCAGTTTTGTATTGAAGACAAAATACATATTTATGGACGTGGTACGGCTAGTTAGTAGAAATTATAATAATTCATACACTCTTTCGCACTCCCAATGTCAAATTATTTTGTTTATAATATTCAGTTGAAACTTTACATTATGCATATTAGTCTGTGGTCACATTGTTTGACCTCGTTTTTAAAGCATACTATATCTCTATGCTTAGTTTCTGTAATAATTTATTCTGTATTTACCCGAAAGGAATATAAATGCTATATAATTTTTATTTGCAAATAATCAAATCTCAGATAGCTCACGCTATCATAATAGTGTGATTCTGAAACATGAAATAAAGCTATGAGAAACCGTAAACTACACATAAGACTGTATGGTCCTATGATAATTTAAGATGGAAGTTTGTATCTTAGGATCTAGAACCATAGAAAAGTTCGACAGTCTTCCAATACCGACTGGTTTATATTTATTACTTCCGCCGTCTTATGATGCAAAAGATGTTGACGGTGTGTTGACAATGGATATTGATATTTCTTCAAACTTTTAGTGATGGGTTTTTGCCGTATTTCTGGTTGCAATAAAGATATAAGAATATTCCTTTTTTGGATTCATTATTTTAAAACAAAAATTAAAGTACCGATAAAGAAATAATTTGTGCTTGTGTATGAATAATGTATTTTAATTACACCTATTAATCATCGTAATGTTTCATATTAATTTATGTGTATTTACGGAAGGAACACTTAGAAATTTTCTTATTTATAGAAGAGGCAGGTAAAATTATGACTTGTACCTGTTAATCAGGAAAGAAAAAAAGAAAAAAATTCAGTTGGATTTTTTTACTGTTTTCATTAATGTGGAGTTGGAAAGTTTTTACTTCTCCAAAGCCCTGACAGTAATTACAATATATTTAGTTAAAAATATTATCAGACACAAAGTTTTGGTTGACAATTTTAACTCATTAAGTACAAACAGTCATGGTTGTTATCAGTGAAAACATATGGAATTATTATTCCTTTTTTATTTACCAAAAAAGCATGCATCATTTACCGGTACTGTAAAAACTTTGATGATGCATACTCTTACAGACTTCACTGACACCGATTGCACAATCTCTTTGTTATTTTCAGGCTATGCATATCACCGAGTTGTCGGGCGGTCAAACTCCACCCGGGAATCGCAAGTCGATCCAGAAAGAAGCTTGCCGATCTCTTCCCCGGTCGTTTAAGCTCTCTCCGCATATATCAGGGACCGCTGTCAGCTATTACGATATCGCTAAGGACAAGCTGTATGTTGCAAAGAGCATAGCTCTAATCTGTCAAATGGCTTATGTGAGAGTCGCTCACTTATTTCTTCTCAACCTGTATAAGTAAGTCGCGCACAAATATTTGAATATTAGTTTTCGTTTGGCAAAGCCTAGCGGTTACCGTTGGTAACGCAAACAATGGATTTTTTTATTTTACAAAGAAAATGCATTTTTCAATGAATCCATTTCCGCTGAAAAAAATCTATAGATTGACAAGTATTCAGACGTCTGATTTTATTACTGATTTAATTTTCTTCTATTTCAGAAGTTTACCACGGCAGCCCGGGCCTGGCTTATCACCGGAGTCCTACGTTTATAATATGCTTTTTGAAGTGACACTGCCACTGCCCGGACAATCTATACGTCTTTATCTGCCACCACCAGAACCCCACCTCCCACCTATTCCAGCTGTAAGAATATATTCCAATTTTTTTTTTAAATATATTGAAGGCGAGATCTTATCGTTGTTATTGTTTTTTGTTTCACAATCAAAGAAAACAGCATTTTCACAACCAAAAAATGCACGTATATCACCTCATTAAATTGCACACATTGGTGTTGAATTTCTTCGCATACCAGACTTTTTAAAGGTTTCCAATTATTTCAAGACCAATGAAAAAATCATTTCTTTGTAAATTTATAGCTTTTGGCTGTTCACGATCAAATTTTTTAAAATTAATACAAAATTTACTTTAAAATTTCGATTGAAAGTGCTTGGTGGAATTTCAATATTAAATGTACAATCGCACAAATTTTGTCACTGATGACCCGTGTTTCGCTTTTCGGCAACTCCAGTTGTTCATGTGCAAAATCAAGACTTCAGTTCATGTTTATCCGTGAACGCCTGAAGATGCCGAAAAGCGAAACCCGAGTCATTAGTGACAAAACTTTTGCGAATGTGCACAAAATTTACTGATTAAACCAGTGTCACTGAATGACTAGCATTATTAAGCTATTAATTTGAAGAGACCACCGTAAGGCTTAATTGGATCTCCGTTGTTAAAATGATATTCTTGTTTTCAATAGGTGATACATAGACCTAGCCTCCCCGAAGAACTGCCCTGCTTGGACTATTCTCTAAGAGAGATGTTTGTTTTGCTCGGAGTGGACTGCATAGTGCAACTATTTACATGTGTTTTATTGGAAAATCAAATTTTACTCAGATCTTCGGGTAAATATAACAATTTACACTTTGCTTCTTACAAATGAGCGTCTGCTAAAATGTTCACCTCTATCAATTTCAAAAAGTGCTTTCGTGTTGTAATAAAATAAATAAAATATTAATAATGTGTTACAGATTACAACCGATTGATGATGGTTGCGGAATGTATTGTCGGACTACTATTTCCATTCAGTTGGGCTCATGTTTACGTCCCGATACTGCCGGCTCCGTTGCATCATTTTTTAGACGCTCCCGTACCATTTGTCATGGGTAACATACATTCGATTATTTTTTGTAGTATTTTAATCTGGTTACTTTTCCAACTTTAGTTGATGATGCTCGCCTGCTTTTTTGTTTTTTATTTACTTATCTGAAATATTAGATATGTGGAGTATAGCCTGAATTATTATTTTTTCATTTAAAGTAGATCGTTTAAAATTGTCCCTAAAAAAAAAACTCAAACTAATCCCCTCTATAGTCATCAAAATACCGATTCTCAAAATGTGTTTTTTGTTATTCTCTCCACTTACCTCTTCTACTTTTTGCTGAAAAAGAGGCAGTATGAAAAATGAAGATATAGCTTGTTATCAGTTTTTAAAATTGCAGGTCTCCATTCTGAAAGTTCTGCGTCATACCTCGGCGTCAGCGGCTGTGGAATGAACAAGAGCTTGGTTGTGGGAACGGAGGCAGCGCTGTGCTTAGTCGACATCGACAAGCCCAACATTCAGCTTCCTGAAGAGTTACCGATATTTCCGTATAGAAATGCCTTCATGGAAGAATTATCGCAGCTCTTGGATAGATTTCAGGTAAAACCTGAAATGATTCTTTGCGCTTACCTTTACATTATGAAGCTGTCGGATAGATGAAGATTATATGTTTTAGGAGATCCGTCAACGTTCTCAGACTTGTTTCAACTTGTTAATTTCAGAGTCATGCATCTATATATATAAAACAAAGTGGGGTTATTTACACCACGTATATCTCGAGAATGGCTGCATAGATTTTTATGATCTTTGATTTATTAAATTTTTCTCCGCCTAGAATAGCAGAATAAGCATTAAAACATCGGAAAAATATCACGGGAAAGAAATTATGAATAAAATAAATGTTAAATAAAATAAATAAACGTACATGACGTTGTATGCTGTTTCCAATAAATCTACTCGGTGGCGTTGATTGCATTATACTTTGACAGTTGACTGCTGGGCTATGTAGGACACAAGCCGCGATTTTGATTTTCATGGATTTTCATTAAGTTTTAATTCCGATAAATCATTCTGGTGTGAAAATCTATTTATCCAATTATGGTGAAACACGAGATTCATGTCTAATAGCGGGAATAGTGTATTTAGACTGGTTTATAATGTGTTTTCGAAGGATATGCAGCTAATGTTGGTCGATTGACTATTCTACCGGTGACGTACATTGGCAATACCGCACGTGTATTCAAACAAAAAATCCGGTCGCTGATTGATGATGAACTACATTGTTAAGCATCGCGTCTTTGGGGATACTCGATGCTGGATGTATTCGATTGATTGGCAAAAACAAAGCTTGCCGTTTGCACGAACGTTGCTCTACTCTGAGATGCAGGGCTGTGTAGTTGGAGTCGGGAGTCAGAGTCGTGAAAAATGAGCGACTCGATTTTTTTTAAATATATTTAATTATGTGTATTCAAACAAAATAGTCATGTCATGACATGGCATGCTTGGCTGACTAAAGATGATCTGATGGTATTACATATATATACATATGTTAAAATTAAATTAAAATGAAAAATGAAATCACAATTGGTTGAGTGGACGAGCAATTCTTGCGGCGAAGAACAAAGATGTAGATCATTTAAACTTCACAATTCAAAATCAAATTGTTGGTCCACTACATTCCTTCAAATCTATCGACCGTGTAACAAACGAAGACGAAGCAACCAACTATCCAACTGAATTTTTAAACTCATTGAATCCGCCACCACACAATTTACAACTAAAGGTTGGCTCGGTAGTCATCATGTTTCAAGATATCAAGTTAACACAATACTGATTGATTCTGAGGCGGTACGATGTTCGTTGGGTCAGCTAGTTTTTAAATAAATAAGTTAGCAGGATTCAAGAGTTATATCTACACACTTTCTTTCATACAGTAATTTTACAAGCTTCTAAGAAACAATAGGACTTTTTATAATCGATTTATAAACTACATTCGTCTTACAGTATTACAACCCAGTATATAATATAAAACTTAAATCTTTTGAACGAAGTTGCAACAACATTCAGCTTAGACAATCGATCGGTAGGTGGCAACTGTCAAACGCATACTACAGACCGAGTGTAGAAAGTTCAACTGGACGTTACAACCTTTTCAAACTCAATTATTGTTGTCAGTTCAGAGCAAAAAGGTTCTTATTACAGTTTTAAGCACTGATTATCTCCAGATATATAGGGTTTAAATTGAATAAATTTTGCATTAAATTAGTAAAATAATTATGTATATACTTGCTCATCATTAAAAGTCCATTTTTTCTTTTCAATTTCAAAATATGATCAGTCAAATATTCAAACGCTTGTATCTCAAAACATGATAAAGAGCAAATAGAACCTTTTCAAAGTGAGTTAACGACATGGTAAAAAAATAAAAGTTATCACTGCGTAATGTTTGTTATTCTTAACGCATTTGTACTTTACAGATTACTAGACCTGAAAACGAACAAAACAAATTTCACACACCTATAAATGGATTGTCGCAGAGACATAATTACCAGGATCCGATGACGAGTAGTTGTACACTGCCTTCTGGTATGTTAATCATTTTTTTATGCTTACTTTTTATGTAAGCATTCTTAAATTTATAACAAAATTCTCAAAACCATAGCAGTCTTAAGTTCCAAGCAGTGCTGTAGAAAAGCAGCAAATTCTGAGCTGGCCGTTGAATCCCTGCCTTTACTAACAAATTGTATGGCGGTTATACGTACATCAACTCTAAATTCCAATTTGTGAGCTTATTTTTCGTTAAATGTAACATGTATGTTTGAAAGATTTCTCGTATGGATATTCTGTGATTCGTTGGTGTTATTAATTTACAATTTACGATACATCGGAAGGGCCATATATGCAAATTAAGTAATGATTGTAAGAAATATAGCGAATGGCAAGATATGCGATGTATGGTAAAAACCAATAAAATTTAACTTTCCACTATTAAGTATCACAATTATATAGAATATAAATTATAAATTACATAAACGACGGTAACAAGCGGAATTCATATAATATTATATAAGATTTTGACGCCTATTGTGATATTATGAAATACATGCTGCGTCTTTTATCATATAATGATGGCAATATACCAAGTAAATGACGATTTAATCAATAACAATATTAAAAAAATAATGAAGTGAATTGTGCTATCCTGGTTTGACTTACTGATTTTTCATTACTGATATGACTTGAGAAATTTTATGGAAAGATTGAGTGACGAACCAGTGTGCACAAATAAATTTCGAGATTAATATTAATTGATTAAAATCCCAATAATGACGTTGGTTTTTTTAATGAACTATCCAACCTCATATTCTGTATTGAAATATTGTAAAAAAAATAATTTAAATAAAATGATTTGGCATCTTTGTTTACTTTTGTTCTCAGAGATTTTTATTAAAAAACCTTAGAAAATGTGATTTTTTCTTATTTAAAAAATGATTTAATTGAAAAGATATATAATTACAATATATATATGTATTTGCTTCAAAATAATAGTAATAAATGGTTTCATAATGACGTGATATTACTTTAAAAATTATGACGCCGGCCCGCTCATCTGAAAAAAGTACCTGTTTTCTACTCAATGGCATGGCTTTGACTATAGGGGGCTTTGTCAAAACTCATCAATATTGTAATCCGTTTTGTAAATTTCTCTATTTTATAATCTACTTCATTAATATTAGATTGTTTCACAAGTCTTTCAGTTATTTTCATCATTCTAATCCTAAAATAATGGGGTGAAGTGAGAGTGATTACCCAATCACTAGTCCTGTCCTTTCTATCCTTTCTATCCCTACTTCTCTTTTCAAAAAAGTGGTTTAGTGACTGAGTAACAAACAGTTCTCATAGAAAAACTCCTTTTGAGATACCTCCATTAAGATACCATATGCTCCACATTGGGAGAGGACATGTACTAAAAAAATAAAGAAACATGGTTTTAAATCTTTAGTTTCTCATCAAAATTCACATCAAAGTTCACAATTCTAAAAACCACATTTTTATGAGCCCTCAAGAAGTGAAATTAGCCGAGTAGTAAAATGGTAAAACTTTTCTACTGGACATTTAAGTACAATCACGTCATTACTTGGTGTTTTGGTGGATTGCATATTTTTATTTTATGAAGACAACACTATTGCTGTGTGTATTTTCCGAGCTCGCTTCACTTTAACGATACTTTAGGACAAGTAGAATATTATAACACATCTAACTCATATTTTACCTAAAATACCAGTAGGCTCATTTCACCTCTCAGGGGCTCATATTGTTGTCCGGAGTGTGTGTTTTCATACTCGTGTAGCTTTATGGTGAGCGTTCGGTTGTGGGCCGCTTCTGTATCGTCTCTTGAATGTGCCGTGTCCGTACGATAGGTGTCGGGGCAAGGCGGAAACACTCGTACAACGACATCCTTGATTGGGATGAAATAAAGCCGCTGAGCAGCTCGCCGCCATCTTCTCCCACTCATCACGCCTTCTACCACCACACTTCTCACTCGCACGCCAATAGGATCACGCCACCGCGTTCTGATGCACTTCAGCGTATTGTTGATATTGTGAGGCGCACTGGTATGTTATATCACAAATCAGTATCCAAATAAACAATTTATTTTTATTTATCGAAAATCATGTGTTTATGAATACATCAAAATGGTCTGCGAGGCTCTTAAGGACGGACTTGAAGTAACAATGGAACGGTACTTTGGGGTTCACAGGGTTAAAGGGGAGAATAATTTTGTATTGCTTAGAAAATGGAATTTTGGCTGTAATTATATTTAAAGAGAAAATACATCAGTCAGTTATTAGTAATATACTCTATTGAGTTGACAAGTGTCAACTCTTAATGTAACCGACAACTAAGAAGGCTTAAATAACATTGCTTAATTGGTTATGGATTGCATATGCATAAAATATTGGGGCTTTAGTGACTCGCAATGTCAAAAAATAATAATATATGTTAAGAGAAGCTTATATATATATGGCACATTGAATTTTTTTATTATCGGATGCAAACAGGTGTCAACATTGACGATCTGGATTCGGAGGCGGTGATGCCGACGGCGAGGAGGAAGCTGTTGACGGACGAGGAGCAGTATCAGGAGGATCTCAGATTTAACAATGCCGTCAGAGAAACGTTCCTCAATAGATTCGTTCATATGTTTAGCGCTTACGAACATTTTGTCATTCTGCCTGATCAGGTTAGTCCGATGAACTTTTATCTCATACGCATGTAGCATTAAATTCTGTCTCTGAAAGTTTATGTTTCACCGCTGATTTTAGCAAAATTTGCAAAGCACCTAGCTGCAGTGTACACACTACGCACGGGAAAGGTTTTAATACTGTTTTCGGTTACCGGTGATTATATAATATAGGAAGGGTATTTTTTCTGTTTGTTATTTATTGTCAACTGTGTATTTTTCAATATTTCACTTTAATGAGAATCGATTTTATCACAAAAAAGAATCTACTGAAATGGTTTATCAAAATTTATATAAAAAAATCAAAATTATCGAAATTGTAACAGGTAAAGTGTTTACCAAGAATTCAATTTCAATATTAATGTGGTTGATATACAGTGAGTACTATAGTTTAAAAAAATACTTGGATATTTTAAATATTACAGTGACTAGTGAAACCTCATGTTTTTTACATGTAATAGTAAATTATTGCCCATAATGGAGCCTTAGATTGCTGATAATAGAGCATTCGATCATCATATTTTAATATGAGCCCGTAAGAAGTGAAGTGAGCCATGTGGTATCCTAGGAACAAATAATACATTCTAATTTCTGATTAAATTACACACTGAACAAATTATTTATTTATTTATTGTTTAAAATTAAAATTATAGTACATGACATGACAGCTGACGCCAATTCGCCATGTACTTAACAAATATAAAGAGACAAAATATAAAATAAAACTACATAATACATAAAAATCAACACAAAAAATCAAGAAATAAAATTTAACAAATAGTTCACAAATACTATTACTAAAATGTACACTTCTCTAGGCAATGAGTTGATCAATCGAACGACCCTAGGAACTGGTGACTCATACCTCCTAAGCGAGGTATAAGATTTTAGATTATAAATTTAGTGAGGTATAAGATTTTAAATTATCTACTCAATTCATCAGGACAAGGAATCGTGGCTGTCGGCGAGAGATTCGATGCAGAACTTTGACAAGGCGGCGTTTCTCTCTGACCAACCGGAGCACCATCGCCCCTTCCTCTCTAGATTTTTAGAGAGCCAAATGTTTGCCACCTTTGTCGATAACAAAATCATGTCATCTTTGGGCGACTCCGATTTCAGTCTAGACTTGTTCGATAACAGAATTAAAATACTCAGGTGAGCTTTTAATGTTTACAATTTATTTATTGCACGAAACTGCGAATTATCTTGTCCATTATTTTGGTGGTCGGTTGTAAATTTGATTGTTATGCTTCGCTTTCACATAATCACTTTTCGAGATTATTTTTATGACTTTCCCCGTTCCGGTGAGTCGAATCTCGATTCATATTCTTATTTAGGATTTGTTCAACGCATACTTATTTCAGTTGCATAACTATAAAACGGCACCTGACTTTGGCCGAGGACATGAAACAATTGAAGAATCACTGAACTAAAGGAAGATTGGAAAGTATACAGTCTAACAGCTATTGACAGGAAATTAAATAACGGTTTATTGAATTGGTCCAGTACTTAAACTTTGCTGTAAAATTTAATGAACTATGTGTCTGTATCGACATTCATTTCCAATAATCAAGTTACTAATGTTGAAATGGTTTTTTCTGAAATTAATTGATTTCACAAGCATGTTTTTTGATATAATTTTAGTTTTCGACTGAAGGTGCTTGGTGGAATTTCAATATTAAATTTGAATAGTTCAAGTTCATCCGTGCGCTTGAATGCCTTAAGATGCCGAAAGGCGAAACCCGGGTCGTTAGTGACAAAATCTGTGGGAGTGTACATAATTTGAATGATTCAAATTTAATGTTTTTTGAGTGAAGAAAGCAAAAAGTTTTCGGCACATGCACACGTGCATGTTGGGAAAGGACAAAATTAGAAAAATGGAATTACATCCCACTGTTTCAGTGTTAATAATTGTTTTTTTTATTTATCTGCAAAGCTATAAGCCGCTACGTAGAACGCTTCGCCTCTTCGCATCACAGTAATCTGAAAACTTTCCTTGACATCGGGTTTGAACGGGCACTCTTTTATTTTTAACAGAAGGCGCTACGGCGGGGACTCACTGCCTGTGAGATCCGCATGCTACGAACCATGCTTGACCCTGCACGGGTCGACGGCGAAGGGCGACGCTAAGGCCGACCCCGACGAGAAAGCGATACCTCGAGAAGTTTTACCGCACAGGGGCGCTTATTACAGAGCTTTTCCCTTACTCGACGCCAAACTCATGGAGCAACCGCCGCCCGCGCCTTCCGGAGAGAGGTGCTAATATGCTAATATAATCATTTGGCTTACGATATGTGTGTAGACTTAATCCTTTTCGCGGTGACGCTTTGTTGTATGTTCCAATGCAGAGCTTTGTTTGTTCCGTTTGAATGGAAAATGCATATTAATCTTGTCAAAGGCTGACTGTATTGTTATAGAAAAGCATCATTAAAGTGCTCTGTTTTTTTGGCATGTCACAAACATAACTCGTCATTTTTCGTCTGAATTCAAATCTTCTACTCAGTGCAAATAATCATTGTCGAAAATCGTATCCGTGTATCGGATTGTTGTAGAATTTTCATTCCATTCTACCGTTGCTTGTCGTCTACACCTAATTGGCACTGAGTTGTTTAATTTGAAATCGATTCGAAAGATGGCTTTTATGATACAATACGCAATGTCTACCTCTCTGTGATCCCTGTGAAAACAGCATGAATCATAAATTTAATTAACCCTATATCGAATATTAAAAATTCTCATTTTATATTGTTTTGTTCAGCCCCTTTACATCACAAGTGCAAATAATACTTGGGCGAGAAAAATCGCTGATGCGCTAATTTATCGGCTTTCTTTCATATATCATTTGTGTTTTATCAAATTCAAAATTGAAATTCATCCCGCCCTGTACCAGCTTTATTTTCGCTGTTTTGAACTAAAATTTATAAATGACATAATGATAAATAATAGCTCTATTTGAATGGATTTATATACTGCTAGCACCGCGCTTCCAATGCAAAAACAAAAGATGAACTATTTAGACACCCTTCTATAAAAAAACTATCACAATCTACTGCACTTGATAACTTATTTTAAAGGTGTTCGGTGCTTTGTATAAAAATATGGTAAAAGCATAATGATGGATGATGTAACACGGTTAATCAAAGCAAAATACTAAGAAATATGCTCCTTTATTTGCAATATTATTTACGTGCATGTTGTTATGATCGAATTGTAGTATGATGTATTCGAACGCTGCCGAAGCAATACTAGCTATAAATTATTAATTTTATTTGAAATGTGTATGAAATGTTATTTTTAATAATTTTTATGAATATCCTAAGTGATGTCACAAATTTATATTTCTTAGGCAACCCCCTTTCTCCTGTGCAGTATCTTCCCAGAGATTTTACTTATTCATTCTCTTGTTCGATGTTATTTAGATTAGATGTTTTGTAGTTTCAACCGGCTATTAATATAGCAATATGTAGAATTGTAAAATTAGAATGCATTTTTTTGGTTTTTTTCAAGTTACATAAATATTTAATGATCACATTTGGTCCCAATCTACTGGAGTTGAAATACAATGGTGGTTATCATTGCATTATGTTAGGTAGCCTCTATAAATCAGTAAGTCTCAATAATTCCCGCACTGATATTAAAAATGCTTTCTGCACGAGTGCGGAAAGACAAATCATTTCAGCAGATAGAGCCAGGTCTTTGTCACAGTGATGGTTCTGTAGTTGAGTTCATAGACATCAGTTTAATCAGTAATTGGAGAAGTAACTTACTGTTCGAAATTACCTGAAAGTAGAATATTTTAAATTTACTTTAGACAAAATTACGATTATGCAAACATACACTGAATCTATAAAAATAAAAAATCATTTAATTATATATTTGATATATCTACCATATCTTTGGCACCAAATTATTGTATTTAGCAAAAGTTGATAGCTAAGTTTTGAATTTATCAAAAAGGACTCATATATTGTAGAAACTCTTTATATTGTTATTTACTATTCTCATTAGTCATTAGGACATAAAAATATTGGTAAAGAGACAACATTTGGGGTTGTAAAATATAATTAAGCACGCATTTAGGACACCATATATTTATTCCTTAACTGGCCTTGTTTATGAATGTATTGTGCATGATAGACCATATTGCGGTGGACTTTCGATCTGTGACCCAACAATAAAAGATAGATCGAGGGTCCACTGTAAATATGCAATATAACAGTGGGTTAAAATTATGATTATTAAAGTGTGTCGATGTATCTCTAAATCTAATGCTTTTAAGCGCATTACATAATACATTCAAAATAGAGCAGAAATGGTGTTGCTATACGGTTAAATCAGACTTGTTTATATCTCTCATATAAATAAAATTGAATAATGAATATTTAATACATTATAAATGTGCAATATTCAATACTTTTAAATTATCAAAAACCACAAGCCCGATATCCAACATGAAAGTTATGTTGTTTCGCCACTTGCGGTGGTTTTTGACATGTGAGAATCCACAACTAAAAATAAATATTTGCGGCTTAGAAGTGATGCTGTATCTCTTGGAAGATTTTTGCTGCACACCCCAGAAATGGACGGTAATATAGTAATATAATCCCTTGCAATTAGGCAGTTCTTTTTATGGATCGTAGCATTTTATTAGATTTGCGACATTTTTAGATTGATAAAAAGTGGGTCTCAACATTATTAGGTTGTATGCATGTAAAGATGAAGTATCGCAGATTATTCCAGTAATTAGAAAAGTGTAGTAAATTAGAATGATTGATGTGATTTCCCTAACTCGTAAATACAACTCGACTAATAAATTGATAAAATTTCAGACTGGTAAAATTTTGTCATATTGAATTCACTGTCTTAAAATCCATATGAATTAAATTTTATTAAATATTCAATATATTCCTACAAAATAGAGCATTCATTTGCTTAGAAATATACTAACAAATGCTTCAATAATCTTTAAAATATTAAATCATCCTATTGTGCCACAACTCAACGCAATTCTTTTAATATAGTGTAAACCCTTTGATAACACATGTTACAATAATGTGACAATAGGGCGTGTCAAAATAAGGGTAAAATTGTCTACTGTGCTATGAGGGATTACTTTATGGTGACCATAAAATTTGTAAAGTCATTTTGTACCAGTCAGAGATAAAAGAGAAATGGTTTTTGACTGGTAACTTTAATTTTTATTTCGTAGATAAATTAATAAAAATGTGATTTTCCCTTTGGTTTCTGATTCATTATTACTCTTAGTAAAATCTTTTTTCGTCTATCTAACAATTTTAAATCAATATAATATGACGTTGAATCAAGGATGTTAATTATCACTGCAGCAAACATACGAGAGATTAATTATTATCATTCATTCTAATGTATTATCCTCATTCTGGCAAAAATCGTTTAGTTTAAAAGGTAATTTTTTGAATTATTTTTATTAAAATGGTGCCCTTTTTCAAAATTTATTATGTGGCAACTAAATATTCCAAATATTCAAATATTAAAACTATAGTATCCCAATATTTGGATAATAATATAATTTATGAATTTTATCATGTATATTCATTATTTTCTCATATTTCTTGACAGATGTGTTCATTTTTTTACACCTACTGGTCCCAGCTCACGTCGTAATGGAGTATTATGGTGTTTAAATAAACAAAATATATTATACCAAGATAAAATAATGAAACACCGAATGACATTTTTTGTCAACCCAGTGGCTCATTTTGCATTCATAATATGAATGAATAATTTATCAAATATTTGAACATTCGATTGGAATCTCTAGTGACATCACATGCAAATCCATTGAAAACAATAGTCTCTTGAAAACAAAATGTCAAAAACGTGCTGAAATTCAAAAAATACTCAAATAGATTCACAGCTCTAAAGTTATTATTTTTAACTACTTATTATATAAAAAAAAAGATTGTTTCTAATCGACCGCAAAAATGTTTCGTTTATTGAAAACCTTTTTTGCCAGAAGGTTCGTAATATATTTTTTTCATTTATGTTTTATAAATTATAACTGATATATAGTAATTTTCTACCATTTAATATTGGTGCTCCTTTATCTATTACACCTTTGTTAGAAAAAAAAACTATCAATATGTTAGACAACTCAATAGTTTATATTATTAATCATTGAAATCCCTTGTAGAAATTACAATGTGGTTCGAGAGATGAGATCACTTAGTTTTCTATAACTCGTTTCCTCATAAACCGTTTGACTGTCACGGTCAATGTATAAAGCAAATCTCACATCCGTTGCACCATTGTGCACTGAGCGGAGTATTTGAAATTTGGGCCATATTGCTTGCCGGTCAGTCAGAGGGTTAAATGCATGTTCGGATTAAATGAGCTAGTAAATTGTTAATTTAATTACATATTAAATATTACTAAATTATTATCAAAATAAAATAATTAATATTCTAAAACAGCTTTTATTCATTTTTAGCTACCTCTTCGAATCTAACGTCTTTTTCGTTTGAAAAGTCGCGACCCAAGTACTACAAGGTTCTATGTGAAAATTTTTGTCGAAACAGAAGTAACAATGCGGCATTCTTCCAAATACCATTATTGGTATACATTGTTATTTTTGTTTCTGCAAAAATAATCACATAGAACCTTGTAGTACTCGGGTCGCGAAGTGTGTATGAAAATCATCCATTAATTCGAAATAGATGTCAGTGTAAAAGTCAAAAACATTTAACAGTTTTCAAAGACATTCTTAGTATTTCATCATTTTAATGTTGACTTATTTCAAATTCTAAATCAACAATAATTATATAAAATTAATTTTGATAAATTTTTTATTTCAATTGTGGGGTTATAATGCAAAATGTCAAATACTATAACGAATAACATTTGCATAAAAATATGATTTCCAATTTGAAAACAACAGTGTCTTAGACATTTTATATTAGAACTAATAGGACCAGTCGATTACTTAGGCTTGAATTACCCTATCTGCATACTTGACTCAATATTGCTAATTTTGGAAATAGTACATTTTGCATTATAGCCCCGCAATTGTTGTGTCACATTTTGAAACAACAGTTTGAATGACAAAGTTATCAAATTTAATTTTATATAAAAAATGAACTTCCACAAAGTTACCGCCGAATCGATCAAAAAGTATTAAACAATAGTGATTCATTAAAATTTATTAAAACAATTAACATTAAATTTAATATTTCTCTGCCAAATACGAGAATGGCACAATTTCGCACATATATGTTTGTATGCATGATTATATTATGTTACCTTCGCTTGCAATATAGTAGATGACGAAGCTATGACATCTGAGTGCTGAATCAATCAATAAATTGAAAAGATGCAATCTATTATTTGCTATCTCAGCGATAATTATTGCTAAACACAAGCATGTTTCTATCTCCCCAGTGTCTGGTTTGCTTTCACATATTAAATGTAGGTGGCAAAAATGTCACAAATTTCATTGTGTTTTTATAGATACCGTCAAGCTCTATAAGAGAGAAGAGAGGAGAGGGGGCAGCTGCCTTAGGTCTAATAATTTTAGGGACCTTAATAATTAATTTCCAACAAAAAACTTTGTTGCAATGCATGGTGCATGATATCGTCGGAATACAGGCACAAGGCGACAAGTCAAAAAATCTTGTTTTGAGACAATCCTCATTTTCGTTGAAAGTAAAATTTAACATCTCTATTTATGCACTTTGACTATTACTTATGGTTCTAACTAGGCTCTTCAATCCCGGGATCCCGTCTAATTTTGCTATCCTGAAATCCCGGAATTGGTTTGGTTGCTATCCCGGGTCACGGTCACAAAAAAAAACGAGTCACGGTCATATATTGGGCAAATCGGCAGATTCCTGGGTTTTTGAAATTGGAAATGAAATAATGAAAAAATTTTCTCAAACTATATACGATTTCACGTTGAGTGCTCAATTGAAAATTCATCAATCCCGAAATCCCGGGATTACAAAAAGGCTCCGGGATTGGATACTCTAGTTCTAATCACTTCATGAAATTTAATAAAGATTAATGAATTCAAAAGCGTTAAGTTATTTATAGTTTTTTTTTGCCTAAATTAACTTTGATTGTAATTAACTTGATATATATTTTTTGAAATTAACGCCTTCTGCCAGTATACCGACGATATAACACAAAAACAAATTCAGTGCTTGAGATTATTGTTGATTTACACATATAGAAAAAAAATACTTATAGTCGACAGCAACAAAAGGATATTCCAAACATAAAATCCTATCACTTTTAGGGTGTTCACTGTCAATACTTGGTGGAAAGGCATTATATTAATAAAAACACAATATTCCTTTGTATTTCATTCCACTTTATTTAATATGTCAGGACCTGACATATTAAATAAAGTGGAATGAAGTACAAAGGAATATTGTGTTTTTATTTATAAAATCCTATTTCTGGACCTCGCTACAGGAGCTTTTGATTGACAATGCCTCTTACTGAATAATATAATTTAAAAATAAATTTAAGAAAATCTGGTGTAAGTATAGCAAAGACTAGCATTTTGAGTATTTTTTTAAACTTTTGACACAATTATTGTGTTTTAAAATACTATTATTCAATTATTACTTCATGGAATATGCTTCACGAATGACCTCAATGAGAATAATTTAAAGAAAGAGTGGCAAATAATCAAAATAAAATAGTGGCGGCAGAATTTTTGAATTAAAAACAAATCTCTGCAACAAACTATCCTTCATGAAAATATTCAACCTCAATTATTCAAAATGCAGATATACAACAGAGGAATTTGTTCGAGATGACAAGTTGAAACAAGGTACAACTATTTGGGAAAAGGTGAATTTAAACTAAATGAAAAAAGTACACATCTAGTAAATAGCCAAATGCTGTTTTAAAGCATTCGCTGACTATATATTGTTGTTTTATAGCAATGTCAGATGGTTGGATGAAGCAATTGTCACATCACACGTGAGCCAAAGAGAGATTCACAATACGCAAATAAACATGAAATCTTTAAAAATGCTGTTAGTAATTTACCAAGGTGTGTTAAGAAAATGAACAGTGTATTTATTTGCAAATAAATTCCATATTTACTTAACACAACTTTGGTAAATTACAAGTTGCATTTTTAAAGATTTCATGTTTATTGGAATACGGTGTGTTAGGTGCTTGTAGTGAACCTCTCTCTTACTTAGCTCACGTGTGAAGGGGGTTAGTGAGATATCAAGTGTTTGCTCTTGCATCCTGCTTATTAAATACAAAAGAAGCTACGCAAGGAAGATTGAGAAATTCACTACACGCCTTGTGATGTTTATATGACTTTAATCGACGGTAAAAAAAGGACAATGACATATAATATTGTCATTTACAGGAAAAGTCATTTCTAATTCTTTCATCTGTGAACAGATTTTGTACTTTACATGAGATGTGTCAAAATGACAGTAATTCTTAAAGACAAAATAATCAAACACTTAAATTTTACCTGAGACTAATTTGGAAAACAAGGAATGAAGCTACAAAATCACATTAACAGATATCACTAGAAGTATTTATTTCCAAAACCTTACGAATCAAACAAAATGTCAAAGGAGAGGAAAGGAATTTTTTTCTTGGTAAATGTAAAAAGTACCAGATATATTGTCACCTTCTTTTTTAAGATAATCAAAATATTGTCATCATTCTGACAAAAAAACAAATCAAGTTGTCTTTTTAAATAATATTTAAGTAGTTTTGCACAGCCCCAGATAAATAGGCATCGCTTTATTGATGAATATTTTTTAATTCTTTAAATAATTTGTTTACAGAACAAATAGTTTAAGGAGAGTTAAAACTGGAAGTATGAAATGGCAAGCGAAAGAGATCTCTTTAGAGAATGTGAACACCGATATTGGACGTAAGCTATCGACTGAGTCTACCCCGGCCGCCATCGCTCAGAACAACAAAACTTTTGTAGAAAAATTGCTGAAGGTATTAAAAAATCCTTAATACATATTGATGGTAAGATTTTTATATCCGTAATTGGCAAAAGAATTTTCTGAGTAGTTTTCACCTTCCCACTGATTCACACAAAAAACATCTTGTGAAAGTATCGTCGTCAGTATCAGTAGGGAAAGAGAGCGCTAGCAACTGTTCTTTGTAAAAAAAACCTTCAGGAAAAGGGGTCTAAGTGAGATTGAAAGTTTTGCTTGGTGTTAAAGGATTAATTAAGTTCTAAATACCCCATATTCTCAAGGGGAAAAACCGAAAAACAAAAATGTTAAAATTACAGTATAATAAGGAGAAAGCGTTCAAATTCAGTAAAAACGTAGACTTACACATCATGGGAAAAAATTTGCATCAAAATGACTCACAAATTTAATTTTCGGTGATCAAATGTGTAGTCAGTTTTACCTGAACGGTTGGAGTATTCCAATCGGAGTCCATTTTCTTCTTATTCGGGTGGACATGATTTGTTTTCATCTCAAAATTTAAGATTACTTAAAAGAGTTAAACTTAAGCAAAATTATTATTGTGTGGTATATCATTGTCTCAAATAGACCTTCTATCCTAATATCTAAAGGTCTTTCATAATAACTATGTAGTCACTCATCGTTTTTTGTTTATTAGGATTGTAAAAGTAAAACAAAAAAAATGCTGCTGGAAAAGATGGGATCTGAAGCTGTAGACTTGGGGCTCGGCGTGGAGGTATCTATTGTCGGAATCGAAGAGAATACCATGATAGCTTCGCTGTGTGACCTTTTGGAAAGAATATGGTCACACGGATTGCAGCATAAATTTGGAAAGTCCGCATTGTGGATGCACCTCACCAATTTTCAAGAGTTGGAGCAGTGCAATGACACTTCGAAGCCCATCGATCCAAATTTTTTAACTCCAGGTAATGTTCAATACTGCAGAATTACATTTCTCTGCTCGGTACGCATAAGTATACAATCTAATTGTCAATTAACTAACTTTTGATTGCGACACAGCAACTTTCCGACGAAACAGGCTCAATAATGAAGAACGATTCTACATCCAATATTTTCAGAGTAACGATTGAACTTAGAATAAAGTGTGAATCGTTAAAAAAATAGTGAAAATAAGCAAAATAATTAAATTTATAAATCAGATTTTTCACTTTTAGGGTGTTCACTGTTAATACTTGGTGGAAAGGCATTATATTAATAAAAACACAATATTCCTTTGTACTTCATTCCACTTTATTTAATAGTGCATATCAGTTGACAATGCTCGCAATGAGCGAAACCGGTCCTGACCTATTAAATAAAATGGAATGAAGTACAAAGGAATATTGTGTTTTTATTGATTGGATTTATGTAAAAATGTATATTTGACGAATCCGTAGCGCAGTGTCAATGTTTTGATTTTTTTTTACTGCGTTTCTATCAAAAATTGACAGTTAACACATTAAAAATGACTAATTTTAAAGATGAACTTGTTTTATACTGAACATTAATTCCCACAAATTACTGTCAAAACCATCGAGAAAACCAATGTTTATTTTGTATATTATTGTGTTTTTACACTTGAACAGAGGCTGAGAAAATATCCGAATTTGATGTAACACAATAAGAAACAATTCAATTATTAACCCTTTTGATCCCAGCCTTTTTTGTCTAGGATATGTGAAAAATCCCAGGTTTATTTTGACAAAAATAGTAAATGTTTTTATTTATTTATTATCTCATCTAATATTTAGTTTTTAGACCTGATTTTTTATCGTGGTATCCTTTATGATGTGTGCAATAAGAAATAATGTTTATATAGTGGTTATAACATAAATAAATAAAAGAAAAAAATATTTATTATAAATGTTTATAAATAAAAAAACATAAATTTTGATTTTGAGCCATTATTTTTCTGATAATTACTAATTTTTATTAAAAAAAAACATTCCTACAAGCAAGTAAAATTGGTTCTTAGTAAATTACAAAAAATATCAAAAAATAAAAAAGTAAAAAACAGGTAAAATTTTTAAAAAATAGAAAAACATGTTTACCGTGAAATTTACGAGATTTACGACTTCAATATAAAATTTGAAAAATGGAGACAATCAATCAATAAATAATAAATGAACAATAAATATAGAGAAATATCAACATTTATGCTTCGGGAGGCAAATTTCATGAAGACCCTTTTTGCATTTGCAACAGATTTTACGAGATTTTACGGCACTGACTGGTTTGCCGCGCGGCCGACTGCCGTGCATTATCGACACTTTTTTGTAAACACAATACATACCTTTCGTAACAGAAATTGAATCATATCAGATGTTCAATATAAAGTAAATGCATTATTTAACAAAATGACGAATAGCATTGTTAATAAATAATTTTTATTTTATATGAAAACTTGGATTGAAAATTTTGAGGCCGATATCGGCCCCAGGGGAGTTTTCGCATACACCAGTTTGGGCCGATGATCGGCCCGCTGGGATTAAAAGGGTTAATCCCGAAGTTTTATTTTTTAACTAAATATTTCTACCCATAACTAACAATTTGAATTTCTTTTCACGCTAACGACAGCTCTGGCCTGGTGTGTCCTAAGGAAACGTTTGGATTGTATGTTTGTTTTAAATGTTGTTATATTCTCTTGTCTCCATTGTGATTTTTGCACGCTATTTTGTACAGCACTCGCTAGTTTTTGCCTTATTTCTTTAACTGTACCTATCTGCATTCGTAACTCAAAACAACTGGCTTTGACTTAACGCCTTCTGCCAGTTTACTGACGATACAACAGTGGTGAAAATATACAGCGATGAATTTAGTGTTATTCTTTTATTTTATATACCTTATATGAATGTATAAATCAAATTTTGTTTCATTTGTTTTAAAACGTATGCTTATTTTTTGCTAAAATATTATATATTCGTAAAGGTTGCTACATATATCGACCTCTGTCTGCCAAAAACATAATTTTAATGTTATGATCGTATTGTTTTCAAGATCTATCTTCTGTCGCACTGGACTCAGAGGTGAGTAGCCAAAAAGGCCAGTCACCGAATAGGTCACGTGAGAGTTCTCGCGCCAGTTCCCGAGACAGCTCACGTGACAGGTTAAGTGGGAGTTCTAGATCCAGTACCTTAGAAAGAAAACCTCCTAATCCGTCGCCTCTGAGACCTTTACCGGAAAGTTTGACATTTGATATGAGGTGAGAATGAGAATTATTATTTATCGAGTTTAAAAATATCTTAAACAATATCAGGAGCTCAGTTTTACTATATTATAATTGAACAATATTTTCAATCAATGTTATTTATAAACATTCATAAAGCTGCAGTTATAACTTTTTGTATATTAATTGTCTTAGTGCTCTCGGTAGCTTAGTTGGAAGTTATAACTCGACTCTCAACTAACTGCAGTATTTATAATAGAAATTTTACTTGGGGAAAAGTGTTTTTTCATGTTAAAACAAACAACTTTAAAAGTATATATTTTCGATGGATTCCGCGGTAACTTCGTGGAAGTTTGATTTTAATATAAAAACAAGTGATATAACAAAGTTATCAAATTTAATTTTACAATAAAAATATGTGGTTTGGCTAGAATGTCTGAAAAGTTTTTACACAGTTTTATTATTTGACTTCAGATAAAATTCATTGCATTCTTATGTCTACTATTTATAACTAGCCCACCTAGTCAATAGATTTTTTTGTCTCAGCCATTTTGTAATAAAAAGTTAACAATGTGACATGATTTTTCTGAAATATGAATGTTTTTTTTTTGTTTCACAACAAAAGAAAATGATTACATTGAATAACACTACATTTTTTCAAAATCCGAGTATTTTGTCATGGTTTTTTTTCTTCTGTATTAACATGTATATTTTTGTTGATGTTTGTATTGTGCATTGCCAGGTTTCATTTTGTACCTACCAAAACAAGTTTAATTTTAATTACCTTGTCTGTGATATAAAAATTAAATGTTCCAGAAATATTCAAGCAATGTCTGATATCAAAACTGAAATCGGTTACGCCAGAGCTTGGGTTCGACTGTCGCTCGAGAAGAAATTACTTTCTAGGCATTTGAAAGTTCTATTGGCGGACACCGCTCTCTTGAAGTCTCAATACAAACGAACTGCCTTTCTCCGCTGCGAGGATGAGAGGGAGCAGTTTCTTTATCATCTGCTCACTCTTAACGCTGTGGACTATTACTGCTTTACCAACACGTACCCGATGACAAGTAAGATACTTTTCATACTGACTATAGATATTCGTATGCTCGAGACCGTTACCCATCCCTTCCTGCATCCTTATTATGTATGAAACAAATCTAGCTGCTTGTCCTTTAGTATTAAAATATCAATTCAGGCCGTATCTTTGTTTGAGTCAATTTATAAATAATGATTTAATTAACTTGAATTTTGTATTTGAGGTTAAGGCGTGGATTTATGTGATTTTTGGTTATACTGTTTTTATTTTATTTTTTCTTAAATTATTTTTCCTGATGTTTTACTTGCAATTTCTAGAATTACCATATAGAGTTGTTATCACACCTTCTCGGAAGGCCAGCGCCACGACAGCCAACTGCTGGGTTGCCGTTTCTGGAACAAATGGTGAAACCCAACAGATACCGATACCTCGGAACACAATGGAATTTGTATTTCACGTATGTTTCTACTTCAGCATTATTAATAATATTAATTGATTTGATTTTTAGTCTACAGCTTGCAATGCCAATTCTTTTTACATATTGAAATATTTTAATAAAGGTAGTTTTAACAATTAGATAGAATTGTTCACATTCAATTTTTTTGTGATTGACTCATAATTATATTTTTATTTCAGCATAAAAATTTAGGTATATTGACAACACTGCGAATTGGACATGATAATTCGGGACTGTCACCAAGATGGATGCTGGAAAATGTATTCATCCGTAATGAGGTTACAGGACACACTTATCGGTATGATTCCTATCAAAAATTTAAATAAGCATGAATTTAGTTTTGTAATATGTCTTAACTCCTCGGGAACTATTTCTACTTCCAGGAACAACTGTCGAAATCGTATAATTATTAAATAATATTACTAACATTGTCGTTTTCCATCTATGCAAAATCATATTTTTTTTGAAATCCAGGGATTGGCAAACTTCTATTTTATATTGAGTGCTTAAAGTTAAACAACGTTATCTACAAAAAGGTGTTTTTTTGTTGTTGCTGATAATGTTTTTTTCATTTTCGGCTACATGACAGTCAAACAACATTTTGTTAATTGTTTCTAGTTTAACGTTAACTACATAAAGTTGCAATTGCTTTATATTTTTTTGAGACTATACTTATATCTTCTATATACAATTTATAATATTTCAATATGAAAATATTCATATAGATCAGTGGTTCTCATGTGCGGCTGGAGGATTTTGCGGTGGGCACCAACACCTTCATAATAAATATTGATATTTAAAATAATGTCTTTTATTGAATATAAACTTATAAGTTCATGCATATTTTAGTAAATGCAACTGCTATTTTTATCAAATCTCACAACAAAAACTTTGCAGCCACGAGACATTTCAATAGGACTGATGAAGTTTATAGTGCGGCCACAGTAAAATTTTACCTAAGAACCACTGATATAGATTCATACAGATTCAAAGGAGAAATCTTTCGAAAGAGTTTTGTTTCCAATAATTTTAGAAACAGAGAAAAACATATTCAAAAACACATGCAAACATGTGCAAAAAATACAATAAAAATTAACCTGTCATCTAACCTGTGTAGTTAATTGATGCTTACACAATGTACCATAATAACCTGTTGATTCAATTACAAACTCAGATCTCGAAACCTGGGAATTGCTTCTTTCTAAAATCCCAGCAAGGACACACCACTTTTCTCCATATGCAGACTATGAAGTCCAAACTATTGAATAGTGTTCACTGATATTTATTTAGTATTACTGGATTATGTGAATAGGTTTCCGTGCAATCGTTGGTTGGGTCGAGGCGTCGATGACGGTTCAACAGAGCGGCTATTGGTCGCTCAATTGATTAGTGGTCGAAGTACAGGACGGTCAGGAGGCGGGTCTTCGAGGGGGCAGGAGCATGCTTCGACTTCTTCCAATGCCGCACCATCTAGCCCTGCAGCACCTGTCACAACGCATCTATCTCCTTCTACTGTGCAACATATGATTGGTAATTAATTACATCTTTCATTACTGGTGACTTTTTCATATTGATACTATATTTGTATGATAATATGGCACTTTCCTATACATTATTAAATTGGCTACAGAATTGGATCGTTATTAGCATCATTTAGTTATTTTCAAGTAGAAAAAGATTACCATGTTGTAAAGCATATTTATCTTAATAATATTTGAAAATAAATAAACGCTCATTGCAATATAAATATCTTATTAAATTATTATTACTTCTAGACAATAACATTTCATTCAGTTTGTAGAGCCGACTACAATTGCTATAAACAACTAAAGGCGTGTTTACGACTCAGGAATATACTTCACAAGATTTTATGGTATAGGGTAGTTTATGGTATATACTTAAAAGTGATTTCTTCCAAAAAATTGTTATACCCTTTTTCCTATTTTTTCCATTCCAGGTGACTGCGTGAATGCTATTGTGAAATGGCACTATCGGTCAAAACGAGAAAAAGATGTGAACTCATTGAGTATATTGCTTTGCGGAGAAAATGGGCTGGTCAAATGTCTTGAGCAGGCCTTCCTCTGCGGATTCAAATCGAGTCGCCTATTCGGGAGAAATTTGTTCATATGGGACTATTTTGGTGAGAACTATTTTCATTTATGTTAATTTTCTTAACGTTATTCAGTAGTTGGTCACAATATACAATGCAATTGCTGCATTAATCCATTCATTGTAGCCTTACAAATTGAACTGTATTTGTTATGTTTTGGCAAAAATATACAGCAAAGACCTTTCAGTAACAGTAATCTGGTGGCAAATTATATATAGTGTTAGCTTCAGTTTCATCTTGACATTTATTTATCGCGGACTATGACAACTTCTGCATCAGTCGCAACGCTTGTCTGCCTAGGCCAAGGTGCAAGCTGACTTGTGGCTATATTCAGTCTCAGGGCAGACATTTACAGATTTCTCAAGAATGAAATGAAAATATAAGAAATTTGGGACGGTTTCTGTATCATCATTTCAATATGTCCTGCTGCTTTCTTAAAAACGAGTAACCGCACTTGTACATCGCCTTGCATCCCATGTTAGTACAGCATGTACATTGCGTTGTTTATTTTTTCATTGTTTCCAAATTCTCATAAATTATTCAAAGCCTATTTAAATGTAGCAAAAATGTTGCGGAGAATTAATTAATGTTTCAATTCAAACAAAAACATTTGATAAATATATTCAGAGTGTCATAATATTTCTAATAAAATAGAATACTTCAATTCATGTCACACAATTTCCGAAAAGAGTGTAAAATTTTTAAACATATATTATTATTAAATATAGTTTTATTTTTTGATTTTGTATGTTAACACTTTATAGACGGGAAACGTAAAAATACGTTTTTAGCGTACTGTCGGTAGAATGCGGGTCACGTAATAATACGTCTTTTTCTACCGACGGTTGTTTGCGGGACACATAATATCACAGGTTTGTTTGTTAGCGTGAAATAAAATGCCGTAACTAATTACCTCTAATCCAACATCTTTGCTTTATTATTAGGGTGGAAGTTTAAGCTAAGAAACGAAAAATCAACTGTATTATAGATTTATTTTGCGATCTTCATTGCTAGATTAGTTTGAGTCATTTTACAGGTTGGATTATTTTTCATACCGCTTGCGTTATTGTTTCGTTTTTTATTATTCGAATATATTATTACCATTTTATGAGACGTTTTACTAACAATAATGTCTTTAAAAAATAATAAGTGACTATGAATATTACGCCGACAATTTATCAGATAATTCGTTCGTGAAATAATAATAATCAATAAACGTGTTGGTATATTGACTCATAGATTTCATGGTTTCTTCAAAATAACTGCCGTGGCAAGTGACCCTTTTTGACAATAAGCAATAAACCTTATAATTTATTATTCCCTGAATGTTCACACATAGTATTTTTTTTAAAAGAAGACACATGTTTCTCGTATATTTAGGGCATTAGATTTCACACTTCCAGTGATGGTAAATTTGTAAAAATGAGGATTTAATACTATAATTATTTATATAATTGTAGGGTATGGATTAATGTTATTTTTTATACAGAATATTTTGAATATTTCATATTGATAACAAGTGGAGTGCTATCTAATAAATTAATAACAGGTTTTTATATTCAGCTTAGAAAAGTAGTGAAATTATTTTGTATTCAAAATGTTTTCACTTTATTTTCAATGATTAAATGTCACATATGATTTCTTTTCAAATTTCAGCCGAAAATATTGTTTGATTTAAAAGTTCTAGACCAATTCATGCTTTAATTATCATATTCTTTCATGAGATATCATTCGCAGTTTGTATTCATAATTACTTTAATATTATCTGGGAAGATTTGTTTTACGACTGTTTATTTATATTTATTTTTTTTGTTTTATTATTGTCATCAAGTAATTGCAACTAATAATAACATGTTTTAATAAATCAATAATTTTATAATATCCTTGTGATCAATATTCTTTTAGTTCGCGTGAAAGAAGTGTTCGAGCAGAACCTTTCTGAAGAGTGCGTAGACTCTGCGAGTGACAGTTCGAGTGGAGTATATAGCTATCATTCATCATCGCATTCGACAAGTAGTCGATCTCAAGAACACACGACAATATGGCGGTGCTATTGCCATCTGATGGATGAAATTAACAACGCTGGACATACGTTAGGAAAAGATGGAAAATTTCAGCTTTTTATATGCCTCAGTTTAAGGTAACAAATTAAATTTATTTTTGGAGATTTAAATTGCTAATTTATTATTACCTAAAACAATGGTTAACTCTTCCGGCATTTAATATAGAAGGCAACATTATCACTTTATAGAAAATCTTTTACATTATTTATACAAAAAATATATGTGTATCATGCGCATCATGTATCAATACGGTAATTTGTTTAGTATTTAAACCTTCATTGCCAGATAATTTTGACGTATACTTTTTTCATGCATTCTCTATGTATAAATAAATACAACGGGCTGCATATTTTACAACAATGAAACAAAATTTCATACAAATTTATTCTTTAAAGCAGTGGCTGCCAACCTTAAGTTACTACGCCTCCCTAAAAAAATATCTTCGCGCCACCCCATCCTTTATTTCATAAAGACACGTTTTAAAGGATAAATAAACATTTTGGACTGTTCGCGCCTCTCTTTGCAACAGTCCACGCCTCCCAGGATGGAAATCGCTGCTTTAAAGTGTGGGGCGATTTTTCAGCCCTCTATCGTTAAAAGGGTCAAACATTTTTTGCACACCTTTCTTTGAATTAATCAAAGCGGTAAGGATCTGAATAAACTTTTTGTTTCTAGGGAGCACTGGTTGCACAGAATGCTGGTCCCGATGTCCATGACTCGAGTGACGGCCGACATGTATGAAGAGCAAAGCTTCCTTCGGAAAAGAGGACTCCTGACATTCCTGAGACAGATTTTAGAACCACTTGACGAATTTAATATAGTCTTGGAAAATTCTATCACTCAGGGTATTTTATCATACACATAAGCTAACACTCAGCTATGTTATGCAAGGCACCAGGGGGTAAAATCTGCTTTATGTTGGCTTACACTTCCAATTATGACACTACTTTACTTTTAAATTATCTCAGCCGTAGTGTTTTAGTCAAATTGTCATGTCGTTACCTTACTTTGAAAAGGTTCTAACTGACATTTTGTCATAAAATGACCTTTTGGTCGGAAAATGTTGCATTTGCCACAATCTAACATATTTAGAAATTGGTATGAAATTGTTTCCGGCCAAAAATTACCTAGTCAATGTTTACTGCGGCCTTTGTGTCGAATCAGAAAAATGAATGCGGCCTTTGGAGAAGAAAAGGTTCCCCACCCCTGTCTTAGACAATCGATCGGTAGGTGGCAAACGCATACTACAGACCGAGTGTAGAAAGTTCAACTGGACGTTACAACCTTTTCAAACTCAATTATTTTTGTCATTTCAGAGCTAAAAGGTTCTAATTACAGTTTTAAGCACTAATTATCTCCAGATATATAGGGTTTAAATTTAATATTTTTTGCTTAACCAGTTAGCCGCCAACGTCGAAGTATTCGATACGAATGCGACTCACGGGTGAGACGATGGCGTACAAAGGGTTAAAATTAGTAAAATAATTATGTATATAATTACTTGCTCATCATTAAAAGTGCATCAAATATATTCAAACGCTCGTATCTCAAAATATGGAAAAGTGCAAATAGAACCTTTTCAAAGTAAGGAAACAATGTCACAAGGGATTGCAATACCGCTATTTCGGTATTTGAATATGAGACGAATTTAGAATGTATAGAAATCATCACACGTTTAACCCTTCCCTTACTATGCAAAAAAACACAAGCTCCTGAGCTGTGTATCCGTTACACATCAGGCAAACAGGTGTGAATTATGGCAATTATATGTAGTACTGCTGTAGTAGTGTTATATAATTGTCACGATTCACTCCCGTTTGCTTGGTGTGTGACGGATACACAGCTCAAGAGCTCGTGCTTTTTTTGCATAGTAAGGGAAGGGTTAAATAAAACTGTGATGAATTTAAATATTTTAAATATTGACAGGTTTCATTTGATTGACATTCGATTTTGCAATCCCTACGTCTCACCCATTGAGCCCTAACAGATAATGATAGACAGTGGTAACTTCTGTATTAATTTATTTCAGTATGAGCATTATTATACATTCTTTAAATTTTTAAAACATATACCAATATAACTTTAACACATTCAAAACTGACTAAAAATATTTTTCCGAGAACAGTAATCTGGGTTCATATTGAGTGAGTTATATGATGAAGTAAAGATTTTGTGATGAAATGTGAGTATAGGGTCATGCCATTATTTATGGTTGACTCCTCAGTTAGTTTATAAGAATTATTCAATTATTTTATCACGTCAACGGACCCAATAGAAAGATGACGAGAGAACCTCTAAATTATAAGTATTCCACTGCACGCTTTATGATGTATATTATGAGAAATTCTGTCTTTACGATACCAATAAAATTACAAAATATTAAATTTATGCAGCATGTGAGATATGTGAAAATCATTTTTAAGGGTTTATTTGACGAGATTCAAATAAAGCCATTTAAAATGGGAATCAGTGGCCAAAGACGAGTTGATGAATCAACTGAGTCAATATTTTTTTACTTTTAATAATAATGACAGTGCTAATCTATAATACTCTATAATTAAATATTTTTCTGTTATATTTTTCTGTTTTATCTGTTATAAGTTGTACAACATGATATGAATAATGTGTAATCCCTGATACAGATCTCTTAAAATTTCAGTGCATATGATGAAAAGGTTATTTTTTTAATGTTACTATCAATTCCATTCACATGCTTAACTTAAATTAACTGCATGACGGAAACATAAGTATTGTATTGAAAACAGCTGACTGAATTTTTTACTTCATTTCCATACAAAATAAATTGAGTATTTACTATATAGATCAATTATTATAAGTTGTCTATTTAGAGAGGGCGCTAGTGTCAGTTGAGCAATGTTGTCAAATTACTCTTCGTGTCATTGTTACACACTTGTCGCGCAATCTTCAGCGTTGTTGATCGGTATTATCAATTATTTTTTGAGACTTGCCGTCTTTGCAAAACTTTCGAAGCTTAAGAGTAACCTACACAATCTCACAAATTGGTATCTAAACACTTGACATTGCCTATCATATCTATTTCCACAGTATTACTAATAAATACAACTCGCATGACACTCGTGAGCTTACGTTTGACAGATACATCCTTAGATTGAATATTTTAGGTAGATCAATAGAGTAAATTGAATTTATTAATAAAATTAAGTAATACAGAACATAGATGTATTTGGATCTAAATTTGTACATGTGTGTGAGATTCAATCAGTAATATTCGCTGTAATGCTCCCATGCTATTTTCTACCCTAAAACAGCTATCAACATTTGCTAATATTTATATTTTATAGCATTAATACTATAGTTATTTTACAATTGATGCAAATTGAACGTTTACTGAACATTTTTAACTCATATTGGCCATGTTCTACTGCAGTGTTTCCCAAATTTTCGATATCTGTGTACCCCTTTTATAATTTTCGTAACACTGAGTACTCCTTGTCAAAAAAAAACTTATACTTTAGTAATAATCAATGTATTTTTATATTTTCCCTTTTTCGTACATCAACACAATAACAAAAAGCGAAAAAAAACAAGGGGTACAAGAGGAAGCAGCAAAGCTTCTGTAATATGTTTCAGTGTGTGGTTTTTTGAGTAGATGTGGAAAAAATTATATGTCATCGTTTACTGGTGGGTGTTTCTGGTACCCTATACATTATAAAAAGTGGGCAATTTGATGCAGTTGTAAAGATATACCATAATCAGTTGAAATGTTCCTATAGTCTCTCAAGCTAGATTTTGTTATTTTACAACAATTTTGTATTTTTTCTCATTAATAGATGTCACTAACTAACCGGTAGAATATTTGACAAAATTAAAAAAATAGCAGTAATTGTCTTTGTAAAAAAGTGACAGATAAAAGCTTTTTTTTTCAAAAAATAACGAAATAGAACAATTACTGTGTTACATTAATTATACAATTACTAAATTGTTATAAATCGCTAAAACAATTCGAAATCAATTTTATTTTTTATATTTTGCTGCCGTGTAAATGGCGCATGGGTAAATACCAAGCTGACAGTCGAATATTATTTGACAGCTAGCCGGCGTGTCAGTGTGGCCAACAGGAGAAAAAATAATTATTACTATTATTATTATTATTCGAACTTCGTACGTACGTTACATGGTTTTTATGATATAATTTCCGGAAGACTACATTGATTATTTATTTATTTTCGAACTTCGAATGTTGGGTGGAATACGCATTCGCATTCGGTTGTGATCCACCAAGACAACTTTGTGGATCCATACGATAGTGATATACACACAAAACGTGGAGAATATGTGGATGAGATCAAAACGAAAAGTCAAACGCCAATTCGGTACAAGTAGGGGGTTATTCACATCCTATTTGGACGCATTGGTGATTAGAAATTCGTTTCGGTTTCCAGGCAGTATTTTTGGATTATTTCTAAGGACATTAATAGACAATTACAGTTCTTAGGTATGTACAAAAATAAATAACAATAATTAATTAGCAATGCCGTCTCCCGGAAATTGTATCATAAAACCATGTAACGTACGTACGAAGTTTGAATAATAATAACAGTAATAATTATTTTTTCTTCTGTTGGCCACACTGACACGCCGGCTAGCTGTCAAATAATATTCGACAGTCAGCTTGGTATTTACCGGCGCATGTATATAGCTCAGGACATAAGGTCG
This sequence comes from Himalopsyche anomala, assembly GCA_031772345.1. NCBI lineage: Eukaryota > Metazoa > Arthropoda > Insecta > Trichoptera > Rhyacophilidae > Himalopsyche > Himalopsyche anomala. Next base: position 27,573,875 of record CM062827.1, read on the forward strand.
GAAAACCGTGCATTAAAGCTTTCAAATATGTTTATTAAATTAACATGGGACTCGATTCAATGTAACATCGTGAGGTGTAAGTAACGAAAATGTATCTGAATGTTAAAATTTTCATAGCAGATTTCATATTTCTGCATATTAATTTATTTATATTTAGAACTGATATTTGTAGATACACTAAGGTTGTCATTACTGTAGTGAAATGTTCAAAATATATTTTTATTTCATTTTTATCATTCCGGCATAGCATTGAAGACATTCCCTTAGTTAGGTGCAGAATATAATTTCAATTGAAAAGTTAAACAGAAAAAGATATTTGTAATGTATCATATACCTTCTAGAATAACTTTGTATTTTTGACCGCTAGGGATTTTGGAAGGTGGCCTATATTAGCTGCTATATTATTTTAATGTTAGCATAATCAGATCCGTGTTAGGGGATTATTACTCAAAAACGGCATGTGATATCTAAACCCATACGTGTGCATCCCAGTTTTTGTAAAATAAATATTGTAATACTCATTATCTTATAAGTGTCAGCTTGTCCGGGAATCATTTATAATAATAAAATATATAATAAGACGTTATAATGAATAGTTAACATTACTCTTTGTGTTAAAATGGCTAATCGCTTAAATTAGAATCAGTATAGTCGCATACAATTTATTTAGATTAGATTTGATCATTTAGTTCTGTAATTATAAATGAAGTTTATTGGTACATTTTTTTTTTTTTCCAATAATGCATGCGGAAAGACAGTTGTGTGGAACACAAAACATCTTTTTGTGACATTTAGTAAACAAAGCAGTTTTGTTTCCATCTTTTATCCAGTTTTTGGAATGTATAAAGCAAAAACAAAATCTAAAACTCAAATAAATTTAGGAAGAAATGTGTCAAAAATTGTGTGCGGTATTTTGATAAGTAAATCGTTCAGAATCTATGTTAATACAAATATGTCAGAAAATGGTTCATTTTCTTTTGTATCAACTTATACAATATAGTCGCAAACTCTCTATTATACTTGTAGTAATGTTAACTGAGCTTGTTTATGAGACACGAGGAGACATTCATCGCTGATAGCTGACATTCGTTCAACTCTGAGAGCAGTATTTTAATTCATAGAATCTCATTTTTTCTCATCGTTGTCACAAGTTCAACTCTTGATTATGAAGTTTGGGGAATGTAATAAAATTGAATTATCTCATAGACAAGCTCATATGCGCATACAAAATTACTCATTGTTAATTTAGTTAATTTAATTAATACAGTTACCGTTTACTTTATTATGTATTTATTTGAATGTTCCCTCGGGTTGTGTAAAAAAACTTCTTAAGCACAAAAAATGTCTAAATATACTTTTATTATCAAAATTGACATAGAAAAGTAGATTAGAAAATTAATAATGTATTATTGTAATATAAATGTAAGCAAATTAATTATTTATCTTTGTATGGATGTAGGCATAATATTAATATTCTGGGGTCGTTTACAAAACAATAGTCATCCCTTTCGAAATAAATAATATGAAATTAGCTTAGATAGTTTCATAATATCATATGAGCCATTTAAAGCCACAGCGGTGTAAGTTATATTTTGAGAACCAATGTGTTTTGAATCTAATACGGATACCTGTCCGAAGTTCGAGAAAAAAAAACTAAATGTATTCTTGCCAAAAAATACCTTTTATCTCATTTGAATAAAACTTACAGCGTTTTGTTTTTTATAGATTTTTTAGTCATTTGATACCACTGTGTTGTCAAAAAAACCACCATTTTGTTTGTCTATATTATATGTGCTGCTATCTGTTGATAGTACTACGACATCGCTATTTTTTTCAAGTTTGCTTTCAACAGTTTAAGGTGTAGATATGAATTCCGGACGTAATCAACATTTGTAAAAAATGTAATGAAGCAATTATGACATTAACTAACTTATATCTTTATTGTTTGTTTTTTTAATGCTCGATTGTCACAATATACATAATTGGATGAAATTCTATCTGTGTTTTGAAAGCTTTCAAGGTTAATCTGGATTTCCTTATTATCAAATCAGTTTTTTTTACATTAAAATAATCAAATACCGCTATCATTTGACTACTTTATTACGCATTAAAAATTATACAAACTTCACATTTTTTTAATAATCGATCTTTATAAACAAGACTAGAAAATTTTATACCTTTTATGAAACCAAAGATATCTTAGTTAATAAAAATAGTTCAAATGACAATGAATTTTTATAATTTTACTTCTTGGCTATTGTAATTTGGCAAAGTTACCAAGTTTTTTATACCGATGAATTGGTCGATCTTTGCAGTTAAATTTATATTATGTTACCCTATCGGACCAGATCTCTTGATAACATATAGGATTTTATATATTAAGAAACACTATAATTAATACAACTATATATGTATAGTTACTTTACTCAAAAAAACAAAATTGTCTTGTATGAATGTTAAAATTATACACTGGTTCGTAAAGTTGTTTATTTTTCTAGATAGTTTTTTACAGTGCTCTCTTAAGTGGAGTCGTAATATTGGTTTACGAACGGATATCGTGTGATTTGACAGTGTTACTGTTAGATATTCTTGCCAAATGTATATTTAAGCTACTGTTAATTTTATCAGACGGTACCGTGGCCGACCGGTATGCTCTGATTCATATCGGTTGTGCTTCTTATGCTATTTGAAATGTAAAACAATTATTTCATTGAACGATGTATACAAACTGAAAAATGTTCGAGGATCTTGCCTTAGTAATATAGTAAATGGAAATCTTTTTTATAAAATTGTGCATTGATTTCGTCGAACTGATGAAGATGGCAGCGTCATCGATTTAATAAATATATACAATTTTCAAGTTTTAATTATAAATCCTCTATCTCTCCATTTGACTCTTATATCTTTTTACATTATCAAAAACAAATTCCGTACGCATGCGGCTTAAAATCAAATCATATATTATTTTCATTAGATTACCGCATATTGTACATTGATAACCGTAAAGCCTATTGAACCCTGTACATTCATCTTTCTTAATATTATATACATATATATATTTTTTTTTCATACATATAATTATTATATATAAGGGAACCATTAAAAATTTATTAGAGTCAGTAATCCAAATTTCCCGTGTCCATTATAAGTGAAATATTATTATTATGATGAATCTTCGGTGTTGTAATAAATATTATGTCTTGAACACGTTTCATTATGATGTATGCAAATATAAAATTTAAATTAATGGTCTATTGATGTCATTAATAAAACAGTAAAACAAAACAATTTATTCTTTTATTTTTCCATCAACAGGTTACTGTAAGTCATTTTATCAATACTAGTAGTCGGTTCTAGTTCTGGCTAATTTTAAAGTACTTGTGTACTTCCAGGCATAGATGTCTATTATTTTTATATTTTTCCCTAAACATTCCATTTTTAATAAATTGTAGGTAATACATGTTTTTGTTTTTTAAACATAAATTAATAATACATATTGTGAGGAGTGATTTTTCAACGAGGCCTATTTTATAGATATATTTTTTTAAATCCATGTCCACTCGCAATATAAAGCATAATAAGGCCATATAGAGGTATCTCAACAGGATTTTTTTCTACAAGAACTGTCTGTTACTCGGTTACTCAATCTCTATTTTTTTGAAGAGCTAGGGCAGGATTACTATTCGATTGTAAGGTTGGCAGGGAATTTTCAGACATCCCAAACACCCATGCAATCAAACAGAATTCGATTAAAAAAACTGCTGTTCGTATTGGGACTCAAAACCGTGAGATCCATCACGGTCGCCAACAATAATGACTACTACGTCATGGACCCGATAAAAGAGGCAACATTTAACTAAGGTATTTTTAAAAAAACGAGGGTTTTATAATAAAAAAGTCTAATAAATGAATAAGTTCTTAATTTTTTTTCAAAATCAAGACAGTTGGTAGAAGAAATAGGCAAGATCCAGGGTCTTAGGAAACTCCATGTATGCGGGAAAGCTGAATTCGCAACACCTTTTATTTTGTAGTTTTCTCTCTTATCTCTTAATTCCTAATAAAATTTAATATCATTTCAGTCCTCACACAAAGAATTTATCATACACATTTGTCCTCAATACTCGGTATCAGGCAAATTTGAGCTTACATAATTCATGGTAATAATCAGTGGTGTAGTGCTAAATTAAAATTAATTCATCTGCATATTTTTTTCATTGATTCTTAGTTTGAACAGTTTTGCATTTTTCGCGAAAAAAACGTAACCCCTAATTTTGTATAAGATTCACTCCCCCAATTACGCGACTCCCAATCACGTGGTTCCAACATTCGCGTAAATGGGGTGTTTTACTGAAACTGTTTATAGCCGTGAAATGAGTTTTTCGAAGCTTAAAGTTTTTAGTTTGACGATGAGCAAGTTGCCATTTAATTTTTTTACGCCGTGTTTTTCCCCTAATTTTCCTTAACTTTTTATGCGATTCTGAGCACATTTTAACTCCCTGTTTCAAAGTTATGCGGATTTAAAAAAATATGGAACGTATCCCCACTTTTTCTATGGAAGTCAAGTCTTTTTTTGTGCGATTCTGGGTATATTTTAACTCGCTGTGTCAAAGTTATGCGGATTTTAACACTTTACTAACCGCACAAATTTCGCAATATTCTACGCCAGATACCGGCAATATTTGCAAAACATCAGCAAATTTCGATTTTCGGGTGAAATATTCTTTTAAAAATGTATTTTTTCTAAATATTGCTACACACGCAAATAATTATTATTGCAATCAATTTTCAAAAATCCCCAAAAAATAAATGCCTCATAATTTCTCAAATCTGGAGTTGGAAATGTTTGATCCTAAGCTCCTCATATGTAAGTTAAACGGAAATGATTGAAAAAATCAATTCGGAGTCGGAATCGTTTTTTACCCAACTCCACAGTCTTGATTTTTTATATTATTAATTTCATTATACAGGCGTACGTCCACTTTCGCACATAATTGGTTCCTAAAAATGTCTGTGAATGTTAAATGTTCGAAAGTAGAGGGAAAAAACACCAAAAATTGTCATTTCAAATTTTTATTTATCAAAATTTATAAAATCTTAAAAGAACATTTTTTTTAAAATGTGCGAAATAGGGAATTGGGCGAAAGTAGAGGTCCGCCTGTACATAATATGGTTTCAATTTACAAGCGGACCTCCACTTTCGCACACAATTGGTTCCTGAAAACGTGTGCGAATGTTGAATGTTCGAAAGTAGAGGGATGTAAAAAAAACACTGAAAATTGTCCTTTATTTATCAAAGTTTACTTATATATTTGATAAAAAATATGTTTTTTAAATAAACTTTTCTGGAAATAGTTGTATTTATCTTTCCCTTTCAGTGTTCTAGAATGATCTGCTTGATAAAGTAACATTAGCATCAGTTTTAAATCACCAGCTGAATTTACACCAAGAAGCAATGTCAATCGGTTTTTAGAAGGTTTGTGCCCAGGGGAAACTGATTTTTCCTTTGATAAGAATGTACGATTTAGCATTTTCTTCCAAAATAAACCAGTCTCATCTAAATTGAATATTTGAGATGGGGTATATTCTCCATCTTCAATAATTTTAGACAATGAGGAAATAAAGTCTTTTCCAGCATCTCTATCCGCATTAGCTGATTCTCCAATGAATTTAATAATATGTAAACAATAATAACACCTCATTTTAAATTTGGCAAACCAGTTGTTACTTACCGAAACAAAACATTTTTTCATTATAGCCAAAAAATCTAAAAATAACGATTTTCTAAAAATGTGCGAAATAGCGAATTGTGCGAAAGTAGAGGTCCGCCTATATTTGGATGTTTTCTTAAAAAAAACACTGGTGATTGCTAGAATTCAAAATAAAACATTCAGCAATTATTGCAAAAAAAGAGATTACTTACGGGTCGCGAATTCATACAGCTGCCCATTCTTGAGCACAGTAGCCCGCAAGCTAAAGATCTGCACGGGACGGGCTTGACTAGTATTGTCTCTGGGCTTGGCCCACGGGCTCGGGCAGGCAAGGTCGATTGAGATTCGGGCTCGGGCCGGGTTCGGGTAAGAAATTAATTTTTCAGAAAATATTTCTAGAACTCGAAAATATCTGTTTTTTTCGGGTCGAAAAATATAAATCTAGCCTTCGGGCCGGATTTGGAGAAACAAGTGTGGCACTAACACTCGGGTCCGGGCTGGGTCGGGCCTGGATTGGCCGAGCTAGGACCGGGCAATTCCATCAAATTTAGGCTCGTGCATACTTTTACCGCAAGCACATGTCAGAGAGAAAGATTTCTCCCAGGAGTCAATTTCAAGATGTTACGACAATGAGCAATTTATTCTAAAATTAAATTTGATAACTTTGATTTTCCTCTGATCAGTCAGAAAATCCTTGTCAAAAATGCGAATCACTCGTCATAATTTGTAGCACAATCAGTGGAATAAAAAAGTAGGTATGTAATCAAGTTTAATTTTATAAATGAGTTTTCACCAGTCTCCGCCGAATTCATCAAAAATGGTTTTTTTTTTAAAAAACATATTATTTACATCAGCTGATATAAAAATAAATAGTTTCTAAAATAACATATAATTATCTATTTATGTTGGTAGCTATTTATTGATTTGTGGATTTGAAAATGTAAAAAATCAACACAGGTAGGCATTTATTATTAAGAATTAAAATTTATTATGAAGAAAAAAAATTCTGCCCTGTCTGAAAAGTTTTGAGATTCGCCTCTAATTTTTACAATCTAAGAAAATCGTTGACGAATAACAGAAGGTGAGCGTGTTGCAAAAACCAATTAACCTTTTAATTTTTGGGTGATGCTTAAAAAAATATGTATTTAAAATAGGGATCTACTGACATGTGTTCATTGGTTTAATTATGTATCCAATTATATATACAAAGCAGAGTTCAATTAAATATTCATAAAAAATTGCCTATAACTCTTTTTTCAAACAATATATTACTATAGCAAACTTTATCAACCTCAATCTAATTAATTATCGATCGGTATATTTCATATTATATATGCAATGAATATACAACACGCCAATGTTTACACAAAAGTTGCAAAATATGTTGCGCTTGTGTGATTTGGTTGACATTTCGCATAAGCCACACGCGTATTTAAAGATTAAAACGGTAAAAGATTAAAACATAGGGTCATAAAATGTACACATAGAAATTAAAATACTATCCATTAAAGTTATCATTTAAAATTCAAATTTAGAATTTACGCTTCCAGTACATACTATTTCCCATAACTTTTTTCTTTAAGTATTACTAAATCCATGATTCGGCCAAGAACACAAATGCAACCGAAATTAACACAAAGTGCATATTTTGTTTATGGATATCTAGTATAATATAAACGAAGAGATCTGGTATTTTTTTACAAATACATTCGAGTACCAGAATCAAACATTTTCAGTCATTCATAATTTATAATGCATGGTTTATCATAAAAACTTAAATTGCTTAAATTTTGTACATTTCCATACGTTTTGTCACTAACGACTCGGGTTTCACCTTTTGCATCTTTAGGCATTCAAATGCACGAATGAGCTTAAACTAACGTTTGGTACATAGTTTTATCATGTATATTATAAAAGAATACAATTTTTTATCACCAAGTTTAATGATTTTGATGGCGGTCTGGATTAATGATAAAACGTACGGAAACGTGAAAATGTTGAGCGGTTCAAACTAAATATTGAAATTCTATCAAGAACCTTCAAGAATGATGGCCATCATTCACCACTTATAATATATAAGTCTTTGATGATTTTTTAATTGTATGTTAAAGGTGTTAAGAATTTTAATTTTGTGTAATTGTAGAGTCACTTATAGTGTAATTTGTAAATTCTTTTCATTGTTAATAGTTGCTTACACCTTTTATTTCAATTTTATTTTGTATAAATAGCAATATTTATATATATTTTTTATCAGTTGACAATGCTCGCAATGAGCGAAACTGGTCCTGACCTATTAAACAAAGTGGAATGAAGTACAAAGAAATATTGTGTTTTTTTTAATATAATGCCTTTCCGCCAAGTATTGACAGTGAACGCCCTAAAAGAAATATAAAATATGATTAAGACCGGTTTCGATTATATCGAGTATTATCAACTGATCGAGAGAATTTTCCATTTAAAAATTGGCCACTGCTTCATAACACGCCTGTGTTTTTATACATAATGCAACATCTAAGTGATATAGAATAACTATTTTACTAGTGTGTAACTTCTAATAGAGATTGACGAATACCGTAATCCGGATCACGGAGACATAATTTTACCGCTTACTCTTGTGGCACCAAAAACACTCTTGTCTAGGTCAAAATTTTACAGATTTTTCTCATTATAAGCCGCAAAAATCTACGATACAACTTCATTGTGACATAAAAGTAGAAGCTGCATTGAGTAACATGAGTTGATTGAAGCTGATTTATTAGTTGTAGTGATTATTTTAGTATGTTATTGCGTATTCGAATGCAGAATGTTTTTTCGTTTACAGTATATTTTTTACTAAATTATTTCAGCGTTCCTCTCTCATGATTTTCACCTTATCTACAAAGAAATAAAAATCCATTATGATTCCGTCGATATTTTGAATTTTCAAACGTTGCAGAAGTTTAATTTTTATTTTGACAAAGTATGTCTATTTCTTACAATAAAATAAATAAATAAATTACATAAGAAAATATTGACATTTACAGTAATGTTAAAAATACAACAAAAAATAGTATAAAAATGTATGGAATTCGAATTTCAAAATAATTGCTTGACGGGTTTTGATTATCGATCGACCAAGATTGAAAAGAACTGGCCAAACCGTGTCTCCCGATTACTAGCGGAACTATCCGAATGCACGCGGCAATCGCTTTGGGAGGGGTGATCATAATTTACTATGACTATAATTCAAATTTCGGCATTCTCTAGGATGTAAGTAGAATTAAAAATGATTTAAAAGCTAATTTCTCAATGATCAATACAGGTTTAACAATTTGAAATCTAAGCGGAACAGGAAAAACAAACGAATTATAAGAGACAATGACACCGTAAAAATGAAGCTTCGCGTTTGTGCTTCCCCACGAATCGATAGATGGCGCTCGGTCTATTGTTGTACGGTGTGCCTTCGCAAGTAAAATGGCGTGCGGTGATGTGAAAGGCGAGACGTTGTTTTAGATTTCTCTGTAAATAACATAAATTGTATGTTTTCAATTCTTATACATATGTTAAGTTATGACACAAGTTTTTCGTGAACTCATTACGCTATAGCCGAATGTGAAGTGCCTGAATTTTTTGTTACCCGACTTGTTTTCATCGAGCAGTTTCGACGCAAGGGCAGCCTAGTTTATCGAGCCGAGGCCATATTTACGATGTTATCTGGCGTATGAGCGTCATCCTGCCGGAGTTACCGACATCGCAGAATCAATGTACAAACTAACAAATATATCCATGTAGGTATTCTTTCGCCCCGACTGCGATTAACAGTGTATTAATTTATTAACGCTGTGTTTGTTTGGAGCGGGTCAAGTGCCAAGACTGCCAAGGTGGACGCGGGTCGCGGCAAGCCAGGCTAGGATTAGCATTTTTGATGAAAAAAAAACTTTTATTTCATTATCCTCGCGCAAGAATGGAGCGAAAACTATCCGAGACACAATTTCGTCGCTATATTTCAATTAATCTAGCCATAAGGTGTCGGTTGATTCATTAATCTGTCATCAAACTTGTTTAGGTATCCTTTTATTTTTTTTTTGATTTTTTTTCATTTATACCTGGACCCGATGGGTCTATCAATTTTACTGAAAAGAATTTTTACGCGCGCAAGAATGAATGTGCGATGATTTTATCACAATCGTCACTTCACGTGCTGGTAACGAGTTTAATCCGTCGCTTATCCTTATTGCGAAATTAATTGAAGTTTACGGAATCGTAGGCAAGGTAACTGAAAACAAATTCTACACACATGTGCAATGCGAAATAAACATGAATCACAGCGTAGGGGAGGGATATTATTAAATTTAATCTTCCCATTCATATTTTTATATGATGTACCGCTCTATGGGATGTTGATTTTTTACATACCTATATAATTCCATCCGTACGCGAAGTGCGTACGCGCTGGTGTGTGTGAAAATACATGTATGAATTTAATGTATTCTCGTGTGTGTCCGTATGCGCGTTACATTGTATGCGATGTATACAAATTTTGTAAGTGTGCGAACGCGTATTCATCATGAACACAATTCACATGTATGTCCTTTGCTTTTCATGCTAACTCCGTTCAACAAATGTGTGAACAAATCCACTGCAATTTCGAAAATACGAAATTATTCCAATTTTGAATCTAGATTTTTTTATATCTTATGATTCCTACCTATTCTTACACTATATGGGTATATTTATATTGTTTTTCGATTATCTATACGTTTTTCTTTTAGCTAGTTAAATGTTATTTGTAATTTCTTTATTATTAATTAAAATTGTATTGGTAAACAGATTTAACACCTCCAAAAATTTTAAACCTACGTATGAAATAAATTGTCTAAATCTACTAAAGGAAAATCATATAGGGACTATAATGTAGTCAATGAAAAAAATATACGGACTAACTTTAGGTTAATTTATGTTGATGAAACTGTCAAAGGGATTTAAAGAATCTTTTATTTTGTTTCAGAATCGAATCGAGAAGGACAGGATTCGAATGCCGCCTTCAATAGCGAAGATTAACAATCAGTGAAGCGAAAAATATGAATTCGACTCCAGTGATAAAATAGAATGGTGTGTTAGTGCGACACGACAGCGTCAATACGATTATGGGTTCGCCTCAAATCTAATCGAAGGTATCCGAGTCGAGAGCTAACAAGCGAATCGGGCGGGAATGGATCCGGCGGCGCCTTGGTCGGCGTACGCATCGTACAACCGGCTGGCGGGAGTCCAAGCGGGAGCTGCCGGTGGCGACTTCCACCACCACCTGACGGGCGGCGGGTCTGGCCTCGCGGGTCACAACCCCGCAGGAAGCGTGCCCACCACTGCCGGGCAGCTGCTGCTTCAGGCGGCGCACACCTCCGCGTCCCTCTCAGGCCAGTTGGGATCGTCTGCCGCCTCACCCTTCAACCCTGGCCCCTTTCTGTCTCCGCCGCCCGTGGGCTACGATGCCGTCTTCTCGCCGCTCTTTCACCACGCGAATCCTAAGCCCGCACACTACAGTTCTACGATCAACGCCCAGCACCGCCAGGCGATAGCGCAAGTTCAGGCGGCCGCATCCAAGCAGGCCGCAGAGTCTGAGCTCTCTAGCCTTCGTGAGAGTTATCATTCGCATCAGCAGACACTGCAAGCGGCGGCGCAGGGCTCTGCCTTCTTTGACCAACCTCCTGCGCCCGCCGGAGGCGCCTCGGGACTTGCGTGGCAAGGAAATAACCAGCTGCCCAGTCCTTTTGGAATACTGCCTCACGAGAGCGTGGTGCCATCTTCACCAGGTCCGGCTGCTGCCAAGTCGTCGTCGGCAGCAGCATATGAGAACTTCAATGCGCATTTTGCAGCTGCGCAAACCCTCAACAACCACCTCAGCTCGCAGCTGGTGGCCAACGCCGGGAAAGCTGCGCGGTCTGCTTCCCCGCAAGTGGCACCACCAGTCAAGCCGGTGGCGTCTCAGGCGTCCGCCCCGGCTGCGTCCTTCTTCCAGACGCCTGCCACTTTTGGAAGCCCATCTGAAAACGTATCCAGCTATAGCAACGCTAAATCTGGACAGATATCTTCACAGCAGGACTACGTCGTCGGCGGAAGTAAGTCATTCTCAAGTACGGGAAATAGTTCATCATTGCACCTCGACCAGCAGTCCTGCATCGTTTCCGCTCCGTCCTCTTCCACTCTGAATAAAGATTACCGCCTGCCCGTTGCCCCGGCGAGGCCAGCGGCTGCGGCATACGCTCCTAGACCACCGGATAAAGTGCGTTCTGTTGATTTTGCCACTCCCCCGTCCAAGACTGCTCCCACAGCCCACGTACAAACCAAAGCCCAGTCTAAGGTCTATCCCGAGCCTGGTCTGGCACCATCTGAGCACAGGCGCGCTGTCGACCCCACTCGTGATGGTGTTCAGTCGCAATCTTCTCCGATTAGTTACTCCATCATGGATGCCCCCGGTAGGCTTAATTATTCAGGTAGCAACAGCTCCTCGAAATCATCTTCCAGAAGCGGCTCAGCCTCTCAGTATCCCATTAGCCAGCAACAGAATTCTTCCTACAGGCATTATCAGCCCGGCAACAATGTTGAAGCAGATTATGTCATTAGAAATAAAAATTCCTCCAACGGAGATGCTGGCTATTCAAGTAGCGGATCTCAGAACGGACCCGACTGTGGCGTAGTTGTTCCACGCCGTCCCAGTCCTCTTCAGGCCCATTCTCAAGCTTCTCCGCTTGGCCATGTGCCGAGTCCCGCTTACCCCATGTACAATAGTCCCATGAATTCGATCGCGTCACCCCAGCAGCAACATTCTGAAGCTCCGCCTAATCAAGTTTCTTATAAATCTGCCAACCCTCCGGCTCCACGTTCCCCTTTAGATGCTACCGTGTCCAGGCCGTCTTCGCAGACTGGTCAGGTCGCCTATCCTTCGGTGATAACAAGGGCTCTGGGCGCTGACAAGACTTACGTTGAGAGCAGATTTGAACGCTCGCAACCTCAGATTCAGAATCGGCCGCAGTCCCATCAAAACTGTTGGGACGGTGACAGGCAACAGACTCAAGTTGCCAGGAAGTATTCTTCCGCCTCGAGCAATAATAGTTATAATAGTAGTTCTAATGGCACCGAATCTGCGGGTGGGGGTGACGAGACGTCTCAGTCTCACATTGTTTCTCAGCGGACGGCTTCTCTCGGTGGGTCAGAAAAACAAGGTTACTTTGATTCAAATCAGGTGACGTTGCAAGATTTGTCGAGTTGCCGTGGTGATCCCATGAGTATAGTAAAAAATCTCCAGCTACAGCAACAGAGCTGCCAATTACAGCCGGAGACTCAAAAACTCTCCACCAAAGACCCCACTCCCCCTGTCACTGTGCCTGTCTCTGTTTCTTCTAAGAATGCTGTTCGCAGAAAAAGTAGCGACAGACAGACTTCGGGACACACTGCTAACTTGAATGACTTAGCTGGGGCGGCAATGGCTGAATATTTCACAAGCAGGATACCCCCTCCTGCTCACAGTTCTGCTGCTAATCAACAGCAGCAGAATGGGACGTATTTTGATTTCGAAAGATGGAATCTGCCCCCCCCTCCTCCCAAAATGTTTCCTGGCGGTCCGGCATTCAGCTCCCAGACTGCCCTCGGGGGAAACTTTGGCAATCAGCACCAGGGGCTGATGGCGGCTCACCCTCACTCGCACCATGCCTCTTTGCCTTACTTTCCTCCTTTCCACCTGCCCCCTCACCCTGCCGATTTCCAATCCTCCGTTGAACTGACCCCGCTGACTTCGTACGGCGATTCCACTCCCGGCGACTCTTCGTCGTCCTTTTCCGCTCCGGAGTCGCGCGATGGTGAACAACCCAAGGTAGTCGTGCCCAATATAGAGGAAGAACTTGGTTTCCTTGCAGAGCAACGGGCAAACTCCACAACGCAGCCCCCGACCGCCGCGCCGCAGCAACAGTCTCCGGCAGCGCGAGACGTCTCCAAGATGCCGGATAAAAAGACGACTTCGGCCCCCCCGGGCGCCGGCTCCGGCTTCATGGCCTCGTACCTCAAGTTTCTGCAAGGGGAGCGCGACACCTCCCCGCCACCCGCCACCAGAGGGGGGCGAAAAGCCGCCTGGTCGCGGTCCGGCGCCGCACCCGCTAACGCAAACGCCAAACCGTTTAACGCCCCCAATGACCACGCCAAAGGCGACCGCAACTCGCCGGCTCAGAATTCCAACGGGGCAACGGGTGGGATCCCTTCCAACGCTCCCGGAGTGCTCAGCCCCGTGGGGGTTGCTGACTCTCCGGGTCCTGCGGGAGTGATGATCTCTCCGGCGGCCACGAAACCCGTTGATCCCCATGACGACCCGAGATTTTTTCCGGGAGCCAAAGATCGAAAACGAAAATTTGACGGAAGCGAAGAGGGGTATGACGGCGTCGACGACGAGGCCAGGCGGCTGAACAAGCCCGTACTCAACGTGCCCTCTGCACCCCTCAACGAGAAAGGCAAAAAAGGGCGGGGAGGAGCCAAGCCGCAGGGGGGAGCCGGACCTCCCGCGCCTGTCGCGCCCAAAAAGCCGCGGGCGCCCGCCCAGCTTCCCCCTCCGCCCGCGCAGGCGCAACCCCAACAGCAGTACTATTACCAGCAGCCGGACGAAGGTGCGTTCCACTTCTTAGATTTACACTTTAGAAACCGGCCGCGGTGGTGAAGCGCCAGCCCCGGAGCTCGTATGACAGGAGCGAGCCGGACACGCCTTATTTTGCCGGTCGACCTTGCGTAAATTCTTTTTACCGCTCTGGTATTGGAGCGGAGTCGTTTCCGTATCGATCCGCGATTTTTCTTTGACTCTTGTCATACCGGCTCGCGAAGGGGTGCTACCGATGACTAATTCCAGTATTCTAAGCGAACGCCGCTCCGTCTGCCGTCCTGCGCGGCGACAGTATTCATGTTTCAGTTAGTGCGTAGGTGTAAATCGAAACTGTTGATATTATTAATCATTATTTTACTGTGTAGCTTTCGAATATATATTTTTTTTATTTTGAATCGCATAATGAAATCTATTATAAGATACATATTTTACGCGGTCCGGCCGACGGACCGACCCCGAGGAGGCTTCGTCTCGAACGCGAGCGTTATTATTTGAATATTTTGAAAATATTGTTATTCTGTTCATGCACGATCCTCAATATTTATGTAAATACTTTTGTAATATAGATGAAATCAGGAAATAAACTCAAAGTATATTACCATAAATGTGTCAGCTGCTTTACTGAAGTCATGTTCCCGGTAGCACCCCTCACTTCGCCTAGCGTAGGAATCGATGTGTACATCGTCACGATCGACTCGCGTGTTTCGTCTGCGTTCGTCGTCCACCCTCAGTTCACTCTCGGTGTAGTTTTATAGAGTTGCGAAGCGGGTCGCGTCGAATCCGCAGATCGACGCCCGCGGGTAGTTGTGCGGTGTACACATTCAACGTGGCGCGCTTTGCGTCGCTTTGGAAATTCCTCTCCCTCTCTCCGACCAAACCTGTCCTGAGTGCCCACTTTTTTTTTTACTTTACACATTTCCCTTGTTAAAATTCAAAACGAACGCGCGCCCTCGAAAGAAATCACCTCAGCGAGGGCGACGCGGTCATCTCGCATCAGCGGGCGGCCAAAAAATATTTTTCCAAAAACACTATGAATTATCAGTAGCGTTATTTTGAATTTCAATGTTGGACTAGAGTACAGAGTAGTTTTGAGTCGTTAGTGTGATGTGGTTGCCTTGTAAAGCCTCCGACCCGTTGACGCTGCCTCAGAGGCGAGAGCAGTCCAGTCGCAGGGCCAAAGAGAAGTTCGACGTCGGCCTGCTGCTGGGCCGCCGCTCACTCCATCCCGACGAACAGGAGGAGCCGCTGGATTTTGTCGATTCCGATTCCGATCCGGCTTGGACTCCTCAGGACAAGGTAACACCAACACTCGAAGGAAATAGCTTTCATAATCATCCGTCACTCAGTCGGTCGAGCTCTTTTTTTATCTTTGCTTCTCAGGAACACAATCAAAAATGAAACAATTGCCTCAAATACGTCATTAATACAATTGGTAATAAATAATAGTTTTTAGACTGCTCCTTAAATTAGTTAGGGCATTGAAATATCCAAACACATCTAATGCAGGAAATGTAATTTCACATTGTGCGTGTAAAATAGTGTTGAATGGGTTAAATTAAATTTTAAAAAGGGATATCTATGAATATTTATGAGATTTCTTGCTGGTCCTTGTTATACCAAAACTTTATACATGACGAGCAGCATTTTGAATAAAACTACAATGGTAAGCTGATTATAAATGCACTATAATTTTTAAATGTCTCTTATTACAATTGTCATTATTAGTGACATAAGCTTTATTTTTGATGAGGTAAAATATCTATTACAAAAATCATTAGATATGGTTGATTTATAGTAGTAGTTCAGCTTCATGCCATCATCAGAACTATATTCAAACGAACCTAAATGTAGAAATGAACACTCATCTTGCTCACTCTTCATATTTTATTTAAATTAGTGAGATATGAGCTTTCTGTAATGATTTAAGTGACTGATTATTCATTTTAGTTTGGCCGTTAGGAAGGATATTTCCTTGATTATTTATATTTTCCTCTAATTGCACTTCCATTTAAACTAGTTGTTCTTACAGCTATGTAGGCGCACAGGATCCAAACTATAATTTGAATTCTTGATACTATTGGACAGCGGTAGTCAGATTTTTATAATTAACTGATCTTTCGCTCTTTTAACCTTTAAACGCTCGCGCTCTGTGCGCAAAAGAAGTAGCACACTGCCCGAGCATTTTTTCGCGAACTATTCGCGCCACCCGCATCCGTTAAAAAAAATTGTATCTCTAAAACTAGTCGTCCTATTCGAGAAAGATTGTTTATAATTTACAAAAGCTTTATTTGTATTTTTTTACATTGCACAAATTAAAATAAGAATTAAATAAAAATGAATTAAAACGATTAAAATATTATTGTCGATTATATTATTATATCGCAGATGTTTATATTACTTGTTTGACAAAAATATTTATCGAAACCGAAAATAAAATTATGGATCGGTATCTCAAAGACATTATTTATGTAAGGTAATATTCATATCCTGGATAATATCATAAATCGGTGTAATCCGATAGCGAAATGAACTATAATCAACGGTCCCGTATGGGACCATTGGGCGTTTAAAGGTTAATTGAGTATAAATATACTTTCTGTCTGTCCAATATGTAGTGAATAGCATAAACCGTAAGAAAGTTTGTTGACACCACTGCTTATTCTAGTTGATTGATTTTACCTTTACTATTCGTAAGTTGTCTCCTAAGATGGTTATTTACTTTAAATGCAACGTTACTGATTTTTTTAAATTTCTCGATAGATTTGATCGGTAATTCCTGGATAGTAATGTTAGGATGAATAAGCGCCCTAGAGAGTTGCGATTATTTTTACATAGTAATTTTTGTTATCACCAGTTATAAAAATTATTGAGATCATTCGTTCAATAGTTTTTAGTTTGTTATAATAATTTCATTTATTCATTGTAAGTTGTAAGTTGTAAGTTTGTGATTCCATGATCAGAGAGATTTATCATGATTATCAGTCCCGAAAAGGTAGTTTCCTATTAATTTAAAAAATATACTCACTTTCACTTTCTACTCTAGCTATAATAAGGTTCAGAAAATAGATTTTATTGTTTGCCTCTTACTCTATATACTCTACTGTGAGTCAATTTTATTATGTACAGAGTGAGTCTTGGTCTTGTGTAAAGAAGCATATTTAACATTCTGTCGTAAAAACAGCAAAGCTTTTTTATTCCTCAATACTACATACATACTTCGTTATATTATAATTACAGGATATCGATGGCCTGAAACGATAAATGAAAAAATTTATGTTTTGAGCAGAGGGCTGTGGAGTCATGTAAAAAAATGACGACTCCGACTCCAAGGAGATTTTTCAATAATTTAATTTTAACTTATATATATGTATTCCATCAGATCGTCTTTAGTCAGCTAAGCATGAAATGTCAACACTTTGGCTTATTTTGTTTGAATACACTATTATTCAAAAAAAAATCAAGCCATTTATTTTTCACGACTCCGACTCTGGCCAAAATACCACCACTCCGACTTCACAGCCCTGGTTTTGAGTTATGTTATCTTTGAAGGCCTCTCTTCTATGGCTCCACGAAAGTACAATTAGAAACAATTACTAGTTTTCTCTCGGTAGGCGAATGTTTGTTTAATGGAAATAAAGAAATATAAACAATCTCTCAGTTTCAAATAAATACAACTTGAAATATCGTTTTAAACTTTTCAATCAATTTTAATTGAATTAGGGTGGATGACAAAATGATTGACTAAAAAGATGGGACAAATAATTATTATCACTTTTTTTACAACTCGGTTTAGATGCGTCAAAACTTTGGTCAGCCATATCTCAAAACTAACAATTTTTAGTAGCACTGTGTAACTGAGCTATTGGCGCAGTTACATTGTGCATTTTATTTGGCTTAAGAATACTTTAATTAATAAATTTTAATTTCACAGCTTTGTATAGCGTTAATAAAATTTTGGACTTCGAGAAGAAACTGTGTTTCCACCTGATGGTGAAAATAATTTTTGTAATTTGTCATACCGCTCGAATGAGGTGTACTGTAGGTTGGAGACTTTTACCCTGCTTTTCATAAAGTAAGACAGCTACAGACTTAATTTTCTAAAAACAAATATAAAAAGTGTAATCGCTGTCAATGTTTTACGTAAGAATACAAATTTTGCCATTCTGCCTTTTTGGTTGTTGCTTTTTGGTTGACCTTTGAAAAAATTAAATTAAATTATATTTTCCAAGTGAGCATATTTTTTTTTAATGACTCGAAACGATCATAAAAACTTTTGAAGTTCCCTGACATGATATGCGCATTGTGTCATCTATTATCGATTGCCATCCATACAGTTTTTATTGAATTATTATTATTTGTGAAATTACATATCAGTGATTTTTGCAAATCACATAATTTTTATTATTTGTTTGAAATGAACAAAAGATTTTTTTTTACCAAGTTAAAGTATGCTCACACATTTCCATTTGATTGATGCATGCAGTCGCAGGGAGTGTCAAGATTTTTTTTCATTCTGTGGCATACCACAGAAGTGCAGCGAGTACAGAAAAGCCATGCGGCTGCGGACTTGAAGGCACCGCTGGAACTTAGTGCTGCTGTAGCATACACGGTATCGCAGCTATCGTACCGCTACTCTTTAATTTAATCGGCAATCCCTGTCAGCGGGAATCGTTTAACATGAATATTATTTACCTTTGATTACAACAAAAAAGGCTTAATTGGATGCGCTTTGTGAACATGGGTGCTCCACATTGTTTATCTGAATGTATCTTCTGAATTAGTGGCGAGTGCTGCTATCATATGCATTCATTATTTGATAGAGGTTTGTAAAAGGCCTCATAGACAGACAAATATGTTGTTCTATTGCACCCAAAATCTCGAGAATTAACTGGGCATTATAGAAATTAGTTTATTTTTAAATTTATGCAAATATCTTTAAACATCTGCTCGGCTTGTCAGCACTGTCAATTTAAAGAAAAGATATTGATTCCAAGCTCAGGATAAGCTGAGTATTAGGCAGATATGATAATTTTCCCGGTCTGAAATATTAAGCAATTGCAAATTTGTTCCTGAAGTTTGAATGGCTATTATCTGTGCATTGGTTACAGACATACGCCGGTAGTTTCATAGCACTTCCGATTTCTTTCCGTGCATTTTTTTGAATATAATTTTTTAAAGAGTGATGAGGGCTAAATATTTTTCCGACCCTTAAGTTGCAAAAACACTAATTAGTTACACTGTCTGTTCTCACATACTTCACGATGTAGTTGAATGATGTCCACGAACGCATTGTACTCGCCTTTGCGTTGTACATATAGCACTTGTCCACTAGGAACAAATGCAGATTGTTACCGATTCGCAAAAGTCAAAATATATTAGTAAATAAAGAGATAAATTCTCCTATTTATTAGATACAAACCAGTCGCTATTCAAAATCTATTTTAGGCAGCCGTGCCCTGTGAAAGGTTAAAGAGGACGATAAATAATATATTTTTTAAACCATGTATGGATGTGTATGGATGGTGTGTAAAAATAGCAGAAGTGTTCTATGAGAAGTGCTTATCACTTAGTTTCTCAAATTCGCTTATTCGAGGATAGTAGGGATAGAACAGTAGAGTTTGGAAATAACTAGTGGTTAGCTAATCGCTCACGCTCCACCCTGTTCACATAAAGTAATAGTTATTTTTCCCAAATGATACCTGGAGATATTTTTCATTTTAAGTTTGTCAGGTAATTAAAACAGGTTTGCAAAAAATATAGTTGAATCAAAAATACATTTGACTGTCTAATTTTGAAACCGTGCAAAAAGAGAATCGGATGTATGTATACTTACAATCCTCTGACATGGCTCTGTTGATTCATTCCATGTGGTAAAATTTCATTTCTATATTTTGCAACAAAGCATTGTCATATTTTTAAATGTGATTAAATAAATTTTAAAAACAATACATGAAGCTGTGAAATTAAAACTTATTTTTATAGTATCCTTAAATCAAATGAAATGCATGTCAATTGCCGAAAAGCCGACAGCTATATAGCAATGGTTTAGTTCCACAGTGCTACAACTAGAAATTGGTAGTTTTGAGATATGGCTGACCAAATATTTGACACATCTGAACTGAGTTGAAAAAAGTGACAATTATTATTTGTCTGTTTATAATCATTTAGTCATTAATTTCAATTCTATTCAACTTTATTGCAACGTCTATAGAACCATAAAACTATATTTCAATTTGAATTGAGAGATTGTTTATTTATTTTTTTATTACTGCTAACATCTGCCTGCTGATTGAAAACAAGTATTTCGTACTTTTGTGGAGCTATAGAAGAAAGGTATTCAAATAAAATGGGTAGTATAATTCAAAATTTTATATATCACAATAGTCATCGATATTATCATTTTGCTTTTTGCTGTTGTCAATAAGGGCAAGAAGTTGATTAAAAGCGGAAGTCTCATTTTTTTGTTTTTCCATTTGCAATTTCCATTTTTTTTCTTCAATTAAATATTTAGCCTTAAGGCTAATGCCGATGCGTCAAATAGTCAAAAGTTTAAAGATCATACAAGAAAAACTCAGTCATTAGAGAATTGACATCGCAATAACCCACGTCTTAGGTCTCAAATTAAAATTGAAAAAACCTAAATTTGACATTGATCTTACCGAGAATCGAACCGAAACCTGCCTGATTGTTAAAACAGGCTCTAACGGACTAGACCACAGCGGGTGACAAGTTATTACTTAACTAAATAAAGTGGAATGCAAAGCTCCCGACACATATATACCGAAAATGAAAATTAAATACTGCTAGCTCAAGCTTATATCAAGTCGACAGGTACGTAAAAAAAAATCAAATTCTCAAAAGAAATCTATTAATCCATTTTTTATTATGAAAAAATTACACAATGAACATGTAAGGCGCTTGCATTAAACAATTCACCAAACACAATAAAAAATACTCATTCATCAGTTATAAGATATTTAAGTGTAAGAGTTAATCAGTTCAGGTTCAGGTGTGTTTAGATATGATCGTTAGCAATCTATTTTAATTCTCGACTGGTAAATAAATATGAAAACTATAAAAAAATGTTTCAAATGTTGTATGTCTGTCTAGGTTTTGTCACTATCTGCATTTCACACTTTGCCACCAAATATCAATAAATAATAAGTTTGAAAATTTTGTATCGTTCTAATAGACTGGTCTCCAAATTTTTTGGCCACGGAGAAACGCCGACTGTTCTACAGTCCGAGCCGGCCAAGATCTATTACATCCGGTGGACATACCATCACTCGACTAATTATCCGAAATTCTGCGCACTCGATCAATATAAACTGTGCAATTTGTGAGTTCATCCAAGTCTTTGATGGTCTGTGGAATCGAAAGATCCATTGGAACGTGCGAAAGATCCCACATTAACTGGTAAATCTGTGAAAAATGAAATGTATATACTGTGACACCCCGAAATAAAGGCATAGTTGCTAAATTTAACAAATAAAATAGAACTATAAATTGCACACAAACAACGCGAAGACATGTATTCCGGGATCGTAAAATCAACCTTTTGATATATGTTATCTATATTATTTATATATCACGTGTCTGTTTTAAGGTAAATTTCATTCCTATCGTCACCGTTCACGTTTTCTATTCTAGCGTTGAAAAAATGTTGCAATATATATAAAAATAAAATCTCATCAATCATTTCAGTGAGAAAATATTTTTTAGATCTAGTCGTTCACACTTTTAAATAGATCAGGGGTGACGATGTGTCGAAAGGTGATCAGTTCAGTCTGTATTTACATAAATATAATGTAGATTATTATTGTTACTCAAACTGTTTGATGTAATTCTAGCCAGCGTGTCGTCAGCTAACCGTCTGGATGCGTAAAGCTTAGAATGTTCCTTGAAAATTTCACATTGTTTCATTCTTGATTGTGTATTCCATATTATAGGTTAAGTCGAAAATATATTCAATTTTATTGTTTCTAGTCGAGCGACTGGTCTCACCGTATGTGGGTTTTGTTGTGGTGAATGGTATATAAACATATAACTTTCTCAAGCTGCGTTTTTATTCTAGTACAACTCGCATACTCTGCAATCATATAATGTCGGCGGGTATGTTGACATTTGAAAAGTGACCATTGTTTGTAATAGTCACGTGCGAGTATAAAATGTCAGAGTAAAAGCGCAGTTTTTTTTAGTTATCATAATTTAATAAATCTTTTTTATATTATGCATCCTTTTAACTTTTTTTTAAATTATGAAAGAATGCATACGAACATAGAAACTCTTATTGTATTACCAAAAATTACATATAACAATGAGCTTAGAATAATGCCGACTCATCTTTCTCCGGATGTGAAACAATTTTGTTAAACATAAATGAATTATATTAGTAAAAACACAATATTCCTTTGTACTTCATTCCACTTTATTGGTGGAAAGGCATTATGCCTTTCCACCAAGTATTGACAGTGAACACCCTAAAAGTGATAAATGAATTATTTGATGTTTTAATTTAAATTGCATCAATACTGAAACTGGTACTTTTTTGAAGGATTACAGATTATTTTACAAAAACAAATTGTCTCAAGGCTTTTTCATTAGCTTGCTCAATTCGCCACATATCCGGAATCAATTTTATTAAAATATTTTCAGTCTTTCTGGCACTATATTGATAAAGGAAAATTAAAGATTTTCATAATAATTACAATAATTCAATGAAGTCGACCGGATGGGACATTTGAAAATATTCAAAAAGAATAAAGCAAATTTTATCAATCAGACTCCCCTCCCCACAAGTGTTTTAAGCATATTAACTTCTGTTGCAATTGCTGCTTCAAAAAATAATTGAGCACATTTACTGTGTCCCTCTAGTCATTTGTTTTTTAGTGCAACATCACTTTACTCCTGTGAAAATTAGCAGGGTATCAAATTGAGAGGTGTGCCTAATTCTGTATTTGGTAAAAATCTTTATTTTTCTCATATATCCATAAATGAAAATCATTATAAATATTTTGATTCAAACTGGAACACAGATTTATCATTTTTCATGGGCCTCTATAAAAAATGATGAATACAAAATTATTTAACACTGTTCCTATTTTCATGACGATATTCATAAATGCTGAGAAATGATGAATGCGAGAATGATAGATCAGAGTTCTGCTGTACTTAAAAATACAATTTTATATATTACTAACGAAAACGGAACAGTTGATACATTCTATAATTTTTCATTAATCTCTATCGCACTCTCATTTTAAGGCAAATAGTAATGGTTTGAAAATTGTTTCTCCTCTGTGACAGTCTATAAAATACAATAGCTTTGACTCGGCCGACTTGATTTTTTTATATAATTAAATATTTAATTTTGTTTTTTTACCAAAGAGAGTTGCTTATTGATGGATATTGTAAATTTGCTGCCGTCGAATATAAATGTTTTCACTAAAGATATATCTTATTTATTCAAAATGCTTATTTTGGTCAATATATATGATATATGTATCAAAAATAATTTTATACAACTGATGTGCAGTGGAAATCGTTCAAAATAAAACTGCGGCTGTAGAAATAAACTTTCATGCTCAAGTCAACAAAATAATATTCATCAGCAGTTTTAATGTTGTGATCTTAAATAGGTGTAGAACTGTAACTTTACAGTGAGCTGGTAAATATCCTCTGATTACCGACTCGCGGAATTAGTGCTTCAATTTATTTCAGATAAGATATAATTTGAGAACAGTCTTCGGTTAAAAAATAAAACGCTTTTTAATACAATCCCTTTCCACTGAAAATTGACAGTGAACACCTTCAGCTTAATATTATAATAAACGTAGGTTTTGTTTATTTACTCATTCAATAAAATAATCAATTTAATGAAATGCTACGAATGAATTTCAACAATGTTATTGCCAAATCGTTTTAAATTGCCCATAAAATTTAGAGTCAACGTGCTTAAAATTGAGGGACATAAATTAGCAAATATGTCGCCTCCAGAAATGACTGAAAATAATTTTGGCCCGACAACATGATATAACCCTGTTTAGAATAGCAACAGTAATGTGTGGCAAGCGGCATTCTTTGCATTTCTAAAAAGATGGTCGAAAAAGTGGCTGTGATGTTTTCTTAGTCTTCAGATCTATTCACATTGGGCAGTTTTTAATTCCAGTTTAAAAAAAAAGGTATAAAATAATATAGTTTTTTGTCGGCCAAAATATAATTTTTATGTTGAACTTTTTCCACTACAATCTCTTTTTCATGCTTGCTTTGCATGCAGTATAATGATGGCATATATGTGATATTTTCTAATTCATTAATAGATTCTTGCCTATAATACTTAAATAATAATCTATTAAACGCAAAAGAATACTTAAAAATTGATTTCCATAAAAAAGATAACAGTCAAAATGAATTCGTACATGTCACACGTGCGTCATCGACGAGTAGATTATCTTCTTTAGGTGTTATTTTTATTATCTGAGAGGTCTGGGTTAACTTCTTAAAATGCCCTAACTAAAATTCTGCATTTTATGTCAAATATTACTTCTTGGTACTATAGCAGCTTTAAATCAACGATAGCGAGAGATCTATTGAACTAGAAGTGAAATGCTTAAGGGTATTTATAGGTATTGGAAAGTTGTGTTTGTTATCGATAAGACCGTAGACTCAAACAGAGTGGTATATCGTCAGCCAAACTATCAAACTGCGTATCTACGATAGAACTTTATCGTGTTGAATTAAGAATCGCAACAAAAATAATAGATTAATTATGAAAATTATGTTTAACAATATTCTCATGCGCTAAAAATAATAATTTTGTAATTTCACCACACAAATTCTCTTTGACTTGTAAAATATAATATGTATTGATTTTGTAGATTAAAACACTACAAATGAAATTTAAAAAAATTATAACTAGATTCACACGCATACTACAATAAAACCTCGGTATGAGTAACTAATGCTGGCGAGGGGGTGTTGATAATTCTGAAAACTCATTACAGAAAGTAGGTTTTCAGAACGCGTTTAAGTGAAAATTTAAACAGCAAAAAATTAAACAATGCTAGTAAAATTTTCTGTAAATAATTTACACATGTATCATTTATAGAAACGATAAGGGATATGAGGCTCGATGTGGCTTAGCGCACATTAAATCATGAGTCACAGCTCGTCTTGTGCAAAATATTGTTTATGAGCAGAGGCATTTGAATTTAACCTTGACTAATGTTTAATGTCATGTTGTATTTCATCTATATTGAGGTATCCAGTCTGACGGTTGAACTGACAATATTTTACGTACAGCATTTGAATGATGTATAACTAGTTGCAAAGTATTTATCTGGAAAAATATCTTTTTCGCATGTCGATAGATTATTTTTTCTTTTGAACCGGTTCGTACATCCGTCAGAGTGTCCTTCGAAAAGTGAAGCGAGGACCGGCGAAGTTTGACAGGCACCGCGTGTCGTCATATCGTCAGAACGGTCAGTATGTTGTCTTATTCTCGAACACGATTAATGCAGACCTGACCCAGATACTGAAAATGCACTCGAAATTGTCTTGGATCGGCCTGATACCTATTGAAGTATTAATTTAGGAGAACGAAGAGGACGTCGGTGCCGGCAGGAGCAGGAAATTGAAACGCGTGCGGCCCGTGGCGGCAGCCAGCCGCGCCCGCAGCCAAACGTCTAACATTCTCTCCGGTATGCTTGCCAAATACTTACCGTTCGCATCATCCATGATAATTGTGTGATTGGAAAAATATTAAATATCAACTCATGCTCATTCTAGAACTTGTGTCTGTAATATTTTACAAGCGACAGCTTCGACAATATGATTGTATGTCAATTGCCATTTTATGTTACACCTCTTCACTTTCTGCCATCCCTTTCCCTACCGCTTTCATAATGTGCTGTGATGTGTTTCATGTTTTGCGTAAAAGATTCCTCATCGTAAAGTCCGGCATATTTATTGATATTCAAACGAAAGTAACCGTTCACAAAATGATCAATAGAGGAGAAATGTGATCGAAATTGCCAATCTGACCGCCCGAAACACGACTGACATCGCGGCAAGCGGTCTCGGTCCCGTGCGGGTGGGACATTCGAGTCTCGCTTTGGATATTAACCATGATGTTTTTTCTTTTTACCGATGCGTGATTATGTAAAATAGCTGCCGCTCACGGTGCCGGAATAGATTACGCGGATTACTCTTCGGAGGAAGAGACGAACGCCGCCAAGAAGATAAGCCTCCAGAGAACTCTGCAGCAGTCGTTGCCCCTGTCCCAGCAGACGATACCCGCCAGACCCGCCGAAGAGATGCCTTATCAGGTTGCGTTTCCTATAATTTTTATCCTGCGGTATTGTCTCGCACGGGAACCACTAAAGTTTTGTGTTTTTTGTTTCAGTCGGGAGAGTTTGTGGCGATTAAATCGGAACTCGCCGAAGCGTGGCCGGCGATTTGGAGGGTGGACGGCAAGGCTCTGTTGCAAAAATATGAGCCTTTTGATCAGAACGGAAAAGTATTATACCGGAATATATCTACAGTGAGTGTTTTATTATAATGTAAATTTATTGTGAATGCAATATACCGGGTTTTGAAAAAGAACGAAATTTATTTCACTCGAGCCGCTGAGCTTGGAAGATTGTAATTGTGAATCTGCCTTCTAATTTGGAGATCTGCCGATGGCTCTAGATAGCTTAGAATCTAATTCAAAGTGCAAATAATTTGAAATACCGTATTATTATTGAATTGATGTTTTTTGTAGTATGCTGCGTGGAATCCTGAAAATAAAAAATTATATACCCAAGTGACGGTGAGGGTCAGAGCGCAGACTCACTTAGAGACGATAGTCGAACTGATGAGAAACGAAGTGCTAATGGACGACAATGAATTTATGGAAAAGCGGATGCAGGACACTATAGTTTATCAAGATAACTTCGAGGTCTACATACAGACGCTCATATCTCATGCGCTCGATCCCAACTTTCTAACAGAGATATTTCAAGAACAAGGCGAGTAGACAAAACTTTTTTTCACAAACGCTTCGATTTGAAGAAAAATGGTCAAAAATAAGAGAATATATCGCTGACTATTCCACATTGTTTTCATTTCATTTAATATAATTACATTTAGATTCTATAAATTAAAATTCGATTCAGTTGACTGAAATTCAAAGTATAAGGAAAATTTATTGTGACACAATTACTATTCGCAGATGAGTACTTCCTGTCGAATGTTAAGACCGTAGACGACATAACAGAAGAGAGACGTCGCAGGGTAGCGTCGGGGGCGGGCTGGAGTCGAGGCTTAGAAGCGGCGCTGGCGGCGTGGCCCTGTCTGGGCGTGGCGGAGCTCGCGTCGGGCGCTCCTTGCTCGGCTTGCCGCCTCCAACGGGTCAGTCACCGCATTCAGGTGTACGGACAACCTTACAATGCGGCGACCCTCGAGCCGTGTCAGCCTGACCCCAGGATGGCCTACGAGAAGGAAGTGGCTGTGTGCCGGCCGTGCGCTCACCGCGTGGAGCTCTTCAACCGGATTTCCCATCAGAAGTATTTGATGTTCGTGGAGTGCAACAAGCGCGTCGCCGACAAGAGATCTCAAGACCCTCTCAAGGACACCACTCTCATTCTCAACGAGCTTCTAGCCGATGAACCCTGGCTGTCACAAGTATGATAAAAAAATTTTACTTGACAATTTTTTTTTGCAATAGCATAATGCCTTTACACTGAGTATCATACGGAGAAAAAAACCTGGTAGAAAAAAAAGCAACTGGCAGGTGACACCACACTCCACATACGGAGTGGATATGTTGAAAGAAAAAAAATAATTAAATGATGTTCAAATGATCATAGAATGAAGCAAGAAAGGAAAATAGAAGAAAAGAAGCGGACAATGCTCTTATACATTTGACCACTTTTTACAGTGTCCACAGACATGTCTCTATATGCATTATTTTAAAGCGGACATCACTGCTCACTATCAGTAGCGGTAGTAACTGCCAGCCTCTGTGGCCTAGCAGTGAGAGCTTTAATAATTGCGATGATGTCAGGTTGAAGCCAGCTGGATATCACATTTAGATTATTTGTATATAATATTTGAGATCTCGGGGATGGGTATTCGCTATGTTTGAAAGTTGATCAAATAATATTCAATTTTTTGCTAGTTTCTTTTGAATATCTTTTCCGTTACCTTAGTTATTCTCCAAGTGGATGCGATCTGAGAGGTTTTTTTTCTTTCTTTGCAGTTATTCAGAGACATCCGCCAATCGTGGTCTGAAGCGGAGTCGATGGAGAGAAAATCCAGGCAGACTATGCCGAGGCAGCACATGTAACTCGTGTCGTACTTTATCCGAACGTGCAGTGTTTTGAAAATATTTTATAAACGTGAATTTTCCAATGATGTCGAAACGATAAAAAATCGTGAAGTGAAGACTTTAAAAATAACATTGTCGATTAAAAAATTGACTCAGCGCATTCTTCAATGCGCGCCGTTAGTAAATTTCTTTCGGCGGACCTCGTGCGATCCGACGACCGGAGCGATCCGACGATCGCCGCCGCCGTCGCGAGCCGTGTTACAATTAACCGAGGTACAGCTGAATAAATCAGTATTAAACATGATCTATCCTTATCTCCATGCCAGATATGATATATTATTTTCAAAAAGACGTTTATTATTAATTTTTAAAAAAGGGTCGTTGACCCGAACGTGAACTGAAATTTTTGTGTACAATTATAATGGTAAATATGCTCCGGTTGTAAAAACAATATTGAGTATTGAGTGTGCGCTGCGCTGGAATAGATTTCGGATTCAAATACAACCGAGATAATGACGCTCGGCACAGCGTTGCCATTATGTTTCATTGTATTTTCGCCGGTTCACTTCAGCGTAGTAAATATTTAATCCGGTTTAAATCATTATTTCAGTTATCCTGCGGGGGCAATTTTTTTATTATTCTATAAATCTTATTTCAATTATTTGGGATTTGTCACCAGCGTGAAAAAATAAATTACATTTCAACCTCTTTAATTATATATTTTTTCACCTCGTCACTTTGTCTCCTTTCAACGTGTAATGTTTTCGTAACCCTGAAATTTGTCACGTTTCAAGCAAACATTGACCCGGCAGAATTAATTAGTTTGACCTAGGTAAAGTTATTATCAGAAGGTTTATTGCGTCATTGTAAACATGTATTTACGGTAATTTATGATATGTGCATTCTTATTCACACTAGATGCCTTGTTTTGAACGAAACGTTCATACTTTTTCAATAAGTACAAAAATGTAGCATCAAGCATTTTTTTTTTGTATAATTATTGTATAAATAAAAATAAATTCTCAGAGGAAACCTACTAAATACTCCTAAGTTTTCTACGCTGTAAGTTTTCCAACTGAAAAGGTCCATCGAGCTCACTGTGTATAAAAAGGAAGCGACTGATGCGCGTGTTCGGTAGACTACCGCTTTACCGCTCGGCATCGAAGTAGAAATCCCAGTTGACCCAACAGACTTGACAAGAATCGAGCACCCGATTATGTATTTTGGGAAATCATGAATTTATTTGTTCAGTTCTAAAAAAGAAAAACAGCTGTCACGCTGTACTGATTATTTTATCTGGTGATTATTATTAAAATTATTTTGAATGTTAAATTGACGATGCGTTCTTTTAATTAAATGTCTGCTGAAATCTCGACGTGTGCAAATTACGAACACACTTTATTTATATTCTTTTCTTTACACTGATAATTTATCGCCTGATAGTTTCCACAACTATATTCATATTTATAATAGAACATGTTTAATTGCATAATAAAAAATATCTATCTGAACAAAAAATGACAACTTTCTATTATTTACTTCAACCTCTATTTTTTTTTTATCTTCAACTTTTACGACTTCATGTAAAATGGCCATAATATTTTATCATATATTTGAAATTAATTAATTGTAACATATTTTAGGTAATTCCATTCATGATAAAATGAATTTCAATTTTATAAACCAAATAAAGTTGCTAACAATCAGAGCAGCGGACGGAACAAACTTATTGTCGATTATTTTATTAGTAAGGAAACTGTCAACATACAAGTTGTGAAGAGACAGGACTGTTTTTAACAATTTAAAAATTGACCCATTAAACTGCATTGTATAAAAACCAGGGCTGTGGAGTCACGGTGTTTTGGCCAGAGTTGGAGTCATGAAAAACGAACGACTCAGACCCATTTAAAAATAAATATTTAATGATGTGTATTGAAACCACGATACTTCATAGTGTTGTCATTGCATGCTTGGCTGACTAAAGATCATTTGATGGAATAAATATTATATATAAGTTAAAATGAAATGATTGAAAAATTTCTTTGGATTCGGAGTCATTTTTTAATTTAAAGCAGGAGTCGGAGTCGTCTTTTTTTTACGCGACTTCACAGCCCTGATAAAAATAGTAGATAATATATTCACCACTACATTGTTTGATAATTTCCTAATTATTGGAATACACACATCACTGAAGGACAAAATATAGCTCAACATGTAACATAAGGGTTATATCCAGGAACGTGGAGTCATCAAAAAATTTAAAAAAAAGAAGGCAAGTCTCCTGTTTTGTGAGACTCTGACTCCACAGCCCCGGTTATAACTTCTTATTGATTTTTCTGAACAATGTCGCAAAGGTGCGGTCCGAGTGCCATTCGAAAGACAATATTCATATTGATTTTATGCATTTCAAATATATATGAATTCTATACAATCAAATGTTGCAATTATATTGATGTTATTTTTAACTGAATTTAATTTATTTTCCAACTGTTCAAAAAAACTCATCTGCAGCACATGAAGTCGCATCATTTTTGTTTCTACCTCTTTTTGGAATCTCAAATGTTCTTCAGTATTTGTATATATCGGTTAAAGCTATTTTTAAAACCTAATCCTAAATTATATAATAGCATTCATTCCGCACCGATAAAATTTATTATAACCTTAGGCTTTAATAATTACCTTTCACTTTTTCTTAAATCCCTGCGGCTTTAGAGATTTCTGAATGTTTTGTAAATACAAGGCGGCATCCTCCAATCAATTCATATTTTGAGATATCATTAGTGTTGACAGTGCAAAGTCTGTGGCTCCATAAATATGTCATAAGAGAGTATTGTAGCAGAGTTAGCAATTATAACATGTCTGATAATTATAAAATAATTATGCGAATAAGACAACATATTTTTTAACAATAATTCCATAATAATATTTAATGTTTTTTTTAATAAATACTATTCAAAGTAGAATTTATATCTCAATTTCAGTATTTTGAGAGTCATAATCTTTGCACTCCAGGCTGATGACGTGCCGCTTCAGTTGCAAATCAAATTAAAATTGCCATATTCTACAAAAATGAACGGCCACAAATAACCATTTGTCATCATTATAATATTAGTTTTATTAAAATAAATATTGTTTACACGTAATAACATTCCAAAGTATTGCTGAATGTTAGTAACTAGCCAAAGTGGATAGAATGATGTCCTGGGCAATGCGATGATGCGCATCGGCTTATTTTATCTCTCCAAATCAACATCCCATCATACAATGTTTTATACCGGCAACAGTATTGTATTGTTACATTCTGTCTGCATTTTCCTTAAATTTTGAAAATATCCTTTTGATACTAGCTTATTCTTCTGTCTGACTGTGTATGAATGAATACAATTTCATCCCTTCGACACATTTTGCAATGCCGCTTCTCAATTTGACCCTGAACCACAATTAAAGACCAGTGATGCACAACCTGGAGTACAAAATGACATTTATTGCCGCCCGCAGATTAAATCCGAAGTTTCCCGGGACTAATTTGCAATATTCACCAACGAGGAGTCAATTATTATTTATTTCTTTCACTGTTTGGAGTACAAGTATAGTATTTTTTTATATTATTGTTTTCATAATATCTTGTTTAGTTCTCCACAAAAAGTTTATCGAAAGGCTGCGCTTCGTGTAAGTCATTTTAAATGAAATTAATTTTCATTTGTTTACAGATTAATACTGGAGGATCTGTTTTGCGATTAGTGAAAAAAATATACTATGTATGTCTAGAATCAGAAAAAATTATAAAACCTTCATCCGGAAAACTTGAAACCTCCGGTACGAGAACAATTGAAAAAAAATAGGTTGTGCATCACCATTTAACATAATTGAAAATCATATTTTACAAAAATCTATGTCTATGATGATAAATATAGCCTTGTATTTTACTTTTTTTTTACAATAAATCATGATAAACCATTGCATATTTTGATAATTATTTATAAGATAATCTACATATTTAATTTAATCATACAAATGGTTGCAAAAACATAGAAGTTAGCTATATGTTTTTTTTTTAAATACGATTAAT
Source organism: Himalopsyche anomala (assembly GCA_031772345.1). Taxonomy (NCBI): domain Eukaryota; kingdom Metazoa; phylum Arthropoda; class Insecta; order Trichoptera; family Rhyacophilidae; genus Himalopsyche; species Himalopsyche anomala. Next base: position 27,606,580 of record CM062827.1, read on the forward strand.
TTTTATTACTTTAAGGTTAATTGCAGCTGTTCTTTTTTAAGTTATTATTCTGATATTATTTTTTGTCTAAATAGTCAACCCTCTTACTGTCGAGACTTTTATTAGAGTATATGCTGAATCGCTCCGATCGATCGATAGCGTTGTAAAAATAGGCTTATAGTTGTTAAATTAAAAAAACGAATGTTAAAAATTTAATGTTGATAAAAAATAGAAAAAAAGAAACTGTCGAAAATAAAACTATGCTAGATCTATTTTTTTTACTTCAAATGTAAATCTGTTATGTTCAACTTTTAGTTGTTGTAAATAAAATAAATACTCTTACATAAAAGCACTTCTACATCTTATGCGCACAATTCAAAATCTCTTTCGGGTTGATTTTTAATTTTTTAATTTTCAATGATATAGCGAAATTGTAAAATGTCTAAATTTAAAGTCAAGAGATCGGTGACAATCAACAACACAGGGGAGATAAAAAAACGTTTTTAATTTTCTTGCGACTTTACAAACGACGTGTTTATTTGAAACCTAATGTTCATACTTAATAATTTATTGCTTATTGTGTGTTCATTTTGCTCACATTGATGCTCAAATTTTGTGGTATGGTCTTAAAAAAAACATTAAACATCAAACTTAAATGAATTTAAGAAGAAACTAGAAAAGACAATTCTTTTTGACTCCGTAGCCGAGAATGTAAAATAACACTTCTTTACAGATAACGTTGTTTGATTGAAGCCCTTGAATTCTTCTAACGCGTTCATGAGTTCTATGATACAGGAAAATTTACAAAAATATATGTTTGAAACTAAAACATTTCTTTTTGAAAAATAAACTTCATAGTTATGAAACAATCAACGTCTAAATATAGCTAACATTTGTAGATGTGGTGGTTTTGAAATTCTAGAATTTCGATTTGAACTATTTTTGTTCAGTAAAACTTTGAAAAACCAAGCTCAGCAAAATTGCATGATTGGCTAATACTGTTCACAAAATATTTGACATAAAATCCATAACAAAATACTGTCATGTCAGATATATTTTGTGACGGTGACAATTCTTGCAATTGACAAAATAAAAAGGACATATTGTTTAACATATTTGGTAACTCATAATTTTTTATAAACCGCTGTGCTATGAATTTTTATTGCTTGCTCAGTTTAATTTTTCAACTCTCGCCATAAATTATCTTTCAGCTTCGATTACCGCATAACAATAACAGCTTATACTTGTAAATGAAAAAGTCTATACGTAAGTGTTAATTCAAAAATGTCGAGGTGCACAGGGGATGCTAATATATTCGTTTTAGCTGGCACCAATGAATCGGTGGCCGCACCTTTTTAGCATTGCCATATAGCACTGATATATCAGCGGTCTGAGAGTAAGAGGGTTAACTTCATACTATGTATGTACAATAAAAGACTTCTTGAATTGGACAGTGAATTTTATACGAGTATTAGTCCAAACCTAACCTAACCCCCAACGAATAAAGCAATAATTTTCTCATTTTGTATGTTTTTTTTTTACTAATAATTGACATCCATTATGTACTTTTTATGAATTCTTAGCCATTCATTATCAAGGAATTTATTTTATATTGAAATTTTTCCAAGATTGTGTATTGGTTTTCTCCAAAATAACCAAAAGAGCGTTACTGTTTTTTTTCTTTTGAAAAATAATATTTGAAGATTACCGAAAATAAAAAATTCTGGAATATGATTTCTACATGAAGTTTTAGGAATTGGGTTCTTGTGTAATGAATGGCATTTCAATATTTGCAAATTAAACTGTGCCAAGTGAGTCAATTGTATGAGTTTCTTGAATGATATCAATAATAAATAAGTTATTTCATGTTGTCTTCATTAGTTCTCTTGTGCTATTGGGCATGGTGAATTTTTTTTATGACGAAAGTGGTCAAAAAACCAGTAACGTGTGACATCACTTTCATCTGAGCGACTTAAAAATGAAGTAGTTTCTTGAAATATAAAAAAAATACTTACGATGACATTGTTTAATTTGCCAGTTGCATCAGAAATCTAAATCGATTGCTGTGTAAATTATGAGGTGACAAATGTATTCAAATAAATATCGACTGCAGACAGGTGAAAAGACTTAACTCAACATAGAACAAATATTAAAAGAGGGACAAAAAATGTTTTTAAAGATTTCGGGCTAAGTCAAAATATTAAATAAACAACCTTGAAGCGTAGACTTAAAAACTGGTTTTTCATCTACTCAATCTAATATTAAGTTTTTTTAAGAAAACACTGGAGATCCTCTTCCTGATTGCAATTTTCTAAGGCCCTTCTTTAGATACTTCTTTTTGCCCGACTACAGTCGACATGTAACTACATGTATATTTCAGATTAATCTTAAAAAAGGATAAGCACTAAATTCTGTAAATATCACAGAATAATAAAGAAATAAATAGTCCATTAAAGGTATTTTTTGAGTTGTTTAATTTTGCCTTTGATCAATTGAAATGTTTGTATAAATATTTATGACGTAAACTCTGCGTAGAGCTACAAAATATATGCAGACTATCATGAATGTTACACGCTGATCAGTCGAGCTGCGCTTTCATCTGCCACTCCTGTCCATATGCATGACGAATGCCAACCTCGAACAATGGTCGCTTTAAAAATTCATTATAACTGTTAGAGAAGATCTGCATGACTATCAGTTACCATTTATGCAGCAAATATAAAATGATTCGATAGTTTGGTAACATTACTCATAATCTACCATCTCCCAAAAAATCCTATCGGCACTACCAACAGCAGTGTCATGTATTTTGTGTGTAAAACAAAATTTCAAGTGAGAAAGTGTCAAGAAAAAATGCGGCTTTCGAACAATTTTTCTTTCTTGTCACGCTAAAAACATTAAAAACAAGTTGTGAATTTTTTTTTTCGTTTGTGCGAGGCACGAAGAGGGTTTGCTTCATCTGAGGATAAATGACATGGCATTAATCAATGTAAACATTTTTCCAGTGTAAATTTATAGCGAATATTTAGATAATTTTCCTTAAATTTTGTATGAATTTAGAATATATATTTTGTAAACATTAATGTCACTCGCTTTTATAAGATTATTTTTCTTAAGATGTATGTATCCACATATCGAGCTGAATAAAATAGATATTAGATATGTGACTTCAAAATTTATCCTTTTCAATATTTTCCCCTGTACTTTTCCAGTGTTATCTGTAAAACTCAAATCCACAATCAGCAATAGTTCAACTCTGTGATGAGTTGTATGAAGTAAAAAGAAGTCGACTAGACGAGTCGCTAAATATGATACAAATTTAAGTCAAAAAGCATTTTTAGTTTCAGACGATTTTCCTTGAGCTAATAAAAAACAATGCTGCATTATGATTGGCTTAAACAGAGCCATTATGATTTACACCAAGACTCCAATCTAAGGCCCTCAAGCACCACTAATCAAATTATTGTATTCTAAATTACAGTATGTCAGTTTGATGAGCTAGCTAGATGGCTCTTATTCGAGGAGTCAGTGTGGCTCTTAGGCTTAAGTTTGAAGGACCCCCAATTTACACCTAAGACTTTGATTTCGGCACTACATAATGGATAAAAATTCAATCTACAACATAATTTTTCAACCAAAAAAATGGACTTTAGTTGGTTTGATTATTCTAAATTCAAAATATTTCCCTGCTTACAAAAAATTGACTGTTATAAAGGATCTCAAAAAAAGTTTACAGTGAGCTTGCATCTATCAACTGTGTATGGTTATCAACTCGGATATTGATCATGCCGAGACTGTACTAAAAGCTATTGGTGAAAACTTCGATACATCACAGTATAGATTTGTTATGTTACTTTATTCAGAAATATGTTATAAATTAATGGTTCTCAAACTATTTGATTAGAATAAGCCTTCCTTAACAGATGACGAAGCTTCAATGTTTACTTATAGACACGGAATGATTGTGTCCCGCCAATGATGCACATGGTTAAAAACAGAAAATTCCGTTGCCTGCTAATAGCAAATTTCTGGAAAATCTTTTTTATTTAATCTGAAAATGGACAGTAAAACTATCTATAAGTTTCATAAAGTTTTATTCTTTTAATTTATACAGCTTCCTGCTCAAAATACTTATTCATCAGTCTAATTCGTAATTATTATACAATGGAAAAAATTAAACCGGATGAACGAAAACCTTAAATGCGATGGGTTATTTCCATATTAAAGCAGTAAAAAACACTTAAAAAGTATACTAAACGAGTCAGGTCGATTTTGCAATTTATTTATATATCTCGTCTCGCTGCGGGATGACGAACGGAACACGGAAAGGACGTTCGGAAACAATAACAAAATAAATCTCATATCACTTTTGATTTTCTAAAAATCACCAATTTCTCCGCATCATGACATAGAGGTATCGCATTATCAGATATATTAGGTAGCTAAAATATACAATTAGCATTTAAGATTAGAATTATTTTATAGAATAATTATATAGTAATATTCCAGTGAGAGTTCAAACTTGACGTCGAAAGGCGAAACCGACCAGGCGATGGCTGACACAGTTTAACATGTCGGATCCGCATCCTTTGGGGTCAAGCTGCAAAACTCGGGGAAATGTTTAATGTTCCTAAAACTGGCACGGTCACCGTCTAATCAGTCCGCATACTGTCTACCCTCGTTTCCTGTATCATGAGAATTACCATCGGCCCGACGAGAGTAGTGCGAGCGCGGATTGCCGCGAGGGGGAGCGGGCCTCGGAGCACCGCGCTGCCTCTGCCCTCCTCTACCTCCTGTTCCGCGACCCCGGGAACCCCCACTCTGATAGCCACCGCCGGGGGAACCCTCGTAGCGACCTGAGTCCGCATAGCCTTCTTCGCCTCCGTCACCGTTTTGATAGCTGTCATTCCTGCCGTACGAGTTGTTGCTTCGTCCGTTCTGATTCTGGTACCCTCCACGGCCGCGATAGTTACCAGACGGAGCGCCGCGACCCCCTCGACTGCGAGGGCGGAATCGGTTACGGTCAGCCCTGTTGTCACCGTCAGGTCCGTCCCTCGTCCCTCGGCTGTCAGTCGGGTTCCATTCATCTATCTCTAGTCGCTCAGCGCTGTCGTCACCTCGTCGCGCAGGAGGGGAAGATCGCGGGTCACCGTTTTGAGTCCGAGCACCTGAAGACCTTTTGCGAGTGGCATTGTGTTGAAATGACGGCGATGGAAGGCGGGGGCGCTGTGGGCCTCTGGATTGAGATGGCGCCTCAGATGGAGAATGACTGAGAGGCAGGGAAGTGTGCGCAGGAGGCATGGGGATAGGGGGTGGAGGATCAGCTACAGGAAATCCTGCCGGATGTGGAGTCACAGGCGGACAGGGCGAGGGCTGTGGTGGCACTGGTACCGCATGGGGGTCAGGGACAAAGTGACGGGGAGGAGCGGTGAAACTCTGATTGGTGAAGGTTTGAGAGGGTATGGGAGCTGGAGACAGGCGCCCGGGGGAAGGAGGACCTGCAACTTCCGGGCAGTCTATTTCAGACTCTTGAAGGAAGATGAAGCTTTGCGGACCGAAAACCTCCGGGACGGCCTGGCGGTGACCATACTGACGGGCGAAATATGCATGCTCGACTTGCTGAAGGGTGACAGGCGCAGGATGAGGAGGCAGCGCCGGGAAGGTCGGGGCAGGGACGGCACGGGGGGCAGGCGGTGGGGGTGCTGGTTGTTCGAGCTGAGCGAGCGGCGGTAGAGAGACTTCAATTTCCTCAGGGACGGGCTCTTCTTCTTCTTCTTCTTCAGGAACTTCCGGGACCGGCTCTTCTGCCTCCGGTTCCCGTGATCTATCGAAGTATCCGCAGCCGTGGACAGCACTCACTACCGTCTTCAATCTGGCGTAGGTAGTTCCGATCACCTCCTTGTCGATTCCGTCTACAATGGAGACTAGGTGCTTAGCAGCACTCGTTGACTGAGTATTGAATGACTCGGAATCTTCCGGATCGTGTTTGGGGGTCACCTCTGGATAGCTGAAAATTTAGTTAAATTATAAGCACAGTGGAAAGGTGAGTAAATATCATGTTCAGGTTGCATATGCTATGCTCAAACAGTTGGTGTATAGTGAAAAAATTGCTTATCACAAAAGGATCTACATGGAACGATGAATAACAATGTCTATTTGCTGATGATAAATAAAATTTATTTCAAAAAGTTCTAGTTGCGAAAAGAAATATTTTTATTTATTTAACTAACAAGTAGACATTTGGGACGTAATGCTGTTTTCATTATTACCAATAAAGGGTAATGGCTCTCTCGAGTAAGTAAGCTTGATAGTTTTAGGCAGACGTCTTCAACTTTTTAATATCACATTGATATTTTCGTTGATGGTGAAATGTGACTCAATTTAGCTCAAATGAGAAGTAACGTTTCGAGCGGAGGGTTATAAATAATACATATTTACACAAATTTGTTACCTTACTTTATATATTTAAAAAAAGCATCCACTACCGAACACGTAAACCAGAATCTCCACAGGTGAGCGGTAGGGACCAGGTTGAAGACCATTGTTCTTGACGAAGATTCTTTAGATCGGCGTAACATGAGAACAATTTCAACCGAGGCATATAAAAGGTATCAGACGGTCTCAAGTGTACCACTGTAGGAAAAGGTTGAGAAGCGTTGCTTTATATTATACGCAAGGATAAATTAAATTGCAGCACATAATATACATAATTATGTCACTTTTTGTGATCAATCAGATCGTATGCTAGATTTCAGCGCATGATGTGTAATATTTATAAAGAGCTTACATGTCATCGAGGGCTTGCAAGTCTCCAGCGGTAAGTTGAGCTGCACCACAATTTCCAGCCAGGAAGTCAGCCCTGGCACACGGGTCGCTCATAATCTCCAGGCAATCGAGAACCTGTAAAACATCTTGAACGAGCTCCACGTCCTGCGTCTTACGTAGTGCACTTTCCTTAATAGAAAATGAAAAATGTTATTATTTCTATAACCGTGACCCAATGCGGTCATTATTTTTGTTCAGGAAGACCAGCTCATTTAGTTCAGAAGAAATAATAATTTAATCATGCATAAGAATAAAATAAAATTACAGGTGTTGTTTGTAAATATATATAAATAATGGTAGACATTAATAAAATGGTACCTTCGCTGCGGGATTCAGATGAAAGAAAGAATTGACTAATATTAAGTTTCAAATATTTGACAAGACTACATTCATTGAAAATCTTTCCGATAGACTAATGGTAATTGTAAAAGTAAATTATTAATGATGATCACACCCTGCAGGCATGAAGACAATTAAATGGAAGAAGTATTCGAGTCAAGTTATCTATCCAGACTTGAGTACTTTTACAGCGACTTAGAGAAGAATTGATATTGATACCTAAAGCTTCCTGATTATTTACTGTACATTAGAGTAACGTAATTAACAAGCACCATTTTGAAAACCCCTCCCTAAAACACGGTGTGTAGCAGTAATGAGTGGTGTAAGGTTAGGTGAGAAATAAGAAAAAATATTTTGTTATATGAATTTGTTGCTACGTAATATTTGAATGTAATAGTTTTAGTTGACAGTAACAGTAAGTAGTTATACTGCCATCTGATAGGTGATAGATTATTCAACATCAAGTAGATTCTTTCTCTGTTTATTCAGTCAATATTTCGAACTTGTGTTGACTTTACAAAGAAAAATGACTATTAAAACTACAAATACTCTCATTCTCTCAAAAAAAATGGAATGAACGAAAATAAATAAAAGATAGATACCTTACATTGGACTGTGAAAAAATAACTATCCAAAAAAGAATTGAGTGCATGTTAAATGGAAGTCCTATATTATAAAATTACAGAAAATTAAAAGATAAATGGTGATAATGAGCAGGCAATTACTAGTTAGTAATATGAAATATTCAAAGGTGATATGAGCCTCTAAGTTGAAGTGAGTATTATAAAAGTGAAGTAAGCTTAGTAAATACACACTACATATGAGGGTATTACTTGCAAACCCGGCTCATTCCAAAGTTGTTGAAACATGGACCACGAATTTAATTTAGTAGATAAAAATATTTTTTTTAGAAATCAGTCTCAACCATGCCTAGATAACATACAAAATATCATTCCAAAGTAATATAAGACTAAAAATACTTATAAAATGTACAGTAAAACCCCCATTTATACGATCGTCGGGACCGTATAATTGGGGGTGTGAATCTCATACAAAATTAGGGATTTGGGCTTTTCCGTGGAAAATGCGAAACTAAGATTTCCCTTATAAATAAGAAAAATATTGACGAAATATTTATTTACTAAGAGATAAAATGCAAAGCGTGCGAAAAATTTCGCACGCAGTCAGACGCAGGCATGTGTTGAATACACAGACGCTAGCCAACATTTGACTGTATGCGAAGTTTTGCGGTGTGGTCAATCTTTTGCACTTTCAGGTAAATATATATTACTAAAAACTTTTTGCTTTATCTATAACATCAAATTAATTTTAAATCTTTAAAAAACTTTACCGACTGCGCGATTTATTATTATATTAAAATATTTTTTCAGTCATGCAAAAAAACGGAATTAAAAAAAAAAGAAAACGCTATAAGTTTTTCTGCACCTTCGTTGTCTATCGAAGAAAAATATACCATTTTAGAAAAACTTAGCAGAGGCGTAAGAGCTTATGTTATTTGCAAAGAATTTAATATAAATGATATTACAATTCGATCGATTAAAAGAAATGAATGTAAAATAAGACAGTGGGTGTATCAGTTCACCTGATAGTATAAAACAAGTTTCATATGTTAAAAACACTCAAATAATAAAAATGGATAGAAGATTGTAATAAAAGACATATTCCTCTGAGTGTTCGAATTATAAAACAAAAGCATTAAAAATATATGCATATTTGAAACAAGGAGAGACTGATGATTCAAATTTAGCTCTCGAAAATCATTTCGAATTTAAAGCAAGTAATGGCTGGTTTAACCGATTTATCAATCTATTTTCCCTGCGCAGCATTAAAATGAGCGGCGAACGTGCATCTGCCGACGACGAAGGTGCAGAAAAATTTACACAGAAATTAAAAAAAATATTGATGATGAAGGCTGCACACCCGACCAAGATTTCGACCATTTCTTCGATAGAAATGCGTTTTCATTTTTTTTTTTGCATGACTGAAAAAATATTTTAATATAATAATAAATCGCGAAGTCAGTAAAGTTTTTTAAAGATTTAAAATTAATTTGATGTTCAATGCTGACGAAACAGGCCTTAATTGGAAAAAATGCCAGAACGCACATTTATTTCCAAAACCGTTAAATCTGCACCTGGATTCAAAGATGCCAAATACAGAATAACTGTTCTCATTTGCAGTAATGCATCGGGCAGTTATATAACGAAACCAATGGTTGTCAATCATTTTTTAAGCCCATGAGAAATGAAGGAATTGATTCTTTGATGAATGAAAGGAATTGATGAAGTCTAATTTTCCCGTTTACTGGAGGGCAAATAAAAAAGCGTGGATTACGGGAATTTTATTTTGCGATTGGTTTTTTAACTGATTTGTTCTTTTAGAAAAAACATTGCTTTCAAAGTATTATTACTTATTGATAATGCTCCTGGCCATTCTACGGATCTTTAACCCTTAGAGGAGTATGGACGTACATATACGTCGGCGCCATTTTTCTCTAAATGAGTATGAAAGTACTTTAAACTCAACACAGGAGTGTCTGTCTGTAAGCATATATATGCTCTAAGTATGAATTACTTATATTCATTGAGAAAATGTCATAAAATCGTCATGTTAAGAAAAGACAGTAAATTAAAGTAAGGTCTGTATAGATCTATTCACTCCTCTAAAGGTTAAAATCCATCATTGGAACCGAATATTTTCTGACAGTGAATGATGTATGCTTATTTGTATTTTTTTTTTTATTTTAATCCTATATTAAGTACTCGATATAATTCGATGTATGTACTATTTCAATAAAATTATGTTAGATTATTACATAAAGACAGTGTAAAATATAAATGAAATAAAACAATTTAAAAAAACTACATATGTATTTCTTTTCTCGCGGCGCGCATATGTATAAATAAAACCAAAAAAAGTTTTCAAAATCAGTTGCAGTTTTTTACCATGAGTAAATAGTGTGCACATAAAATTAAAAAAATTCTCTGATTTAAATTTCCATTAAAAATATAGATTGAGTTTCCCCTGCTGCAGCCGCCCAGATGGGACAGCAGCATGAACGTAGCAATGGAATGCGACCGTACAATTGGGAGATTTGCGGTGAATATTTCGGGGTAGTATAATTAGGGGTTCTACTGTACATTGTTTTTCAAAATGAAATTCAAGTTTCATTTTTTAACCATTTTGAAATAAACCGTGTTTGCTAGTAATACCTTCATATAATAGTGTGCGAAATATGCAAAACACTAAGTAAAGATGTGATTGCATTTAAAAGTAGATTAAAATGTTCACACTGGCTCACTTCACTTCTCAGGGGTTCATATTTAAAATTACACCTAGGGTGTATGATTTCCACACATTAAAACAGATGAGTGACAGACACGAGTAGAATCTAAGCTGGCAGTGTAGTACATATGAACTCGAGATGAGAACTTTTTTTGAATAGGAAGGTTCTGTTTAAATTTAATATTCATTGTTAGGGTTCAGTTACGTTGATTTCCTTATTTAACAGGTTTGCTTCTGGTGAGTTTACATGACAACACACAATATTATTTATTCTTATTAAATCACAGAAAAATTGCCTCCAATATAACTTTGATCTAACATTTCCTAAATTCACCGCCTGTCAGTTTGAAGGGGATCATTCATCGATGAATATAATTTACAGTATCATTGTTATTGGCAAAAAATATTTATGAATGAATACACCTCACTTCTATTGGTGCCTCCTAAAAACTTAAGATTTGGGCGTGAAAATATGTGGGTAGAGAATTATTAAACTACAGTTAGGTCTTTGCTAGATTCGGCGGTAACTTTGAGGAAGTCCATTATTAATATAAAATTAAATTTGATAACTTTATTATCCCACTTGTTGTTATAACTTGCGACACATTTCGTCTCTTTGCACAAGAGAGGCTCCAAGCGCCATAAAATTTTGAGGCCATTTTTCAGATACGAAAACGTCAGAAAATTCCATGTCAAATGTGAAAAATATATGAAAACTTGACCAAAAAATATATGGGTTACGAAATATAACCTATTTTTGAGGCCCCGAGCGCGCGCCTCATTCGCTTATAGGGTAATCCGCCACTGATCATCAGACCATTGCAACTTTAACGAATTAACTAAAAATTGATTCTAATCTTGTGTTATAAATCTGGGTTTGTCCTTTTCTACTGGATGAAGGTAGGTGGTAAGATAGATACTTCAACCTTTAGAGTGAGTAAATCTGTACTGAACTTACTGTGAGAAGTGAGTTTTTTTTAAAAGACAATTGTGACTTTTTTTCCAATGAATATATGCTATGATTGTTGGAATGGTGTAAAAATTTAAAAATATAAGTTAAAATTTATAGATTTTATCTTTGGAAAACTGTTTGGTGAAACCAGGGGTCACAAACCTTAAATATTAACCTTTTCACCGCATATGACCGCAATGCATGTCCTAGCGAACATGTCCTCGGCGCGCATGACACGTATAGATGTCATGGGAATTTCAAACCCTATATAAGAGCTATCTATTGTGTTAGAATTGTATAACTTGGTTGAAAATATTACTAAATGTATATTTTACCAAATTCAATAGATGTCATTAGTCAAAAAAGATTCAATATAGGCTAAAATAATTTATTTCTGGAACACGCCGTAAACATACGTCACTAATGCGAGATGGCCGCCGTTGATTCATGGCATTTCTCGTAAGAACTGTGCGCCACGTGGTGTCGTCACGTCGTAATTGTATGAAGAATGATTATTGTTGAATTAAACCGAAAATACAAGAAATATATTGTATTTTATTATTGAAAAAGTTACTTTGGGTGGCAATTAACATATTTGATTAGTTAAAAAATATTACAACCTATATTTAGTCGAAAACGCGATAAAAAAAATCTGCAAAAAACGCTCACAGACAGATAATACTGTGTTACATTAAAAGAACGTCCATACTCTTATAGCGAAAGATTCTGTTGACATCCACAATCCTCTAAAGGTTAAGTACTGATTATAAAATAATTACTTTCATTATGTGTGGTAAATCCCAATAGAAATAAATACATCAATGGTGATCCAGCTATTTTATTTAAAATGTTTCCTTTCTATCGATGACTTTATTAATTTCAAAAAACTACATTAATTTTTTAAATCCATGTCCGCTCCCAATGTGGAGCATATGGCCTCCTAATGGAGGTACATCACCAGATTTTTTTCTACGGGAACTGTTTGTTAGTCAGTTACACAACCTCTATTTTCCCAAAGAGAGTAGTATGGATAGAAAGATAAGGCTAGAATAGGAGTGGTAAACTAATCGCTCTCGCTACGCCCAGTTATTGAAGGATGGGAAAGGTGGAAGGGAAATTAAAACCACAAACACCCATGCCTTCGAACAGAAATCGGTAAATTTATCTAAAAAATTCTCTTTGTACTGGGACTCGAGACCCGGAAGACCACAGAGCTAACTGCTGCGCCATAATATTACCGATTTGGTAATATTGGAAGCTAATTCAAAAAATTAATTCACAAACGATTTCTGTTTTTTTCATGTCTGTGTTGGCGGCACCAACAGGAAGGCCAATTTCGATTAAACGTCAAATGCTTCACGACGTCGATCTTAAAGATTACCAAAATAATTTGTCCTATAACAAAATAGATTGCGAAAAATTCGACAGTAAATTTGTCATACTTCACCACACGGACTATTACGGCGAAAAACTTCACAAACTAAGCTAAAAACAACGCCACGATTTAAAATTATTTTTTGAGAGCTTGATAATCGCGTTAAAACCACACATTATTACGAAGAACACTGATAAATTATACGAAGTATGAAATATTTTGTATAATTTATCAGTGTTCTTCGTAATAATGTGTGGTTTTAACGCGATTTATCAATGCTTCAATAAATATTTTAAATCGTGGCGTTGTTTTCAGCATAGTTTGCCGCAATAGTCCATGTGTAAGTAAAGGATAATTTAAAAAGTATGGCGGTCTACAGTGAGAATATGTCATATTTTGGATAATTTATTTATCAGTGTTCTTCATATTAATGTGTGATTTTAACGAGATTTATCAATGCTTCAATAAATATTTTAAATCGTGGCGTTGTTTTCAGCTTAGTTTGTGAAGTTTTTCGCCGCAATAGTCAGTGTGGTGAAGTAAATTTACCAATTCGACTTGCACACTAATATTGCGAAAACTACCTTTCGGGCTTGCTTCTTCGCCTCATTTTCAGAAAGAACCGCTATACCCATGACCTGCTTGCACAGGTCCCAAATGAACTCGATCATTTGCGAAATTTCTTCACATTTCGCCATGCCACCCAACTTTTGGTCCTCCGAAGACTTAACATCGCGACTGGCAAGTTTGTTCTGGAACAAAAAAAAATGCAAACGAAATATTAACATTTCACGATAACGACTATGGTAACTTTCGGCGATAACATTAACATTCATAGGTAGTTTTACAGTTTAGGCTATATGAATTGACAAGTACAGTTGTTGCGAACAAAGTTGGTAGAGATCTACAAAAAAATTAGTTGCGAACCCATGTCAATAAAACAAATAATTAAGTAATGACATTTGCGTGGGTTTATCTTGACGCTTGTATACCGCAAAGCACATGTCAAAGATGGCGGCGACTCACTAAGAATGACAGATGAGAATAACGTAATAAAATGTAATATGTATGTACATGGTAAGAGTATGCCATTGAAATCTCGTTTCACACGTACTGTGATATACAACAATCGCGACCTCGCCTAAGAGGCGCCGGCGGTTTTTCAACGTCCAATAGGTTCAATGACTGCGCATCGGCTAAAACAAGTCGCAATATTACTCACTTTTTGTTTCTCCAAGCCAGCAATTTTCGATTGCAAAATTTCTACTACACGCCGAACGGGTGAGTTGTCAACAACCTGCTGAGAAGCATGCTTCTCTGTATCACCGTTCGCCGCAGAAGGCATTTTGGTCTACCAAATTTTAAATTAGGTGATAAATCGCCTAGAATCTCCGATACTTTTCGCCCGTCAGGTAGAAGACGCTTGTTTGAAGTTTCTGAACACCGAGAGTTGCTATATTTAAAAACCACACGGTTACTGAAATGTTTGTCTATGGAACCCGGGAAGCGCACTGTCATAACCACCTATACATAAAGTCTTGTATAAACAACGCTACGCAACCGAACTCTGCTCCGGATCCACTGACGGTACCTTGCGCATTTAGTTCAACGGTTAAATACCTTGGGTATACCTGGACTGTTCCCTCAATTGATCTGTTTAGTGATTTTGCGGAAGCTAGACGCAAAGGACATGTTGCGTTACTCAGTTGCTCGACCTCTCTTTTTCCAAAGAGAGTAGGAATATGAGGATAGGGCCAGGGCAGGACTGGTGGTTAGCTAATCACTCTCGATACGCCCTCTTCATAGAATAGGATGGGTGGGAGAGGGGTATTCAAGATATTACATACTTCCATGCCGTGGAACAGAATTTCATAAATCGATTGAAAAATCAATTTATAAAACTGTCCGTACTGGGATTCGAATCCGTGACCTCCGTAGCCGAAGCCAACGACATTGACCACTCGACCACACAGGTGGATTAGTGATTTATATAGATGTCAAAATATTTGTACCTTGACCGCCATTTTGTATATGAAACGTAAATTTGAAGCACATTTTTAGTTGCTACGTCGTTTAGGACGTCCCAAGAGAGTTTGAATCCTGCCTGTTTCTTTTACCTACTACATAGGTCCTGATATCATGAAAAGTCACTAATAACCATCCGTAAGATGTATTGGGTGGAACTACGAAGGAAATAGATAAAACGTATAACCTTCCTGGCTGCAATCTGCGTAATCTGTCATACAGACCTCTTGACCGTAATAGAAGATTTCAATACAAGAGTGGGAGTTAATCCACAGTGATGGGAAGGCATAGATTCGGTGTCACCAACGACAATGGCGAGAGAATCAGGGACGTCCCGTGAGCATAGGCGAGCAGGCAGTTGCATATGGGCGGCAAACGGGAGTTTCTAAAGTACGGCCTGAATGTGCTTTTGCACCTTCTGTACCAACGTCTTAGTATGGTGTGGACGCAAGAGCGCTGTCCAAAGAACTGAATCAATGACGAGGTGGCCACGATCCACAAAAAGGTGACATACTGTTCTATGTCAACTACCGTAGCATAACGTTGTTCAAAGTACCTCCTAACCCAGATAGTCTTGGCGAAAATAAGGATTCCAATTATTGGCGGTTCTTACCTGGCTGATCCTGCGCAGACCATATACACAATCTTAGGTGCCTTCTTTAACAAAGCAACGAATTTATTTGTAGATTACGAGAAGGTCTTTGATAATCCGCACCGGTCTTCCCTATGGGACATATTACAATAAATTGTACTGAACCCTAACAAAGATTATTGCCTTTATCAAATGCTTGCATAAGGGGAGTGAATGCTGCACAAGAATATAGTAATATAACCACTTAAGGGCTTTGGTTTTTAACCGGAGTTAAACAGGGCTGCGTCTTAACTGCGTTCCTTTTCGTTATAATTTTCGACTTCATTCTGATAAAGTCAATTTCACCTAACCAAGGTGTGGCCGTTGCCTCCAATCTAAAGCTGTGCAACATCGTGTATGCAAACAACGCTGTCATATTTTAAAAAATCTGTCAAGGGTATTCAAGAGACAATTGATAAGCTTCCGAGCAACTAGTATCGCATTGGTCTTAAAATCAATGCGAGTAAAACCAATGTGCTTTGTAACAATGCCTGCCCGGACACAAGCTACCCTTTGACGAGCGCAAGGCAAAGCATTGAGAAAGTCGACGGTTTCAGATACATGGAGATATACATTACGGGAGATGGCAATCCGCGTAAAGAGCTTACGATCCAATTAGGGATAGCTGGAGCAACCTTTATCTCAATGTGAAAAGTCTGGGGTTCACGGTTGTACTCAGTCAGAACCAAGTGCTCCTTATTCAACGCATGCATCTTGATAGTGTTGCTTTACGGTTGCGAGTCATGGGACATTACTAAAGCGTAACCGTATACTTTGCTTTGATAACAAAAGCGGGCGGTAAATACTAGGAGTACGGTGGTCAGGTTTTACCAGGAACACTGAGATAAGAAGTCAGAATAACCAGCTTTTCATTACGTCCAAAAAAAAAAGCGACGAAGACCTGGTTTGGATATGTGCTGCGAATGCCCCAACAGAGTCCAAGCCATGGTTGTCTTTTTTACCAACCAGATGTGGTGGATGGTCACTAATGACCATCCATATATTGAGCGGATATGAAAAAAAAATCATCCATGATTTTGTAAATACTTAATATCGAAAAAATCTGGGGACAAAGAATATGAAACTATACATTATTATTGAGAGTGTATATGATATTTTAATAAATTACAGTTTCCAAATGAGCACATTGTAATGAGCAGTTTGATGTACAGTTTTATTACAAAATCTTGTCTATAGACAATATTTAAATTTTATAATTCATGATCTGGCAACTCTTTAAAATTAAATATGTTCGCTGTCAAAACTTTGTACATATTGTTCAAATGAAAATTTCATTAATTCTATAGGACTGAAAATTCAGTTTTTTTTTTTTTTGTGATCCGTAACTTTAAATACAATTATCAAAAAAAGAATTTGTAAAAAGGCCTGACATTTATTTCATAACCTAAAATAATTTGAAACGTATTGACGGCCAAGATCCGAGATGATCAAATTGAAGGGTAATACGTCTCTCATTGAAAACATGGAAAAGGATGATATCATTCAGGCGGTCGTGATTGCAGATAATTTTAATGACAACTTTGCCCCAGTTATTTCAAAATCGCCACTAGTAAGTAAATAGTGGTTTAAGGAATTTTAGTTTGAATGTAATATTACAGATTTATACATAACTGTGTTTAAATAGGACCTAAAACAAGATCCATATCATAAGCAAAATTACAGAGCCTAGCAGATTTTCCAATCAATGTGACCGATTGCTAGCACCCTAGGCTTTCGTTCTGTAGTTTGCCTAGTCCCAAAAAGATATGCAGTGCATTCCTCATTTCATTCATCATTTTTTTCGGGGCCCCTTGAAAAAGACGACGAATAAGGTGGAAACTCCAAAGAATCAGGAGAAAGATAAATTTAGGAAAACAATTAATGCGAAAACAATTGAATGAGGTTCTACCATAAGCCCTAAATGAATATAAATTTTAAAACATCCGCTTCTGTAATTTTGTGGCAATTTCTAACATCTCCTGTAAACAGAATAGGCTATTAAACCTTTTAAGTCTTATGTCAAACTGGACTACAGATTTGATTTTTTGATATTTAACCTTTGTCAAGTCATATGCGTTATATTCTTCACTATATTATTAGGCAATTGTTATAAATCGGTAAATTATAGATTTATAACATTTACAAAATTAAAAAATATTAAATTCAATGTGGAGTACAAAAATATCTTAAAATATAATGAATGACATTACAATTCATTTACTAATTTATTAAATAAAATCATCATCTTAATTATAAACAATGATATTTTTTTTGATTTTTTTGTCGTGATAAACTTTATAAGTTTATCCTAACAACAATCAATTTATTAATTAACGCACATGTGCCCGCTGGCACAGGGTTAAGAATCCCTGGGCTAGGAGTATGCTGATACGACATAATGCAGTACAGTGCAGGGCAGCACGTTTGCACAGATTTTTTATTACAAGAAGAAACATAGACCTGCATATGCTATAACGCAGGCATATGCGACACAGACACGTAGTTCCGGCACAGATTTCTTTGTGATGTCTTCTCTTAATTTTGAGGCGAAAAAGATTACTGAAAACTGAAATTCATTTATAAGATACTACCCGTGTAGACTGCTCTAAAATACATTAAAAGAGGTTTTGTGGGTCGTTCTGTGTCATTTATGTATGTCACTTGCACGGTGCAGCATACGCCGGTTAAAAATGTTTGCTTCGCCTGCCTGCACCTGTCAATTCTATGCTGCCCTGCAATGCTTCTCAGCGTACACCTAGCCACGTTAGTGTTACCTTATTTTGTATAAATAATCCTGTATCGCTTTATATTTTAACATCTTTGAATCATACCTAGAATTGGCAGCGAGAACACTTTAAAAGCGATCAATTTTTATTCTTATGTTTTCAGGCGCTTCTACCATTAGTTGGTGTCCCTTTGATAAATTACACTCTTGAATCTTTGGCGCAGTCTGGTGTTCACGAAACTTTCTTATTTTGCTGTGCTCATGTTGATTCAATTAGGGCCCATCTTCAGTAAGTATTATTTTTGTGTTTTGTTGACCCTAAGAAAAATATCTCAGATTGATTAATGTAAAATTAATTTTGATATCTTTGTTATTCCACTTGTGTGACATAATTTGTTTTTTGCCTCTGAGAAACATAACATCGCAAGATTTACAAATAAACTAAAAATTGGTTCTAATTTTTAAGTTATAATTTACTTTATTAGCGACTGATTATTTGTTTCATTCTGCTCGTCTTTTCATAATTTGAGCTTTATTTTTTATTATATATAAAATATAATTAGTCCTGCTAATATTTTTCATGTTTTATTTTAATACAAATTTTAGTATAAATTATTAAATGATAATAATTTAACTTAAGCAAGGCAAAACAAAAAAAACTATTTTTTATATCAAATATGACGAATTATGCCGCACATTTGTTGGATTGACCTGCTCAGCCTTTAAATTATCTGCACAGCGAACCTCTTGTCAGAAGGAACGTTGGTTAGAACTATAATAACTCTTACGTTTTGCTTTAGAAAATCTATTGATGAAAAGGCTTCATGGAGTGTCAGTATGGTTTTACATATTGTCGTGTCTGAAAGCTGTAGATCGCTCGGCGACGCTATGAGAGATTTAGATGCCAAAGGACACATTCGTGGATACTTCATTCTCACAGGTGTCGATACGATTTCTAATGTCCAGCTTATTCCATTGATGGAAAAACACAAGTGAGTATTTAACTTAAAATATTATTTCAAAATGATTAACACTGAAATCATAAGTGACACTTATAGTCATATTTACCAGGCGTATCTGGTAAAAGTGAGCTTTCTTTTATATAATAGTTTTTATATTGTTATGATTGAATAGGATAAAAATGGTTTGTTACTGAAGAATTTATTCGCAGTGCAAAAGGTTAACATGTTAATCAAATAAATTTCATGTCTTTCTTGAATTGTGTTTTATTCTTCATCTCTGGAGTTCATTTTTCATTTCATGCAAGAACAATAGTATTAATACAATGGTTTCTTGATATAATAAACAATGTGCATGTGCGGAAAAAATATTTTGGTTGCGTTGAAAGTTCATTTTATAGTTAATTTAATCACAAAAACTTTTATATTTGTGGGAAACAACATTACTATAGTACACATAGTAATTGTTGACTCCCAAATAGTCAATTTTCACTTTTAAAACCGTTGAATCTTAACTTTTAACATTCAATGCCACACAAGCATAAAATTAAATGTCTCAGTTTGGTATTGGTTGTATAATTAAGTGGTATCTTCCAATGCAAAGAGTTAAAAATAAAAGCCCGAATATAAAAATGAATAAAAAAAAAATACATTTAATTGACTTGGTTCCATAGAGTCGATGTGCAAACAGTCAAAATTTAATTCAATATATAATATGATAGGACGAAAAAATAGTAAATCACATGTTTATGAATACCTGATATTTTTTTATTGTTCATGTGGTGAAGTTTTGGGACCTCAGAACAAAATCAATGTTGCTAAAATGATTGTTTGAGATGTAAAAAGAAATCGTCTCAAACATTACCAATCGAACACTATGAAAACATTTGTTTCCATTTAATTTTTATTGACTTTAGGGAAATCTGTAAGAAGGATAAGGAAGCCGTGATGAGTCTCATATACAAAGGCGCAGCTCCTGGTCACCGGGCGCAAACGGCAGGTGAAACTGTTCTTCTAGCAGCAAATGCCAAAACGAACAGAGTTCTCTTACATAAAAAACTACCTCCTACAAATAATCCTCAGAAGACATGTTTCCCTCTCGTAAGTAGAAAATACATTTGAGAAAATTCCAATATTTTTTTTTTTTCTAAACCATGACTGTTACCAATCTGGAGCATTTATTGAACAGGAACTAGTTGTAGGTCAGTCACTCTACCTCTCTATTTGAGAAGGGTAAGTAAAGAATGTAAGGAGGGTAAAAAATATGGTTTTCAATATAGAATTTATGAAAAGTTGATGGAAGCCGTTAGTTTATATACCTCATTTCTGTGATATTTTAGAATAATAATCTGCCATCCTGCAAATAACATAGATCTAATATTATTTCATCTACATATTCCAGAATTTCACAACATTTCATTATAGAAATATTTTATGAGCTATAGGTTTAGGGTTATAAAACTATTTATCAATTATAGTGCAGTTTTTTTTACATTAAACTCCATGAAGTAAAGATAATAATTATTTTTTGTGTATTGTTCGTTTATATTGCTAGTTATGTTCTTAAAAATATTAAACCAGGGAAAATTTATATTGTTAACGTTAAAATTTACCGGTGATTTCAGAAGAAACTAGAAAATATTGACCTAAACTTGTTTGACTATCATGTGTCCTAGAATAAAAAAATAGCATCATCAACAAACAAAAAAACCATTTTTTTTGTAGTTGTTTAACCTTTAGAGGAGTGAATAGATTTATACAGACCTTACTTTAATTTACTACCTTTTCTTAACATGACAATTTTGTGACTTTTTCCCAATGAGTATATGTAATTCATACTTAGAGCATATATATGATTACAGACAGACACTCCTGTGTTGAGTTTAAACTAGTTTTATACTCATTTACAGAAAAATGGCGGCGACGTACATGTACATCCATACTCCTCTAAAGGTTAACTTTCAGCCCTTGATTGGTGAATTGTATTATGATTTATTTTAGGAAATATTTCTAGAGCATTCAGATATAGCTATACACAGTGACTTAATAGATACGCATATTGCTATATGCTCTCCTGCCGTGTTGCCATTGTTCGCTGACAACTTTGATTTTCAAACTCGGGATGATTTTGTGAAAGGAATTCTTATGAACGAAGAGATACTTGCAAGCACTATTTACTGGCATAAATTAAAAGGGGATCAGTATGCCGCCCGTGTCACCAATTGGCAAATGTACCAAACTGTTAGGTGAGTAGTGATGAATTAAACAATTTTTATTATTGCATGTTATATTGGCCAAATAAAGTGGACGGTGCACAGAATGAACTACATTTTAAAATCGTAAACATTGAAACTTTAACATTGTAAGAAGAACAAAAAGATTGTAACAGTGGCGTTACTAGGAAATTTGGGTACATATGCAAAAGTTATCAAAGGGGCCCTATTTTTATTTTGTTACAAAAATAAAATTTATGTAAAAAAAGGACGACTTTGAATAGTAAATTCCAGGATCGTGTAGTCGCAAGTCTTGGAGTCGGGTGTTTTTCCGGAGACGGTTGATGTAATCTACTAAAATGATCTGATGGCATACAGATATGTTAGTAAAATATAAAAAAATCAATTTGGAGTAGAAGACAGTTTTTATGTAAATCTGGCATCATCTTTTTTTTATCCGACTCAGCTTTTGTAAATTCCTGGTTGTCGATAGGTCAGGAACAATATATGTCTTTTTCTGAGAATTTTGAGCTGGCAATAATAACAAAAAACAGTTCTCAC
The DNA here is from genome assembly GCA_031772345.1 of Himalopsyche anomala. NCBI lineage: Eukaryota > Metazoa > Arthropoda > Insecta > Trichoptera > Rhyacophilidae > Himalopsyche > Himalopsyche anomala. The sequence continues at coordinate 27,628,470 of CM062827.1, forward strand.
CATTTACTCGTTTGACAGGGACTTTCAAAATTTGGTAATTTTTTAGTATTAATTTTTTTTTTTTTTGAATATTTAAATATGGATATAAATTTGGCCTCCCCTGAGTACAAGGGCCTTTATACGTTGCATAGGCCCTGTTGTATGGTGGTTACGACACTGGATTGTAGCATAAAACACTTTTGATATTAGTGACAATACCAATGGCAGATAAAGTGTTATTTTTTTGTAAACTATGTCCCCTCTCAAGCGAGCATATCCTTTCCTCATGATTTTTATCTCAACGTAAGCTTTTCTACACTGCTTGTTACTCAGTTGCTTTACCTCTTTTTTTTAAGAGAGTATGGATAGAAGAATAGGGAAAGTACAGTACTGGTGGTTAGGTAATTGCTCTCTCTACGACCCGTTTATTTAGGAACAGAAGGGATGACGTAAATTTTATACATTACAGACAGCCATGTGTCCAAACAGAAATCTGTAATCGATTAATGAAACTGTTCATACATGAGACCGTGACCGAATCCATGGTTAGACCACAGACTGTGTAAATATTGCATATTAAATGTTCAGTTTTGTTCATCATAGGGTACGGCAGATTGAAGATCAAAATATAACTCTTGGTTCACTTTCATATATCTAAGTCTCTTTCTCTTTTTAGCCAAGATGTCATACGCAGGTGGGCTTTCCCTCTTGTACCAGATATGGGGATATCAAAACAGCATCAGACATATATGCTTCTAAGAAATTATGTTTATAGAAATAGAGATGTCACACTCGCAAAGTATGTATAATATTTGTTTTATGAATTGGTCCGTAAATTTGTGGAAATTCACTTTTGATATTTCAAATTAAAATTAATAATTTAATTTAATGCAAAGTATCTTCCGACTAAAAGAAAAAGTTTCGCTCTTACTGTCTCTTTTATAAAGTAAAAAAATTGAATCAATATCTATAGATAATGCTAAAATGAAATTTTCTAAACATAGATTTTTTTATTACATGTCACTATAGTAACAAAAAAACCTAAATTTTGTACATTTTGTATTTACATATATATCGTCTACACACTAGCGAAAGGCGTTAACACAAAAACTGGCCGTTTTGAGTGATGAATGTAGATAGATAGATTTTAACATGTCATATCTCCTAAAAAAACAAGTTCAGCCATATTCTGTGTATTTTTTTTATACAACTCAATTCCATTCAAAGTTATTATCGGCAAAAATAACTATAAATAACTTAATGACATGAAATGGTTGTAACAATAAGTAATCGTTATAGTTCATAAATAGAGATGTTAAAATTTCATGTTTATTAAAAACGATGATTGTCTAAGTACCTTGACTTTGATTATTAGAATTACTTGACATTGATATATTAGAATTTAAATTTTTATAAGCAAAGCAAAATCTGTTTATCTTAGTATGCCTATATGTATGTTCTATGTTCTTAAATTATTGTAACTTCCACTTGTCTTTTCAGGGGTTGTGAATTGGAAGAAGATGTAGTTATAGCTAAGGGTTGTAAAGTTGATGAGAGTACAATTATATCGAGATCAGTCATCGGAGAAAACGTGCATATAGGTCGTTCGTGCAAAATAATCGACAGTTTTATCATGGCCGACACTGTCATAGCAGATGACTGTCAAATTGAAATGGCTGTTTTAGGCGTAGGATGCAAACTCAAGAAAGGTGCTAAAATTAATGGCTCAATCTTCGGTCCAGGCGTTCAAATCGACGAAAGTGCTCAAGTGAATGGGCTGTTGGTTCAGTGTACTTCCACAGGAGAATGTAAGTCTTGTACTTGATTAAAATATTACAATTTGAAAAAAAATAGTATTTCATTACTGTCATCAACTGAGGCTTAATTGAGAATCAGTATTCAAGTAATAATAATATTCAAAAAAGTTCTCAATAATTATGTTTAACAGTACTTTTGTTGTGAGATCTCTATAGGTTTGTTGTTAGTCAATAATACACTGAATAGACAAAATCGTATGTAGATGTTTTTTTTAGAGGTTTGTTTTTCGAATTAGCAATAATTTTTTCCAGTGACAGGTAATTTGACAGCTGATTGTTGCTTAGTTTGGTTTGTATTTCACCATGAATAGACTTACATCAGAACGCTTGAAAATGTATTTCTTCAAAAATGATACTGGCCAGAACGTTATAGTTGATGGAAAGCGCTATAGATCCATTTTGTTGTAATAACTAACATTTTTGCTCGATTGAATTGCTTTAATGTGGAAGAGCTTGGTTTCCACAAGACGGCGTAACATGCCATACAGCACGCGCCACAATCAAATTATTGAAGGAAACATTTGATGAGCGTATACTTCACACAATGGACCTGTGAATTGACCTCCAAATTCTGTGGTTTTAACAAGACGGCGCAACATGCCTCTAAAAAACACCCTATACAATCATGTCTCTCAAAGCTAATGCGTCGTTCCTAAAATGTATGATTAATATTATGCAATTGTGTTTTTTTAAGTAATAAACTTCATTGCTCAAGAAAGTAAAAGCCACCACACACCATTGTGCTCTTAACTCCACATTATATAGATTTATTAAAATGCTATATGTGCCACTTAATTCTGTGACTTCGTTTGTTGGTTATGAATGTATTAATTCAGATTATGGTAATTATGATCTACTAATATTTATACATATTTCTTGCCTGGATTGTGCGGGATCAAGAAGTTTTTTAGGCTCTCTTTATAATACCAAAATGATGTGAAATACGTCTTGTTCTGAAATTTTGTATATTTATTTTTTATTGAATTGTTGCTCTATGTAAACTTTGCAGCATCACAAAAGCTTGGAGAATTCGCTTACACCCTTTCCGAAAAGCAAAACACATGGGACACAGAGTCAGTAGACTCGGATGATTCCGCTTGCAATGCTAAAGACGGGGGACAGATTGGGCTCTCCGACAGATGGTGGGATCAAAAATCTGACAGATATTCAGTGTCGTCTGATGATAAGTCAAGTCACACTATGTCACCGGTACCTGATGATTCTAATTGTAAGTTAAAAAAGTGATTGCTGCGAAAATACCTAACAGAGATACAAACAAGCGCATATCAAAAAAATAAACCACTTTTTGTGTAATACTAAATCCACATTATTCAGATCAGAATCTGTTTTACTCACTGGCTGGCATTGTCAACTGATAGCATTGCGGGCATTATCAACATTAGTACAAAGAGTGTTTTATTTTTTTTGCTAATATCTACATAAACTTAGCATTCTTTGTTTTCCTTATTATTTCATACCTGATTATTTTTTTATAGATTTTATTTTTGCATGGTTTTTGAAATAATACATTTGATCATTGTATATACTCTGTTGTTTTATAATAATGCAAAATTAATTTTAATAAATAAAAGGATAAGATTAAAATTTACTATCGATTGAATTGAAACATATTTCATTTTCAGTGTTCCTTCAGGAAGTAATTGACAGTTTGGCACGAGGTTACGAAGACAGACTGAACTGTGACTATTTAATATTGGAAATAAATTCATCCCGCTACGCTTACAACATGGCACTGCAAGAAGTCAACTTCTACGTGGTCCGCGCCTTATTCAATTTACCGCCGATGAAAGCTCCCGCCAACGTCATGTCGACGTTCAAAGATTTAATGAACTATTTCATGCCGATCGTGAAGAATTATATCAAAGGAGCAGAGGCCATGATGGATTGTTTGAGGGCTGTAGAAGTACGCGATGAGAAATATTTTCACACCACTAAATTATTACCTAGCACATCGATGGCCTGTTACCATATAACGATAATTCAAAACATTGATGTTTTGGGTTATATTAACCATTATGTTCTAATACCTCAACTATAGTAAATCACTAGTTTTCTCTCAGTAGGCAGATGTTTGCATAATGGAAATATAGAAATATAATCAATCTCTCAGTTCCCTATAAATACAACTCGAAATATTGTTTTCAAGGTTCTGTCAACGTTTCAATAAATTTGAATTGAATTGCGATAATTGACAAAAAAGAAGAGAAAAGATGAGAAATATAATAATGATCACTTTTTTACAACTCAGTTCAGATGCATCAAAACTTTGGTCAGCCATATCTCGAAACTAACAATTTCTAGTCGTTGCACTGTGGAACTAAGCTATCGATATCAGTAAATATTATCATTAAAATAAGCCACTTGTCTCATTCCACATTATAAGTATTAAATCAAATTGATTGGGAAATGTTTTTTGCAACAATTGTTTAATATTTCCAGGAGAGCTGCACCCAAGATGTCGTTTCGGAAAATCGAATCGGCCAGGTGATACATCTCCTCTACGACAAAGATGTCGTTAGCGAGGACGCCATTTTAAAATGGTACAACTGTATTGTAGACGAGAAGAGCGCTCTTTCGCAGCAAGCGAGTCTTGTAAAACTCGTGGACTGGCTTCAAGAGGCCAGCGAAGAATCGGAAGATGAAAGTGATTGATTTCTAAACCCGCAACTTGTACATGAATAAAAGCAGAACCTAAATTTATGCGTTTATATATTTTTACAGTTACAATAAATTTTGTTTGTTTTTACTCTGTACAATTAATAAGCTTGTAATATTTTGTATGTACATAGCAAATCTATCTTATAAAATATATATTTTTTGAAGTGTACAGTTTTATTTACTAGTTACAATAAATTTCTTCCCTTGAAAACACTTGTTTTCAGTTTCTTGAAAATATATTTATGACTGATTGATATCTTTTAAAATTGACTACAATTTCTATTTATATGACCTAAAACATTTTGGCTTCGAAACATAACTGAAAATGAATATACATGGCATTGTGAATCTTGTGTATAAATTATTTTTATAAAAATAAGCAGCTCGATTTTGAAAATTTTCTCAGAGTATAAAACTCTATTCTTTCATGAGAGACAATTGAAGAAGAGTCATTACAGATATCGTCGACAAGTCGGCCAAGACGGCTTCGATGTTCTGTGCGGTGCGCACCTGACAGATGCTCTCCCTCCGAAAAGAGACGATTGCGACAGCCAGAAGTGGAAGAGGCTCCAGGGAGTCCCTAGCCAATACCATGTCCCACAGAAGCAGCAATTGTTCCGGAGGTAAGTGTCCGCTGAATGCTCGAACCAGCCATTTGAGGACAACCCGAATACTTCCAAATAAAAAGTTTTCCATTTTATAAATTCAATAAAACAGCATGCATGCGTTAGCTGAATTGGTATTTACTTAGTTAGAATTGATAAAGCAAAATTTTTACTTCCACTTTTTATAAAGAAGAAGCTATAGCGAAAGAAGTAAAAAAAAACTGGACTTACGGCTCAACATTTACACTCCTGAAGTGAGACCAGAGAACCGGTTCATAAGCTTGTAATAACCGTTCATATAGTAAACACAACGACACTATGCCCTGTCGATATAAATAAATTATTAGTATTGAAATGAAAATGATTGTACAACAATGGGAACATGCTAACTAAAAACTTAGATACCACTTATATTATCTATTATTGTTTTAGTATTGTTTTAAAGTTTTTCATAATTCAATGATTTTTGAATAAATTTTAAATAAACAAAAATATAATAAACAATTCAACCTTCTTAAATTGTCACTACTATAAATAATTCTAAAAAAATATTCACAAAAAACTTAATAAACCATAGCTTATAACTAGAAACATTTATCACTTTTAATCTGTTCACTATCAATATTATGCTTTTTGGACTTATTACACATTATTAAAGATCAGGTTTTTCTCATCGTGAGCATTATCAACTTATCGCTTAGACCTAGGGTTGCGTACATAGGAACCGCACTAAAATTTTAGCACTATTCACTCATTTATACCTAGTTTTTCAAGGTGCCTTTGCACACAAGCGCAAAAATATTAAAATACATAAATATTAAAATTCGTGTGATAAATATTAAATATTGTATCATATTTTCATAAACATTATGCATTAAGAAATATTTAAAAAAAATATCCTTACCTGGGGGTGAGTGGATATATTATGAAGTTGATGCCAGTACCTTATGTAAAACGATCTGAATGTGAAATACAGTTTTACTGGATCATCGTATAGGTAGCAAAAAGGAGTAGCTAAAAAAAAGAATATATTAGAATATCAACATGCCCTGTCAAAAGTAAAAATGCACCGTTCAAATTTGTGTGTACATACCGTACATTGAAAATCCATGGAAAGGTATAACACCACTCGGTGGAAAGTTTATTGAGCAGTCGGCTCCCGACTGTTTTCCTTTTATTGTTGTAGTCATCGGAACTCCGAGGATATGTTTCAAAGTTGCCTGAACTTCCGTGTCACGTGAAAAGCAAAGCATTACCTGCAAATAAATAAATATGTGTGATGAATTTCTTAATTGTTTGAATAATAAATCATTAATAATATGTCTCAGATACCGCATGTTTTTGAGGGAAATAATTTTCCCTAATATACACTTGAATTCAATATTTTAAAAACTCTTACAAACTCATTGACTTTGTATAGATGGTACCACACATATTTATGAAAATATTGCTTATATGTATTCCATTGGAATACCAAGTATTTGATTTTTAAATTTCTTGGACAGCCGTGTTCGCTTGAAATCCTAGCGGTTATATGAATTGTAGTAAATAACATTTACCACTAGTAGATTTTTTTCAATGTTCTCAATAGCTCAATGAAAAGCATAGATGTAATTTCAACAGCCTGATTTCATTTCTCATTCCTCAGAATAAGAAAAAAAAATATTGGATTTTTTTTTATAAATGCAACAATGGACAGACAGGCCTCTAATAATGGATAATATACTGAGATATTCAAAAAATAAAATAAACATTTTTAATAATTCCACTTTTTTTTAATAAGATCAGAACCGGTTTCGCTCATGATGAGCATTATCGACTAATAAAAGAATACAATGTTAGTGTTATTTATACAAATCAAAATGAAATAAAAAAGGTGTAATAAGAATTTCTTTTCATGGAAATATACAGGCATTATCATTGTTGCTATCTACCCCAGTATGCAACCATTATCTCCCCTTCTGTCCCATATGCTTAAAGCCGAGAGTGGATTAGTTATACGCCCTAAAAGATTTTTTAAATTTATTGAACACTATTACCTGATATAGTAAATCTTCAAATACAAAATACTGATCATCATTAGACGCCGTCAGCTGAACATCTTTGAAAATCAATTTATCAATCATCAGGTCGATCTGAATGACGGATGTTTTCAAAGATTTGTAGTATTCGACATGCTGCAAGATCACGTCCATATGTTAGTTATTATATTGACAAAATAACAATATAATAAGTAGTATTGAAAAAACTGTTCAGTAAATTCGTGTTTAGTCACTTAAAAGATTTACCTGGGGATAAACATCAGTTCCTAAAACTTGCGCCCAGATTTGTGCTCGCAGACATCTCGGGCAGCCGCGTTTGAGATACTGCTGTGAAATTGGAGCGTATCCTAATGCTACAACTCGCGAACCCAACGCCACTCTTTCCGCTTCTAATGTAGGAAATCCTACAATGGAGCTGGCCATACTCGGGTTCACTCCGAGCATTGGCTCTCCGCGGGACATCTCTACGTATTGAGCTCTCTAAAATAAAATGAACAAATAAGAAGATGATGCCCTTAAGATCGTATCATAGATAGATAAAAAAATGCTTAAAATTTACTTACAAGTTGCTCAAGTGTTTTTACTTTCAGTGGTATGTGTGAAAATTCCCATTTAGGTTCTCCTCTGTAATAAAATAATGATAGTAATCACCAAAAAAATAAGAATCAAGTAAAATTTTGTTTTTGAATAGTTTCTTACTCGAGCCGTTCATATCCTGGTCCTGACAATGATAGCAAGACCTCCAAAAAATCTTTGGGAGCATAAACTGGCCGATATTTAGTCAAATCTGCAATAAAATATTTCATAATATTATAGCGACTCATTTCAACACTTGAAGACATTGGTGGATCCAAGGGGGAGGTCATGGGGGCCATGCCCCCCCCTGAGGAGAATTTATTTTCCATTTTTCTAATTCATTAAAACTTTATTTTGAAATGGGCTCTTTAATTGTTAAGTTTACTATATTTTATAGAATATATGTATACTTAATTATGTATTGACTGTTTTTATATCGATATATTATTTTAAAATCATTTTTTTTATCTATTATTTATGTATGATGTTTGTTTTCGAATTAAATGGCCTCCTTAACTATATAATAATTTTACTTAAAATAGGAAAAAAAATGTACGAAAACAGGAATAATTATGAAGAGAGGAGAACATACTGGTGATGCCTGGAGTGAAATTTCAATATCTACTATGAGTAACATATGGAATAAGCTCCAATAAGTCCTGGATAGTGTTGAAACTGAAGGAGTTGAAATGTTATTAGCAACCTAGTAGAAATGATCAAATAAGTGGGCCTAAATCTAAAAGAACAGGGTTTCGTTAATTTAATCAAAATTAGATATTTGACAGAATTGGGGAAAAAAGTTTTGATGGAACTTTTGAAGAACAACAAATTAAAAAACCGAAACGATTTGAAACCAAGAAAACACCTGAAAATTTAAATATGATCGAGGATGGATTGGCTGGCTTGGCAGCTCAAGACTCTGATACAAGGTATTTGTGAAAGTGTCAAAAGCAGTGAATAATGAAATTATATCAAAATAACAAAACATTCTTTTGTTCTAATTCTGCATTTATTTAATATGATCAGGATCGGTTTCGCTCATGATGTGCATTTTCAACAACATTCAGTTGTTAATACTCGTCATGAGTGTTTTATTTTTTGAATATAATTCTTTTCCACCAGTAAATGCATTGCTTGTTTTAAATTAATTTATGAAGAAAACAAAACGCTGAAGGCAAACAATACTGGACCAGCATTTTAATAAGTAGTGGTATGGACACTTTTTTAAATAAATAAAAATTAGTTTCTTTTATATTTTGAATGTATGTATGTATTTGCATTTGATTTTTACATATCCTTTGAAACTAAAAAATATTATTTCAAAAATTGCTTGATTTTAATTTTAATACAACTTACGTGCCCTCACGTAAATTGAGGATTTACTGAACGTCTTTTATTTTTTGCAACCTCGCAGCTTATAGACAAGGCCGGCACCGAATGTTTTGCAATTCCAAATGAGATTATATTATTAGGTTTAAATGTAAACACATCACAACCGTGGAGGTGTTCTTAAAATTTTCCATAAGAGGCAGATGCCCACTGCGACAATGTGTAATGTTGACATCACTTGCAGGGCTCAGTGGTATGAGAGGTCAATCCTTGTGATTCCTCATAAATCAGGGCACTATAAATAAATATTCACAAAAGATTTACGAACACATTTGTAACAAAATACCAGTATCATATGTGCTGAGTTCATTCCATTTCTCAGTCAATTCGTCACGATCTGCTGCAACTCGTAATTTAGCCAGTGATATTCCAAATTCAGCACACATTGAGTTTAGGGATTTGTGTATTCTTTTTTCCCATTGCGTATTCGCTTTACGCATGTAAGAAAACCGGTCTACCTATAATAAAAACGACCGACACTTAAATAGATCAATTAAAGACTCACGATGGAAAAGGTTGTTATTGCCAAGGATTTACATTTTTTTTTATGTTGGTGGTTCCCATTCTGCAATAATTTGGCAGTTAAGATTATAGGTAAAATATTTTTCACTATAGAAAGGTAGCCTCAATTCAGTGGACTTGGTTGGGTTCACTCTCAATATAAAATTAAAATTGATAACTTAGTTATTTCACAGGAATTCATCTAGAGTTCACTCTCATTTGCTTATATTGATAGAAATGGTTTTGGCGCATTGATTCTTTTCTGTTAAGAGTCTTTGAATAGAAAAGAGTTACATGACTTTAAAAGTAGCTCACATTTACAAATGGGTTGAGCATCTCTAGTCCAAAATGTTCGGTGCTCAGACATTACTTATCAACGGTTATTTAAGAAATCATGACAAATGTGGCTTTGCCCTATACCTTTTCTGGCCTTTGTTGAGACCTTATCCATTGAAATACAGTATTTCGTAAATCTGTTTCTAAGCCTTTTTCCTTCATCCCAATCAACAAAGTATCTTTAAATTCGTCTTTAGTGACACTGGATGATGCTGCCAATTTCTGAAACGAAAAATATTTGAGCTTTGTTCATGAAGTATTGTTAGCATAGTATTTCGATGGATTCATGTCGTAAAATTTAATGTGGACCTGGACATCACTGTAAAATGATTTGTACATTGGCATATTTTTAATTTCTTCTGCTAGTTTTAATGCTGTATGGTGAATACTTTTTTGTTTGATCTCATCCATTGTTTTAAAATATGTAGAATAACGCGAATAAATCACAGCACCTTTATTCAATGATAAAATATTGTTATTTTTCTACACAAAAAAAGCTGAGGGTTACTATAGAAACACCTTGTTGAAATTGAAAATAGGCGCCAATTAGAGTAAAAAACAAGGAATGAAATAAAAAATATTGCATAGAGTATAATAGTAGAATATTCAATATTCTTTTGAGTGACTTTGAAATCATTTTCTGTATAGTGCATTTTAGGTTAATGTATACGGCCAATTACAAATATTTTAACAATATTTTAATAATTTAAATGTAAATAAATTATGTTGAACACGGCATAGAAAAAATAGAAAGCCTTACATTGCTCCAGCATTATAATAAGTAATACGAAGGAGAATAATCACTTTTATTCTGTAATAGGGGATCCATTATTTGAAAGTGGGTCACAAAACTTTAAAGTCTGGCAATACTGCTCATGAATCAGTCAGTTGTAAATGGATTTTAGGAGAATTTAGTTCATTTTTTTACACGTAATAGATCGGGAAATGTTATTCAGTTGATACTTTCGTTGTGATTGTGTATATTTTAATTTTCAACAATGGATTTCGGATCAATTCTACACGCTGCACAAAAAAATGAGAAGTCATCGGGCAGTACGGTAAGCTTATGATCTTTTCAATATATTGTTGGTGAATATTATGATAATTTATTCCCAGCTGTCAGAAAGACGTTTAGTTATATTTCACGTATCTCTCAGTCGTTTTTATGTGGCGAGTGCGAATAATATGTCCCTTTCCGTTGTTAGAATGAAGCATATGATTCTCGATTTGAAACGTTTCCAAACATATTGAAAATTCATAGATTTATCTCATTCAAAACACAGGAAAAACTTCTATATTATTAACGTTTGTTATTTAGTTTCTTCCTTTAGAGCTATCGGCTTAGACAGTTCTTTATAATTTAAGGCGAGGGTGGCATTATGAAGGTTGCACTGTCGTATTTTCAGTGTTGTAAAATGGGGTTATGTCTGATAATATTGGAGGGAATAACAATATCAAGGATTTTGTTCTTGTTCCTAGGCTAAACCTAATCCCTTTTCGGTCACCTATGTAGTTTTTTTAAGCAGGTCTATTATTTAATTTAAAAGTATGCATTATTTTTGAATTCATTGTATTGAATATAATATTATTAAATTTGAATCATTCAAATTATGTACATTTTCACAGATTTTGTCACTAACGACCCGGGTTTCGCCTTTCGGCACCTTCAGTCAAAATCTTAATAATATTATATTTATATTATAATACAGAAACATGAATGTGTTTTTTATTCCTACTTTTTAATAAACAATTGCCCAACTACTATCTTAACTAGCATTTTATCTGCTGTTATGATATTCAATATGCTATACTTTGTTAGCTACTTTTTGGCTATTATATTTTTTTCAATTTACTATTTCAGAGTGCGTATTACAAGACGAAGTTTGAGCCTCCGAAGAAGGAAAATAAATCAAGAACACTATCTTCAAATATTCAAAAATTCCTCGCCAAAAAAGAAGAAGAAGAAAAATCAAAAGTCGAGGAGGCAAAAAAGAAGCGAAATGAGCTGCTCGCGATGAGGGACACAAAGGCGACTAATAAAATCAAAAAAATGTTGAAAGTCATAAAGTCCGCCAACAAATCAGTTTTAGAAGACGCCATCGACAATGTGAACACTGCAGTAACTGTAAACGGACCTGATCAGCCTGATGAGGATGATTACGGTTATGTGTCGCAAGAGGCGTCGGCGTTTTATTCCAAAATGATGGATAAATATAAAAGTATACCCGAAGAAGATAAAAAGTTTTCAAGCAGTAAAAAGGTTACGGATTGTGATTTATTGAAGACAAAAAATCGTGTCAGAGCGGCCATACTGAGGCATCAAGAAGAGGAGTCTCTTCCCCACAAACGGAAGAGAAGATCCCACAATGGGACAAACGATCGACCCATCTCTCCTGATTGTGAGTATTTTCAAGATTTTTATTTTAACTATTTGAATCACAGGGGCTTACTCCAAAAATGCATATTTTGTGTATAGTCACTTCACATGTCACTTCAGTCTACCTCTTTATCTTTGACCTCATGTGTATCGCGTTTGTCTCAAAATTCTAGCCTATGTTAACAGAGATATAGAAGCAAAGCGTGGAACATAAACGCCATGCATTATTTTTAAAACCGATATACATGTGTGTATATGTATGAATTTTATGCCATATGTATGGCATAAAATTCATTTCATTTATTCAAAGTAAAGTTGTTGAAATTTGTATTTTTGTTAGCTCAATATTTGGAAATTGTAGATTCTCACGAAGAAGAAAATGTCAAAAAAGAAGAAAAGCCAAAACCCAAAAGGCCTGCTCCACCTCCCTTGGATTTCAACGAGCTCCTAAAAATTGCTGAAAAGAAGCAGTTTGAACCTGTCGTAGAGACTAAAAAGCCAGAAAAGACAGATGAACCAGAAAGATTGATGACTAAGAAGCAAAAGAGAGAGCAAGAAGAACTGAAAGCATTTAGAGAAGCAAAATTGAAAAGAGATCAAGAGAAAGTGTTGAATGTAGGAGGTTCGTATTTCAATTTATTCATTAATTTTGTTGCAATTTTAAAATAAGACTATCTTGTATACATATTTTATTAAATATTTTTAGTGAATCCTTGACAACATTTAAAGTGTCCCCTTTCTTTACAGGAAGTACATTAATGAAAAAACCTGCACCGGTTGCTCCTCCGCCTCGACCGAAGCCCACAAACCCTCTTCAAATAAGAATTCCAAAACTATCAGACAAATCCAATACTGATACAAAGAAACCTATCTCCGCCCCGGTGCCAAGCGAAAAAGGCAAGGTTTCACTTAATGATAGAGATCGAAGTCGAAACAGCAGCACCTCCTCGAAAGACAGATCATCAAGAGACGAGGACAGTAAGAGATCTGAAACAAAAACTGACATTAATAAAAATGTGAAACCGCCAATTTCTAAACCTAATGCTCCAACAAAACATAGTGAAAAACCTGCAATCAAAATGTCAAATAATAAACCGAGCGCAGATGTGAGGTCTTCTAGCAGTTCTGGAATACTAAACAAATCTAAAGACCTCAATAAATCTGATAAGAAAAATTTACCTGAAAAGAGTTCTTCCAGTAATAAATCAAGCACAAATGTGGCAAAATCTATTCCTACTCCTCAAAAAAGCTTCAGTCATCCTGTTAACCAGAGGACACCTACACAATTATCGAGTTCAAAACAAATTAAACCTGAAGCTACAAAAGATTCACGTAAATTAGATCCAAAAAGCCGACCAGCACCAACTAGTAAAGTAGATGATAAGAAACCCGCAGTTTCCGATCAAAAGACCAAACCACCTATGGCGCCCACCAAAGGAGTTCCTCTCACCCCTAGAGAGCTTATGCAAAGAAGACTCGCTGCTGAAGCAGCGAAAGAGAAAACAAATAGTGAAGTTAAAAAGACTGTTAAACCGAACAATCCCACAGCTCAACCGAAAGTCGCCGGTAAACAGCCCGCTTCCAGTGGTAGCAATACTGTCAGACAATTTCCCCCTGCTGATGTCAAAAGTGTGCGACAGTTCCCCCCGGCTGATGTCAAAAAAGCGCGACAGTTCCCACCATCGGATGTGCAAAGGTCACGGCAGTTTCCACCTCAAGATATGGCGGGAAAAAGAGAGAAACCACGTCCCGTTAAAAGTAATTTTACCATTTTTTTTTATACAACTTAATGGTGTGGGGATGATGGTGTACCACTTACAAACTATTTATTTATTTATGTTAGTTTCATTAATAAATATCCATTATCAGTATTAATAACATTTTAAAAAACTTCTCACCACTGTTTCTCAAATTTAAGAAATTAATTGTAATTAGTAGTAATGTTATGCTTACTAATACTACTACAGTGTTTATGAAATTACTAAAAAAATAATTCGTAATTAGTAGTAATGTTTATTGTGATTAGTACTATTATAGTTTGTTTGACATAATTACATAATTAATTTGTAATTAATACTAGTATAGTTTCTATGCAGCCCCTCCTTCCACTGAACAGAAAAAACCCCAAACTCCAATTTATATGTTATGAATTAGAATTCGATTGATAACATTATATAAATTGAAGTAAAAAATTCATTATTTCGATTTAAGTTTGTGGATATCTGATTCTTCAGGTTAGCTCATAAAATTATAATAAAAGAAGAGTATAAAGTTTAATAACTATCTGGTTTGGAAAGACCGTAGAATAACTTATATAGTATAGATCTAAAATTATCCACAGAATATTTATATGTATACATATTTTACAGGAAAAATACTGGATGAAGATGATTCCGAATATGACTCTGAATTGGACGACTTCATTGATGACGGGCCGGAAGATAAAAATGATTACTCAAAATACATTAAAGAAATCTTCGGTTACGACAAATCCAGGTACCTACTTGCTATTTTCTTTTATATCAGATTATTGATGATACATATCCTTCTCATACAAAATCAGCTATAGTTATTTTGCATTTTCGGTGTTGTAATAGTTTTCTTTTTCTTTAGGTATAAAGATGCAGATGAGGACGATCGCAACATGGAGTCCAACTTTTCTCAGGTCATGCGAGAAGAATACATGAGTAAAAAGATTGGTATGTTGAACTTTTCAAAATAACACAGACATAGTCGATTGCCATCAGTTAGTATCGTTGGTGTAGTTCACTATTAGTTTGTTTTACAAAGTAAATATTGTCATTGCTCATTTAAATACTTTTCTTGAACAAAAAGTTGCATATACTACCTATTCCAAGCGTAATTTTTTTCAACCTTTCATAATTTAATAATTTTGCTTAAAAAATGTCGAAATAATATTTTATAAATAATAATATAAATAACGTTTCCAGCATGTCGAAAGGCATATTATAAACACAAACATAAATCAACCGATACATTCTTGTGTTCGTTTTTAATATTTGAACCGTGAGTGAGATACGCTTTAGATTATTACATTACAAGATTTTGATTTGCTGTTTTATCAAACTCATTGGCCTTCCATATCAGGTGTTTATCTTCAAGTATGTCACTACTTTTTTTTGCATTTACAGGTATCATGGAAGATTTGGAAGATATGAAAATGGAGGCTATGGAGAAGAAAAAGAAAACACAGACTAAAAGACGACGCATCGATGATTAATAAATAATTACATATTATTATTTATTAATGTATTTGCCGTATTGACTTGGGTAGAAGTTTGATCTATTCCTCAACCCGGCATATTCTTATAAAGTCAATCTTTATTTGCATTCATTCAATAATTTATGACAGGATAGTTGCATTTTTTTTTCTTGGTAAATATTATATCTACCAAGCATATTAGCGAGATCAATCTAAAGTGACAAGAGACGAGATGTAAGTGTGCCGTGAATGTAAAGCTCATGTCATAAGCTCATGTTGGACAGACAATGTAAAGAGTAAGGCTGAAGTTTCTGTGATAGTGATCTATGGATAAAAATATTGCACATTACATGAATTTTAGAGTAATTGTAATAAAAACCATGCATATATAATAACATGCAATAGTATAATCTATCCAAATGCCTGTTGTAAAAGTAAGCAGCAACCGAGCATAATTATTTTATTTATAAACTAATTCAACTTTATTATTCAATATACTTAATATGCTATAAAAATACTATACATCCAAAAATATCTAAAAAAAAATATGGGTCCGAGGGCTACAATTTTTTTTTAACCAATTACTATTACTAGATGTCACTGTTATAAAAGTTTCAGCAATTAACTCTACCTTAATGGCTGTTTTTTTTTACCATTTTGAGCTGTATACAATCACTTAACTGTTATGAAACATTTCCACACTTAACGAAACAGGGTCCGATCATCAAATGGTGTTCTTCATTAAAAAGCACTCGACTGTATGTATCAAAATGGACGGTCAAACTAGCGATGCCTTACAAAGACACCTTCTGTTGATCAGACTCTGTTTCGTTAAGTTAAAGCCAAAAAGTTCACTTGCTTGCAAAAGAAAAAGAACATAATTCTCTACCGTATATTCAAGTCAGTATGGTACGGTACATAATTTCTCTAAATTACTTTGTTGTAAAAGTAAATTTGTATAAATAGATGTTAGCTATGTGTGTAAGATAATTTTTAGTTACAATGAAATGATATTAAATGTATGTAAGTTTCCTTAATTTATTATCTTAGGTAGAGGGTCGACTGTGGAACATTAGATTTTTATTTTATGCGGAATGTTTTTATTAATTTGTCTTTAGACATTGCAATGAGTGGGCATATACTTGTGTGCCCAATTTATATGGAAATATACTTGTTGCATAATGTCAACAGATATGCATCCTTCTGAATGTTTAAAAAAGTTGTTTTTTTAATTTTTATGTTCGCTTAACATAAATACATATTTGCTTATGATGTAAATATGATACGGCAAAATTATTTTTAAAGAAAAACAACGGATAATCTTGGCATATATTTTATACATGTATGACAAAGATATAGTCATAAATGGGTACTTTTATCAAAATTGACTGCAAATATGTGCAATCTTGTGACACAGTCTAATCTAAGATCCTTTAATTTATTTGTTTCTTATATGATTTACACATGTACGTTTTTTATGTAACATCTTGAAGAGGTATTTCTGTGATTTTCCTGCATGTGAATCTATGCTCAATATTTTTATTTGGTACAGTAGTCCTTCACTTATTGCAGGGGTTATGATTCGCCAAAATGTCCTGTATCAAAATCTAATACATTCACGCAAACTGCTGTATGCACCAACTGTCCCAATTATTAAACATTTCTTCATTTTGTGGTTTGATTTTAATGATTATTAGACCAAAAAAAGTACTGTAGTTTAAACTGTAGATATGCAGGCTGATTTTAAATTCAAGATTGCAAATTAAGATTTTGATTTTAAGAAGAAATAGATTTCGAATGAAGGCAGTAATTGGCATCCTTATCCGTTCGAAGCTCTGAAGGCTGGATGGGTTATCGGTTATCACTTTTATTTTAATAAAATTTAAGATTAATTTATTGTTTTACAAACTGAATTTTGAGGGATTGCGGTGTTTCATTATTGTGACATTCGAATAATCTGTTTCAACTCTATATATTAGTTTTTAAATGATTTTGCCTTTTTTATTATTCTAACGCTTCAAGGCAGACTTGTGTAATGCTTCGATTCTGTTCAACTTTTATGAAAATAATGATTTTAAAAATGCTTGCTGCAGCCTGATTAAATGTTCAAGTAGGTCTCTTACCGCAAAACTTATTTGTCGACTGATATATTGCATAAGTTGACATAGCAATTCTTAAGTTTATATGTATAAAATTTGGGCAGATGTTATTCATTTAGTATAATTTTGAGGTCTCATTAAGTGATAGAATGTAATTTTATGCATCATGAATTATGACGCCCTTTTATACTATAATTTATTAAAAGGATAATGTTTGTATATTTGTTTATTAGCATATAACATACTTAATTATTTACATAAAATGAAACATTTTCTTTCAATAACATCAAAAAAAATCGGTTATCATAAAAATATTAATTAGTAAGGTAATATATTCCCGCTTTGTGAGACGGTTGAATTGAATTTAAAAACAATACCCAAATACTAAATAATATCTTTGTTAATATTTAGGTTTTATCACTTAATGGCAAGGTTATCTTTTCTAACAACGGGCAACCCTTCCTTCAATAACTCGATAGAAAACAAAATAAATTCAATAAAATTGCTGATGCATTATGTAAAAATCCCGGTAAAATTTTGGTTTGAAATTAAAAAAGTTTGGAAAAAAATCATCAATTAGAAAAGAAATATGTTTTAAGATTCATTTATTTTTGTGTATTCTTAATTTAATTAAATAATATTTAGATTTATCACCAGTAAAACAATTAAATTTTATTTGAAAAGTGACAGCGCTAATATTGCAGCCCTGCGGGAGTGAGGGATTAAATGTCTTAAAGTTAGTATTGTTGACGTAGATTACTAAATTCAATATGGTATAAGCTAAAGTCAATAATTTTTCAATAGCGATTTTTCTCAAAACAATATCTGAACTGCCGAGTGCCAATCAATTTCTTATGGATTTTCAAATGAAAAAGCAGTTGACTACCTATATTTTTAAGACATTTACTAGATGAAAAGCTGAAATTGAATTGTTTAGATATTCAATTAACCCAATTCAAAGATAAACATTCTGTAATTCTGATCCGACACAATGGTATTGAAATTAAAATTAACAATTATTTCATAACGTGTTTTCATTTGTTACAAAATTTTGGCAGTAAGCTGACAAAATAAAGTTTTTCAGTCAACCGTAAAATTGAATCACATGTCGTAGACCTACTAACAATCTCAGGTAGTCTTAAGATTAGGAAGAAAATTAATATCATATTAAATTCTTCACAGAATTTTAGATTTATAATTACGTTGTTATTTTTTAAAAAAGCATTCAGTTTATGCTTATGTTTATTGAAGAATAGGTTGCCCAAATAGCACTCGTCACACACGTCTCTTATACCATTCATATGATCTTATAAAACGATTATATATTTATCCTATGTAGTATTTTCTCCATTGATTCATACACTAACATAAAATGCCTAATATCCATTTTCTTATTGAATATTACAATTTTGAGTAATCTCATGTATATTAATTGCATAGTATAAAACACAAATAACACCAACATTTGTATAAAATCTTAAAAATGCCCAACATTATTCGACATACGTAAATACAAAAAGTGACCAGTGTCTGGTTTTAATAAATAAAATTACTGTAAGAAATTTTTGTAAGAAATACTGTGAATAATTCTTAATGTATATAAGATGAATATAAATAAAAAATATATATTTAATAAAAATTTATACAAGACTTAATTGATGCCTTATGATTTCATCCGTCGCGTGGGTGAGATTTCTGACAGTTCATTGAGCGCTGTGCAGATTTCATCGCTGATTTCTTGAGCGTCCGGGGCTTCAGATATTACCCACGTATCATCTGTCGTTTCTAAACGTTCTCTGCATATTGGACATGTCTTGTTATTAACATTCCTATAAGAAAACGAGTTTAATATGTACCAATCTTTAGGCTTTCAGAATCATAAGGGTTATGATGGTTTTAAAAGATAGGTTATGAATGTGGAAGAGATTACTCTATATCCATCTTGATTGCGGGGAAGAGGTCAGAGGTCAACTAATTGACTTGAGATAGATTTAGGGAAAAAAATACACCGCAAACACTCAGGTGTGAGTGTCCGCAAGTATTAAATCGATAAATCAACATTCAATATTATCTCTTCTAGCTTAGGAGCGTCAAATTATTTTTCCAGTGCTTGAATCAATTTCAACTTTTTGATCATTTTAAAGGTTTATATGAAAGTGTAAATTATAATTTTGTGATCTAAAGATTAATGAGATATAAATGTAGTTTTTAAGGTATTCACTGTCAATTCTTAGTGGAAAGGCATTATGTTATAAAATAAAACGCTTTTTTGTATTTTTTTAATAAAAATCAGGACTGGAGTATCGCTAATCTTAATAGATGATATCTCAACTCGGTAGATAATGCTGTGGTGAGTTAATGCGGTTATGATCTTCATTAAAAAAAATGTAGAATTAGTAAAAAAAGTGTTTTATTTTTTAGGATATAAATGTTTCAAATTGTAGCAATTTACAATAAATATTAAATCACTTAACTTACTTTTAAGGAAAGTCACTCCAGATCAAAATCTAAGACCTCGAACCAAATTTTAAAATGATTGAATTTAACAATATTTGCTCTGTCAAGCGTCAAATGTGAAAACCGGATAAATATTCTTTACAACGTGTAATCTTTTTTCCCATAAAATTTACTAAATCCTGCAACAAAAATGCAATTCTCTAGGAGATTTAATAGCGGACAAAAATTTCGCCATATTCTAAATTTAGTTTGTGGTTCGTACTCGAAAGTACATTTTATGGTGAAATTTTTATACTGATATTATATTTCGTGTAAATTATCGGTTTCGTTGATTTCCATATGTGATAATTTTGCATTTTCCTATTTGTAATTAAGTTGCTTAAAGAACTGGATTGATATTAGCAACATTTAGCAAATTTACAAGTAGAAAAAGAGTAACATGTTGTTAGGGAAAAAGAGTAACCTAGGTATTATTAATAAATTCAATATTACAATAAAAACAACATACCACTGCTCGATGCAAGGAAGACAATAGGAATGTACACATGGTAAAATTACTTCTGTTTTTCTTTCCAAACAAATGCAGCACTCACTGCATTTGTCCAGACTCGACTTATTGCCGTTCATCTCATCTACGTGTTGGAAAAGCATTGATGCTGACAAATATTTATTTTCCAAAGTTGGAGCTGTGTTGTCAGAGGTACCCGGTGAATCATTGCAAGAGCCACATTCTTTTTTTGTTTCTTCCATACATTTACTGTGGCCTTGCAGCGTTTTAAAAACTTGTATGAACTCCATCAAGTTCAGCAGTCTGTAAGAGTCAATTTTAGTAGTGACTGGATCAATTTTCACGCATCCGATTTTGACTGTTCCTTTCCAAAGAATTGTGCAGTCCGTTCCTTTCTTTACAGCAAAGACGAGCTGCTTTCCTTTGGAGTCCATGCATTTTTTTGAACTGGAAATAAAAGTATATTTTTAAGGCATGCAGCAAATGCTACTGGCATTTTAGATAGGGTAATTGTTAGTTAAAAATTAATTTGCTGCATTCATTATCCCATTTTTATACAAAAGATGGAATATAATGACCAATATACAGTGATCAAATAAGCACTCGGGAGATTCCAGGTGCAATACAATTTTGAAGTCCTGTGTTTTGAATAACATAAAGGGGTTGCACAATTTTATGTAAAATAATAAATATTGAAAACTTTTAGTGCTTACTGTCGATACGTGGTGGAAAGGCATTATATTAAAAAAGTACTCATTTGTACTGATTCCACTTTTTTTTTTATTAAATTAAAAAAAAAAAATTTGACATTACAGCTTACGCCAATGCGTCAAATATTTTAAAGTTGAAAGATCATACGAGATATACTCGATGAGAATTTTTTGAGTCACATGAGATTAACTCAAGGAGAATTGACTTCACAAACACCCATGTCTTAGATCTCAAATTAAAATTGAAAAAAATTCCAATTCGACATTGACCTTACCGGGAATCGAACTCGGACCCATCTGATCGGTAGAGCAAGCTCTTACCAACTAGACCAAAGCGGGCGACTTAAATGATCAGGACCCCCAGTGTGGAGCATATGGTGTCCTGATGGAAATATCTCAACAGGTTTTTTTCTACGAGAGCTGTTTGTTAGTCAATCTCTCAACCTCTCTTTTCCAAAGAGAGTAGTAGGGATAAAAGGATAAGGCAGAACTAGTGGTTAACTAATTGTTCTCGCTACGCCCAGTTATTGAAGGATGGGAAAGGTAGAAGGGAAATTAAGACATCACAAACACCCATGCCTTCAAACAGAAATCGTTAAATCAATCGAAAAAAATCTTTTTGTACCAAGACTCGAACCCGTGAGGTCCGGCACTGAAGCCCACAACACTAACCGTTGCGTCGTAGGACCCGACAAATTTGTATAAATAGCACTGTAATATTATCTATATATTAATAGTCGATAATGTTAGTCTTTCCGTCCGTCTTTCCGTCTTTCTGTCTGTCGGTCCTGTTTTCGATGACGTCAAGAAAGACGGTCCCCTCCCCCTATTACGAGACATATTTTTTATTCATACGAGACATATTTTTTCATTACACTGTTTATTTGACGAAACAAATCCAATCGCTGAAAATTTGAATTCTCATACAAAAAACTGCCGCGACCGTCGATCGAACCATCGCCTGTAGATTATGAGTTGAGATCGTTACCGCTCAGGTAAACAAACAACTGTCAGAATCGATCTCATTTAAATATATATATTAAGCACACATTTAAATTATTCTAAAAATTCCAAAATAATTAATACTGCATATATTTTTCGTGAAATGTATTTTTTTAGGAGAAAGAGTTTTTGAAAAAAGAAGTGTTTATACCAATCACTGAAAATTTGAATTCTCATACAAAAAAGCGCCGCGACCGTCGATCGAACCATCGCCTGTAGATTATGAGTTGAGATCGTTACCGCTCGGGTAAACAAAAAACTGTCAGATTCGATCTCATTTCAATATATATATTAAGCACACATTTAAATTATTCTAAAAATTCCAAAATACGCATACTTCACATGCATACATAAACAGTTGAATTATTCTATAAATTCCAAAATAATTAATACCCCCATTTATACGATCGTCGGGACCGTATAATTAGGGATAGTATAATTGGGGGTGTGAATCTCATACAAAATTAGGGATTTGGGCTTTTCCGCGGAAAATGCGAAACTAAGATTTCCCTTCATTTTTGCAACATTTGCAACACAGACGCTAGCCAACATTTGACTGTATGCGAAGTTTTGCGGTGTCGTCAATCTTTTGCACTTTCAGGTAAATACAAATTACTAAAAACTTTTTGCTTTATCTAAAACATCAAATTAATTTTAAATCTTTAAAAAACTTTACTGACTGCGTGATTTATTATTATATTAAGATATTTTTTCAGTCATGCAAAAAAAAAGAATGAAAAAAAAAAGAAAACGCATTTCTATCGAAGAAAAATATACCATTTTTGAAAAACTTAGCAGAGAATTTAATATAAATGAATCTACAATTAGATCGATTAAAAGAAATGAATGTAAAATAAGACAGTGGGTGTCTATCGGTTCATCTGATAGTATAAAACAAGTTTCATATGTTAAAAACACTCGAGTAAATAAAAATGGAAAAATGTTTGAAAATATGGATAGAAGATTGTAATAAAAGACATATTTCTCTGAGTGTTCGAATTATAAAACACAAAGCATTAAAAATGTATGCATATTTGAAACAAGGAGAGACTGATGATTCAAATTTAGCTCTCAAAAATTATTTCGAATTTAAAGCAAGTAATGGCTGGTTTAACCGATTTATCAATCTATTTTCCCTGCGCAGCATTAAAATGAGCGGCGAAGGTGCAGAAAAATTTACACAGAAATTTAAAAAATATATTGATAATGAAGGCTACACAAATCGCTGAAAAAAAATTCCGCGTCCCAGGCTCGAACACAGAACTCTGGATTACCAGTCGAGCTCTCTATCAACTGAGCTAACGTCACAATTATCAAGGCGATAAAAATACATTATATAAATCAAACATTTAAAAATGGAACGATTCAAACTGACTTCGATTGTTTGTATTCAAGATTCAAAAATGGAATATTGAGACAACTGTCAAATAATGAATGTGGTATATTTTACATAATATAGTCTCGACAGTCAAATGTAAATATTCCATGTGTGTCATATATACGCTGACTGCTTAAAATTAATAATTTTAAGCAGTCAGTAAAGTAATGTAAGTATTAATGTAATGTAAGTAATGTAATTAATGTAAGTATTAATATTAAAATTAATAACTTCAAAATCGCACAACAAAAAAAACACATAAAAACAGGATTGACTGTACGGACTTCCACATTTATTTTTCAAGACCATTGGTTCATTAACCATACCTTTTGGTTCATTCAATAAGTATGCGTTTGATTGTTAACGCCTGTATATTTTCGATGTTTGACAATGCAAAAAAAAAAAACAATTCTTCCTGTTTGGGATTACTTTAGTTTATGAGATGGCAAAAAAAAAAAATTGCAGGGCCAAACATTTGATAGAGTAGGTCTATTTTTTCCTCAATCGGTATTAATTTAACGGCAGATTATGATGAACAATAATATTTATAATTCTGAATATTATTTTTTACTCACAAATTCTCATTATATGTATCCTTAAAAACGCGTTGCATTTGAAGAAATGATTCAGTCTATATAGACTATAGACTATAGTATATATATACTTCTCTAATTTACCTTAAATGTATAATATATTATACAATTGCAGGAAATAAAACCATTAAAGTGTGTACAAAATGTACTTTATTGAAGCGGCATAACGACGCTCAAATCGACACGATCAGTTGTAGATACGTTAAATTGGGTTTCAATTTCTGATTTGTTTAAATTTATATAAATTAAAAAAAATCACCTTTAGAGTGTTCACTGTCGATACTTGGTGGGAAGGCATTCTATTTAAGCAAAACGCAATATTCCTTACTACTTATTTCCACATTTATTTGTCAAGACCAGTTGAAGCATATTTAACTGATTCTAAATATTTATCTCTTTATTTTAAAATTACCACTATAAATATTCTTAAAATATATTTCGTTTGGAGAATTATTTCAGTTTATTACTTTTGGTTCATTCAATAAATATGTTAACGCTATTGTTAACGCCTGTATATTTTTGATTTTTGACATTGCAAACAAAAATAATTCCTGTTAAGGGTAACTTTAGCTTATGATATGACAATAAATAGATTGCAGGTCCAAACATTTGATAGATTGGGTCTATTTTTTTGTTGATCGGTGTTCGCTCATGCTCAATTGTACGTAGCTTGCTCGGGAGTGAGGTCTGAAAGTTCTTTAAAAATACAGTCGATTCAATGATCACAGCAGGTGAGAAAGAATGTGTTTTTAGGGAAATGAAATCACATCCTCTATCTATCTTCTAAGGGCAGGCAAACTTTTAAATTCTTTCCGAATTTTAAATGGCGAATGGAGATAACCTAAGTCCTGACTCCTAATTTCTGGACCAGCCAATTCATAACTGGCCACGGTTACTTCGCTGCCGAGCTCTTCCGGCTTGGCTGGTTAGTAAATAGTCCTAAATGTAAATGCGGATATATGATTCAGGATGCTGATCACATCCTCTGGGAATGTCCAGACTTAAATAATGAACGGGAAAAATTGCTCAAGACGATACGACTGTCTGTCAGATCTGTCGGCTCCGTCGGTCATGCCGACTTGGTTGCATTTGAGGCAAATTATAGGGCATTTAAAGAATTCTCCGCGTCTTTTGGATAAATAGTTGAGTTGAATAGATAAAATCTAATATTTTCAACTGCACTTAATTATTTATTAACTTTTAATTTCTGCACACTGTAGTGCATGCAACCAAGTCTTGAGGAATTTCTGGCAAAATTTTGAACACGACTAATGTTGTTACGATACGGAATACACCCTATAAAAGAGTCTGAAGCCGTAGCGGGTGGTGGTGGGTACAACGTTGAGTACCCTAGGGAAAAAATAAAAACGGAGTTTATTAATTATGTGTTATTAGATTATATACATATATAATAATAAATATGCATTCAATTGTTCATGGCAGTAAATTTCTGACTTTTCTATAATGCAACAAAAATCTCACGTTGCTGGCAACGGGCTTACAGCTAGTATTCTATTATCAGTTGATAATTCTCGTCATGAGCAAAACTGGTCCTGATTATTTAAAATAATGTGGAATTAGTACATAAAAATGAGTATATTATTTTTTGAATATTGAAAACAGAATTTGGTATAATAGATTTATTTAATAAATGCTATTTATAAGACCCTTATGATTTGGAGGCCCTAAGCGTGTGCTTCGTGAGCTTATGGGGTATTCCATGGTAATCCGTCGCTGCTTTTTATTCTTATACTTACAGTCTATTCAATTCTCCCAGCTGGTCAACAAATTGGTCGTATGATAGCCCTGCTATTTCTGTTATTATTCTTGCATGCCGTAAAAGATCATCTTGAAATAACTCTTCTGAAAGAAACTCCTCAGAACTAGAGTTCTGTCCCATTTTTAAATATTATATCGATAGTGCGAATTGCCAAAGTCTTCAACTGCAGTATGTATACTGTCAGGGATGATAAATACTGGTAGAATACTACCAATACTACATAGTACACAGAGTACATAAGCAAATATACTTTATTTGGTATTACTAGTCGACTGGAGCTGTCACTTTTGTTTATGTTTTCAATGTTGCTACTGCCGCAGATAGAAGAAATATTCCTTTCATATTAATTCGAGTACAAAACAATAATTTCGTTTTACGTGAAACGTTATAGAGCTCAATAATGATGGTCGCAATAACATTTGAATTCTCGCCGTCATGTTTATTGAATAATGTTTTCATTACAATTTTTTGATAAACGTATTGTTCCACACAGACTATTCCGGACACGAATTTGCGCATAAGAAAACTTACAAAAAATATTCCGGACATGGAATATTCTACATACAAAAAATGAGTCTTAGAAAACTGAAGTTTCCTCTCAAAACTCCACTCAAAAAAAGAATAGTAAAAATATTTTCTTATATTACTTACATATTTATATATTTCATTTCCTTTAAATGCTAAAATATAAATTCTTTTTAAAAAATATTTTAGCTCTTTTAAAATATAGCACACTTTCAAATTTACTAACGAAACACATTTCTTCAGTATTCATATAAATATTATTAAATTTTTTGCTTGCTTCTAACCTAAAAAATATTTGGTATTTATCGTTGACATAAGTAATTTATTGTTTGATTATTAGTATCTAACAATTGAAAAAATCTACACCTTAAAACAATTTAGCAACGAGTGATTTACCTCTTTATTAGTTTCTAAGTATTGTAAAATATTTTTTAAATGCTATTAAGCTTGGTTATTAAAAGAATAATCTAATTTTAAACATTAAGCCAGGGCTGTGGAGTCGTGTAAAAAAAAGACGACTCCGACTCCGAAGAGATTTTTCGATAATTTCATTTTAACTTATATATATATGTTTTCTATCAGATCATCTTTAGTCAGACAAGCATGAAATGTCAACACTTTGGGTTATTTTGTTTGAATACACTCAAAACAAATTCTAGCCGTTCATTTTTCACGACTCCGACTCCGACTATGGCCAAAATACCGCGACTCCGACTCCGATTCCAACTCCGACTTCACAGCCCTGCATTAAACTAAAATAATAAGTAACTAGTTTGTATAAAAAAATGAGGAATATTCTGTGTCCAGAATTTCTACGTTCCCATTTTTCTGTGTGAAATATTCTATATGTGTAAAATTATCGTATGTGAAAGAATCATCAATCCTCTATTATAGATAAATTCAAAAATAATATAATGTTATATAAATTGATTTAGGTACTGATAGCAAACGAAAGAGCACTATAGTTACAGTTTAAAATAAAATCTCGACTAACCGGATGCAATCAAAATTAAAATTTTCCTGTTTGGGAAGATGTTTTATAAATACCCTTTTTAATATAAAAATGGATAGTTTCAAAATAAAAATAATTGAAGACATTATAAACATTTTTTTTTATTTAGATATATTATAAAAACTTTTAAGGTGTTCACTGTCAATACTTTGTAGAAAGGCACTACATTCAAAAAATAAAATACTCATTTGTATTACTTAATCTTTTATTTTACATTGACATAAAAGTGGAATTACTCAGTACAAATGGTTATTTTATTTTTTGAAAATTATAATCAATAAAAAGTGTATGTCCACTATTTCTTCTCGGCAATCTTTTCATTTTATTCTAGGTCATTTTCATTTAAGGGTAAATCAGATATATCTTCTAACTAAAATGTTCTAATTTAGACCCTAAGATAATGTGGACCGCAATAGAAACATTTAAACTACCACAAAAATCGTCCTTGATCTTATACCTACATATAAACAGGGCCGGCGCCATCATACAGGCGAAATAGGCAACCGCCTAGGGCGCAAACTTTTAGGGAGCGCGTAAATGGAGTGTTCAAATTATTTTATATACTCTGATAATAAGGTTTATATTATTTTGACGTTTGTATTTGTTTGTTGTATTCTACATAATTCTAAAAAGAGAGGTTAAGTGACTGAGTAACAAACACTTAACGTAGAAAAACTTCTTTTGAGATACCTCCATTAAGAGACCATATACTTCAAATTGGAAGCAGATGTGAATATAAACATATTTCTATGATTTATTTTTTTTCGAAAAAAGGGGGCGCGCCAATAATCATTGCCTAGGGTGCCAAATAACCTCGCGCCGGCACTGCATATAAAGTACCCTTTTATGTAATTATCTCTGTAATTAATAAAACTAACAATATTATTTACGCTGTGAGTGCATGCACTCTATAGTTACACCACCGAGTTCGAAATATTCGCGAGGATGTGTCGGCACGAGTTTATAATCCGTTAGGCTGCGTTAGGAAATGTTCTCCATCATTTCTTTCTAGATAGCTAAAAGTGTTGGCAATCACAGAATCAATTGTGCATAAAAATCAGTGAGGTAAGAATTTAAGTGTACTTTTTACTGTTACTCCTATCTAACACACAGATAAAAAAATGATATCTTCGATTGTTTACAAATAATCAGTCAAGAATGGCCGATTATGGTTTGCTGGGCTATAGAATTCAAACTGTTCGGTCAGTATACAACGAAATTCCGCGAGAAGCAAACGATTTCATTGTTGATTTTGTTTATTTTTTATAATTGAGAATGAGAGTGCTTAATATTTGAAAAAAAAAACAAATTATTCAACTTCAAGCTAAATAATTGGGTAAGCTATATCAATTATTATTCTCTTTACGACTATATTTTATATCAAGAATATGTAGCTTTCATGTTTAAAAAACTTGACAATTAATGATATTGTGTTCAAAAAAGTTTGTAATCTGAAAAGTAATGATATTAAATATATATTGTTACGGCACTGTTACTAATATTAATTATTTTGATTGATATATATATATAATAATATGATATACATATATGCATTATGACCTAATATAACACATATTAACAATTCTATTTAAAAAATTGAAACGGTTGCTTGTCTGTGAAAAATCGTCTTCCATATCAAATAAGCATTGTTTTTTAAATACAAATATTTTACAAGTGGTTGGTTTCTCTGCTTTAAACAATGACTTAGTCTTCTCGGAAGTCTTCTTTTTCAACTTAGCGTAGAAATAACAATAAGTTATGGAATGTAAAATCAAAACAATTACAAATAATAATAGTTAAACAATTTTAACATTTGTAGATACATACGCTTTACTTTAACACTGGGTGTCCTTTTTTATTTGAATCGTCATGCGGAGAAGGTTGATTGAGAATATTTTTTCACACATAATGCTTAAAATGGATGTTATTATTTTTGTTAATTTCTTATCAACAGTATTTTTTCTCCAACAATAACAGAAATACAACCCTTTCCTGGCTTTGTGGAGTTACTCATGTTTGATTTCTTTGATTAACCGAATCGCATGTTAATCCTTATAGAACAGACAAATTAAATATTTTTCACAAAGAAACTTATCTCAATTCTGATGGTTGTAAATTTGCCTGTATTTTTTTTTTGGGTCACGTATTTATTAAAAACAACATGCAGATGCGCATGTGCACGAAGCAGAAAACTTTTCTCTGAAAACCGCAAAGCAAATAATTTTATTGAAAAAATACACACAAATATCATTATAATCATTCTCACGAATACATATTTACGTCCATGTCTATCTGTATTTGTTATTCACTTTTAAGCCCGATTTCATTTGATAAAATATAATATTTGATAAAAGGAATGGCCAGGTCTGGAATCCGCCAAAGCCCACTGGCAAGACGCTGTGCTTATTGAAATCCGCGGAGACTAGCTTGGTCATAGTCAGGATAAACAGATTTGCTATCAGGGGTGGGCTAAAGAGGGCTTGGAAAGGTTCGCGCGAGCCCTTGTAACGTTTGCCTCACGCTATAAAGCACCTTCTTAAATTTAGAATAAAAACAGTATTCTTAGATCAAACATTATTACAATTTATGACGTATATTATCTACGCTGATTAAGTTATAACATTTGAAACATGGAATTAGACTGAAAAGAATAGTAAGTATTTCTGCATCAATCTTGGACTTTTTACTCTTGAAATCTGAAATAGGGAAGTACATTTTTCAACTGTTGATATTAATTATTTTACAGTATATTGCATGTTGTTACCTAAAACAAGTTTATTAAGTAAAATTCGATTGTTTTAATAAGAATTTCGTATAATTGTGTTAGAGTAATAAAAAAATCGCCTTATTCCCAGAACATCTCTAATAGTTATAAAATAGTTGACATATTGACAGCCCACCTCTGTTTGCATTTGAAATATACCTACACGCTTATGATTTGGAGTGGGTCATCATTGATCGTTGTTATTTTATTCATTTAAATAATATAACACGACCGCAATAAAAACAAAAATATTTTCTTTTGTTCGAAGTTATTTGTATGCAAAAAACTCACGTGTCATAGAACTTTTAAACCGCTACAAAAGCATAATAAATAACACACATTTGTTTGTATTGTTTGATCTTTTAAAGAACTTTTAAAATATGTAGAAGAGATGTTTTGACGATGAAAATTAATTTAATTATTATATAATATTCGTAATATGATGAAATCATAAATATCATGTCAATAAAAAGAATTATGTATAAATGAGAATGTCACGATTCTCGTTCATATTCGAATAGTTTTCGTTATTCTAGAATCTAGGGAAATTTCAATGCAACAGCATTCGCAATTAGGGTAAGTGTAGTGATCTATAGCGACACCTTTAATTAAGACAAATTATTAAATGGATTATTAACAAACATTCGTGTAGTTCAAAGTTAGTCAAACTGTGCGTCGCGGCGCCCCAGGGCACCGCGTCTGGTCTATTGGGACGATGTGAAAATTTTCCTTTGCAAAATATTATTAATATTATTACTTATTGAAAAGTATGTACAAAGGCTTGTTCGAGATCTTGAATATATTTATCAAATCGGTAAATTCCAGGGAAAAAAAAACTATTAGTGTCATAAGGGTTGCCATGAGATAACCAATGTTTTGACTTGGGGCGCCGCAAAAAAAAACTGATAATTTAAGGGCGCCGGAAACTGAAAAAGTCTGGGAACCCCTGGTGTAGTTGATGAACTTAAGCTTAATAGGATTTTCAAAACATCCCGGTTGGATTAACCATTCCTTAATAGTATACTCTCATCAAATTTATCTATAAAAAATTAACAGGGAACCAGTTGACCAGTGACCTCCTATTTTTTTCAATATTTTTTTATTATTTTTTATTCCAACAATTCTACATTTGGCTACAGAACAAAAAGTAACACAAAAGTTGTGCGTATACCGATATATAAAATGCAATATTTTATTTTAAATTTGTCATTCAATAAATCTGAAAAATGATCAAATGTTCTCAAACAGAAAGAACAATACAGAATACCTGACTACGTAATTTCATCGAAATAATAATAATTGAATGCCCATTTGCCGACTATTGTGCTTATGGTAACAATATCATCGCTTTAGATTCGTATTGTACCAACATGTAAACATGTGGAGAGTTTTTGCTGTTATCGCAGAAACTGAATTGAGTAATTATTTATTTTTACACAAAATTTACCGAACTTATTCACTTTTTTATTTGAAAAGAACAGAGCTTTTAATAAACATGCCAGAGCTTCCCCTTTGAATTTTTCACACTCTTTCAATAGCGATAAAATTACATTTTTTTTGAAAAATACGAAAATTTAAATGACTATATATTTTTAAATAAAAAAAAACAATTGGATTCCTAATGGGGTTTATCTCAACATAAGTTGTTCTCTAAGAATTGCTTGTTACTTAATTACTCAAATTCTCTATTTCTAAGAATGTAGGGCTATACAAGCGTAGTGATTAGTTAATCGATCTAGTTACTCCCTGTTTTTTGTGAGAGGGTGGGTATACATAAATCATATATATCCATGCATTTTAGCATTGAAATTGGAAAGTTTATTTATTTTACAATTCATGAAGCTTACGACGTTGACCACTCGGCTTAAAGCCGGAATACATAGTAAAGTAAACGAATATTTAATATAGATTAATATAACGATCTTAATATCTTCCGTATAATATAGAAAGAACAAGTCACCATGTCTCGGCTTATCGAACACAAATCAGTTTTTAAAAACTCGTTCATAATATATTTTTAGAAATGTGATTCAAATGTTTTATAAATAGATATCTCTTCTATAGCACCCAATGAATTAATTGAAAAGACTGGAAAAACACCAGTTATTTCGAAGCACAGATAGCATTTCGAATATGAAAGGACGTTTTCGTTTTGTTGTCATAGTATTCCAACAATGATTAACAGTAGTTAAGAACAGTGTTGATTTATTAATATTTTCAGAAAGGCTTAGATAGTCCATATAAATCATTTTTTACCCTCTCAGATCCTGGGCTCCCAACTAAAAACCCCTGGGACATCAAAATTAATTGAAAGATTGACAAATTTTCAATTTAAACTTTTACAATGAAGAAATAATTATTTAAAATTGGCTTTCAGTGAGTAAGCTCCGATAAACTATACTTTAATACATAAAAAATATCATTTGTGGGAACTCACCCACGTCCACGTGGAATATGTCGACATTCAAAGCAATACATATTATTAAACTATAAGCGTTGACGTTTTTCATCAGAGACAATGAAGAGAAAATTCTGATCGTCATGCTTGCTACCAAACACATCGACTTTGAAAAGGAAAAAGGACGTAACCCACACATATAAAATTTTACAGCAGGCGCAAAAAACGTGTTTTGACGATTTTGGGCCATATGCAAATTATGAATTAAGCACAACCTTGAAGTGCACGGAGACTTCTAAACTGGTTTTCTTGGTTTTAATTGTTTATAAGCTTATCTTTTTCAAACATAAAAGCTAAATTTAGATACTAATTCGGTATTTGCAGCTGGCATCCGTTTGATAGAACGTGTATCAATTTTGATACATTGTGATTATCCTAAAAAGCCTGTTTTGAAAAAACTGTGGGTTACGTCCTTTTTCCTTTCCACAGTCAATATGTAGGCAATGGGAATTATTTGCTTGTGTTGTTGAATTAAAAATTGACATAAGCCAATGCTTAAATGACCCGATCGCTCTATTCAATTGAATTATTCTTGTGATACATAATGACAGACATTTCAGGAAGTAAAAAAATCATTGGTTATCGCTCTACATTTTCCGAGCTGAATGTAAATAGTTTGTTTCCGCAGAGATCGTCAAACAAATAGCAAACATAATAAACTCACTGGAGTTTCCAAAAAAAATTTTTTTTTTTAAGAACGAAGGCAAAATCGTATAACAGAATAAAAATTCTATAGTTCCTACTTTTAGCGAATATTATTGTGGGGTTATGATGCAAAACGTACTATTTCCAAAACTCGAACTTTCCAGTATAGTCAAATACTATAACGAATAACACAAACAAAATAACATTTGCATAAAAATATGATTTCCAATTTGATAAGGACAGTCTTTTAAACATTTTATATTAAAACTAATAGGACCAGTCGATTCCTTAAGCTTGAATAACCCTATCTGCATACCTATCGCTCATTTTGGAAATATCACCCCACAATTGTTGTGTCACATTTTGAAACAACAATTTGAGTGACAAAGTTATCAAATTTAATTTTACATAAAAAATGAACTTTCACAAAGTTACCACTGAATCCATCAAAAAGTATTGAACAATAGTGATTCATTAAAATTTATTAAAACAATTAACATTAAATTTAATATTTCTCTGCCAAATACGAGAATGGCACAATTTCGAACATATATGTTTGTATGCATGATTATATTATGTTACCTTCGCTTGCAATATAGTAGATAACGAAGCTCTGACATCTGAGTGATTTATATTACGTATATTATATAAAACAGGGCTGTGGAGTCGTGTAAAAAAGACGACTCCAACTCCGGCTTTAAACAAAAAACCGACTTCGTCTTTCCGGTTATATAAATAATAAAATATATGACGTGTGGTATAAACTAATAAGATAATGAACATATTTAAGCAACGAAGCTACAACTGAAATCGCAAATTTGATAATAGGTGCGGTTTTTGCAAGGATCGACGAGTGACGAATAAAAAGTGATGTGAGTCTGAAACTTCATAAAAACGGAAAAAATAGCGAGATCTCGTTTTTAGCTTATCCTAAACGAAAAAATATTTTATTGGAATAAAATCCTAGTTTAAATAATTGCATACTTCACCAACTTTATTGACTTTTTAGTCATCACTTTAAACTTCAAAGTGTTTACATGTATTCCATAGCGATTAAGCATTTACTAATGACCCATACCTTTTTTTGGAGATTATTAATCCTGAGTTTATCGACCGCTGATTGACAGTCAATGTCAATGCTAGTATTCTTTAATAATCATTTCATTGTGTTTTTTTACTATAATATTATCTAGAATTCGTTTACTAGCAGTTTTTTTTTGTGATGTGACCAATATTAAAAGGTTCCTAGCTTTTTTGTGGTCTATAACTGCAGTTCAACAGGTATGACTTTTTGTTTTGTTCTCATGTGTGAATTTAAAAAAAATGTCTTTGTTTTTAGCTCACCGAGGAATTTGAAATCCTCAATTCGCTATACTTTTTCCCCAGATTATCTCCGAAACTCGTTTTTTTTTTTAGCTCACCGAAGAATAATAAAACCGACTGTATAATAAAATATACCCTAACTGTTTATTGTCTATTGTTCGATAATATTTAAAAGTACCGATCTTGGATGTTATATTGTCAACAGATGTTTTAATAAGTGCATTATGTGATTATGTGCAGCGTAATATTTTTATGAACCGACATTCATATTTGTATATTTTTTTATTTTACGTCCTTTACCGTAATTATTCAGCACACTTTTTTTTAGAATAGGTTTCTTATATTTCTCTTGGTTTTATTATAGCCTAATTCCTGGAACTACGAAAATATATTTGTACGTATAAGGATAACTATAGCAGTCGCACTTGGGCTTTTGTTCAGGAAAGCGGGTTTATGATGGGTTGAATTTTTTGAAAATTCATTCTTTCTTAAAAGTATAAAAATGAAATTTGTCATTAAATATTTGATTTTTGTTACAGTAAAAATAAAAATGCTTAATTACTACGTATTATTGAATTAATGGACCATTCTGTGGTTCATCCTCGTTTACGATGTTTACACTAAGTGTTATGCAATAGTAATTTAAATAAGTGTATGAAACTAACTAAATAAGAAATTATCCTTGTCACTCTGTGGAACATCAGCTGATGACGAATTGTGTAGAATTTCATGATAAAATTGCCAAGGTCGCTGTTTCATAATTTGTATATTTTTGTACTTCATAGTGCTAATTTTTACGTAAAGCATTTTGGGCACGTGGACGACTAAGGGGAAAAAATATTTTTTGAATTAGTCTTTCCATCAATGTACACGATTTTGAAATCTTAATAAAAATAAAATAGATATTTCTACATTTTAACCGCAAAAGTTAAAAAATGGATTTCTTTGATTTATTCTCCAAGCTTTGATGAGGCAATCACACGAGAGGCCTCAGGCGCAACAAAATTTGGATGCCCTGTTTTTCGGATAACATAAAAACCACAAAAAACTTAATGTAAAATAATAAAAATATATAAAATCGAATACAAAATTTAATTAAAGTTATCTTTAAGGTGTTGAAAGATTGTTTCCATTACATTCGGTCGTGTTAGTTCGAACGTGAATTCACAAAAGAGCATTTGGTGTACTTATTCACATATTTTATTTTTTTAATGGCCACAAAAAAAACCAACGGGCCACAGGCTATGTATCATTCATGATGTAAAGACATTATGGCTGAGATTTACCGAGCCCCTTGTTAAGATATTAGCAGCCCACCACTGCAGTTAACATCCATTCGAACAGAAATCGAAAAATCGATAGAAATAATAGTGTTCACACTGGGATTCGAACCTTTTAGGTACGACATGGAAGCCAACTACGTTGACAACCCTACCATGGACCCGACTACTTTCCTATTGAAATTGTATGAAGGGGTTTTAGGGGACTCCTAGTTTCCTGGCCAAAGTTGGTGTTGGTAAGACTTCATAAGTCTTTATTTCACTTTCCCGCATGTATCCTAACTAAGTAATGATTACATAAAGGATTCTTTTAGCTGAAGGCTTTGGGTGTAAAAAAAAACAATTAAAAGAAGTACTACGCTTTAACCAACGGTGGGCTGGTAATATGTTAACAAGAGGTTCGGTAAATCTCAGCCATAATGTCTTCATAACATAAATTATGCATATGACGTGGCTCACTGGCTTTTTTGCGGCCCGTTAGTTGCCTTTTTTTGCTTCTTCAATTAAAAAAATGAAGGAGCAACAAAGTCTTCTGTTTTACAATTTATAAGAAATTGCAGTTAGGTGCTGATTTGATCTTAAATGAATGATTTTCTTAACTTAACAAGGGGCTCGCCGGCCACGCATAATTTTAACAAGGGGCTCGGGCGAGCCCCCCGAGCCCCCTTCCGCCCCACCCCTGGCTTTAACGTTGTAATTTCATATAATATTACAGATATATATAAATTTAAGCGTATGAGAGTGAACGGATAAGCAAAATTATAAGTTATCATTTGTAAACAATCATTCAAAAATTACTTCTAAAGTTTATCATGGTAACATTGTCCTGTGTCCATTAATAAAAATCATTTTAAATATGGAAACTTTATAACTATGCTATAAAATTATATCTTGGTAATAAAAGATAAAGGTATTATTCAGCAGTAGAGAAGAGTTAATATATATCAGGGTGATCTTAACTTTTTTATGACACACAAGCAAATTTCAGACTTAGGATAATTATTTATTTACGAAAGATATAGAAATTATTAATGTACTATGTACTTTATAATAGTGACAAGCGCATTGGCGGATCCAGAAATTGTCCAAGGAGGGGGCCATCCAATTCGAAAATAAACATCATAAAAAGATAATACATTAAAAAATAGATGATTTAAAAATAATATATTAATATAAAAGTAGTCAATACATAATCCAGTATGTATTCTATAAAACATTGTAAACTAAACAATTAAAGATCCCATTTCACAATAAAGTTTTAATAAAGTAGAAAAATAAAGAAAAAAAAATCTCCTCAGGGGGGGGGCATGGCCCCCATGCCCCCCCCCCTTGGATCCGCCAATGGACAAGCGCATGCCGGACTTTGGAAACACGATTTCAGTACCTAATATGTCTTACATTGGTTTACTCTTTTGTTGCTCAATTATCCATTCGTCGGTAAATTATACTTGTATTAAATTTATATGACTAAGAGGGCATTTACATGAATACAATAAAGAGTATGATAATATCAAAACCATCTGATATGCCATCTTTGACTCTACATTTTGTTTGACACTGTGTTGGCAGTGTAATATGATCATCTGAACAGGGCCGGCGCCACCATACAGGCGAAATAGGCAACCGTCTAGGGCGCAAACCATTGAGGACGTATAAATGGAGTATTAAAATTGATTAATAGTACGTTATATTTTATTTTGATGTTTCTATTTATTCGTTGTAATTATGTATCGTATTCTATATGATTCGAAAATGATGGGATGAGCGACAGAGTAACAAACAGTTCACGTAGAAAAACTTTTGATGAGATATCTTCAGTAAGAGATCATATGCTCCACACAGGGTGCGGACATAATGATTCCGAATTGTTTTTTTCATTATTTCGAAAAAAATAGGACGATTTCTTAAAAAAGGGGAGCGCCAATAACCGTTGCATAGAGCGCAAAATAACCTCGCGCCGGTACTTCATCTGAATCGTAAACAATTATCATTTTATTGGTGTTAGGTTATATTATAGTACTTTTTAAGGCCGCACGAAAACAGTTCCGCGGGCGCAGAAGAGAACCCTTGATATAAATTATTAAATGCTGAGTGGTCTTATGTGTATTAGCTACATTGGGTATTTTTTGTTAAATTAGAGCTTATTTTTTATGATTCATGGATT
The DNA here is from genome assembly GCA_031772345.1 of Himalopsyche anomala. NCBI lineage: Eukaryota > Metazoa > Arthropoda > Insecta > Trichoptera > Rhyacophilidae > Himalopsyche > Himalopsyche anomala. The sequence continues at coordinate 27,666,692 of CM062827.1, forward strand.
GTATTTGTATTGGGAAGCTTTAAATATGACTGTCAGTACTGGCACCGTCAGTAACAGCTTGTTATCAATGGTCAGTAAGTTATTGGCTTTCACATACTGTCACCGAGAATTCCTAAATTGTTGACCAATGAATACTGACGTTACCAGAGTTATGATAATGTTCAATATTACACAAAGAATGTGGCCGATCGTATTGCATCATATTTGAAAGAAAATTATATACAATGATTCATTTTTTATACAACAAGAGATTTGTAAGTTTATCGACACCGAAAAAGTCATTGTACTGTGGATACAAACCACACATAACAAAAAAAGATCCAAAAATAAAATCTTTTTAAAGAAATTCTGTTTATTTATTCTTCGACATAAAAACTGGTGTAAATTTAAAAAAATCTCAACAAGTAGGTCAACGCTGTACTTCTGAAATTCTGCCAATAATTATTATAGCTTCGTGAAAAAAGTGCAAAGGAAATTCTATAAATTTGTAAAATAAATTGAGCACGCTAGATATTTTTTTAATCATCAAAATTTAAACAAGGATCGAGCTAAACATTACAATAATTTGAAATCACAGCATACCAAAATTTTCCCTAGACTTACGCGGCACACCACTACTAAACATAATTCAACTGGGGAAAAGGACGTAACCTACACTTTTTTCAAAACAGCTTTTTTTCGATAATCACAATGTATACAATTTGATACACGTTCTAACATAAAGATGTTAGCAGAAAATGCCGAACAATTTAGCTTTTAGGTTTTAAAAAATAGGGGCCTGCAAAAATTGCGATCATAAAAAAAGACTTTTTTAAAAAAATAATTTAATTCATATAAAGACACTTAATATAAAGATTAATATAAAGACTTAAGATAAAGTCAATTCAATGGGATGTCTTGAATTCCCCCCTCCCTCCGATCCTATCCTATGAACGGGGCGTATCGACAGCGATTAGCTAACCACTAGTCCTGTCCTAGCCCTATCCTTCTATTCCTACTCTCTTTGGAAAAGAGAGGTTGAGCAACTGAGTAACAAGCAGTTCTCGTAGAAACACAACTGTTGAGATAAACTCCATTAGGAGTCCATATGCTACACATTGGGAGCGGACATGGTTAAAAAAAAAAGTCGATTCAGAACCAGTTTATAAGTCTCCGTGTACTTTTAATTCGAGACCTAAGACGGGGGTGTTTGTGATGTCAATTATCATTAGAGTTATACTCGTAGATGCACTGACCGATAAAATATTAATTGAACAACTGTCTTGTAGTGCGCGCCAACCCGGAATAAGTGCACGGGGGCTTCCCAACTGCTGTGCGACCGCGCGCGCGCGCAGCTTAGAGGGAACGTTAATTAGATGTAATGCCAAATATGTAATATGTTTTCTTTACAAAAAATACCCACGATGAAAGAAATATATGCGTGGGCATTGTTGGATATACTCTTTACACTGTTTTTTACTCCAGTTTGAAATAGCACAGTCCACTAAAAAGAGCAAATACTAAATTTATTATTACTGAATTATTTATTCTAACACGACTTCCAGACACAAAAAGCACAGCAATGGATTACGGATTTCCTGATAACAAGAAATTCAACAACTCAGGACAGTAAAATCAAACAAAAGCTTTCATTTGATCCTAACACATTAGAAGTGTCAGAAATTTCTAACGATGAAACCGATTTATGTCCAGTCTCTCATAAAATTTCCTGTATATAATCAAGTAGCAGTGAGTATTTTTTTTTCTATTTTAAATACATAATATTATGAATAATATTTTGTGTAGTTTACTAATTGGGTCTTCATTATTACCTTTTTTACACGATTTTCTAAGCCACAAAGTTGATATTTTTTCCAAATAACATTTTTTTTTTATTTCAGGAAATCAATTTTTCAATGATTTTTAGTGGAACGTATCCACTGTGTAAAAAAGAATTGAGTGTACTGAGACAAATTATTTGATTTAAAAACGAAACCAGGCGCCACGGCACACGTAGCATACGTCACGACACACTAGTGTGCCGCAGCACAGCGGTTGCGGAGCAATACTGTAATTGCTGTAAACAGTATACGATAACGAAAAATATATATTTATAATGTGTTATTTCTGTGATTCGTATACATTTTGAATAAACAAATTTATTCGGCTTGCGGAATTTAGAAATGGGTGATAATTTTTAGATTAGCACTAATTAAAATGTTTTATCGAGCAAACTATTTACACGAAAAAGAGAAAGGAACATAATTTGAATATTACTCAACATAAGAAATTACGATGTCCAGGTCAAGGATTTGTGTTAGTCACAGATCAAAAGTCATCATCATATATTATAACGATAGAATTAATCTGTCACAGTGATTTAATATCAATCAAATTCATCGAAACGAAATGCCTAACTTATAAATTTATCTACTTCACCTTAAAACCAACGGTGTGCTACCAATGCTTTAACAAGGGGCTTGCTTAAACTCAAATCTATTCGCAGTGTTTTGGTGAAAGATGGATTTTTTTTATTACTTATACAATTATAAGCAATAATTATTAAAGCTATCGAGTTTTACTTCATATACTTATAATATGTAAAATGCGCTGTAAAATAAATATTGCTTAATAATTTGCTTTCCCACTTAAGGTTGCAAGAGTTTTCGACTTAAAAATTGACGCAAAAAAAAGTTACCACTATTTTCGCTTTGATTCCATTCTTTAAAAATTACAGAGAAAGCGTTCTAAAAAATATTATGTATGTCTGAAAATTATTGGAAACACCAAATGTGCACCACCGTGTTCTTAAAATTAATTATAATGCATATTTTTGTATTATATTATATAACACAGTGATCTTAAATATTTTGTTTTCTTAGTTTAACGATGGGCACGCACGAGCCCCTCCGAGCCCCCTCCAGTCCAGACCTACCCTATAACCATGCCTGCCAATCAGCGGTAAGCTGCCAATACGTTAACAAGGGGCTCGCTCAATATCAAAGTAATTTATCAGCCATATGCAATTATATGCAATATGTACTTTTAAATAAGCAAACGATTGTTACTTAATATGTACACTTAAAATATGCAACAATATGCAGTTTAACATAAACTAATCAATGTAAATGGCTAAAAATGTACTACTGTGTATACTGGAAGCTGTCGTAGATAGTATATGTCAGAAATTATAGCAGTTATGTACTAGTTTGATCTGAGAATATTGTTTTCTATTAATTTAACAAGGGGCTCGCCGGCCGTGGTAAAATCTAACAAGGGGCTCGCGCGAGCCCCTCCGAGCCCACCCCTGCTGCCGATCGTTTTGTATTACATATCCTTAAATCATATCTGCATAGCAGGTCCCTTTTTGATTGATACAATTTAACCTATTTTGATCCTTACACATATGTATATTATAAGTGCCATCTTTATTGAAAATCAGAACATTGTAGCTCTTAGAGGAATCACGAAAATAATTTGGGGTTTCTATGAATATAACATATTATTATAATGCTCGCTTAATCGGTCAATCGAAAGAAAAGAAATTCATAATGGGTTCAAGGTTTAACGATTGTTTGTATTATCATCACCCAGACGGCGAAATGTATAATCTTATCAATAGTAAATATTTGGACATGAAAGCTAACAAATTTGATATCAAATTAATGTCGCTTTGTAACACGTATGATTGAATTTATATCATAAAATAGCGTTAACCTACGGTTAAATAGGTGAAATCTTGCTACGTGAGCTATGTGCTTGCTTATAAATTTTATGTTGATAACTTCACAGAATAAAAGTATAATATACCTATTTCTTGTCATCTTACAGATCCCTTAAATATTATATGAAAAATACGACACAAAATCACGTGTCTATTCACCAAAATAGCGTGGTGTGTTACGTCAACATCATATAAATATGGATTGATACTGTTCATGTTTTAATTGACACTAGTTGCTAATGACAGATTAGATAAGCTTCGAATAACGAATGAAAATAATAGAAACGTAAGAAATAAGTTTATTTTCATAAGTATGAGTACTAAGATATTTCTCCAACATGTAACATCTTCATATCTCCAGGACCCGTATGTAGTCAATTGCAATTGGCGACTCATAAAGTCGGCGTACAGGACAATATTATGTTTATATTTTACACCGAGTCGGTGAAATTGACTATTTTGGCCGACTGCGTGAATTCGGCATAAATTCTTTTGCTTATTTCATGCATTCAGCAAGGTAGATGGATAGTAACTATGTAGGTTGTCTATGATAAAAGAAAACTCAAAATAATTGACAAAACAACATCGGAAAACGGGCTCTGCCGTTTGTTTAATGCAATATAAAACACGGGTGGCAAATATCAAGAGAAAAATATTATAGTTGTATCAAGATGAAATCAAAATGCAACACAATTGCGTAATCAGGCAATAATGTACATATATGTACAATTCAAGTAAGTGATAAAACTCGATGAAAAAAATTTGAATATTGGTTTCCTGAATTAAAAAAACCGTTTGAAAGAAGAACAACATAGATTTTATAGAAAATCGTGTAAGTGTGCTAGGATCTAATGAAGCCCTATGTTTGTTATTACTGTCCTGAGTTGCTGAATTTCTTGTCATTAGAAAATATGTTATCCGCTTCTTGGAATCGTGTTAGAACTAATAATTTGTCTAAAAATATAATGTTCCTTCATTTTTACTGGATCGTGTTATTTCAAGATCGTGTAAAAAAGATTTGAGTATATAATATAACATGTCCATACATTTAAAGTTAGATGATACTGATATGAGAAATACCTTTTTTATGATTGATTACATTTGTTGGTTTTTAATAGATATTTCATAGATTAGATCTTATAGGTTTATCTTGTATGAATTCGGCGGTAATTTTTAGTAAACTTATTTTTTATATAACATTTAAATGTATAAGCCTTTGTTACGTAACAAAGGTATTTGAATTTTAGATTTAAATGGTTTATCACATGGGTGTCCAACCGGTAGATCGCGTTCGACCGGTCGATCCCGAAGCAAAATTTGGTCGATCCCGAAAGCTTCCGTGAATTTCGAAAAAATATATAATTTAAATATAAAATATACAAAAATACAAAAATTGAATTATTCTGTAAGCACATACTTATATAATGATAAATATTTCGCATTTGAAATAAACATTTCTAAGTTTGAAGAAGGGAAAAAACCCTACAAAATAAAAATTTCTCATAAGAATCATGTTAGAAGTCGATCGCGAGAAAACTTAAGATTGAAAAGGTTGGAGACCCTTGGCTTATCATGATACAACAATTTATTAACGTGCGAGTCGACGCTCATGTATTGAAAGCTGTGTCACACTTCTAGAGTGGGTAAGCTACTTTATTCTGAATATACTTTATCGTTGTGTATTCGCGATACGAAGTTAGTATAGCAAACAGACCCATCCGTAATCCGTTTAGTAGCGTTTGAACGATCGCGCGGGAGTGTACGAAATACGTTGTGTCTACACGAAGACAAAACGCCCGGTGATTACATACTGATATTTAAAAATAAGCCGCAGACGGATTTCTAAATTAAATGGTTGGTAAAACTTCATCTGTGATCGCGGTAGAATGTTCAGTAAATTTCCCGAGAAAGTAAAGCAAAGAAAACTTTCTCAATCTCGCAGTATGGCTTACATCTAATCATATCACGATTCCGTGTGTATAATAAATAGTAAAGTTTTGTGCGTTTATTGAAACATTTATAAACATGTGTTATATTGTGCGTAAAACTTGCTTACTAAAAATAAACGTTTGAATTTCCATTCAAAGGCGTTGTAAAATGAGAAGATAAACACATACATATATTGATTGAATTGGCATTTACTTGGTAGAACACCATTGTAATACGGTAAAAAATATCAAAGTATTTAGTTCTACTTAATTTGTACGTACGTACGAACATATATATATAAATATAGGGAAAACCTTACTGATCTCTGAAAAATCATTATAGAATATTTACGTATGTCAAACAAATCTTTGTCGTTATTTAAAATAAAACTCTTTTTAACTGATTCCACAAGTGGAATTAGCACAAAAAAGTTCCCTTCCAACAAGAATTTGAAAAATTTAAACGTGATAAATCTTTCCTGTTTTGATACATTATAGATTGTTTTAACCGCGTTTCTTCGTGTCCATGGCAACATAAAATTTAACTAGACGAATTTCTTAATATGAGATAACTACTAAAAATAAACAATGTTTTGTGGTCGTGTAAAAATATATGTGTTAAAACGGCGTTGAATCTGACTGCGACATGTGTTTTCGTTTTTTTTTTTTTTATTCCTCCAAACATAACAATCATTATTGTAATACAACAAAACTTTGATATTATGTAATAAACACATGTTTGTAATGTAGTTTGCATAGATTTAGTTTTAAATCAATTTGTAGCTTGTACAAATGAAGTTTCGTATACATTGGATTATGATTACTAATTTGAATGATGGTTAATTCGTCGATTGTCAATCTGCTGCCAATAATGTAATGATCGCTAGTAAATATATTAAATTTTCCAGTTGATTAATCTTCAATTCTAAAGATCGTTTAATTTTATAAAAAAAAATATTGTCTTTAATTATGATACAGTATTTTTATTTAAATAGAATACCAGATCGGTCAATTATGATTTAATATATTATGTTTTCATTATTTTTCAAATTGTAATATAACTTTTCTAGTTCATCGATTTTTCGTATTGTAATTGGTAAACGTTGCCATTTCCAATTTTACTTGTGATTGACCGTGTTATTAAAACATAACGTTTTTTGATTTGATGTATAATAAAATATGTAAGCAACGTTAACAACCGTGCATAATGTGTTTATCAGTGAAAATTAAATTAATAAAAACATTGAAAAAGAACAACGATTATTTACATTGCTACTTTTTAGCATCATTATTTTTATCAGTGAAATGAAAACATTTGCCAATTGTGTCTGAATTAGTCAACTGATTGTCATTGAATACATGGATATAATTTAAATTTCATAACTTTTATTATTATATTTTCTAATATAATTAAAATAATTTGCCCACATTACATACATTCAATTTGACGATCATTATAATATTTTGTATTGAGTATTATTATGTGTTATGGCGTTAAGTTGATTGCATTTATATTGTTTGTGAAGTAATTATATATTTTCCGATTTCTTGCTGTTACTTTCACGTAAACGTACTAATAATTATTGCCACACAAACTATTTCCTCTTTCATTATTTCTATTGGAGTCTGGCCAAGAAAGAGAATACAATTAAAAAGCACACGGCATGGCTGATGTTATCAAAATGGTAAGCAACAAGTTGAAAAGCATTCGATATGAATTTTTCACAGAAAACACAATATACACGATTCTGATTATTTATGAGTTTCAAAATCTTTGTTAATTTGAATCTAATAGAACACATTCGAATCAAACAATCGATATTCATTTGTTTGTAGCTTATTGTTTTGGCTATCTATAGAATACAGCTCAACTTGACTGAGATAATTACAACATGGGTGTTTCATATGATTTTAGACATAATTATTATATTTGTTATCATCAATCCAATCCGAGTGTACGCCAAAATGACAATTTATACATATAACTATAACGTCAGTGCATATATTATTTAAGGTCCTATTTCAGGAACATATTAATTGTCATGTGTATATTTGACAACAAAATATAGTAAACCTTATAATATTTATGATAGTTTCCTTATAATATTTATGACCGTTGATAGTTTCTAAAGCATCTAGGGCCTAGAAAAACAATTGTAGTTTTAAAATAGAATGTGTAGTATATATATTTTTTTATTATATAATTTTCGTGTAGCGTTTCATAATTCTAGATAGCAAGTGTTTTGTATGATATGTAATATATTTAGGCATGGTAACATAAAATCTCATACCCACTCATTTAACACAAAGAAAATGTATGTGGAAAATCGACCACTATCGTACATTCGATTAAAAATTCTAACCTCTGTTCGATCATTGTTTGAAATGTGATTGAAAGATTATCTGATAAGATTCGAGATAAAACGTATAAAATAGTTGTTATTACATATTATACACTTGAAAGAATATTTCTCGTTAGCGACGTAAAAATGTCGGAGATTAATTGTTCTTGTTGGCAGGCAACTTCACTCTTCAGTAATCGTGCGTTAATTTTAAGTAAGTGCGAAAATTAGACAAAACCAATTATTTGCTCGCTCACCGATTATCAAATCGATACCATAGTTCTAGAGTGCACTCACTATGTATGAATTTAGCAGTATCGAATAATGTATGAAAAGTATTTTAGAATACAAACATACATCTATAAGTTCCAAAGAGTAACCAATACGTTATTATGCTACATTAGATTCCAATGGAGACTTTGGAACTAGGGTATCGATATTATTTAAGCTCTATAGTTATCAGTTTCATTAACTATATGTGTTTTATAAATCTATTTTGGTTGGAAATTTAAGAAAAAGAGATGTGTTTGGTATTTCTATATATAATAGTAAAATAAAGAGATATATGTATATATATTAAAAATAGCTCCAATTCATCATAAGTTAGGGACTATATACCACGAGGGCGGTATGGACACCGGCCAAATTATCTTATTAAAAAAGAAACGAAACTTTGTACTCAAATATCGAATAATTGCTGCTAATCTCTTGCGTTTCATAAATTGATAGCTAAAAAGGAAGTGCCTTGTTTGTCAATAAACTCGGCATCTCCATTTCATAAAGTACCGATTGTTAATGGTTACTAGGTATCTCGTTTCGTAATATGAATGCCTTATTCATCACTTTTAAGGTGTTCACTGTCAATACTTGGTGGAATGGCATTATAATAAAAATAATAAAAGATTTTTAGTACTTTTTCCCACATAAAATGTATTTGATCAGGACAGGTTTCGCTCATCGCGAGCATTATCAACTGATAAGAAAAATATATAAACAGTGCTATTTATACAAATTAAACTGTTTTTTTTTTGAATGCCTTAATTTATGTTTGCATAAAACAATAATAGCATTCTGAAATTATCGCACAGAAGACTTAAAAACCGACCATGCGAACTCGTCGAAGAGTTCGCATCTTACATTTTTTGAAAATAGAATGATTATAATGTCAATGTTCACGATATAACCTTACAAAAAAATATTTGTTCGGAATGTCACATATTTTTTCATTATTCTTACGACAGTTCTTATTTCCTACAGAATAATAAAACACAATGAAAATAATAGAGTTAAATAAAACGCAATATTTTAAGCATTTAATAAAATTCCATTCATAATGATATGATTTCTCATGATTTTACCCAAGAAATGTAATTGATTTCATGAACATGACTACATATTAGTATTTATGTATGCGAAATTCGAGGGATTATATTTTGGCAGATATCTTGAAGTAATTTTCTGAATGAATGGGTAATATATTGTCGACTTGAGACAGTTAAATGATTTCAAATTCGACACGTGTTGAAATTCTAATGAGTTTTTCTTCTTTACAAAACACTTTAAAACTTATGCAATTAATCGATGAAATTAATAATGGTATAAAAATAAATATTTGTTATGTTTTAATTTGATGGATTGATATTATGAAATTTTCAATGAAGGTAGTTGCATAAAAAACACTTATGTCAGACAACAGTACCCGTTGCATGCAGCAAAAAATCGCGATTCAATTTGTATTTATATATATTTTATCCTGAATTCAAACAAGCATATTTATAAAAACCTTTCAACATAAACTGTTTTTCTAATAGCTGTTTTATTCAAAATAATTTGTTCACATAACTTATTAACATCATATTAAAATAATTACAATGTTTTCTTGTTAGTTCTGATTGTTTGACGATTTAAGAGCATCTTCACTGTGTAGAATAATTAAAAACATTTTCAAAAATATGTAGGCCAAAGCTTTGTCGATAGATAAGGAATATAAATTTAGTAATATTGTGACTGGGTTCTACAACATAATGTATATAATGGTGCAATTGATTAATCTAAAATGTAATTCTATGATTATGAATGACTGAAGACTTCCATAGGCGCAACCAGGATCAGGGGAGAGGCTTCGGGTCTTAAGCCCCCATAAAACTATTTTCAGTCATTATTTTAAATTACATAGTTCATAAAAAATATTAATTATCAGAATTCTCGACTACTAATATATTATAGTCCAAATGCCGACCATATCATAAACTTTAAATATTTTGTATCTGCGAATTTCATGCATGACTCGTTGAAAACATGGTGACATTTTTTAATTACGCATCAGTGCCGGTTTTTACTTGGTAGACAACTTTTAAGCGTTGCCCATTGTGGGATTTAATTTAAATAATTTAAACTTTATATATATACGGCAAAATACAAGCTTACCTGAGGGCATAAAATGTCTAGCTTCAATCCCAACACAAACCCGTTACTAGTGTTTTATCATAAAAGTTATTATGATGGGTAAGTCTAAAATATTTGTAGCAAACTTTTTTTTTCTGACAGATTAAAGAACCGGGAAATTATTGCAACCCAACAAGAGGCACTCATAATAAAATTTTCTTAACCTATATAGGTAATATATCGACATATATTTGATTTTAATCTCAAAATATTGATTGAAAAAAAAACAGGTCATTCGGTTGTCCATAATTATTATGGACGATAAGATTAGGTTGGTATCATGTATGCTAGATCCAATTTCCATAGATATGTAGATTTTGAATTCCGAGCGATGAAATAAATTGTAATAATGCTACATATATATTATATTTATCGTAAGTGATATACTCTTGTGACGTGCATGAAAACGGATGATTATCTAGGTTAAATTAATTCAGGTGACTAGACCACTCGAGCTTCCCTAGTACTTTTTTTGCAAGCAGAATAATCCATGTTATTCTGTAAACACACAAAGCATTTATAGAATGAAAAAATACATTTTAATAAAATTTACCGTGTAAGCTAAACCGCAAATAATTCATTATTGACAATACTTTATCATTCAAGATTATAACTAATGTTACTTTCGATTCGGTTTATAATTCCGTTATTATTATTTTTATTTACGTGCGTATTACGAATGTCATCTTCCGTCCAAGGTGAGAGCGGAATAATTATTGCGTTAATTTTCACTCTCCAACGCTTTATCAATTTAAAAAAAACTACGCGTGTGCATAGGATGTTTCTGCGTAAAAATAGCAGATGATTTGTAGTTAGTGAAGGTTAGTGAAGCCGTTCGGTATCCCCAGGCCGAGAGTATTTTATTATTAGGATTGGACTCTGAAACGTATGAAAACTTCAAAAATACTATTAATGTTACGGCAGGGCTTTTATTTATAGATTTATATTTATATAACTCTATTACATCGCGTATACAACAATAGCTGAATATTTTGTTGACTCTAAAGATTATAATTATTATTAATTTAAACATATATATTTGCCGGGTCCTATGGCGCAGAAGTTAGCGTTGTGGGCTTTCGTGCCATACCTCACAAGTTCAAATCCCAGTACGAACAGCATTTTTTCGATCATGTTTGTGATGTCCCTCCCATCATTTCCAATCCTTGAACAACTGAGCGTCGCGAGATCAATTTGCTTACCACTGGTCCTGTCTTAGGTTTATCCTTATATCCCTACTACTACTCTCTTTGAAAACAAGGGAGGTTGAGCGACTGAGTAACAAACAGTTCTCGTAGAAATAGTTCTGTTGAAATACCTTCATTAGGATGCCATATGCTCCACATTGGGAGCGGGCATAGATAATAAAAAATATATATAAACGTCAAACTAGATATTATGTAATTTCATTATACATAATGTAATAGTTCCAAGAAATCCAAGTATTATGAAAACTTGACGTAGTTTTCACTCTTTATCAACGCGGGTACAAAATTATAATTTTACAATATCTTCGTGACTGCCAGAAACCGGTGTTAATTAAGCCCGGGCCCGTGCGGAATTCTAATACAATGGCTCCCGCAAGATTTTTTCTTATCAATCGCCGATGTTTTTTGTATTATCAATAATTTCTTATCACTCTTTAATTATTATTGTAATGTACGTTTTTTGAACATTCTCAGGCTGTGTTGTTTTGATAACGGGGTTGTTGGCCGCAAAATTTGCCATGCTAATGGCACATTGAAATTCAACTATAAAATTTAAATAATTCTTAAAGTTATACTGGAGTAAGAGTGATAGTGTGGTTAAAACAATAAATGTGTGGTTAAATCGTATATTAATTTCATATAGGACTGATTGTGTTAACATTTTGATGTAATTGTATATTTTCTACACAACTAAATAAGTATTTTTTTACACAATATTGAGTTTTGTAGTAGAGGGTATACGCCATCGGTGGTCTGCCAATACGTTAACAAGGGGCTCAAAGCTTAATCTCAAAGCAATTTATCACTCCTATGCAATTATATGCAATACTTAAATAAGCAAACGATTGTTACTTAATACACTTATAATATGCAACAATATGCAGTTTACCATAAACTAATCAATGTAAATGGCTAAAAATGTACTACTGTGTATATTGAAGCTGTCGTAGATAATAAATATGTCAGAAATTGCAGTTATGTACTAGTTTGATCTGAGAATATTGTTTTCTTTTAAATTAACAAGAGGCTCGCCAGTCGTAGTAAAATCTAACAAGGGGCTCGCGCGAACCCCTCCGTGGCCCGTCCAGTCCACCCCTGGTTTACGCCAAATACCCTGTGATATATTATTTAAAAAAAACGCTTGGAAAAATTGAAACCCCGAACAACCGTTCTAGCATTCTTCGTTTTCCGTATGGATCGTTCATTTTCCATAGTCCCGTTTCACACCCATAACACCCATCACTTTAATCGTTTCCTTATTTACTCATTTACTCGATCTTTCATCTAAACATTATGGTTCCATCACAAATACTATCGCGATTGACCGTTTTCGGTGAATATTTCCCATTTTGCTGCCGGTCTTGCCCCACACCTCGTTTCGCGAGTTTTTCTAACTCAAAACTGAAATTTACTCTACGAAGAAAACTAATTTAATAACTTGACTGCCAAAAATCATATATATTATATATATACCATGTTTTTCACATTTATATATGTTGACAATTCAATGGGAAACATGAGAATGGTAATTGGTATAAGACAACACAACGTTTGGACGCATATACGCGGCCATACTCCTCAAAGGGTTAAGAACCATCCGTGTGTATCGTAAACAATTATCCATCTCGTAGATATTTATTCGAATCCCTTTATGTATTGATCTATGAAAGAATTGTGAACATACTATACATTTATGCGTGGGATGGATTTTATTGGTGACCAGAAGAAAAGTATAGAATTACTGACTTCAAATAATATGAATTGATTTAAGAGGGAGTACCGGATTTCACTTTTTTTAAATAAGGAAATAACCGCTAATAAGAATCTTATTTATTTATACGTAAATAATTTAATTATACTATTTGAGAGAATTTCTTAATATCTATCTACACACGTTCTGATATCGTATTGAATAAATAATAGCAACAGCCGCGAGTGATGATTGCGAAGCCCAGTGGTGCGTAACATTTTTAAGCCAAATGCCACTTTTCCAATGCAAAATTTGTAAACTGCCACTCAAAAAAAAAAAAAATTCAAAAATTTCTTACTTATTTGCTCGCCATATTGTATAAACAAATTCTACAGTATTAATACAATTAAATCACAATTAAAATTATAAGCATGTGTATTTAACACAGTTACATGGGTTCCGATGCGGATGACCTGTCGCAACTAGCTCGAAACTCAGAATAAATTTAGAGTGGCTCACTTTATAACAATAACAATGTAAATAGTATGTGTATGTGGTAAAAGGAAATATTTTTGTTCTTATCAACTAGAATAATAGTTTATGAATTCTCTATGATTTTAATCAAATTCACAACTGCAGAATATTTTTTTTCATTACTAAAAAGCTCAGATTGCCCCTGAAAAATACTTTTAAGTTTCACAAGTGGTACTCAAAGTACCCCGTGTGCATCACTGCTGTAGTCAGTTGAAGAGCTGTTGTTTTGATGAGACTTTTTGCATTATATTTTAATAGAAGCATAGTGAATGTTTAGCTTCGTAAATATTCGTTGCCTTGTAGTGAAAAAATAGGCGCCGTTAAATAACAGAAAAATATATTTTATAAAAACCCTGAAACCACACTCGATACGTTTCAATAGATGTGCTATAAATATTATACATTGTTTACTAATGCTGCATTCTTGTTTTTCTATCTAGGCCAAGGTATTCTACAACCGAAAAGACTTCAGATGTTGAGAGCAGAAGTAAGGACTTCTTCAAAGGTAGACCAGAAGTGGAGGAAACGGTCAAAACAAACGACTCATTAATACGCGAGATCATCCATGAGCTGCATAATACAAACCATACAACTCTAACAAATATAGCTGTTGACAGTTGATTAGAAAAATGGGGTTCAAAGAGTGGCTGCAGAATTTAAAACCAGTTGCTCTTCATCTAATCCTTGTTTTGACCGTGATACATTTCTTTGCGCAGCTGATAATCTGTCACGTGACACATGCCTTAACACTGCTGGTGGATTCGTGTCATATGCTCTGCAACACCATTGCCCTTGTTGGTTGCATCCTAACTGTCAAGGTAAGACATCTTTTTTTACGTACATGTCGTAAGCCTCAATCATCTCCGTCTGCAATCGTATAAAATATAGCTGACTATAGGTAATAGAATAACATCATAAATAAGCGACGCGATGAAACCAGTGACGTACCGTGAATGAAGGCAAGTTGATTTGGAGCCAAAGAGCGACAAATTGGTGACGGAATGTATTTTTTTTTCCTTGGTGAGTAATTTTTCAAATAGAGATTGTAATACCGGTATTCCGGAACCGGGAGCTCGGTATTTCAACTGTTTTTCAATACCGGTTTTTAAAACGGAAAGTACCATTTTTTGGATAACAATGCATATTATTATATTACCATGTCCGCTCCCAATGTGGAGCATATGGACTACTAATGGAGTTTATCTCAACATAAGTGCTTCTCAACCTCTCTTTTTCCAAAGAGAGTAGGAATATAAGGAAAGGGCTAGGACAGGACTAGTGGTTAGCTAATCGCTCTCGATACGCCCCGTTCATATGATAGGATGGGTGGGAGGGGGGAATTCAAGACATCACATACATCCATGCCTTTGAACAGAAATTCATAAATCGATTGAAAAATCAATTTATAAAACTGCCCGTACTGGGATTCGAACCCGTGACCTCCGTAGCGGTAGCCAACGACGTTGACCACTCGACCACACAGGCGGCAATTATATTATATTATAGAACGCTATAATTATGTCATGACTTTTCGTGAAAAAAAAGTTGAATTTTGGAAGGCTTTTATAATTATTTTAAATCATTTTAACCTTTAACTTTTGATATTCTACATATTTTAAAAAGTAAAAAAATATACATTTAAAGTTTTTTTATAAAAATCGGCTTTTTATGTTTATGATTTTTTAAGACCCGATATTAACTATGAAATTACGTATTTACTGATAGGTATTGAAATCGTCGTCTGGTATTGTTATTTCTAGCTTAATACCTGACAAACTTTTTTACTTCACGGCACCCAAGTAATAAATCCCAAAAAACAAATGAACCTTATTTACATGAATAAAAGAGAATGGTGTAGGTAACATTTTTTTTTTGTTTTTTAGAAAGAATTCAGTCAAAACGCGACTTAAAATTAGATAAATAAACACCTACTCCTCGTTTACCATATGTAACCGCTCTCTTTTTTTATATTTCATTTCCACGATTCCTGAAAAGCCAAATTCACAAAGATACGACGATCCAAACGGCTACAGAGATTTAGTTGCTGTTGTATTATTGGATAATGACTTCAAAGCAATACTCAAAATACTGACAACTCTACCTCAGAAAAGGAGGCTTTGTGCAAAGGGTTGCTTTTTAGATCTATTATAATTTTTACTTCGGCTGACTAATAAAAGAGACCTTCGTTGCTTATTGTCTTTTGTCTGACTATGTTGAAAAATACCGATGTTGGATATTATATTGTTAACAGATTTCTAGATTTTTATGAACTTACATACATACAATGCTTTACTGTAATTATTTTGCAGTTTTGGGATAGGTTTCTCACATTTCTTTTTGGTTTTATTATAGCCTTCTTCCTGGAACTACAAACATATTATTTATTTGTACGTAAGATAATAAACCAAAGCAGTCACTTGTTTGTTCAAGAAAGCGATATTATGGCGAGCTGAGGTTTTGAAAATTCATTACATGCTAATAACAATAGTTATTAGTAATGAAGTGGGCGAATTTTTAAAACTAGGGGGAATAAATATTTTTCGAAATAGTCTTTCTACCAAGGTACACGATTTTGAAATTTTAATCAGATAAGTTCATCTTATAATGCAGATAATCCACTCGGTGTTGCAGGAATATTGCATTGAAAATAAAGAAAGGTGAGGCATCAACATTTTTTTTGAGTCACAAGAAGCATGGCGGGTTAAGCAAACGAGAGGCCCCAGGTGCAATAAAATTTGGAGGCACTGTACTCCGGATATCATTAAAACGTCATAGAATTCCATGTGTATATTAAAATGTGCAAAATATTTATATTAGCCGTGCAGAAGCTAAACGATGTTTAAGGGTTGTGAAGCCAACTGTCAATCAAGCATGTGTTATGTTTGAACAAAATCAAGTGTTTATCGTCAATCATTGTTGTAAAGCAGACAAACACAACCGTTTCATCTAGCGGGCGGCATTTTTTTAATGATGATTTCAGGCCGCAAGTAAAATGAAATTTTAAGTACGCTCAATCCTTTCTTTACACGGGCATAGTGTAAAAAAATGCGGTATACATAGAAAAACGAAAGATAGTTTACATTGCATTCGGTCATGCTATTTTGAACAGGAATTCGCAAAAGAGAATTCGGGGTACTTATTAACATATAATAGGTCTGCACGGGCCGAAATTTTACAAAATTAACCGGTCCGAGTCTGAAAAACTTAATTATTTTAGTTAATTTAAAGATGATACATTCATTGGTAACAACAAAAACAAAGGAGCCACATGTGACCCTCGGGCTACGGGTTATGCATCGTCTAAAGCAGGATTTCTCAACGGGGGGGCTACAGCATGTCTTAATGGGGCCTTAGGGGCTTTTTAGGGTAGCCACAGTACAATTTTGGGGGGCCACGGGCAAATTTTTCGAAATCCGTACATTGTTGTTTTAGAAATTGGAATATCTAAGAAGACTTAAAAAAAGTTCATTCATTTTGGGATATCCGCAAATTTCTGGGATTTTG
This sequence comes from Himalopsyche anomala, assembly GCA_031772345.1. NCBI lineage: Eukaryota > Metazoa > Arthropoda > Insecta > Trichoptera > Rhyacophilidae > Himalopsyche > Himalopsyche anomala. Next base: position 27,684,046 of record CM062827.1, read on the forward strand.
GATTTCAAATTCTGGGAAGGCCTAAAAAAATGGGGTTTCCTTTCGGATCCCAAAATTCTTTATAAGACTTCAGTAGTGCAAAACAAGTATGGGGGGGGGTCATAGAAAAATAAGACACTCAAAAGGGGCCACGGGCCCAAAAAGGTTGAGAAACACTGATTTATAATGTGTAGGCATTTTGGCTGACATTTACCGAGCCCCTTGTTAAGATTTTGGCAGCCCACCGCTGGGCGACATAATAATATCTTGGTGTCAGGTGTGTATTTAATTAATCTTGCGAATAGATTGATAACCCACTGTTACATTTGATAATCAAGACATGGAAAATCGTTCACTCCTCGCGGCACACAGCTTTGCAGACACTGTCTTAGCTAGATGAATACAAAACGATCTAAACGCTTAAAATTTTCCCGTGTCTACATATTTTAGTTTTGTGCTTGCATTGGAGCTGTAAATAAATTAATATTGATTGCAATTCCTATCCATTTGATGGCATGCATACAATTTCGAAAACGAATATTTATATCCCACTCATGTTAGTCCAATATGACAGATGATAGGAACATGTTTGCTTGTATTGCAAACGACAGCAGCATTCATTGATAAGATTTAGTTAAAAACCTATGAAATGTGATGAAATAAAAAGAATTAGAACAAATGTCGGTATACTGGCAAAAGACGTTAGGCCAAAAAATCTTGTTTTGAGATAATTGTCATTTTCGATAATCATAAAATATAAAGATCTCCATTTATGTATAATAACTATTACTTATTAATCTAACCACTATTTCAAGTTTGATTGTGATTTATGAATTCGCTTTAATAATTATATTTTAAAGCGTTAAGTTATTTATAGTTTTTTTGACACGAATAACTTGGATTGGAATGCACACAATAGCGTAGCAAGGGCGGTGCAGTAGGGGCGGACCGTCCCGGGTGGCACATTTTTGGGGGCGGCATTTTCAAAGATAAATACAATATTTTTCGAGAAATTATTCTATAAAAAAATTAGCGCCCACCTTTGGTAAAAACTACTAGTTCATAGATAAAAAATAGAAGTGATTGAAAAACAAAATTAGAGGAAATATTGGGGGCGGCAAATTCAAGGATCGCCCTGGGCGGCAGGACCTTTTCCTACATCACTGTTAGCACAACACTTAATACATTAATACTTAACACAAAATACATTAAAATATATATAAACTTCTTTTTTTTTGTGTTGAAATCAAAACGGTGACTTTAAACGATATCTTTTGTGAGTAATGCCAATGCTGGGATTTTGAACTTAGCTTCAGGTCAAGAGAAAAGTTAAGCTTTTTAACATAGAGTCATCAATAATTTATTAGTTTTTGATATTATCGGTATATTATTAATGATAAAATAAAATGGCAATGTGCATCGTTTACCTAGTAACTTAGATCTGAAGTTAGATACCTACTCAATTTAAAGGAAGATCTTTATTTGGGAGAATTTTTTGAATAATATTATATTCGCAAAGTCACATTATAATACATTTTATACATATATACTATAATACCTCAATTTTTAGAACATTGATTTACTTATCTACACTTCCCCCATTTCACCAGTCAGTATTTTTAGGAGTTAAATTTATATATAAATTCATTTTTAAAATGCTATAAAATTTAAAAAGGATCTAAAATTATTTACCATATAAAAAGAGTAGGTATTGATAATTTTTTAAGACATTAGAATCCACGTGACTGTCCTGCATTTTTTTTTTTTAATAATATTGATAATTGTGTGGTTATTTTGTATTACATTATTATGATTGTGGAATTTATGTTGAGACGAATTTTACAATATAAGCCCCAGAAATGCCACAAAAAAAGTATATTTTGAATGTTTGAGAATTTTAAGTTTATGAATCCATCACCGTATATTATTGAATCTAAATGTTGGGAGATACTGGCATGGAGATATGAAACTTTGCAGCCTATTCTTTTTGCTTTAGCGGAAATTATGATCAGCGAATTAGTCACCGTATCAACCTGATTAGACAATTACGGCCATGTCGTATTGCGTAAAATTGAATAGAAAGTGTCATTTCTCCAGTTTGCAGCGAAAAATAACGCATTCAGTTCATATTATTACGCAAAATTATGCTCTACTCACTACTGGTACAAATAATCTGATTTCTCGTAACATCATAAATTTTTACGTTCTTCCTGTTATATTTATGGAAATAACATGCCTTATTTAAAACATGAAGACTGCGAAACGAAGTCCGCTAATTCAATCCAAACTTATAAATGTAAATAAATGTATGTTACGAAGCTCGTTTTTATAAACTACAACCAGTGGTGTAGGAAGGGGTCCTGCCGCCCGGGGCGATTCTTGAATTTGCCGCCCCAATATATCCTCTAATTTTATTTTTAAATCACTTCTACTATTTTTAACTATGAACGAGGAGTTTTAACTACAGGTGCCTGGCGTTAAAAAACTAAGTACCAAATATTTTAAGTGGTTTTGGAGTTGGATTCTTCAAAGTTTCCTTACACCGATTAAATGATTTGGTTGGCTGTGCATGTTAACATTTTTTGGGTATCATTGGGTTATTAGTTCAAAAATAGTCAATGAATTTTACAATACGAATGTCATTATTATTGACCCGATATATTATAATACGTATGTTTGTTTTCATAAATTATCACAACATTGAAAAGATTACAAGCGGGCTTTCGAGTTGTAGTAACGCCACTGATGTTCTTGGATAGTAAAATTTTCACCTTAAATAATGACGAAACTAAAACCTTGTTTAAATTTGTTTCAGCAAGTAAGCAAGTTCATAATAATTTACGAAACATCTAGTTAGTAGCTATCCAAATTTTCTTTCCTCTGTTTCACAAACTTTTCACCAGAAAAAATGATTTGATAACAAAAGATTTTCTTGCATTCTTGTTTTTTTTATTTTAATAAAGAGTCGTGACGACTGGTTTCCATATAATTTTTTGTAGGAGTTACATTTAGAAAAAATGGGAAAAAATCAAGTATACATTTTATTAAGCTGTTTACTTTCCATTTTAAATTAAATAATTCGTTGTAGAAGAAACGTAATTTCAAGATGATTTAAAGCGTAGCTTTTGAGCGTATTTCCATTACTAAAAAAACCGTTGACAAATAGACAAGTAAATTCTGTCACACAGTATTACATATTATGTACATAAATTATGCTGGTCTTTAAGCCGAGAGGTCAACGTTCTTAGGCAATTTTCCTCCTACACAAATGGATTTCTCAATTGTTTTATGAATTTGTGCTTAAATTCATTTATTCATGTACATATCGACTATGGAAAGGAAAATGGACGTAACCCGCACAAAGCAAATTTTACAGGATTTTGGGCCATATGCAAATTATGAAATATTCGCAGCCTTGAAGTACACGGAAACTTCTAAACTGGTGTTTAATTGACATAATCTAATATTAATTAAATAAATTGTCTAAGAAAAAACTTTATTTTAGTCTTTTTTCTTGGTTTTAAGATTTTACAAGCTCATCTTTTTTCAAACTTAAAAGCTAAATTTAGATACTAATTCGGCATTTGCAACTTGCATCCTTTTGACAGAACGTGTATAAGTTGAATACATAGTGATCGAAAAAAAGCTGTTTTGAAAAAACTGTGGGTTACGTCCTTTTTCATTTTCACAGTCTATATGTGATGTCCCTCCCATCCAATCCCAAAAAGGGTGTGGAGAGGGCTATTAGCTAACACTGAAACCCTTCTTATTACCATTCACTTATATGTACTTACATATGCACACAGCGGTGGGCTGCTAATATGTTAACAAGGGGCTCGGTAAATCTCAGCAATGCCTTTACACCATGGATGATACATATCCCGTGGCCCGCGGGCCGCATGCGGCCCTTTGGTTTTTTTTTTGGCCATTGACATAATAAAATACACCAGTCCTTTTTTACGCGATTGTTTTTGCACGATTTCACTTTAACACGACTTTTTTTAGATGGCGCCGTTCCTTTTATTTACACGATTTACTTATTGTTACGCGATTTTTTAATAATAATAAATATAATAACCAAATAAACATAATTTAATTATGAGGGTCTAAACGCTAAGATTGTATTCTCTTATCAGTTGATAATGCTCATCATGAGCGAAATCGGTGAAAAGGTGCAATCAGTGAAATTGATAATTTTATTTTTTAAAATATAATGCCTTTCCACCAAGTATTGACAGCGACACGATAAAGGTGATTATATTTCGCAACCGACAGTGACAGCAGCGAAAAACTCTTAAAAAGTTAATACGGTTATGCATGAATACATAGGTATCTGTTTTTCATGGTACGCTTATATCATATAAAGAAATTAATGGTTATTAAGTAAAAAATATCTTTTTTTTGCGCGAATTCGAAGGGAAAATTTGAGTTTTTCATACAGATTTTTTACGCGATTTTTATGATTTTCGGAACCAACTTATCAAATAATATGAAAATTAGGTTTATTTTACGCGATTTTTTATACGCGTCGATTTCTGCAAAGAAAGTATCGCGTAAAAAAGGATCGAATGTATGTGAATAGGTGGTACACCGAATCCTCTTTTGCAAATTCACGTTCGAAATAACACGACCGAATGTAATGGAAAATAACCCCTTGAAGTTGATTTTAGTCATCATTATTCATGTCACATGCTTGATTGAACGTTTGCTTCATTTCTCGTAATTATATTATTCACAATCCTTAAACTTCGTATCAGATTTTATTATTTTACATGAAATTTTTTGACGTTTTTATGTTATCCGAAAAACAGGGCCTCCAAATTTTGTTGCGCCTGGGGCCTCTCACGTGCCTAATCCACCACTGCTTAGAGAATAAATCACAGAAGTCCGTTTTTTTAACTTTTGCTGTTAAATATGTAGAAATGTAAATTTTATTGTGATTAAGATTTCAAATTCGTAGACATTGATGGAAAGACTAGTTCAAAAAATATTTTTTCTCTTACGACACTAATTTCCCGTGGACGACACGTGCCTAAAATGCTTTACGTAAAAAATAGCACGGTGAAGTACAAAAATTATAAAACAGTGACCTCGGCATTTTTATTATAGAATTCTACACAATTCCTCATCAGCTGATGTTCCACAGAGTGACAAGGATTATTTATTATTTAGTTAGTTTCTAAAATACACTTATTTAAATTACTGTTGCATAACACTCAGTGTACTCTTCATAATACGTGTTAGAGCATGAACCACAAAAGTCCATTCATTTTTTAATTCATAATAAAATAGTATTTTCATTTTTACTGTTGCAAAAATAATATAATTAATTCCAAATTCCGTTTATAGGCCTTCGTTTCTATAGTTGATATGTAAGTAATGAATTTTTTGAAAATTCAGCCCACCATAAAATTTCTTTCTTGAACATAAGTATAAGTTTGACTGCTTTGGTTCATCCTTTTGCTTGCAAATATATTTTGGTAGTTCCAAGAATTAGGCTATAATAAAACTAAAAGAAATATAAGAAACCTATTCTTGACAAAACTAGCAGAATTATTACGGTAAAGGTCGTAAAATGAAAAAGTATGCACGTGTTAAGTAAATAAGAAAGTCGGTTCCATCCATAAACATCTGTTAACAATATAACAATATAAAATATCCAAGATCGGTATTTTTAAACATTGTCGGACAATAGACAATAAACAGCTAGGGTATATATTTATTATGAAGCCGAAGTAAATGTATTTTTTGAAAAAAATGCAGGGACAACAGTCTTCTGTTTCGTATTACAATTTAACAGAAATTGCAGTTAGGTGCTGATTTGATAAAGACGAATGATTTTCTTACCTTAACAAGGGGCTCGCCGGCCGTGCCGAATTTTAACAAGGGGCTCGGGCGAGCCCCCCCGAGCCCCCTCCAGCCCATCCCTGTATGCACATTAAAAAGAGTGGTTGAATTATAATACATTCAGTTCTCGTAAAATAACTTTTGTTAAGATGCTTCATAGTTAGGCCATATTATGCTCCACACTGGGAGTGGACTGCAGGGGCGTTTTTCAGCTGGAGTCCAATTTATTTATGTGATGTTTAAATGGTAACTAGGGATCATAAACATATCGGTAACTTATTTGTTAAGAATTTCTTAATATTAATGTGTCATTTATTTATTTAAAAAAATGAGCACTGTGATGATTTTATAGGATACAAACCTTAACAGCCCACGACACCTTCATCCAGCACTGGGCTGCCAATATGTCAACAAGGGGCTCACTTAATCTTAAAGAAATTTATCACGCCTATGCATTTATATGCAATTCTTAAATAAGCAAACAACTGTTACTTAATACACTTAAAATATGCATCAATATGTAGTTTACCATAAACTAATCAATGTAAATGGCTAAAAATGTACTACTGTGTATACTGGAAGCTGTCGTAAATATTATATATACGACAGAAATTGCAGTTACGTACTAATTTGATCTGAGAATATTGTTTTCTCTTAAATTAACAAGGGGCTCGCTGGCCGTAGTAAAATCTAACAGGGGGATCGCGCGAGCCTCCCGAGCCCTCTCCAACCCACCCCTGCCTTCATTCATTATCAACGAACCATTTAATTTGTATGCAAATAACATGTATCAGAAATTTAAAATTTTTTGTAACTCAGTTCTCAAGCTGTGGTTTTTTGAAGCTCTCACCTGTCTTGCGAATGAAAAATATGTGTTCATAAGTCGTTTTCATAAAAAATCATCCAGAATGATTTTTGCAGCTCAACGGTTCAATTATTACCTCTATCCATTTTTAGTCCTTTGCTTTTGATGGTGTCATACAAGGATATACATAAATCATCAAGTGCTGTATTGATACTTTTATTTATTTTTATTTTCTTAAATTCATATCAACCAAGTGAACTTTTTTATCAAACACAACAATGAAAACATTGATATTTTTTTATGAGTAGCAGATCATCTTTGACCTACACAAACTCATGTATTGATATGCTGTTATTATACATAATGTTATCACTACAATATATAATGAATATTTTTAAATAACTGATAAATATTATTATTTTATTCAGATAAACATAATTGTATTATTTCATACATATTGTATAAAATTTAGGTCATACAGGTATTAACTAAGTACAATGAAACCTATTTTTCAAAATAATTCAATGTTTAATAATCAAACATAATTGTAAACAATATGTCAAAGAAGATTATATTATTAAAATACATACATATTTTAAGTAGTTGTTTACTGAATCAAACGATGTAAGTTTTGATTGTTCATTTCAGAGGCATAAATTTATTCTGATTTATCAGTCAATCTGGTGCAAATTTTTAATCTTATATTTTAAACGGGGTCAACTGGTTTTGATGATTATTTATTTAAAGTGATTTTTAATTGGATAAAATATATGAGGGTGTATATTGTTTTTGTCCATTACAATATGCAAAAATTATCATGCAAAAAGTAGAATTATCTTCATCTTAATCAAATGAATACGTCTCGAAGTCTAAATAACAAAAAATAATTTTAAAATTGTATAACATACATACCTGCTGTGCAACCTTTTCTCAGCTGCAGACTTACTCTTCTAAACCAATGATTGTGGTTGGCTTCTCTATTCCAAAAAGTATAATATACTGACATTACAGGACAATTGTACCAACATTCATTGTAATTAATAGGTATCATATATGTGGTCATTTTTGATAACACACCATATTCACGATTCAAACACATCTTATAGAAATATATAAAAAATATATAAAAGTTAGGTTACAGTTTTTTGTTCATAAAGATGGTCTTTTTTCATGATTCACTTTTCTTCAAAGAAGTCGTTTTGCTTATCCTAACCATTCCAATTTATTTCCTTACAGTATGAAACTCAAATACCTCAAAACATATCAGCCATTAAGAATCCAGACGAGGGCAGCTTAAAATCGAAATGCGATAGCTCGGAACAACCAATAAATGAAAAGGTAATATAACAGCAATTATTTATAACACTACAGCAGAACTATACTAGAAATATGTTTATAAGAATGCATTCACAATTCAGTTTATGGTTATGTCTACACGATTGTTTGAAAATTTCAGGTTGATGATTCAATTAAGTCCAGCGATGAGAAACGTCTACGGAACACTTTTGGCTGGACCAGAATCGAAGTGTTGATGATGCTGATCGTATGCGTTTTCTTTGCTTCTCTATGTTTCTCTGTATTGCTTGAAGCGCTGCAAACTCTCGTTCACATCAATCACATGGATGCTATGCATAGGCCGTTAGTTGTTCTCACGATGGGAGCTTTGAGCTTACTGTTAAATGGCTTTTGTTATCTTCTCATCGGTGGTAAGTGCCATTTTACTTTCGTATTGCATAATTTACCAATTATATAATATTTAATGAGCTATTTGAATCAGCGAGGGAGAGTCCTTTGTGCAGGCGGGTAAGAATTGTATTCAAAATTTTTAGCTTCAAATCTTGGGAAGTATATTTTTTAGTATGCGGAATTTAAAAATAGTCATTTTATAGGTATTCTAATCTGAGATACGGTGAAAGTATAGCAAGACGGTGTCTCGAATTCCCTTCTGCCTATCCAATATTTAAAAAGTAGTTGGACATAGTGTGAACGATTAGCTGACCACTAATCCTGCCCTTGTCCTATCCTTACTCTCTTCAAGTAAAGAGAGTTTGAGCAAATGAGTAACAAATAGTTTGGGTAAAAATAATCTACTGAGATGAGCTCCATTAGAAATTCAAATGCTTAATATTGAAAGCAAACATGTTTTAAGAAAAAGCTTACTTAACTGAGATATTTTACTAATTAAAAATAAACGTTTTCTTGTACTTTTGACCATTTTGAACTCTGATATTTAAAAATCTTCATCATGGTTTTGAGCCATCACATCTGCTGGCAGAAAGTTGCAGTTGAATGTTTCTGAAATGATTTCAAGTAAACCGGAAAAACCGGAAAAATAGAATCAAACAAGAATATCACGTAACAAATTATTCAATGGCTACACTGACTGAATAACATTTAATTTGATTGATGGAAAATAATATGTAATCTGCAGTTTTCTTACCTGTATAAGTTGTATCCTGACATAATATAAGAATGAAGTCAAAATGAATAAAAAATCTGTGTTAATGCGTGAAATTGACTTTGACACCATTTTTTTTGTTTATTGCTGATAATATAGTAAGCTACATTCTATGATAAGAAAAAAATACTTCAACCGTAGTAAATAGACTGGAACTATTATTGAATAACAGATTATGCACGCTTTATTGCAAAATTATATCAACTGCAAAAATTGCATTTATTCTGAAAAGAAAGAATAAGCAATTGAATATTCCAAAACAATTTCAAAAAAAGAAATTAAATGTTTTTATTACATACTACAAGTGTTCTATTTTTTTTTAATAAATATTAATCTCGAAGCAAACTTGCTGTAGTAAATAATATTTTACTGTTTCTGTGAAAATTTTATTATTTCATTTGGATGAGAATCATGCTAGCTGTAGTTTTGCAAGCAAGGCAGTAGAGGTCTGCACGGGCCGAAATTTTACAAAATTACCCGGTCCGAGCCCGGAAGACTCAGGCCCGACCCGGCCCGGGCTCAAATCTAATACCACACTTGTTACCCGAACCCGACCCGAAGCCCGGATTTATACTCCACAGCCCGAAAAAAACTCGTTTTTTACAACAATTTACGATTCTCTATAGAACTGGTAATAATTAAAATCATTATGGCTGACACGAAAATAGTTTGAAATATTTTTCTGAAGAATAAATTCTTTACCCGGGCCCGGCCCGAGCCCGAGTCTCAATTGTGCCTACCCGCCCGAACCCAGCCCGGCCCGCGGTCCGGGCCGGGTAAGAGCCCGAGGGCCAGACCCGGGCCCGTGCAGACCTCTACAAGGCAGTAAGATTAAATGTGTGGTTCCGAAAGAAAAACGTTAGATAATTGCGAAATCAAAAAAAAAATTGTGGTCACGACCAACCGTTTAAAATACTAGTTAGTAAATCCTTGATATTTTTCGATTTCTCTTTTTTTATATCAGATATTCTACTATTTTTTAAGTCAAGAAATTGTTTTTTGTGTGTTTTTTACCAATAAATGCACTGTATATAAAAAAATTGGGTCAATTGCGGTGATAAGTTACTGTATAGTTATATTATTGAAAAAGTTTATCTGTGTGTATCTATTTAAAAAAATATACATGCTTGACATTAATCATATGAGATAAGCTTGGGTACTTGGATAGTCAATAATTATCAAACTGATAACTCTAAAGAGCTAAACTAATACTTACACTGTTATACTTTTTAATACAAGTGATTTTTTTAACTTTCAGGATACACATTTCACCAAGGAAGTTTTCTCCACGTAACAGCGAGCGGGGATGTAGTATTAGACAGTGTAGTGACGACAACATCGGTGAAGCAAGGTCAGCGTCGGTTGTCTCGCCCTCGTCGGTCCGCTCACCCAATTCTTCATCGCCAGCGACAAGGGATGATGGAAGCCGCTAGAGACGTCATCAGTAAATAATATTTTTCAATTTTTTCTCATAAAACACAACAGAGCAGGCGTATCAAGCTCGTAATCAGCTTACATGATAATGTCATAAGTAGATTCAACAGTTACCTTTCTTCAATGGCAGATTGGTAGTTTGTTATAAAATTATGTCTCAAGCTTATCTGTTTATTGTTTACCATACTGACTTATAGTGTGTGGGCTATTCAACTTAATATGGAATAAATAAAGTAAAAAAAAAATATATTACACAATCTATATTTAAAAGTATTTATGCGTTTAATCAGTTATCATGTTTTTCCCAAACAACACCGATATTTAATAACGAGTGTTATGTTATGCATTGTATAATGAATATGCGGCGAGCTCTGTCTATTTATATTTTTAATTGACCGTGTATATACATTTCAGTAAAATAAAAGATTTATTCTAATGATTTTGACAATTATATCTGGAAAAAAATCACATTCAGAGGAGTGAAGATTTATATATTGACTGTAGAAAGGAAAAATGATGTAACCCACACTATTTTACAGGAGACACAAAAAACCATTTTTGATGATTTTGGGCCAAAAGCAAATTATGAGATATACACAACTTTGAAGTGTACGTAGACTAATAAACTGGTTTTAAATTGACTTCATCTAATATTAATTTAATTAGTTTTTTTCAAAAAAAACATTTTTTTAAGTCTTTTTATGATTGCAATTTTCGCAAGCCTTTATTTTTTCAAACTGAAAAACTATTAAGATTCTTATTCAGCATAATCAGCTAACATCCTTTTAATGTAACGTGTATCAACTTGTATACATTATGATTATCGAATAAAAGTTGTTTTGAAAAAAATGTGGCTTACATCCATTTTCCTTTCCACAATCGATATGTATAATATATATCATGCTCTGACCTGTTAAAATTACAATTTTTCCGTTTTGTATATTTTAAAAATCTTAGAAATTATTCAATGTTATTCATAATATATAAATTAATGAAAAGTAGAATACTTAATGTATGTATGTATGTATGTATGTAATATATTTATATCTAACAGTAAATATATATATTAATATGCTTTTACCATTTCAGGTTGTCTGTTTGTAATATTATGCTCCATAATAGTGTACTACACAGATGAAGAGAAAGCTAAATATGTCGATCCTGCATTGGCAATAGTATCTGCAACCATATTATTGTGTTTCACCTACCCGTACAGTAAGTAATTTATTCAAAATATTTATTATTATAGTATAATATATTGCTGGGTCCATGATTGAGTGGTCAACACCGTTGGCTTCGGTTTCATCACTCACAGGTTTTAATCCAAGTACATACAGCTTCATAAATTGATTTTTCAATCAATGTCTGTGATAACTAAAATTTCCACCCGCGATCATAAAAATGGGACGCAGTGAGCACGAACTACCCACTAGTCTTGTGCTAGCTCTACTCTCTTCGAAAAAGAGAGGTTGATCAACTTAGTAGGAGGCAATTCTTACATGGCCAAACATAATATATTATTTGCAACACCTCTTAACTCGATGGCTGCCACAGACGAGATATCTCGTAATTTTTTTTATGCTCAACACGCCAGAGATAAGTTATCTCATCAATAACTAATTAAATTAATAGTTGCAAATTATAGCCAGCGTGCTAGGTAATTAATATTAATTATCTACGGCAGCTAAACGGCTAATTGTATTATCGAAAGTGAATATTTTTTTAATTAACATATTTTATAAATCAAAAGGTTATAATTAAATAATATCCTTTTTTCAATTTTCACAAGCTTTTAAAAAAATCTTATTATTTTTCACATAATTTTGAATACCTAAACACGTAGCTTTAATTTTGTACCTCGTAGAATATTATGTATCTATAATCTAAAATAATCCATGATTATCAAGTGTTGGCGCTACGTGCAAGCGGAGCAGGCGACTGCCTGTAGCAGTGAATCTGGAGAAGCCAAACGTCCAAGCGCCTAACCCAAAGACCAAGAAACGTCACGCTATAAGCAAATTAGCGCTGCAAAGTTTCAAGCAAACTTTGTATGAAATTTTACAGCGCTTAACAAATTATCTTAGAGCTTGACGTTTCGTGGTCCTTGGGTTAGGAAATTTTATAACTAGGGCGGAAAAAAACAATCTTGCCTGGGGCACCAGCCTTGATTATCAATGATAATAAATTCTAAAAACATGCCCCGTTTGATTCTATCAAGACCAAAAAAATACTATAAATTTGCATGTAGGAATTGCAAATGTTTTTTTTTTCAATAATTGTTGTAGATAAAGTGAACACAGTGATTACAGGTTTATAATTTGTTTCAAGATTCATTTGAGTTCCTTTAAAGGAAATGTGATAGTATGTAATTTTCAAGAAGTGCCGAGATGATTACCTCAATTAGTTTACATAACTAAGTTAGGTTTTACACTTGTAAAATTTATTTGTTTTCTTATTATTCTTGCAGTGAAAGAGTCGGGACTAATACTGTTGCAAACAATACCAGATAGTATAAATATTGCAGAACTGAATGCAAACCTACTTAAGACTTTTCCTGATATTTTAAATATACATGATTTTCATGTATGGCAACTTACTGCAGCAAAAATTGTGTCTACTGTACACATTATATTTTTAAGTGATCATGTAAGTAACATCCATTCTATTTTTCATCGTTGCCAACCTCAAGCACATTGTCAGACTCCTTAGACTCTTAATGTAATTTTCAACACGGGATATTCAAAACTATTGGTCAGTCATTTAACCTTACTTTTGGAGTAGATAGGGGTAAGATAAAGAGAAAATTATCTAATAAGTTTCTGCTTTTTTTACATAATGTTCATCAGGATTTGGTGAAAAGAATTGATTGGATCAAAATAAAATTAAAGCATTTTAGGGATTTCATTAAAATTTGTTTTCCGTTACTCATCTGAGATTTTTTTTTTCATACATTCGTTTTTAATCACAATATGAAATTTTGAAAAAAAATTGACTCCGATATCATGATGAGAGTTTTTAATTATGCAGTTCGAATTTTTTAACTATTGATTTAATAATGTTTCTCGGGATTGATCGCAAATGAAATATCATTTTTGAAAACTTAAAAATAAAACCATGCATTATCATTATTGTTCAAATTTATTACAGGATATTTCGAAGCAGTGCGAAGAAGTGACAGACTTTTTAATCGAACAGGGTATTACTCAAGTTACAATTCAACCAGAATTCAGTACTGATAGAAAAAAAAGGAGCATGTATTCAGGTCGCTTCGAATGTCTCATGAAATGTAAAGGAAAGGGATGTCAAGGCAAAAGTTGCTGCATGCCAAATGAAGAAGATACATCAGATCCCACCTCTGTTGTTACAACTTCGAATGACGTAAGTTATCAAATGATACGTGGACATCATTATTATAATTTAAAATATTTGTTGGTTGCAGCCTTCTCAGTTGTTGTAACTCCAAATAAATTAGTAAACTTTACCTTATTTGGTAACTGACGAGAGTATGCTTTTCAACACTACAAAATAAATATTAACATCATAATTATGTTTTTGCAACGATAGAACGTTTGAATTTAAAAATATTTTTTGGAGCAAAAACCACAAGAATTAATGTCAATAGTTTTTTGTTAATACACTGATACTTTAATAACTCATAGTATCAGTGACGGATTAAGCACTTGGCCACCCCAGCTGCAATCAAATTTGGAGGCCCTGTTTTTCAAGTCACTAAAACTGTATTTAAAATATTGTATGGGTTTCATAAAATATATGCCCTTAAGATTGAGGACCCCAAGCGCACAACTCGTGCGGCTATGGGGTAATCCGCCACTGCATAATATAATTTAAATTAAAATGTAATTTTATTTTTCAGAAAATCGAAAAATGCTGTGGATCACATGCTGAAGAAACAGGAAAATGTGCTGCAGAAAAATAGCAAAATCATAATAATGTGTTCCAATTGCTGAGAAAGCTGTGACTTTAAAAAATGTTTCTGTACATTAGACAGAAAACAATAACTAAGTGTATTTTTATTAATAATAAAATTGAGTGATGTGATATTTTTGGTAGACAAATTATCGACAATATTCAACGTTGTGCACACATACAAAAGTAAAACTGTATTCATATTATGTCTTTACAAATTGAATGTACAAAGAACAATCATTATTTACTTATAGTTAGTTATCTAAGACAGACTTGCCTTGTCAATACTCGTGCTGTGATTATTATAAAAAAATATTTACGTTTAAGACTGAACCATTATTGCAGTGCAAGTAAATAAAGTTTAATTTTTAATATTCCTGATAAAACTTCTTGCTTGTTGTTGTTGATTATAATATGATAAATTGTGTAATGGATTTAATATTTGCTTTTTAAGCCGTGTTCACTACCATGGGGCACCCCTACAAGAGGTGTTTTACTTTAACTAGTATAATTTTTATTCGAAGGTGATAAGGAATGAACCAAAAGTTAGGGTTAGTATTTAGCTTATCACCCTCTCTATGCCTTTTATTTGGGATGGGATAGAAAGTGGGAGACCAAAAAAAACTTTTCTTTGAGAAACAGACAGCGGCGGGCTGCCAATACTATATTAACAAGGGGCTCGCTTAATGTCAAAGCTATTCGCGGTGATCCGGGGAAGGGTTGAATTTATTTTACAAAACTACCCGGTCCGAGCCCGAAAAACTCACGCCCGACCCGGCCCGGGCCCGAGTCTAATACCGCACTTGTTACCCGAACCCCGAAACTCCTTATTTTAGCTCGTCAAGGAATTTGAAATCCTCGATTTGCTATATTTTTTCCCAGATTATCTCCGAAAGTCCTTTTTTTTTATTAGCTTTCCGAGGAATTTGAAATCCTCGATTTGCTATACTTTTCCCCAGATTATCTCCGAAACTCTTTTTTTTTAGCTCACTGAGGAATTTGAAATCATCGATTTGCTATACTTTTTCCCAAATTATATCCCAAATTCAAAAACCCGGCCCGACCCGAGCCCGATTCTCAATTGCACTTCCCCGCCCGAGCCCCGCCCACGGGCCGGGTCGGGTAAGAGCCCGCGGGCCAGGCCCGGGCCCGTGCAGACCTCTACCATATATACATACTTATATTGAGTACTATGATGAAATTAATCAATATCAACCGACCTAGATAATAATATAATAAAATACGTCTGAAAGACCTATTGTACACCACTGCGACCATAAATTTAATTATAATGCATATTTATATATCATACAACGCATAGTCGTGAGAATATTGTTTTTTTTAATTTTAACTAGAGGCTCGCTGGCCTAAGTGAAATTTTACAAGCCTCCGCAAGCCCACTCCAATACCCAGGGACGTCTCGAGGGCATAGGCAAGTAGGCAGTTGCCTAGGGCCGGCAAGTCCTAGGGAGCGGCAAATGATCACAGATTTTTTAAATGACTAAATATTTTTGACACGAATTTGATTTAGAATAAATATGATGGCTCAATGTATTTGATTAACAAAATACCAAATCAAGATTCGATACTTATATTATGTAAGTGCATTTAAAATTTACATTATTTTTTATGATGTGTAATGAAGGTAATAGTTATTTTTTCATAATTATTGAAAAATAATGTGGGCTTTTGGATCATATTTATTTGTGAGGATATTTGTCAATAAGGTACATACTATGAATCGCCTGAAATCAAAACGGAGTAAGTGACAAAAGATTTGTTTGAGTATGTGTAAGTGAGTAGAGGATTCGAACTTCTGTATGTGTATATTTATTCCTAGAATATTGGGAAGGAATGATCGAAAATGGGCGCTATTTTAGGGGTCTGCCTAGGGGTGGCACATAGCCTAGGAACGTCACTGCCAATACCTGGAAACAAGCTGATAAATAATTTATGGTAGGGCCGGATAATTTATTTTTTATTTTTATAGTTTCCTATCCAGTATCCTATCCAAACATTTTATCTATATGGAATTTTTAATGGAATATATAGAAGTACGACGTGGTAAGTGGGGGAGAATTTAAAGTGGCTTAAAACTGAATTTAAGCTGATGATGATAATGAAAGAAAAATATCTCGAAGTGCTTTTAGGTGATTTTATTAAATTGCATTCGGTTTACACACGAAGTTAAAACTCACAGCTCTGATATAATACAGAAGACACGGGAAAACTGCCGCACCCCCCTTTGCTACGCCACTGGTTCAGATGCCCACCACCAGTAGGAGTTTGTCAAATGCACTGAACTAAAGCACTGGATACAGACTCTATCGTACAGACTAAGTCTTTATTTGAATTTTCGCATGTAAGCTAGCGCAGTAATGACTATCTAAAACAGGGATGCCCAACTAAAAGCACTTGGTGGGCCAAATAAAATAATGCATGTCTGATAGGCCACCCATAAATATTTGAAACCTTTATATTAATATGATATTTTTAATGTTAATAATAAACAAACAGCTCACAATTAAATTAATTTCATAATTTTTTTAAAATCCTTTTATTTTTTATTTTTATTATTTAATATATTTTTAATGTCTACCGGCAATTCGGATATCGCGCATTGCAGTAGATCACTTCATTTCAGTCAACCTGTTTGGATACTTCGATTTTTCTATTTTTAATATTGACTAAAATAGTTTGCAGCGATATGTGGTGCTAAATAGCTAAATGGTGGTTGAAAGACTGAATCGAGATTCAGAGAAAATATGAACAAAGAGAGAGCATTAAATTTATATAAAAAGGTTTCCGGATAAAATACAGGCAGTCAATTAATAATTTAAGCACATGTGAAAACTGTCAATGAGTAAATTGGGGAGAGGTATTTTTACACCTCCTCCCATGTATATGTTACGCCGAATCGGTGAAATTGCCTATTTCACGGAATCGGCAGAAATTTTGCTGAATGCGTGAATTCAGCAAGCCCGTTGCCTATTGCACGCATTCGGTAAAATTTCTGCCGACTGAGTGAATTCGCCAGGGTGTATAATTATTGTCTATGGTCAGTGTATAAATTCTTTAACTGTCAACATGACAGTTGAAAAAATAATTTTGACACAGAAGTCAAATTTAGCTTGGCTGTAATATTGTCATTATTGTTTTTAATTATGAATGCAGAATGATTGATTTAAACGCGTTCTGAAAAGACTATTTCTATACAAGTTCTATACATCTAGTTCCAACCATTTTTCACGAACTAACTAAAAGGGCCAATCTTCATATTATTAATAGCGCTAAATGTGGGTCCTGCCGTGGAATTTGCCCAATGATAACGGTTTATTTTGAACAGCACATTTTCGAATAGTCTATCTATCTAATGGGTGCGGCTTATTTTAAGCCGCGAGTGAATGTTCTGATATAGCCACGTTTGAAAAATCGATATTTTTGGTGTAGAGCTGAAGTATTCTATCACCATAGATCATAATATTCGAAAATTTTCGAATAATCAAAGATTTTAGTTCGATTATTGCAAACTATGATCATAGGACTATTGAAATGAATCGTTGGATCGTGTGAGTCGAGTGAGAGCAATATTCTTTGGAGCTGATTTGATCAATTGAATCATAATAATTAAATCTTTTCACGTCTGACCTTGAAAATCTTTTTGAATTCTTTAATACATTAAGAATATTCGAATAATGATATGGATTTATCATAGAATAATATTTTGCTTTTTTTCGTACATTTGGATAAAATGTGCAATTGATTTTTTATTTAAAAATTGCATTTGGTTTTTATATATTTTGACTATCTTCCATACTAGATAAAATATATTATAATTATAATTTTATTTTTTCATAATGTATGAGAATATATTTTGACTATTTTTCATACATTTGGATAAAATTTGCAATTAATTTCGATTATCCTATATGTGATACGGCTTCTCAAAATTTTTAGGGTCAACATCCCCACCTTCTGTTTTGATGATTTTTGTCATCCTATATGTGACACGGTTTCTCAATATTTTATTAGTCGACATAATCCACTGTCTTTTGTTACTGTCACAGTGGAATGACACACTATTCTTTTGTTTAAAATAAAAAAATATCGTAACATTTCTTTTTACTATGTGTCGAATTCTTTTTTCTTAATTTAAATTTGGTTCAGATGTAAAGTTTAATTATTTACAGTGAAATCCTGTTTAAACACGTCCAGAATTCACGTTTTCCCGATATTTGCGTATTTTTTTACAATCCCTTTTTATTTTAATTCTTAAAGAGGACTGGGTGTATTCTTAAAAAAAACTATTTAGAGAATTAATTAAGCTAAAACCTTCTGGCTTATTCAATAAATAAGTTTGCATTTGATTTACCACGCCAGTAAATATTTGATTTATCACAAATGCAAAAGAAATCCCCCTGTTGAGGGCAACGGGCTTACAGCTAGTACATTATAGAAACGTCACCCGTTGAGGTTATGTTGTACAGTGCTGCGTCTGAACGAACTTTATTTGATTTTATTGGATGCAAAAATGCGAGTAAATTTAATTACTAATTTTTATAAGCTTTCTACAATTAAAATATAATTATTTTATCATCACTATGACAGCTTATTATTATACCATAGATAGTTCCAATATAACTTATTATGGTCTATGGTTTATTTTGACACCTGTCACATAGGGAGACCTTTTAAAGTCGAAAATAGATCTCTAAAATGACGCCCGATGAGTTGATGTCGACGAGTGCTGCCTATCATATTATAGTTTTAACTTATTTGCAAGTTGTATGAAGATGAACGACGTTGTAGTTAATTAACAATATGCTTTTATATGCTACGAAATGACATTTGGATAGTTGCTAAAATCACCGCCAGAGCGCGGTGATCATAGACAACCTACAAAGTTTCTATTAATTTTCGTTGCTGAATGCATGAAATAAGCAAAAGATTTTATGCGGAATTCACGCAATCGGCAGAAATTTTACCGAATGCGTGAAATAAGCAACGGGCTTGCCGATTTCACGCATTCAGCAAAATGTCTGCCGACTACGTGAACTAGGCAATTTCACCGATTCGGTGTAACATATATAACCGATTCTTATGAAGCATTCACTGCCCTCGCGCAGGTATTTTATGATGGCAACAATCTTAGTTGTGATACTGTAGAAGTTTAATATGTCCCATATGGAAGACCGGTGCGGACTATGAAAGGCTTTCTCATAATCTACAAAGCAACACCTCAGAGAATTGTTGAATTTGTTGCTTTGCTGAAAAAGACATCTGAGATTATGTATTTGATGCGGTCAAGATTGGCTAGGTAGCCAATTGGCCTGTTTTTTTTCTGACGATACTCATCATTGGCATCCTTATTCTCACCAAGACTATCTTTACCAAGACCTTGAGGCACGCTGATTAGTGTTATACCACGATAGTTGTCACAGCAGTCTTGTCTTGTCCTTTTTTGTGGAATGTAACCACCTTGTCGTTGAATCAGTCCCTCAGCGTTCTTGCCCCCCCACACTTTTCTAAGAAGTCGTTGGAAGGGGTGCAGAAACCCCTCCAGGCATCCACAATGAATACAATCCACGCCCAGTGCCTTGCCATTTTTTAAGTACTGCGCAGCTGAGGTGATCTCAGCATATGTCGGTGCATAGTAGGGAACATCTGTAAGTGTGGCTTCGTTGCGTATATCAAAGAATTTTACAAGAAAGCAGTGGTGTAGAAAGGGGTCCTGCCGCCCGGAACAGTCCTTGAATTTGCTGCCTGCAATGTTTTCTCGAATTTTGTTTTTAAATCACTTTTACTATTTTTATCTATGAACTAGGAGTTTTTACTACAGTTGGCTTAATTTTTTATGTATTAATATAATTTCTCGAAAAAAATTGTATTTGTTCTTGAAAATGCCGCCCCCAAAAATGTGCCACCCGGGGCGGTCCACCCCTGCCGCACCCCCATCACTACGCCACTGAGAGAGGGGAGTGGCTTAGCACCCCGCAAGATCATTTTAACACGCTCTGCTCTCAACTCTATCGCTTCGCTGAGACTTCAAATAGACCCCGTGGTTAATAATCGTAGCCAGGGCCGGCTCGTGGCGTGTGTGAAGTGTGCGGCGTACACAGGTGTACAGGCGCCGCACTAAGATTTTAGCACTATCCACTCATTTAGCTCTATTTTGAGAAGCGCCAAAGGCACCTTGCACTCAGGCGCAAAATTTTTCAAGCCGGCCCTGATTGTAGCCATACGTTCCGAATATCGAATGAATAAAAAAATCAATAAAAATACTTTCATAACGTTTCAATACTGTTCAAGATAAAAACAAAACCCCGTTTTTTACGACACAAATTTTACAGGACACTAAAAATATTCTAATATTATAAGATTTTTTTTGTATTGTTTTCTTAATATTTTGGCATTATGTATACTCTTGACCGACAATATTTTGTACAGAATAAATATTCCTTTTCAGTTTTTAGGCGTTATTATTCAAATAATTGTATTATTAACTTATTGTAAAATTTAATGTATTTCGTTAAAAAATAAATAAAACTGTTAAGCGACTTTAAACTGGTCATTGGCCAGTAATACGTTATAAACTTTTAACAGGCAGTCAAAAAGTTACCTGAACCACCACAGATAACAACAGTCTGCTTGTTTCGATTTGAGAATATTAAGTTGGTACAACTAGTTCTTCCTTCACTACTTGTTAAAATGGTAAGTTGACGTAAATTTTGTGAACTCTCCTAATCCATTTCTTTTAATTCAATCTGCGCGTTTTTAATACTGACAATTACTTTTGTCCACTAAATAGAGTATGTCCTATCGAATAAAAGGAAAGATTTTTCTGATTTTGGTGCTCGATAACCTCTTAGTGTAAATATTACACACATGTCAATTTGACCGATGTCTTTTACCATTGTGTTGCTTCATTTCAGTCTACCGCTAAAAAGAAGACCAGGAAGTTGAGGGGTCACGTCAGTCACGGCCATGGTCGTATTGGTGAGTTAAATTTTCCATAATATAGCTAAATGTCAAGTTAACTTGCAAACAATATGATTCTCTCCCTGAGGGCCCCTTTGCTGCTAAGGATCAGTTTACATACCTCATTCCTGCTTATGTTAAGTAATGTGGAGTCATTTTTTCAAGTTATAATGTTTGAATGTTTTAGGCAAGCACCGTAAGCATCCGGGAGGTCGCGGTAATGCTGGTGGTATGCACCACCACAGAATTAACTTCGACAAGTACCATCCAGGTTACTTCGGAAAGGTGAGTCCATGACATTTATTTACCATAGTGTTAGCGTAAACAGATCAAGATGATATGCCTATTGTTTGTTTTGGAAAAATACCCAGTGAAACTCCAATCCACTATAAGTAAAGTAAACATCTCCAAAATTTACTATATGCCGTTCATATCAATGCCACTGTGTGAAATTTGATTTCAAATAAGAAAATGAGGGAAACTGGTATTTTACTTCAAATTCAACATAACATGTCAAAAGGAACTTCACAAAACAAACCATAATCGAATTTGAAATAGTCACAGATTTTCTTAAAAGTTATTTGCATGAATTATCGGTTGGTTGGTTTTTTTTTTATTATTATTTTTCATATCCGGGCAACCAAGCATTTTAAAACTTTACGGTGGTCTCCTTGGTATTTACTCTATTTTTGTGTAAAAAACAGTTTTATGTAGTTATTGAACTCTGAATTTGCGATGATATTAGAGATTTATCAAATGCAACTTTCCGAATATTGTCATAAGCCTCTTACCTGATTACATTCTAGAAATGGTGGTAAATACGCTTTACAATTTGTTACTTTCTTTCTAACTGAAAGTTGTCTAGATACTGTAAAAAAATCTATTTCTGTAGGCAATTTTATTACAAATAGAAACATGCCAAATTTATGCGAAATATGGAACGGAACATCTTAGGACAAACCACTAAGCATATTTGTTTGATACGGTAGTGAGTTTTGTAATTTGCAAGAATTATTTGTTTCTATGATTTTAATGTTTTTTTAATATTGCATCCACCATTAAGATTTCGGGGTAACTGCATTGTTAATATAGGGATATAGTATATTTTCAGGTAGAAAAAGTGAAGCATGGTGAATGCCTCTTTAGAATATATTTGCCATTGTACACCAAACATCCATGAACTTGTGTTTAAATGTCGTAACATGGGATAGTATTCTGGAACTTTCTCATCAAAGTGGTTAACAACAATAAATTTGTGGGTATTTTTGGATTCTGCCACACATCCAGTAGGTTTACAATACATCACAGGCTATACATATGTTTGATTTGTAATGATGATTTATGAACGGGCGGTCGGAATGCACTGTACAAATGCATTTATAAATGTCGAATGTTCATTTCTGAACTTATGTCTGACTCAATTAATTTGTTTTCATTTTTGAGCAGCTCTAATTTTGTTTCATCATCCGTTTACAGGTTGGTATGAGAAATTACCACGTAAGAAAAAATAAGAATTTCTGCCCCACACTCAACTTGGATAAGATTTGGTCTCTCGTCAGTGACGACACCAGAACTAAATACAAGGCTGATAAAACTGGAAAGGCTCCAGTCATCAATGTCGTTAAATCAGTAAGTTGTCACGTCCTGTTACTAATATAAGATATTATTGAAAGCCCCAAAGTAATGTACAATTGGCATTTTAGTAAAATTAAAAAAAAAAAAATACAATTTATGTTGCGCATTTGAATTTTAATGCATCTCTTGATACAACAGTATGCTTTTTGAATTCACATAAAAAAACCAGTCACTATTATGATGAATAGATGAACGGGCGGTCGGAAATGCGCATTATTGTGCATGACGATTTGTTCTTTTCTGAATGGCAGTTTTTTTAAATTATTATTTTTATTACTTATAAATTCCTTCTTTCTCTCATGTTTAATATTTGTTTACAGGGTTATTACAAGGTTCTTGGAAAGGGAAAGCTGCCCAACCAACCCGTCATTGTCAAAGCCAAGTTCTTCTCAAAGACAGCTGAGAGGAAGATCAAGAAAGTAGGAGGTGCCTGCGTCTTGACAGCATAACATTCTAATCTTAAATAAACTATAAAAAAAACCATGATTTTCTTTTTATTTATTCACCCCTTCAAATTATGAGATAAATATACCACTTCCTATACATAAATAATATAGTGATAAAACATAATTTTTTGTGAACAATATCAGATTTTTGAATGACTGTTTTGGGCTTGTTTGTTTTATTGGGCTGCTGGTTGAATATCACTGAACTAACAGTTCTCATAGAAAAACTTCTGTTGGGATATCCACTTGGAGGCCAATTGTAGTTTTGACAATTGTACTAATTTTATGATCGAACCTTCTCTATACTGGTTAGTGATGAGTATTTCACTCTTAATTGTTACTATAGCAGTCTATCTTTCAAGCAATACTTTGCATCCATGATCCCAAATATAAATTTCTGCCTTTGCACTAAAGCATTGGAAATAGGAGCAAAGGGGGGGATACAGTGACCCCAGGCATATTTGCATTGCGCTTCAATAAGTAGCTAAAAATTACAATAAATGTGCTTGATATTGGTATTAAGTGAATTGTGGAATGAAGAATATTGCACCTTGCTAGGAACTATAGGAGTTAATTAAAAAGATATTTGGCACCAGCAAATTTATTTCTTTATTGATCTAAAGTCGTTACCTAGAAACTAACAGTGAGATAAAATGGAACTCGCAATTTTGAGATGAGTGGCAATTAATTGCTGAAAGCATAAGTCTACATAATGAAAAGCTGAGATAGATATTGCGAAAAAACCAATGGATGCCATTAGAAATCAAAATCCATCTTACGTTTATTTAAATTGTCCTGCAATCAAAGCATCAGTAATATACAGTGGTGGCTTGTGACCTAAAATCTTGGGTGGGCTAGAGAAAAGTTTAGCATTGCATACTATTTACGAAATTGTGCATGTTTTTATATAAGCAAATTGACAAATATTACGACACTACTGCAAAGCATAAATTATTATTTAATAAAATCAAAGCTAATGTAAGTATGAAATAATAGAATAGTAAAAAGAATAACCTCAAATGAAGTGAACTACCATGTTTTGTTTCATACAATACAACTTGTCTCTGAATACAATGAACTCTGATGTTTACTTATTAACGAACAGAGATTGGTAGGAGGGATTTTTTTATCTATGGGGGGCTAATTTGAATAAGCCCGTGTGACGTATTGACTGTAGCTGTATACCAAAACGCAATCGTGTACAATTAGATGACGTTTCCGTTATAAAATACACACGCTTTATAGTTGTGCTTGATTGTGCCCCAGTGTAAACAGTGTTGCAAAAAAGCATTTGCTTGAGCTCTGACTAATTTGAAAATAATCCGAGCCAGGTATTGCCAGACTGACGTCACGTTGCCTGTTCTGTATGAAGTATGTATAGAGCCATTGCTTCTAGTACAGTGGAACCTCGATCAACCGTTCTCGCATAATACGTTTTCCCGGCTGGACCGTTTATTTTTTATAGTCCCGTCAAACTCCCATAAGAACAATGTTAAATAATCCCGCATTGACCGTTCCCCGATTTACCGATTTCCTCGATAAACCGTCTAAATATTTTGGTCCCGTCACAAATATTATCCTGATTGACCGTTTTTATTGCATATTTCTCCATATCTCAGCAAGTAAATTTGACAGCCGAGTGCAGGTGTTATGTCTAGACACGTTGGAATGCACTGTACATGTTAGACGCATTGGACGCTTGTGCTATTTTTTTTGGGTTGAAATCCACCACACGCGTATTATTGTTTATGATGCAAATGTAGAATTGTTTAAAATTCATGATAATAATAATTCCTGTACATACAAACTTTTTGGTCGCGTAGCTGGATTCGTACAAGTCAGTTGCGTTCAATATTGCCTCACATCTCGTATCATTTTTTTTTCCAAATTGAAACTAAAATGCCGCCACCCATAAAGAAAACTAAAACTCAGCTGAGAAGAAGAAGGAAAATCGCTGAAACCTCGATGTTTTAAGAATATAAAAACACTTCCCGTAAAATACCACGCCAACAAGAAGGCATGGATGAACACCGATATTTTTATGGCTTTCTTGAGGAATTTCGATTCCTCAATTAGTGCTCAGGGGCGTAAAATACTACTATTTATAGACAATTGTGCCGCCCATCTTCGAGATACTTCATTTCTTAAGAACATCAAGGTAGTTTATTACCCTCCAAATTGTACCAGTGCTTTACAGTGACAGTGAGCTAGCTACCTGTGGCGTTGAAACAATCGAGTCATTATGTGATGCAACTAATGACAGCAGTGAAGAAGAAGATGGCGAAGACCATAATACCGAACCTATTCCGACATTTACACAAGCATTATTGGCCTTCGAAAAAATAAAATTATTTTTCTATTCCAAAGCAATCGATGAATCCGCTCTTAGAAAAGTACGCGAGTTTGAGGCGTCTTTGTTCCGATTAAAGTGCCAAACAACAAAGAAACAAACTAGCATAAAGGACAGTATGTACAAGTAACTAATAAATAAATGTTTTTTTAAGATTTTACTTGTTTATTATTATTTGAAGCTTTCCCGCATTCACCGTTTCCCGCAATTACCGTTTTTTTTCCAGGATCCCTTGGAAAACGTAAAATCGAGGTTTCACTGTATATTATATATACCATTGCTTTTTTTATGCCGGCTCGGCTTAAAATCGTAATAGAAAACACAATTGAGAGTATTATTGTAGTCTTATATTGACAGAGGAAAATCAAAATAAATATATTTTATAAATTTGTGAAAGGTTAGTTATGTTTAGAAATGTATTTATTTTGTTCAGCGGCCGAATTGCTGTCCATTTTTATTAAGTCATCTAAAGTTTTTTTTCTACACATTTTGGGTGAAAAATTACAGGTCGGGCTAAGCCCACCTAGCCCAGTACGTAGAACTGCTACTGATAAATTTTATTATTTTACAGTATAAGTGATTCTATAATTTGTAATTTGTAAATTCTTTTCAATGTCAATTGTTTACACCTTTTCATTTCAATTTATTTTTGTATAAATAGCACTGTTTATATATATTTCATATCAGTTGACAATGCTCGCAATGTGCGAAACCGGTCCTGACCTTTTAAATAAAGTGGAATAAAGTACAAAGGAACAATAACTTACATTATTATATTTGTAATGATTTGTTTACATATTTTAACCTTAAAAAAATCTTTTGTTCATTTGCAATAAATAATAAAAATAATGTGACTGCCAGAAATAACTGATAAACATGTTAATATCAGAAGAAATAATAAAAATTCACTAAAAAATATGAGCATGGCAATGAGATGACAGAATAATTTGCTGTTCCGGTATGGCAATGCTAATCAAAAGGTTTTAGTGAAATGCTCAATTAAAAGCCAATCGATTGAATTGGGGACTTACATTAAAAACTGATTCACTCCTCATTGTTTTATTATTATCAATGAAAGTGTACAAAATCAAAGAATATTTTATTGCATATGCGGGGGCGGAGGTGGGACAGGCATTAGAGGAGGAGGTGGTGGTACAGGGTTAAACATGGGTGGGCGTGGAGGGGGAGGGATTCCCAAGAGGGGTGGTGGAGGCATTGGAGGGCGCATTCCAGGTGGAGGGAGTAATTTAGGCACTTGCTGCTGTCGGATCATTTCCATCTTGAAGGCGAACTGTAGGAAAAATTGCTTTGTGTCCTTGTTCCAGTGTGTCCAGAACTTCGTGTCATGCTTTTCTACCTCACGACTGGGCACCTTGAAAGCGATCGTTTCATATGGCTCTGCAGCGAAAAGGAGATATTGCCATTTGCGATCTGGAGGTTCCACTTTTTGCTCATACGCTGACATGAAACGATGTCTTGGCTGGATAGCTTCAGATATTTCTAAAACGATAAAGACTTGCTTTTTACCATAAAATTTATTACTATTTCAGCAGAATTTGTTTCTTACGCAAAAACTTTTTTCAACATAAAAACAGACATTTAATGAGTATCAATGCACAGATGAATTTAAATATTTTTACAATGATAATGAAAAATATTTTTTATAGTAAATTTTGAGAAATTAGTTGCCTGTAAAACCATAAACACAACAATATTCGTAACTCATAAATGACAAATTCAGACTAAGTGTAGATTTACCGATTTATAATAATTTAACACATTACTGAAATCGTGTTTTTTTACAAATCCGGCATGCATCCGGCATGCGTCCGCCACTATTATCCGAAATCTCCAATGCACCCGTTACTGAAATAAGCTTAAGAACCCCTGATATACCTGGATAGTCAACTTGGAATAGCAGACTTTGCTGTCCACTCTCGGGATCTCTTTGTTTTGTCACTCTGTAACCGGGCCTTCCGATCTTGACAAACTTCTTAGGCTCTACTCTGGGTTTTTCAGGAGCCAATTGTTGAGGAGCTTCCTTGGCTTCCATAGCAACTCTTCTGGCCAAGTTAGCCTGATGCTT
This sequence comes from Himalopsyche anomala, assembly GCA_031772345.1. Taxonomy (NCBI): domain Eukaryota; kingdom Metazoa; phylum Arthropoda; class Insecta; order Trichoptera; family Rhyacophilidae; genus Himalopsyche; species Himalopsyche anomala. The sequence continues at coordinate 27,711,991 of CM062827.1, forward strand.
CTTTCCTTGAGTGTGAGCGAGGTAGCTGCCCTCATTGTTATGCAATGTGAGACAAAGTTTGCATTCATAAGATCCTGTAAATTTAGTGACAATGTGATGTGGGAGAAATATTAACATAATTATAAATATATTTGACAACTCATTTCACTGCCTTAGGCATGATTGTATTTTTCCGCCCTTAGGCATTTGGCTGCCTCTCCAGATCAACAGCGTGCACGTAGCGTCGGCACAGTGTCTGATTGTAACACAGCCACCTGGTGTATAGTATTACTAGTTGGATGATGATATTGTATGCATAGATAGTCTAATTCTCTAATGCTTCAAGGCAGATTTCAAATACAGAACATAATGTATCAAGCGGTAAATATGCTATACAACATGCTGCTCTTTTTCTTCCTATAAAAAATACTTAATCCTGCTAAAAACTATACAATTCACTGGGAGGCTTAATTGCGGATATGAAAATATCAAAAAACCTTAAATTTAAATTATATAAACCGACAAAGTATGCGAATCAAGAAATATTTTTACAAAAATTCGTCACTATTTTCTCTATGGTTACATTTGATATGTTGTGCTGACTTCTTCATACTGATATTATATCCGTATTTCACATAAATAATCGGTTACCCTGATTCCCATGTATACATTTTTTTATTTGAAATTAAATTTCCTACAGAGCTGCATTTCGTTTATTTTCAGGTAGAAAAAGAGTAGCATGTTTTAAAGGATATTAACTGTAGAAAATAACGTAAATTTGTCTTATAGTGTGTCGTGGATTATTTCGGCGATAAACTTCACATTGAAAGCTAAAACCAACTCCATGATTTAAAATCTATTTTTTAAAAATGACAACTACTTGCTGTGCATTTCGGGAATAAATTCAATGTTTAATTTGTTAAGAAGATGTGGACAATGTAACGAAGCCAAAACATTTCATATACGATGTCGAACTTTCCATACTAAAATGACACCCATAAGACAAATTTACCGAAAATTATCTCAGAATGTGAAACTGTGGTTAAAAAAAGAAAACAATGTTACCTAAATGATTTTTCATAAAATAGGGGTCTTTATTAAGGTCGATTGTTTCTAATGCTAAGAGTCTCAACCTTTCCCTTCGGTCCCGGTTGCTTTCAGACCAGGAGGCCACACCACCGCCTCCCGTTTTGCCTCCTGGACGATTTTGGAAATCCATGATTCAGCTGAAAAGACAAACGATTAGTATTAACTATGTTTCCTTTAATACTTATATCCAGGGTTGAAGATTTCTGCGGTTGTGTGCGAGGCGCCTAGACAAACTAAATCTAGTTCAATGGATAGTGCTAAAATCTTAGTACGGCGCCTGTGCGCGCCGCACTCTTTGCACACGCCACGAGCCGGCCCTGCTCATATCATACAAATTTTAAGGTTAGTTTGAAAATAATGACTGCATTTTAAATGCTAGCTTTATACTTATAAATATCAATATAAATAATAATTATAAATACCGGTTTATAAAAGCGTTTTTTATTTTAAGTTGTTTTCGTAATCTTTATTTACATCTTCATAAATCCATTAACAAAAGGCTTCGGATTATAACGCCTCAAGCTGTCACAACTTAGTTTACAATACGTTCAGAGACAATACTAAATACGTTGTTAACGATGTTTCGATCATAAACAATAAACATATATCAATAGACATTGTTTTTTATTCAACTGGCTATAACTATCTTTTCAGTCTATTTAATCACTCTATTTCTAAATGATTAATAAAAGAAAATATTGTTTATATTTTTTGCATAAATATATAGAATTTAACATGGCTAAAACAAAATTCGACCTCAGATATAGACAGATTGGTTATCTGAAAAAGTTGAATTGAATAACAGAATATCAATCATAGACAATATAACAATACGTCAATCTCGAATGTCACTGAAACGATAATATAATATCTTGTCATAGAATGGATAAGAATTTTTAATTTCTAGTTTTAATTACGGACGGATATAAATTTTTGGAATCATGCCTCATTTAAGCGAAATATTCGCAGAGTTTCAGGAGCACCTAAACAAGGAGCAAGCTGTCAGAGATGTAAAATAGCCTTTCTTTACCAAACATACATTTACCGGTCTTTAACTTAAAGAATTAAATCATTGACAGTGGTGTTTAAAAGCTCTTATAAATTCCTAGAAAAGTGAAGACTACTCATCATTTAAAGAATATTTAGTGTTGTCTCCGGCAAAACAATAATAATATACCAGCGAATTGAGTAAAGCGCATATCTTCAATGCTCCTAATAATATTTTAACATTTTTATAGGCTATAAAGAAGATTGTTACTGATATTGACACTGCAGCACGAAAAATCGCAACAATTTTACAATCAATACATCATGATGAAGCTGGCAGTAAGATATTTTATTTTAATTTCAGATTATCTCTTTCATGCCTTTGCTCATTCTGATATATTTGTGGATTTAAATTTCAGTCATCGATGCATGCTATAAGGCTCGTGGAATTTTTGAAGATGTCAGGGTGGGATATGCCCAACTGAGTCAAGCTTTTCCTCTAGAAGATTATTACAGGTTTGTAATTTCAATAACTACTAGCTATTTATTCCGTTTATTATGGGAGAAGATATGACCTGCAATACAACCCTATTTGGAATTTTAAAAATCAATCAGTATTCCTTTAGTAGAACTCCATTATAGTTAGCTTAAAAGTCAAAAAGTATATGATTCCACAAGAACTATTTTGGCATTATGTCATCTTCGGAACAATGCTTAAACAATTTTTTATTCGATCATAGTCATCATATTTTATGATATAACCTGGGAGGCGTTAAGTCAGGTGTTTTTCCAGAGTCTTGAGACACCAAAATCTTCAAACTCCGACTCATTTATAAAATTGATGTGTTTTCAAACCACAAGAGTCCAAAGTGTTTCTACTGCATGCTAGGCTGACTAATAATGATCTAATGGTATACGTATTAATAAAAATAATAAAACATTTTTAGTACTATTTCCACATAAAATCTATTGGATCAGGACCGGTTTCGCTCATTGCGAACATTATCAACTGATAAGAAAAATATATAAACAGTGCTATTTATACAAATTTAAATTGAAATAAAAGGTGTAAGCAACTATTAACCGGATGGCTGCCACAAGCGTCTTAAGGCGCGAACATTTCCGTGAACGGTACGCCAATCATACATAAAATGACGTCTTCGGACGCACGCTTTGAACGGGATTTTACTAACGTAAATCAATTATGTTAAACATACAACTGTGTCGAACACACAACGACATCTATTGGGAATATCGTCCTATACTCACAATTGAAACAGTTTTCGTTTTTACTACTTGAAATGATTTTTAAAATAAGTCTGTCTCCGAGTATGAAGATGGCGCAAAATTCAGGGGTGGCAGTCATATTATCTATAGAAGACTATTAATTTTCTGAAACTTAGTGTGTGTACATTTTAAAAATTAAACTCAAATAAACAATTACTTTTGAAATAATATTTAGTTCGCGTATTTTCTATGACAAAATTTGTGACAACCCTGATGTGTCATAAACATTTAAACATTGTTATTATGTATAAATGGCGGCACAATCGCATCGTCATCGGCGCACTCTTCATTTATTTGGTAAGTTTTAACAAATAAACTTTAAAACATTTTCAAAAACGATAAATTAAAAAATATATATAATTGCAATTAAACTCGTGGCGTGCGAGGTACCGCCATACATACACCTGCTGGCAGTTAAAAGGTTAACAATGAAAAGGATTTACAAATTACATTATAATTACACAAAATTAAATTGCTTAACACCTATAACATACAATTAAAATATCATCAAAGACTAATAAATATAAGTGGCAAATGATGTCAATTATAAACCCAATTAAAATTTGGGAAATTTTTAACAAAGTGAAACTGCATTACCAAAGTAAATGACTTAATGATGATTTTGTGTTTTTCCTGCTTCCAAGTAATGAGTCTGTATACTTCAATAAAATCAACATATGATCCAATAAATTTTATGTGGAAAAAGTACTAAAAATGTTTTATTATTCTTATTATAATGCCATTCCACCAAGTATTGACAGTGAATACAGAAAAATTGGTATACATATTGTCGTCTGAGCACTGTACTGGGACATCTAAAAATAGGTGTTTTTAATAGAAAGATTCCTTCTCTTTCAATAATGTTAGTGCTGTGGTGGGATATCTGTCATAAAGAGAAAAATCTCTTTTTATTTTAGATAAATCACTTAAGCATTTTTTTTAAATAAGCACAGCATTGCATAGCATCCAAATACTGAATTTTTTAGATGTCCCAGTATAGTTTTCAGGTGACGATACATGTAAGTTAAACGGAAATTATTGAAAAAACTCAATTCAGAGTCGGAGTAGATTTTTAATTTAGTCGTTTTTTTTTACCCTCATTCACAGCCCTGGTTATAACTATGATTGAACTATATGAGGCTATTATTTGCACACGCTGCTTGTTCCAAAATTAGTGATAGATGAACGTTGATATGTAATTTAGTACATAAAAATACATTTTAAAAGTATTATTAGAAAGCAGTCCCACACCTGGCTTGATAACATAAAAAATATCATTCCAAAGTAATGTAACACTAAAAATACTTTTTAAATGTATATTGTTTTACAAAATGAAATTCAAAATTCCTTTTCAACCATTTTGGAAATAATAATAGCTTCATATAGTGTATTTACATAAAATTCAAAAAGTAATGTGAAGAAAATAGTGTGAAATCTTTATATCCATATTTTTTTTTAATTTCACGTAATTAAATCATTAACTATTTTTTACGTCATTATAAAAAAAATATTTTAGTCACATAATTGTTAAACTGTCAGAGTACTAACTAAGATCATAACTTTCTTATGTTAAAGGTATAGAGATCATTGGAGGAATGTTACAAAGAGTCTGTGCTTTTCTGCAGCTCTCATAGTTTGGCTTGAAGCTGGATTCTTAATTTCAAGAGAAACTACAGCCGAAATATTGGGAGGTGAGTGTCAGATACTTGGCTTTTTATTTGGGTGAAAACTATTTGATAATATATTTGACACTGCCAAGAGTTAAGCGAATTTCGGCATCGCCATGCTTTATATGAGAGTAGACATAGCTTAAGAACTTTAAATGAATAATTGTATTAACACTTATTTAGTTTGGATGGAGGTTATATCAATAAAATTAAAAAATATACACCAACAATAAGATTCTGTATCTTAAAAGTTGTGATTACACCGCAACATGTTTTTATCATTTTCTTAGTACCAAAAAAACTGATTGCAATTGCCTTGCTTTTAGTTAAATCCAAAGAGGAAGACGGTTTTCATCTTGACATTGAAGAATTCCTGATGGGATTGTTGGATCTGTCTTCAGAATTGGTTAGTAATTTATAACTATTGTACTCTATTTCATTTTCTTTCTTTTAGGAATTCATATTAGGTTTTTTGTCAGTTTTAATTCATCGGAAGTTTGTGCTGAAATATGAAAGACATCATATAATCAATATTTCAAAACAAAGAATCATTTTACATGAAACCTGTTTGGCGATCAATGTGTTGTAGCTTAATTCATTATTTGTAATTTATCAATACTGATTAAGCTATCAAATTTAATTTAATATTTAATTATATCTTTTGATATTCCTTACAACAGGCTCGTCTCGCAGTGAATTCCGTAACACGGGGAGATTATTCTAGGCCGTTGCAGATATCGCAATTTGTTCTGGAATTGAATGCTGGCTTCAGGTTTGTAATAATTTTCTCAATATCATTAAAAACACATTTTATTCATTGTTCTTATTGTCATGTAATAAATTTGTATATTTTTACAGGTTGCTCAATCTGAAGAATGACCATCTAAGGAAAAGATTCGACGCCTTGAAATATGATGTGAAAAAAATTGAAGAAGTTGTCTATGATCTCAGTCTAAGGGGATTGATTCCAGGTCAAGAAAAGCCGTCCATTGAAGGTGCATGATCGTCAGTGGCGGTTCCTGACCTGAAATCTTGGGTGGGCTAGAGAAAAGCATATTTCCACTTCACTTTATACATTAATCTACAAGCAAATTAACAAATATTACGACACTACTGCAATGCATAAATTTTTATATAATAAAATCAATGCTAATGTAACTAAGAAATAATAGAATAATAACACGGAATCCTTAAATTCGTCTCTTTCAAAGTGAAATAACAAGTACCTACTAAAAGCAGTATAGAACTGTCACTTGCTGTCACTGAAAGTCAATACCTGTCACTTTCATACAATACAACGATATTGGTTTTGTGTTTCAATGCATAAGTATGCGTAATGGGCTGAATCAGATCAGCCCCCAACGATCAACAGAAGTTCGACAGACTGAAACACTATCCTTTGTGTTTGATGACGTTTCCGTACATACAAATACAAAAAAATCTAATCGTGCTTGATTGCGCCCTAGTGTAAAGAAATATTGCATGATATTGTCTGTGGTTGCGGGCATGAGGAATTTAGCCCCTGAGTGGTGTTGCCAGTGACGTAACGTTCCTGTTCCCTGTGAAGTATTTATAGGGTTATTGTTTTTTTATGCCGGCTCAGTTTAAAATTGTAATACAAAACACAATCGAGAATATGATTGTAGGTAGACGTAACATTGTCTTATATTGACAGAGGAAAATTAAAACAAAGATATTATATTCATTTGGGAAAGGTAAGTTACGCTTATAAATGTATTTATTTTGTTCAGCGGCCGAATTGCTGTTGATTTTTATTCAGCCATCTAATGTTTTGGGTGAAAAATGCAGGTCGGGCTTAGCCCACCTAGCCCAGTACCTAGAACCGCCACTGATGATCGTACAGTAATAATTATCTAAGCAATACAATGGTCGGAGCTTTTTAGCGTTACTATATAGCGCTGATAAAGCACCGATCTGTGAGTAATTTAAAATAAAAAACTTAAGCACTGATTTCTAAATTATTTACTCCGAAAGTCATCAAAAATTTGAAGGATGGTATTTAAGACATCAAAAACACCTATGCCTTCGAACAGAAATCTTTTTGATTTTCCAAGAAGTTAAAAATTGTTACACACAAAAAAAACATATTTTAAATAAGTGCTAAGTGTATGCTTGAGACGCAGCGCAGTGCAACTAATAGCAGCGCAGATTTTGTATTACATACACTTATGCATCTGCCCTGCGCTGCGGTCTGTTGTGAACCCAACACAGATTTCTGTGTTTATACTAGTCGATGGGTGTGTTCTTTTAGTAACGCCACAAAAATGTTAAATTAATTGAATTTGTTTGTGCAAACTGAACTTTGTTTATGGGATACTACTCATGTAGACTACTCTTAAAAATCATCAAGAGTTATTGTGGATTGTTGTTATTCATGTCACTTGCATGGCCGGTGATTTACAGAGCTGAATTAGTATCTTTTTTTGCACAGTGGTAGGTTTTTGTATTGAATGATGTACAGATTATTGAAATTTTATTTACTGAGAACCAAGTTCTATTTATTACTCGTTAAAAATTAACAATTAAATTGTAAAGAAATGTATATTTTCAAATTATGCCTTTTGTGTCATTCATGACACTTGTGTGACACAGCTATCACAGCATACGCTGATCGCACATTTCTGCTTTGCCTGCCTGCAATTCTGTGCTGTATTTCAGCATACGCTTAGCTTAACACTAGGAAAGGATTAGTAAGATAATTGGATCACAGCATACAACTTAAAACACATAGCCATAAAACCCACATACTAACTGAACAGGGCCAATTACTAGGTGTATTAGCTTAACCAAATATGGCAGAATACAAAATTTGGATTATTTAAAAGTTCCATCAATGACCCTCAGTTAAGCATTAAATAAAACCGCATCATAGAATCATCCATTATTTGAATTACTGAGCTGGTAACTTTCTTTCCACATTATTTTTATGAAACAATTTCAAAGTCAAATTTGAATCATTCAAGTCTATTCACTCCCACATTTTAGTCAGTATCAATACGGGTCTAGCTTTTTGGTATCTCCAGGTGTTAAAGTGCACGGATGAACTGCCGCTTGGTAAATACTAGTCGTGTATATCAACTGTGGAAAGGAAAAAATTTGTAATCCATTTTTTTTTTAAAGAAAACAAAGAAATAGTTTTAAATTTTTTTTATTGGTGGAGCAGTTAAAAATACAGTTTAAAATAAAATTTAAGGAGCAGCCCGACCTCTGCCATATCCTCCTCTCTGAAACAGAAAGATAATACACATTGAACAATCATATTATTACCGATAACTACTTTACACATGATAATTAGGGATAAGATTAAATTAAATAATTTGAAGTTGATAAAAAGGAATATTAATTGGAAACAAGCATTCTGATTTTACAATCAAAATTATTTCATTGATTGATTGAATTGGCATAAACTTCCATAAATAGATTTCTATTTTTAATCATATGAATTTTATTTGGATAGGATAAAAAAAAATCTACACAAGTTACTGTTAGAATTAGTAAGTGCAACATTCCAACTAGTCTTTCTAAGAACAGGTCAAGTTGAGCGGATTTAAACATTCTTGAATGCCAACCAAAATTATGTTTAAAAAATATATGAACTCACGAATTCAAGATCTCCGGTGCCAGCTCCGACATCGGCCTTCTTATCTCCGGAGGATTGTGGCGCGGGTGCTCTCCTGTAGGCGGTTCTGTCTTCACCACCTCCGCGACCTCCCTCTGGCCGTCCGCTGCCTGGGGTACGCATGCGGTTCATTTCAGGTCGGGCGATTCTCTTGAGAGTCGCCGGGACAATCTCTGTTGGTAGGTGGAGGTATGCCCTCAGGTATTCGATACCTTCATTGGTGAGATACCTAAAAACGACGGAAGTAATAAAAAAAAAGGTCCAACTATATTAACCTTTAGAGTGTGGACGTACATGGACGTCAACGGAATCTTTCGCTAGAAGAGTATGGACGTACTTTTAACATAACACAGTATTATCTGTCTGCGAGCTTATATAGGTTCCATATATGACTTGTATTACAATCTGTAGACATTTGAGCCCGTTTCTAAACCATTTAAAAATAGATTTCAGCTTTAAAAAATGTAGAATTAAAGTTTTTAGTTTTTGACAGGTTGCCGTGTGACATCATAACGGACTTTCGTAACATACATCGCAAACCTTAGAATTAAGCGCGTAAAATTGCTAATAAGTTTCTTGTGATTTATGACAGTTCTTCTGTGTTTTACTGTGGTTTCTTAGCTTTTTTGCGCTATTAAGTGATTGTTAACTGTCCGAAATTATTTTCACTGCATTTTCTGTCTTACCATATTCAAAAGTGATTTGAAGTGTATATATTGTGTTTTTTGTAGTGAAATTTGTCATATCTTTTAACGTGATTGTATAGTATATTATCGTATTTTAACGTGATTTTAAAGTTTGGTAAAAGTGTTAAGAGCTAGTCATGGATTATTTCAGCGAAAAACTTCATAAACTAAGCTAAAAACAACGCCAAGATTTAATGAAATTCTCATGAACTATGAAAATGAAGAGGAAACATTGATACAGTGGTGTAGCATGGCAGGGACAGACCAGGCGACATTTTCAAAAATATGTATATTTTTTGAGAAATTTTATTTATAAATAACAAAAAAAATAAGCCACCCTAGTGAAAACTATTAGTCCATAGATTAAAAGTGCTTTAAAAACAAGATTAGAAGAAATTTTGGGGGCGGCAAATTCAAAGACCGCCCTGGGCGGCATGACTCCTTCCTATACCACTGCATCGATAAAATGATGTTATTTTATAATATATATTTTTTTTATTTTATAATTTTTTTTTAAATTAAAAAAAAAATATTTGACATTACAGCTTTCGCCAATGCGTCAAATATTTTCAAGTTGAAAGATCATACGAGATATACTCGACGAGAATTTTTGAAAGTCACCTGAAATTAATTCAAGGAGAATTGACTTCACAAACACCCATGTCTTAGATCTCAAATTAAAATTGAAAAAATTCAATTTGACATTGACCTCACCGGGAATCGAACCCGGACCCACCTGATCGGAAGAGCAAGCTCTTACCAACTAGACCAAAGCGGGCGACATTATATCGATGGAATATGAGTCTTCTTCATCTGATGACGACGAGGAGCCAGAGACATAACCTAGCGATAAGCGCTGTCGGGAAGAAATGAGGATTTGGAACAGCTCTAATTTCACTACAACGCTTCATAATTTTGTCAAACTTTGAATCCGGAATCAAAAATAGAAGGAGACAACACTGATCTGGAATTTTTTCAGCTAATTTAACAAAAGAAATTTGAGACACGATTGTCATCAAAACAAAAATTTATGCCACAGCTGTTTCCCAAAAGTCGTCCAAAATGAAGAAGTGGGCTAACACGACAGTGCAAGAAATGCATGTTTTTCTGTTCACCATTATTTTGAGGAGCTTGATTGAGAAAAACTGAATAAAAAATACTAGATTGTATAAAAGGCTAAACTTTATTTTAGCATATCAAAAACATTAGGTTACGAACCGGCCCTGGGTTTTATATAACGTAGTTTATGTTTATTTTTATATTTTCATTTTTCAAGAAGTATTTGGTATTTTTTAAATTATTATTTAAACGTATTTGTGAATACGTAAGGTTTGTGACCCCTGGATTCAGCAAACAGCTTTTCAAGGATAAAATCTATAAATATTAACTTACGTTTTTTTTTAAATATTTTTACATCATTCCAGCAGCTATAACACATATATTCATTGGAAAAAAAGGTCACACAAATGTCATTTTAAAAGAACTCACTCCTCACAGTAAGTTCAGTACAGATTTATTCACTCCTCCAGATTATAAACGTTGTTACTTTACAGACGTTGCCATAATTTCTAGTCAACCCTTTGAGCAGAGTGGTCACACAGGTTTGTTTATCTAATATCTATTGCCATTCTCATATCTTTAACCTTTAGAGGAGTGAATAAATTAGAACAAACCTTACTTTGATTTACTGCCCTTTCTTAACATGACAATTTTGCAACTTTTCCCCAATGAATATATGTAATTCATACTTAGAGCATATATATGCTTACAGACAGACACTCCTGTGTTGAGTTTAAAGTACTTCCATACTCATTTACAGAAAAAGGCCTAAAGGTTTTTTTTTAAACCATGTCCGCTCCCAACGTGGAGCATATGGACTCATAATGGAGTTTATCTCAACAGAAGTGTTTTTCTACGAGAACTGCTTGTTACTCAGTTGCTCAACCTCTCTTTTTCCAAAGAGAGTAGGGATAGGATAGGGTTAGGAAAGGATTAGTGGTAAGCTAATCGCTCTCGATACGTTCCCGTTGATAGGATAGGATGGATGAGGGGGGAATTCAAGACATCACATACATCCATGCCTTTGAACAGAAATTCATAAATCAATTGAAAAATCAATTTATAAAACCGTCCGTACCGGGATTTGAACCCGGGCCCTCAGTAGTCGAAAACCAACAACGTTGACCACTTGACCACAACGGCGCCTAAAGGTTAATGGATTATTATTTTTTCTTCCAATATGGATACTACACACATCCATCAATGAATTATCGGCAGTTACACTACTTTTTATTTCTTGGGAAAAATCTATAGCCATGAGCAGCGTTCTCTCTAAGCTGTGCATCACGCATAGCGCGCGCAAATTCATTAGAAAAGAGCGCACAAAAGTTACACCAGCAGAATAAATTAATTGTCATTATATAGTGTTGTTAATTATTGTCATCATAAAAAATTAACTATTTCGTTAATTAAGTTTAAATACCGTTGTGGCGCACATTTTTTAAAATTTCCTTTCAAAGTTGCACAGCCAATGTATTTTGCGCACAAACCCTTCGGAAAATTAGAGGGAACATTGGCCATGAGCAAAAGAATCACTTTTGGTTTTATTCTTTTCCCAAAATCATTGTCAATCTCTGGAAAATGGTAATATTCGGAAACAAATATACAGCCATATATTTTTCAGTTTTATTCCCTTCCTAGAATCATTTTCAATAAAGCAGCGATTTTCAACCTGGGAGGCGTGGGCTATTTGCAAAGGGAGGCGTGAACAGACCAAAATATGTATTTATCCTTTAAAACGTGTCTTTATTACTATACGAAATAAAGTATGGGGAGGCGCAAAGATATTTTTTGTCTTCATAGGGAGCAAAGAAACGTAAAGCTTGGAAACCACTGCAATAGAGACCACATATGAATGCAATAAAAATTTAGAGCCGAATTGAAAGCAAAACTTATCCACCACTCAAAGGCTAAATACACGAATTTAACTAAATATGAGTGATCACTATGAATAGACATTTTTAAAAATATAATCATGGTAGACAAGCTGTACACAACTAGGGAAAAAAATTTCAGCTTCTCTGAATATAGAAAAAATGTTTCTCTTGCTACATCTTTGCTAAGAATTGTGGAATGGATAGACGAGGCTATTACTAACTCGGCTCATTTCAAAATGTTAAAAAATGAAACTTGAATTTCATTGTAAAAAAAAGTATTTTTAGTTTTACATTACTTTGGAATGATATTTAGCATGTAATCTTAAGTACTACTAAAATTTATGTTTTATTTAGTAATTACGTACATGGATCATGTTTTATCAAATAATATTCTCATTTCTTTAATCTTTAATGCAAATAAGAAAGGAACATCAGACCACGTTCGATTTCTCTTTAAAATTACCAATATGGACAGAGGTCACAATATGCATGGTAAAATATTTACTGTAAAAAGATGTCACGAAACATAAAGTAACACTAGGTTCACTTGTTTAAACTAGTCAAGAAAACAAACAGCTTGGCCTGATGTAAACATTCACATAATAAGTCCTTTCCAGTACCATATTGGTCAGCTGAGTACGGTTAGACTGCGAGAACATGGTATTTTAATGCTCACTTGTTTACGTGGATGTAAAAACAATGTTTCCCATTTCACTTCAATCATTGAATAACAGTTCTATTCGACGACCACACACAGCAGATCTAGATTACTAACAATTTCAATTTGAACATTACGTGAATAATGGAACAAATTTTGTCCATCACTGCCAATTGGTGTTCCATTACCAAAAATCAACAAGTGATTGAAAAGGAAAAAGTACTCACCAGTAAAAGTGCCTCCATGCGAACTGTTCCTTGACGTATCCTCGTGATTTTAAGGATTGCATGGCTTTGATTACGTGTAAATTGGGAATCTGTTCAAGTTCGGGGTGCTTAGGGGCATGGAAGTCTTTTTTGGCAACCATGACGCCCTCCTTGAAGAGGTACTCATAGATGGTGACTCTGCTCTGCTTGGGCATCAACATCCTGAAGAGAGGACAATCAAATTAATACTATTATGAGGAAAAATAAATATGACTTACTCTTCCAAGACAATCTGACATTAGCTAAGTGTCGCATGACAGTATGTCTTTTACGTGCACCAGTGTCGAAAAACTGAATATACGGATAAATATTCACTAGATGAAAAGTTTAGTAACGTAAAAAAATCATAAAATTGTTTATAGATCGCGTAATTTCGGTAGGATTAAAAAATATATAACATACTTGGTGTTTTAGGGTTACTAAAGAAACCGGAAAGAAACAGTCGCCGTAATTATATTGCCAATATGAAATAATAAATACAGGCTTGCAACATTGGAAACAAAAATGATTACAAATATTTTGGCGCCCAAATATTACAGTTTATTATTTAATATGCATACATGATAATCTTTTCGTTGTTAACACGTATGTACTAAAGTAACCTTGTTTACATTTAATATTCTTATATATAACGCAATTGACAATCGTAAAAGTATCTTATTTTAACACATGTATTTTTTTTCAATTTGTTTATAAAAAGCTTCAATGATTCGTAAAATAATAAAACTAACTAATTAAAGATTCAAGTTTATTTCATGTAGATGATATAGTAGTGTCATGTAATATTTGAATATTTACTTATTAAACTGACTTTCACAAAAATATAAAAAATCTTTTCGTGTAATAATCACACTTATCCACAATAAATATTACTTAAACAAATATTTAAAATACATACTTAATGTCAAAACAACCCACTAAAATATATTTTACGAACTAAACAATGTCATGTTGGAGAAAAATAATATATTTTAATGAAAGGAGTTTTTTTTGTTGAGATATGAATATCATCAAAAATTGAGTAATATGTATGTATGGGATAAGCCATAAGTAGTAGCTTTGAAAGATAATAATTAAGTGCATATTTTACAATATCGTAACACTCCAATAATTTAAGAAACAAAAATGGCGGCTATCGCACTAACTGGTGCTGTCCGATCGGCAAGTACGTATTAAAAATATGTAAATAAATAATTTAATGTCAATAGTTATTAGACACAATAAAACTGTAATTACGTTCCGCTTCTGTGTTTTATGAATATTCTTAGACATTAAAAATAGGTTATGTAATATGACTGTCCCACTACTATCAGCTGTCAAAATAGTTATTGAAAAAACTGATATTTTTTAATAATATTGATGTGTATTTTTTGAATTTGTTACAGAAAGTAACATCGGCAGTGCCAGTCTAATTTATGTCCAAGCTCCTCGGTACAGCACCGACAATTCTAATTTGAACATCGCCGCTTGGAAAAGGGGAACCGGAGGACGAAGCAGTTTCAATGGTATAGTTGCCACTGTTTTTGGCTGCACAGGCTTTGTGGGAAAGTATGTCTGCACTAGGCTTGGAAGAACTGGCACACAGGTTTGAAAACTTTTTTTCTTTTTATCTTAACAAATTTACTACATTTTTTTATCACCAACTTTGTGAAATAACATATATTATTGTACTGATTCTTCACAATCGTTGCCAAATGAAGAGTGACTTACGAATTTATTAAAAGAAACGCTATTAAAGCAGCCGATTTTAGACGCCCGAATGCAGTTGTTAAATGGTGAAGAAATAAAAAATGCTTCCTGAATAATAGTCTTAAATTTTTTCAACCAATTCTCTATCTTCTAGAACAGGCTATTATTTCACCAATTAATATGATAAATAGGCAAATTTTCGACTTACTTATCACTGTATGTATTTACTGATTACAACTTACTAAGTGAAGCAAATGTGAATTTCTTATATCAGTATTTTATCTCATTATCTCGATGAAGAATAATTGAGAAATTATTCCCTGATTTTATCTTCTTATGTTATCTTACAGAATACTGTTTATATTTTACATCATTGCAAAAGGAGTCCTCGCAAACAGTCCAAAATATTTATTTACCCTTTAAAACGTGTCTTTATTACTATATAAAATAAAGGATGGGGAGGCGCGAAGATATTTTTTTCTTCAAAGGGAGGCGTTTTAACATGAAGTTTGGAAACCACTGTTTTACATGGTTTAATTGTTTTCAACGAGTTTAGACCTCTAATATTTTTACAGCTTAGTGCATGCAGCAATTTGTATACTCAAAAAATTAAAAAAGGATTTGTCAGTCGGCAAGTCATCAGTTTTTTTACGACTCATTTTCCACTATAATGTGTGTTACTAAGGGGCTGTATGAAAATACATTTTTTTAAAATTTCAAAATATGAATTAAAAAAATAATTTCAGATGATATTGCCACATCGCGGAGATCATTATGACTGTATGAGGCTGAAAGTAGTTGGAGATCTCGGCCAGGTCCTCTTTCAACCCTTTAGTATCAGGGACCAAGAGAGCATTGACAGAGCTGTGAAGTATTCTAATGTTGTCATCAATTTGGTGGGAAGGGATTATGAAACTAAAAACTACAAATATCACGAGTCTAATGTTGATTCAGCCAGAATTATTGCCAGGTAAATCAATCCATATTTTTTTTACAAATGTGGAGAATTTGAATATGTTTGCTCATAAATATCTTCGATTTATAAAGGTTTAATTAGTCTCCCTCTTTTTCTAAACATACCAATACATAGCCGAAGTATTTGTTTATAGTCCTGGTGTGGGGACGGCGAATTTACAAATTTGAATGATTCAAATTTATTACTGAAATTCCACCAAGCACAAGAATTGATGCACAAGAATCCTATTTTTGCCAGTTTTTTAATTAGTTGCTATTCAAAATTCATCATTGGTTAATTGAAGCAAAAAATAATTTGAAAAAAATTCAGTAAGCCACTGCTCTGGATATTAATCCAGACATCCTTTCCATTAGACATTGAACTATAGGACTACTTCAAGGATTCAAATTAGTGACCCCGCTACCCAATAAGTTGAACGCCCAAGAGCTTTGACCACTCAGCTATGGGACTGGCAGTGAATTCAAACCATTTTTATTACTTTATGTTTGAATATGCTTCCTATTTATTATGGGACTAATCTGAGGAATTGAAGATTAATAAATCACTGAACATATTTCAGACAATAAATAGTACATTCTGTTCCATCTTCATTTATAGGGCTTGTGCTAATGCTGGAGTTGATAGATTGATTCATTTGTCATACCTGAACTCTGCAGAAGAGCCTGAAGAGTTGGTCGTTAAGGGAGGAAGTCGTTTCAAGGCAACCAAGTGGTTGGGAGAACAAGTCGTCAAAGAAGAATTTCCCGATGTAACGATTATCAAGGCTTCTGATATATATGGCAGTGAAGATCGTTTCTTAAGGCAAGTTTTTAATGTATTTAACATAATATACGATTAATTACTTTTGAAAACCACTTTTTGTGATGATACATGAATATAATAAGCTATTTAGAATTTTTTTCATCTCACTTCACTATTTTGAAAATGTTAATAATTTGAACGCCATAGAGGTCACCGTTGACCGGCAAAGAAAAACTAGCTTCGAGTTGTTATTTCCCATGCAGCGCCAGCGGGCATATGCGTAATGTGATTTTTTTTATGTGGGGTGACCCAAAGTTACTAAAGATAGCCTCACAAATATGAAAAAACATCAAAATAAAAATTATATTCTTACATATTTTATACAATTTAATGATAAACTCAGTTATATCATTAAATTGTGTAAACAAATAAAAGACAATCCTTAAAGAAGGTCCCACAAAGTATATTATACGTTGCTTACATCCACTAGAACAGCGGTCACCAAACTACGGCCCACCGAAGATTTTCATCCGGCCCTCTAAAAGTTTCTGATTTTTGTATATAAATTATTCAAATAGTAAATATGAATTTTTATAAAATTTCATGATTTCGTTGTGAATTCACGAAAACTATTTATTTCAAATCATGAATTGGAGGTATCTGGTAGCGGACTCAAAGTGAAGAAAGTTAGGTTTTAAATGCTTTGTTGGAGTAGAAGCGATCAGATATTTTTTAACTCTAAAATTTCTCGGATATTCTCATTTATTGAAATTCTAAGAATGCAGTGCAGGGAAAATAGAACAACAGAAATGACCAAATAATAATCCCAATCGACAATGTTCAGTTGTACACATTTCATATTTTGCATAGTAGACATCGCTTGATTTATGTGACTATTTGAAGTGTATTAGTAGTGATTTATCTATTTTTGTATTTTACAAAATATTCTGATTGGGTTCCAATAAAAAAATATTTTTCGTCCGGACCGCTTCTCAAAAAAATTTGTGATACCTGCACTAGAATGATAAACTGATTTACATTTTTTTTATTTATTTCATAGGGCGTATGCCCATTATTGGCGTAAGCAAGGACAAGCTATACCTCTATGGTTTAATGGACTACAAACTGAAAAACAGCCAGTTTTTGTATCTGACGTTGCTCAAGGCATCATTAATGCAGCCAGAGATCCTGATACTAAAGGAAAAACCTATCAAGCAGTCGGGTGAGGAATTTTCTATTATTACATTTTGCTTGTTTCCTGTGGAATTTCAAATTTTCCACTTCATTGATGATCTGTCTTGATAAATTATGAAATCTTTTCTAGTCCGAGGCGTTACCAGCAAGCTGAAATGGTTGATTGGTTCTACAGAATAATGCGCAAGGATCCCAAATGGGGTTACAAACGATATGACATGCGTTACGATCCCTTCTTCCAATTGAGGATTTCCATTTCAGAGAAACTGTCGCCAGCCTACCCCTTAGGATATTTACATTGGGAAGGAATTGAAAGGGTAAAAATATTATTTACTTTAAGCCGTGTACATAAATGCTCACTTGAAAAGGAATTATTTTCAATTTGCTGGTATAATCACTTCATACACGTAAATATATTTTTTGTTCGAAGTTTAATATCAAAATTCTATTGGTGCGAAAATAGTTACCTAAAATAATGTTTTGAGATTTAATTCTTAACATATTGAAATGTTTAGTAAGCCCGATCTGCTAAGAGTATTGGATAGAATATAGAATGTCGTAATTTATTTGTTTTAAATTCTGTTCAGGCATGTATATATATTATATATTATGTTTTTATTGGCTAATTTTAAATGTAGGAATTCTTTTTATGGTATATTTGAACATAGTAAATAATATTGATATGTCTGCAGGAAACTACCACTGATGTCGTTTTACCCGGAGTTCCAACATTGGAAGATCTCGGAATAACTTTGACAGCTATGGAAGACCAGGTTCCATGGGAACTTCGTCACAACAAAGCCAATAACTACTACGGAGAAGATCTTGGAGAATTCGAAAAACCAGCGCCGCCACCGATCATCAATATCTAATTTTGTAAATCGAATTACATGCAGATATATATTATTTATTTCAATGTTAGGTTATCAAATTCCTTAACTTGGCACTCTTGGCATCATAGATTGATTGAAAATTCAGAAAATTTAATCCACAATGTTAACATAATATTGATGCATATCAAGTTATTTTGGGATTTGAAATATAGTAAATTCCATATGTAGTTTGTCTATGTTAAGTGAATAAGAAATGTCATCTTATTAATTTGTAAATAAATACTAAACTTCAATTGTTGATTAAAATTTTATTTCCATTTTCTGATGGAGCTGGGAGCAACCAACCATACTTGGAGTGCAAAAATTCAAATCTTCTTTTTTTTTATTTATGGCACACAAATAACTGATGTGTCAAGGGGGTAATGTAGGTTCAATAAACATTTCAATGAATCAAACCAACAGAACATGTATTGTTCAATAAGTGTAGCGAATCTCAATAAAATTGATCACATGACATCAGTGAAATCATAAATTTAGAAACACTACTGCTGTATATTCAAAACATTGGCGAGATAATGTGACTGACCCAGGATAGACATACTGCTACTTCAATCTCATCCTTAATATACAATATATATATTTTCTCAGATGTTTTTGCTAGCACATTTCATATTATTTAATTCAAAATTATTACATTAAGCATTCATGTTTATTCCTCTTACCGAGAATAAATTGATTTACTTTGTTTGGCAAATGTTATTTTATTTTTCAATTATTAACTCAAAATTATTACCGCTCTTTGACTTTACTATAATTAATTTAAGTGATGTCTATGAATCTTTGTTTTCATATTCATTTGAGTCATTTTGAATCACTTATGAATATCGATTGCACAGCACTGAATCGTGCAGGTTTAATAGAGGTAAGTCTAAGTTAGGAGAGGGTTATAGTAAAAAAAGTTAAATTGGAAACAATATAAACGTTTAATGAAAATGTATTTGTATACACAAAAAAATACACAATATTATTGATAATAATGAAGTGACGCCCGTTTCATGAAAAGATATTTCCCACTTAAAACGAACATTTTCTGTTTCAGATTATAATTATGCATCTATATATTAATACTCGATAATGTCCGCTGTCTGTCCCGTTTTCGATGACGTCAAGAAAGACGGTCCCCTCCCCCTCCCCAGCCCCGCTGTCGCCATTTTTTTATTCATACTAAAGACACATTTTTTCAATACACTTACATATATATATTTGTGTAGAGATTTGAAGAAGCACATTTCGTGTTGTCGAAAATCGCTGAAAAAAAATTCCGCGTCCCATGCTCGAACACAGAACTCTGGATTACCAGTCGAGCTCTCTATCAACTGAGCTAACGTCATAATTATCAGAGGCGATAAAAATACATTATATAAATCAAGCATTTGAAAATGGAACGATATTTTCGATTCAAACTGACTTTGATTGTTTGTATTCAAAATTCAAAAATGGAATATTGTGACATCTGTCAAATAATGAATGTGGTATATTTTACATAATATAGTCTCGACAGTCAAATGTTAATATTCCATGTGTCATATATACGCTGACTGCTTAAAATTAATAATTTTAAGCAGTCAGTAAAGTAGTGCAAGTATTAATATTAAAATTAATAATTTTAATATTAATACTTACATTACTTTGGAATGATATTTTTGTCCACTATGAACAGTCCAAAATCGTATTTTTTTTTCCAAATGTCGGTTGTGTTTATGATTCATTCACCATTCTATCCAAAATACAACGATACATGCTCTCGATGTAATATTTAACATTTTTATATATCGTAAAATATAGTGCATTTTTTAAAAATTTGCATTTCTAAAGAACCGCATAAATTTGAAATCGCACAACAAAAAAACCACATAAAAACAGTATTGACTACTTATTTCCACATTTATTTTTCAAGACCATTGGTTCATTAACCATACCTTTTGGTTCATTCAATAAGTATGCGTTTGATTGTTAACGCCTGTATATTTTTGATTTTTGACAATGCAAAAAAAAAAACAATTCTTCCTGTTTGGGATTACTTTAGTTTATGAGATGGCAAAAAATAAATTGCAGGGCCAAACATTTGATAGAGTGGGTCTATTTTTTCCTCAATCGGTATTTATTTAACGGCAGATTATGATGAACAATAATATTTATAATTCTGAATATTATTTTTTTACTCACAAATTCTCATTATATGTATCCTTAAAAACACGTTGCATTTGAAGAAATGATTCAGTCTATATATACTTCTCTAATTTACCTTAAATGTATAATGTATTATACAATTGCAGGAAATAAAACCATTAAAGTGTGTACAAAATGTACTTTATTGAAGTGGCATAACGACGCTCAAATCGACACGATCAGTAGTATGATGCAGATACGTTAAATTGGGTTTCAATTTCTGATTTGTTTAAATTTATATAAATTAATAAAAATCACTTTTAGAGTGTTCACTGTCAATACTTGGTGGGAAGGCATTCTATTTAAGCAAAACGCAATATTCCTTACTACTTATTTCCACATTTATTTGTCAAGACCAGTTGAAGCATATTTAACTGATTCTAAATATTTATCTCTTTATTTTAAAATTACCACTATAAATATTCTTAAAATATATTTTGTTTGGAGAATAATTTCAGTTTATTACTTTTGGTTCATTCAATAAATATGGTAACGCCTGTATATTTTTGATTTTTGACAGTGCAAACAAAAATAATTCCTGTTAAGGGTTACTTTAGCTTATGATATGACAATAAATAAATTGCAGGTCCAAACATTTGATAGAGTGGGTTTATTTTTTTGTTGATCGGTGTTCCCTCATGCTCAATTGTACGTAGCTTGCTCGGGAGTGAGGTCTGAAAGTTCTTTAAAAATACAGTCGATTCAATGATCACAGCAGGTGAGAAAGAATGTGTTTTAAGGGAAATGAAATCACATCTTCTATCTATCTCCTAAGGGGAGGCAAACTTTTAAATTCTTTTTTTTTAAGATTTCGACTGAAGGTGCTTGGTGGAATGTCAATATTAAATTTGAATCGTTCAAATTATGTACTCTCCCACAGATTTTCACGGATGAACTTGAACTGACTGTCAGTTCAAGTTCATCCATGCGCTTGAACGCCTGAAGATGCCGAAAGGCGAAACCCGGGTCGTTAGTGACAAAATTTGTGGGAGTGTACATAATTTGAACGATTCAAATTTAATTTTAAATTCTTTCCGAATGTTAAATGGCGAATGGAGATGCCGACTTGGTTGCATCTAAGGCAAATTATAGGGCATTTAAAGAATTCTCCGCGTCTTTTGGATAAATAGTTGAGTTGAATAGATAAAATCTAATATTTTCAACTGCACTAAATTATTTATTAAATTTTAATTTCTGCACACTGTAGTGCATGCAACCAAGTGTTGAGGAATTTCTTCTCGGGACATTTCTGGCAAAATTTTGAACACGACTAACGTTGTTACGATACGGAATACACCCTATAAAAGAGTGTGAAGCCGTAGCGGGTGGTGGTGGGTACAACGTTGAGTACCCTAGGTAAAAAATAAAAACGGAGTTCATTAATTATGTGTTATTAGATTATATACATATATAATAATAAATACGCATTCAATTGTTCATGCCAGTAAATTTCTGACTTTTCTATAATGCAACAAAAATCTCACGTTGCTGGCAATGGGCTTACAGCTAGTAATAATAAATAGTAAATGATCTATATCTGTGGAGGAAAAATATACAAATAATTATTTAATTAGAAAAATAATCGTAGGTAATTTTATAAGAATTGAAAATATTATATTCCTTATATATAAAATATTCATATATTATATATAAATATATATCTCAATAAAAAAATCTACTGATAAACATCAAAGATTAAGTATAAATAATTATTACGAAAAACAACCAGTTTTCAAACAGTTTGTTGGCGACTGTCTGATATTTGACCATATAATGTAATTATTAATATGTATGTAAGAGTTGGTGGGCTACGATATTTGAAAATACTAAACACTCTTCCAGTGAACACATTCACAATTTGGTGTTTTTTCTAGCAAGCTAGTAAGTAGACATCTAGTGAGGGATTAACCAAAATCTTATATTATTGCATCACAGATATGGAAACAATATTTCAAAGTGAATTCCTTAATGTTAGCTATTGTATGTTACGAGAAAGTTTAATAATCAAAATGTGAAAACTATGCACTGATTATTGACGGTGTATTTGTTGATTGGGGAGTTCTTCTTGCAATTGAAGGATATGTTCCACGGGTTCGGGACGTCCGTCAGGACCGATTCGGCACGGCTGAACGATGCCGACCCTATTCAGCTGATCCATCAAGTTGAGGAGTTTCATTGCTTCATATTCTTTCTGTTAAATAATAAAAATCGAATAAGAATAACAGCAGATCGTTACGAATAGTATTATAGACTTGACCAAAATAAAATCCTTATTTACAAGAAAAAATTGTATATTCGAAGACTTAAGAATAATTTATGAAATATGAACCTATTTGTTTTCTAACTCACTCAATATTTAAATTGAAAAAAATCTAAATTTGACCTTACAAGTAAGCCTAAACCCACCTGATCGCTAGGGTATACATACTTACCAACTTACTTTTGTTACATTTTTTGTTAATTACATCGGAAAATGTTGGTAATCTAGGAATATTGAGCAGTCAGCACTATACCTGTTCATCAGAATATCCGGCCATAGGATCGGTTCTCGGAGGCTCGTAGCATCCTGTTACCGGATTCACCGTGTGCCTCATCGCTCGATATTCTTCAGTGTCGCTATCGCTGTCTGAAGAGTAATGGCTGCTGCCAACGTAGCGTTTGTCTGGTCCTAACAAACCTCTTGTAGTGAAAAGCCCCGCTGCATTACCGTAGCCTGTGTATTTTACCATCCTAGAAACTAAATATTAGCAACCTTTATAATTCCAGTATTAATTTAATTAAAACAAAAAAGTCAAATTTATCATTCTGACAACTTAAAAGTGGTTATATGTATTGTTATTTTAAACAAACCATTTTCTTTGCAGAGTATAAACAAGAACTGCGCTGTAATGTCTCGCACGTGTGTCATTGGAGAAGTCAAAAGTCGGCAAAGTTGGTTTCTTAAAGCATTTCCTTCTTCAGGTCTCGTATGCACATCTTTCAACGGTGGTAGTATCAGCGCTCGCAAATATTTTCGCAGGAATGGATGGCTGCTGGCCGCTTTGTGTAATACACTTAAAATTGGTGTGATATTTTCAACTAAGTAATTTATATTCTGTAAAAAAAATAAAAGACTTAGGTACTGTACTGTACGAAGTTATCACTGTACAAGAATATCAGAATTATACGAGGTTCACTGTTGATCATGATTGAATGTTTGCATCAGAAAAATAATAATAATTGCAATAAACTTGAAGAAGGTTCCAACAAATATTTTATGTTTACCCAGTTTGATAAACAGTGCTGTTTTCATATTTGAGGTGGTTTATTGCTCTTTTTCATCCGTCTCAATTTTATTCATTGGTTTATGAGTCAGTAGTTTCGAATCTATGGATATTTGTCACGGTCATTAGCATCACCATAAATTGTTTATCAGGAATTCAACTTCAACATTTTTAGAATTTCAGAATTTTATAAATAGGGCGGAAAAATACAATCTTACCCGGGTGCTGATAATTATTATATACTGCATACATTTATATCGGTAGTGATAGATAGTGAGAAATCAAAAAATATTTAAACTGATATTATAATGTGTGTGGCTGTAGCCCCTATGGCAGAGATGGCGAACCTTTTTGATTGTTCCAAAAATCCTCAAATATTATTTCTCGATTTTGTGGCGTGCCCAAGCAGTAAAAAAAATTACAAAAGAGTTTATTAAAAATACACATCAGTTATTTATCAATGAGATTTTTGCAAATTTAATCGAAATTTTAATTTTTTTGAACTTGGAAATCGTTCGCGTGCCATCCAAATTCTCAAAGGGCACCCGTGCCTCAGGTTCGCCATCCCTGCCTTATGTTGATATGGGTTAGGTATTTCACTCAGCAGCAGCAGCTGCTGTGATTCAAATGGATTGATTGTTTAAGTGATCTAAGTGATGGTGAAATAGAAAACTATAAATCAATTGACAAATCACTTAATGAAACTGTTCATACTGTGATCCAAACACAGGAGCGCCGTAACCGAAAAGCCTACGACTAATCAACCACCGGACCACGAGCCCAGCTATGATGTGCATAGTTATCATACTACAATAGTATAATGCCTCTAACCTGTTTCATGGATAATTTTGCTTCCAATATATTAACGAGTGAATGTAAAGCTTCCATATTTCTTCCCTCAAACTCATAATTTTTATGAGAATTGTCAGTCAATAGTGGTGCCAGTTCTACGTAACAAGAATTTGGTACACTAGAAATAGAATATAAAATTATGACAGAAATAGTGGATTTTTCAACAAATCAATCTATGCATGAAATATAACTAGTCTCATATTTACCTAGTTAGAAAATTGACAACATTGGTGTGAAGCTCATTTTCTCGTGCTTGCGAAGGCGCAGATGATAACAGTAAATTATTACAAATTGTCACAAGACGTAATATGTACACTTCCTCCTGTTCATTCACACATGTTGAATTATTACTCGACAGAATTAAATTAAATAGAACTTTCAGGATTTCACATGACATATCCACTTGATTATTCTGGAAAAAACGGGCAGAGTATTGGATCATGATTGAGTTATCAGTGACCAGATGAAGTTTCACTATTCCATAATTTTTTGGTGAAGAATATTATACTTTCCATTTAAGACATTGAAATTACCCTTACTGAATACTTCTTTTAATTTTAAAATTACAAATGTATTTTTTTCAGTTCATTAAAATTGTGGATAGAAGTTTTCCATATAACTAACATGAATTGTAATAAACTGAATTTAATTATTGAGATAAACATTTAAAAACAACTACTGAATGCTTCTTGTCTAATTATTTCCCGTTTATCGAAAAGGGAAGCAATCACTTTAGTTTATAGACAAATAATGTGCGATTTAAAAATATGCATTTTAAATTTACAATGTGAAAAGATTAACAAACGTTTAAGAAATAATGATGGTCCCCTTCAACCAAGCTGGCAGTGGTCATCTCAGACGAAGATGCTTCTTTGAGAATCTCATCGAGACATTCAATGAGATAAACTAAGCCGTGCTGCTCATTTTTGACAGTCTCTCGCTTTTCAGGTCTCAGCGCTGTCAGGATGAACAACACTTTTATATCAAAATACTTTATCTCTTGCGGAATGTTAGAGTCTTTGTAAGTTTTGAGTCTGCTGATGATCCCTTCTATCAAACAATTGGCAGCGCAGAGGGTTTGGACCTCGCCACTGTTGTAAATAAGATTGCACAGGCATTTTAGGGCTTCCAATTTTACATCGTCAGGCGGATTCGGACTTAAAAGCTGTTCATCGTCTGTCACAGTCAATTGATAGAGACCTGCTAGTTCTATAAGGACGTTTATCCATTTCTCGCATACCATGTGATCCAGATTTGTTTTGTCGCGACTATAAAAAGAGAGATATTGCATGAATTATAATTTCTTTTTTGATTGAATTAAAATTTACTTGGTAGAACTTCATTATTATAAGGTGAAACATATGAAAGTGTTTTAGTTCTGCATAATAATATTATTTTATAAAGGCTCGTATTTTTCTGGTCTGAATTTTAATATAGTTTCGGTCATAATTTTTATCACATTGGTCTGAATTTATATTACATTGGTCATAATTTATATTTAATGGTCATAATATATTGGTCAGTATACAGAGGGCAGAATAAATAATTAATGGTTAGAATTTATATAAAATAGTCATAATTAAAATGAAATTGAAAAATACCTAAACTAACCAAAAGGTTATAAAAATCTGATCGTATAATATTTTTATTCTGACCAAAAATTGATTTAAACTCTGACCTTTGACTTTGATCCCTTTAATAAATAGTTTTTTTTTCAATGGATTTGAAGGTGACTTTGTATCATTTTCAAAATAAAATTGATTAAATACATTGTTACTTTATCTCAACAGATATTGGTATAACAAAGTAATTATTATGTTGACAGTAATGTCGATAGAAATTTTTTGATATGAATTTATTCAGCTACACATGAACAAATAAATAAAAATAAAAATTGATCTTTTGTTTTCAAGAATATTTCTGGTGACATTCTGGGTAAAAAAAAAAAAATGACATAAGTAGACTCAAATTTAAAAATTCTACTATATTTCCAAACTGTGTTTTATTATTTTTATCTTTTAACAGTCTACATTCTACAGTTCTGTTGGATAAAAAAATACGATTAAAAGTATTTAGAACTAATACTTACAATCTAATCATAACAAAAACCAAAGTAATTGGAACGAAACTGGTGAACTTTTGCTATGCTAAATGGAGATCAAAATAAAACATTTTGTTGCGTGCTTAATACGGGATTATAGGGTTAAATGCAGTGGCGGCTCGTCCATACACACTGTGGAATTGCAGCGCCCATAGGCAAATTGAAAAAAATGTAATATTATGCGAATATGTACATAAATTGATATCTTACACTGCGGTTATAATATCAGATACAATGCAATCCAATGTATTTTTTTTTATTTTTAATCTACCGCAGCACTCTCAGATATTTGATCTACGAGCCGCGCCTGGTTAAATGTGTTAAAAAAGAAAATCCTCTAAGAAAGTTTACACATGATATAAAATTGACATTTTGAGTCGTCAACTCCTTCCAAAAAATCTAAAATAATACCAAAAATGGTTTATGTGATGTAATTTGGTATAATGCTATGATGGATACATTAATTTGTGATGGTTTTTGGGCTATTAAGAGACATAATAAAGCGATCGTAAAATTAAATTTGCTGGAATAAGGTTATGACCCTTTGGGTTCAATGTCCTGAAAAGTAAGAATTCAAACTGTTATTAAATCAGGGGCGGGATAATTTAAAATAGATTATCTGTATTTTTTTTATGGTGAGCCTTATAATTTATTTGGTGTAGAACAGATGAATTTATATAGATATTAGGTAGATAAGAGTTGTTCCATACCTTATTATTCTGACGTTTGATAAACATAATAGATGTATTTGGGATGCAGAAGGGTTCCTTAAATATTCAAAGAGCGCTGACCATAGTTGAATTCTTAAATCATTAAAATCCAATTCAGGAAAAGTGAATTGGATTTCACCCTAAAATAAAAAAAGAAATTTAGACAGTCTGCAAAGAAGCCGTAATAACAGTAAAATAGAATAATAGATTCACCAGTTGTAAGAGTTTTTCGAGAGAAGGTTTTGCTGTGGCAATATTTCCACTGCAGATATTGGATATCGTTTGCTCGTCCATTTTTTTTTAAATGGTTTTATATAAACGAAACATTAAAATAATATTAAAGCTCGCCACTTGCAAATATAAACAAAATTTGACAGGCGTGAGCGCAGCTATAATTAAATTTATTATATGAACATTGTTGCCAAAATACAAAAACAGTATGACCACTGCGTCTAATAGTTGTGTGGGTATACTTAATTTATGAAATATTGGTAATGCAACAAAAATATTATGAACTCATGAAAAAAACTTGAGAAGAACCTTTACATGTCACCACGAAAAAAAATAGGAAACAAAATATTATATTTGAGTATTTTTTTTCAGTAAAATGAGCAGATGAAACAAAATTTTATATTAATTTGGATATTGTATTGAATCTATGTTCAACAAAAATAATTGAAAAACATTCATTGTGAGGCTGAAATAATAATTTATGTTTATTATGATAAAAAACTGTTCGTAAATTTCAAATAACTTTCTATGAAATATGAGTAGGGAAATATCAATTTAAATGTGCCGTAGTCTCAGTCGCTTAATTAAAAAAACCGTCACTACAGGAAAACACCAACACATATTTTTCGAATATTCAAAACATTTCTTTTTACACTTTTATTTAATCCTCTTAATTAAATCTAATATTCTCTTGCTCCATTACGTCGTGTTCAATCACTCGTAATGCAATGTTAATAGAGTAATAAATATGTCGGACCGTCATCTGTCTTGGGTGCTTGGATTGCTTTGAATTATTTGTTTTTCTTACGCATCTTTAGAACATTACGATACTCTTAATATTCAGCTTCAATAGTGTAGCAAGGGGGATGCGGTAAGGACGGACCTCCCTGGTCGGCACATTTTCAAAAATAAATATAATATTTTGCGAGAAATTATATTTATACGTAAAAAATTAAGTCACCTGGGTAAAAACTCTACATTCATTCAGAAAAATCTTTCTAAATAGTTCCTAAAAGCAATGTGGCACCAGTGGCTTAGTTAGAAATTTGGGGCCCTCATGCAAACCTCACGCAAGGCAATGCGTTATATTTAGTATGTAGAAAATTGTGCCCGCTTTTCACTGGGCTCTCATGCATTGCATGACTGATATGATATGGCTACGCCTCTGTGTAGCACAAGTTTGTTTGAGTATTTGATACAAATATTGAAATAACTGTTTTCCTTCATGATCGTATTATTTGTTTTAGAAAGTCTGATGGAAAATATTTTATCATTTTTAAGAGCGTTAATTATTTCACTCCCCCCCCAATTTTCTTTTACCTTTGGGTACCCATAGAGTGCATTCTCATTGCAAAGTTCTTATTATTTCAACCATTCGCTAAATACCAATAGTATATGATATTTATTGTAATCTACAATGATACCTCAATCAATACAATGCAAATATTACGCAAATTTGTCTGATGTCACTTTGTACCCCACCGGTCCTCGATCCTATTTTCGTTTAGGTTTATATTGAGTTTTGGAACGTATAAATTTTCTTACTGAATTCAAAGTTGATCGTAGATTACACACATATTTATTTAAAGATTTTGCCAAAATGCAGTTTTATCTCTTTTTGTAACTATATGCCTCATATATTAAACTTCTGGGACAATATTTTAGAATCTAATTATTGATATGATACATTGTTAAAACCAGTTATAACGATGGATGGTTTATGCAACACCATATCGTGTCAAAGCTGTAGAATTGTAATTAAGCGTTTCATCTAGTGAAAGTTGTAATGAATGACTGAAGTTAAATATGACATAAAACATAAGCAACTAAATTTTCATATCCAGTACCAACATGAAAGCTATTAAGACGCCTGGCGTATAACAAACACAAAGTATTAAAAAGGAGAAATTATGAATGAGAAAAACTGGTCCTGGTTTTTATTAATAAGGTTTTTATTAGGAGTCAGTAAAAAGATGTTGTTTTTATAACATAATATCTCCATAAAAAATGATAGTCACTGAACAGAAGTGTGCAATATGAGTGAATAGAGCACGCTTTTAGAATATTGCAGACACCTGAAAATTAAAATAATCTTTTTGAGCATTTGATTTTATTTCAGGGAGACTTTCGAATAACATTTATAAAATTAGTTAAACGTGAGTTGTTTTCTTATTTTCCTTGTACAATAGTTTGAGGAACACCACTGATGTTTCTAGTGGCTCGCAATGCAGTTATTCTTGTCATTCAAAAATCAAAATAGGTAGCCGTAACCATAATAAGACCTATTAAAAATGTGTTTTGTAGTTGTTTTTGAGTTCACATGCTATCAATAACCGGTTTATAGTGAACTTATGAAGGTACTGCTTCGAATAACTTATATGTGAAGACTGCAGATAGATTTGGCGTGATTGTGCTTAGGACTGACGCGGAGGTGTAAATATTAAATATACCGGCCCCGAAATGTTTATCAAGAAACGTCTGCAGTCTTTTGCGGTCCGTCATGTTGTTATCAAAGCTCCGCCGGACAAAAATCGCTAAAATAACACGCGAAAAACGTATCATATCTCGTGAATTGTAGTTCTTTTGTGCTATGCGCAAAAATGCTTGAATTATAGTGTTGTCTAAAATGTATATAAAGTGTCATATCTGTGTTATTGTAGTTTTGTGTATTTCCCGGTCTCTTAGCATGAAAATTAGAAAATGCTGCAAATTGGGACAGAAATTAAATTCTACGACGATGTGTATTGACAGTTCGTCAAATGAAACAGATGATTGGATACCGCGAGATTCTTTTATAATTCATTCATCGAAGTCCACAGTGAAAATATCAAGCGAAAAAGTATCAACAACTATTAAAGAAATCTACTCGGGAAAAGTTGAAATTGGTTTCCCAGGATGCGACCGATCCTGGAGAGATCTCGCCCTCGCTTGGAAGGACGGTGAAAGAAAGGACCAATTTTATTTGATTTATGATACGGACAAGACGGTTAAATTAAATTTGAACCGAGAATCTGTATATCATACTAACGTCACTCTTTCTTTCAGTAAAGAATTTCCTCCAAACACTTACTGCATAGATAAGGGTCCTCACGAGTCTTATGTTGTAGTCATTTGTCCTTGTTCTGAAATCACGTGTATAAGGAAATGCTGTCACCAAAATGTAGTGTTTGACGAAGACGCCAATAAATGTGTCTATTTTGATTCCCTCAACTTGACTAATCAACAATATGATGCTTATAAGGATTGGAGACCACAATTCGAGGTACGTTTTCTGTAAGTCAGAATTTGTTAGTTTCATCTAACCCTAATATAATCTGAAGGTGTATAAAGTTGGTAAAGAGCAGAAATTTTCTCCTTTTTGACGTATAATATTGGATTGTTATTTTCACTAGATGACTGCAAAATTTTGTTCCTCAATAATTTATTACTTAATATTAAAATAAACATTGCAACGTACTTAGTAAAAGAATTATACAATATTGTTGATAGTTATCTGATTTCACCGACACCAGAAAATAGCTATCTTAGAATATGTTTAAATTCTTGTGAAGCTATATATTTAGATTTTTTTACCTTCATATATGAAGTACTACCAAGTGAATGTCAATTAAATCAATAGATTATTTTTTAATTACGAAAACTATTATATTCACAATTAATTCAGAAGCGATTTTGAAAATGACTCACTTTACGTCATCAATGAGGTTTGAATAAAAAATGAATGGTACAAGTATTTTCTATAAATAAATTATTTTAAAAAAACGTCATTAAGTAATTGGTGAACTTAAAATTTAAAATATTCTAAAATACAGATATAAGTTGGATGTGTTGATATGTGTTAACATTTTTAGATCGATTTTGTAAGATTATACTATCCTTTCATAAAAAGGTTAAACATAGTTGACAAGAAAAACGTTCACAATAAATAAAATAAAGGTAACCTGATGATGATTTATGTTTTGAAATTGAGATTTACTCCCAAAATTCCAGGTGCCTCATTCGCACAAACAATATTTTAATCCCCATCTTCGACCACTAATTGTTCAACTTACTAAAAATTGGAACAATTTTACAAGAATGCAAAACATGTGTCAACAAAGTCCACAAACAGTGGAAAACAAAGTTAACAATTACAATTTTATATACATTTAGAGCAGCGGTGGGCTGCCAATACGTTAACAAGGGGCTCGCTTAATCTCGAAGCAATTTTTAGTGTTCTGAGGAAGGAGTGAATTTTCTTATCGCTCCAATGTAATTATATACGATACTTAAATAAGCAATCGATTTTTACTCAATACACGTATAATATGTAACAATATGCATTTTACCGTAAACTTATCAATGTAAATAGCTAAAAAAAATGTACTATTCTGTATACTGAAGCTGTCAAAGATAATATATAAATTCGAATATGCAGTTATAAACTAATTTGATATAAGAATATTTTTTCTCATAAGCTAACAAGGGGCTCGCCGGCCTCAGTAAAATTCAACAAGGGGCTCGCGCGAGCCCCCTCCAGCCCTCCCCTGTTTTAGAGCCGTTTTAAGTTCTCAATGAAGAGTTATATTTTAGTTACGCCCCTGGTGTCCTTATTTCGATCCTGAATTCCCAAATTAAATTTTCTTCTTTAAACTTTCTATAGACTCGTGCGAAGCCATCTATTTATATTATGGTATTATTTGAAGTAAATCCAGTATAAATACATTTATTATATTTATACTATCAACAAACTAAAAGGCGGTATTTCTGTAATTAGCATTAATTGTGTACCATATAATGAAAAAGTTTCGTGCCGTGATCATTTAACCACCAGTAATAATTATTAGGAAACGACGTTGCAACTATTGAATGAAAACATATGATTATTAATGTCCAGTGTATGATGCTATACTATGATTATTTTCATTACTGAATACAACGCTTTTTGTTACCTTTTAGTGTTCAATATAACGTCGCTATACTGGGAAAAGGCGATAAGTCAAAAAACCATGTTTTCAGAAAATCTTTTTTTCGATAATCGTCAAATTTTAACATCTCTATTTATGCACTATTACCAGTGGTGGATTATCCTATAAGCAAATGAGGCGCGCGCTTGTGGCCTCCGTATTTTAGGGCCCTCAAAAATAGCTTTATAATATAACGCATACACTTTTGGTTCAGATTTTTTAACATTTTTACTATTTTACCTGGAATTTTCTTACGTTTTTATGTTATCCGTAAAACAGGGCCTCCAACTTTTATTGCGTCTGGGGCCTCTCATATACTTAATCCGCCACTGACTATTACTATTATCCATCATTCCAACCACTTCATGAAATTCAATAATGATTAACGAATTCGATCCACAAATTCAAAAGCGTTTAGTTATTTATAGTTTTTATTAAACAAAAATAACTTTGAACGGAATTGATTTGATGTATACAACGTTCAAATGATGTAAAAAATATAATGAATTTTATTAACTTAACTTGTTTTTTCAGAAGATACAGCGTGTTGAAATCTATCTACATATCTGCATTCATAAATCAAAACAAGCCGTTTTTTTACTTGACGCCTTCTGCCAGTTTACCGACAAATTACGATTTATATTAAATTATCAAAGCACAGAGATATATTGAATGAATATTGCAAACAATCTGCAGGTTAAGGAATACACAAAGTGTTGAGATTGTCTTAGCGATGTAAAATATAAAAACAAAACGTGTTCAATGCTGAAATCAATGATCCGATTCCCCGAAACAAAAAAAGTTTTCTGTTTTTTAATCGATTTAGTTTAACGGTTGAGTTTTTTTTCAGCACTAATTCAAAATAAGACATAATATCATTTTTAAGAGATGTATCTTACTAAAAAGTTATTATTCACTCATCGCTAATCTTCTGCAAAGTAATTAGCGGTATGTGGCAGCTGTAGACAATAATTACTTATTCTCACTGGCAATTATGTATTTAAACTTATTTTATTTTGTATGACAATGAAATACCATCCAGATTAAGAGACTCATCAGTTCATTAATACGACTTAATTTATCACTTTAAAGATGTTAACTCAGTAGCGTAAATACTATGGAGCGGTAAACGATGCATGCGGGCCGGGCCCTTAAGTCGGAAAGCCTCGAAATGATTTCAAAATATTATTAATATATTTTAAATAAAAAACAAGAATACGGTGATAAATAAACACAATAAAATCAACTAATACTAATTGAAAACATGACTACTTAGTAAAAAAAATGCGTAAATATACAAAAAGGATCCTTGTCAACAGTTTTATGAGGTTCAAATTATTCTAGTTGCGCCACTGTGTTAACAGTAATTCCTCGGTAGACAGAAATAAAACGATTTTTTATGTATACTTATTACATATGTATATTTTTTAATTTTCTTAATTGGTTTCACTCAGCTAATAAGCATTATCAAAAATACATTTTATATTCAAGCGTCTTTATAAATTCTCCATTCCATAATCAACGATTCACTTTTAAGGTGTTCACTGTCAATACTTTGGTGGAAAGGCATTATATTAATAAAAACACAATATTCTTTTGTACTTCATTCAACTTTATTTAATAGGTTAGGACCGGTTTCGCTCATTGCGAGCATTGTCAACTGATAAGAAATATAATTTAACAATGCTATTTATACAAAAATGAAAAGTTGTAAACAACAATTGGCATTGAAAAGAAATTACCAATTACATTATAAGTGATTCTAAAATAACACAAAATTAAAATTTATTAATCTAAATTTATTAATCTCGGATGACTTTTTGATTATCTGTTAGATGTTTTAAACATTTTAATTTTGTGTTATTTTAGAATCACCTATAATGTAATTGGTAATTTATTTTCAATGCCAATTGTTGTTTACAATTTTTCATTTTTGTATAAATAGCATTGTTAAATTATATTTCTTATCAGTTGACAATGATCGCAATGGGCGAAACCGGTCCTGACCTATTAAATAAAGTGGAATGAAGTACAAAAGAATATTGTGTTTTTATTAATATAATCAACGATTCAGGAAATATTAGTTTTTACCTCATTACAATTGACATGTGCAACTGTTAGATTTTAATTTTATTTTTAATTTTATTTATGAATGATATTTATTCACATAATTTACTATCAAGTGGCTACACACTTAGAACTATTTCATAAACTAAATTATCTTCGATAACTTTGTTGTCTATTGATTGTGCTGCAAATTGCGACACGTGTTTTGCCTTTTTGATAAACATATTCATACTCGCCATCGTATAGTTTCATTTGATGTTTATTAAAAATGAATTTTCACAAAGTTACCGCCGAATACATCAGAAATATTATATTCTCTTCTTTAACTTTTATTTAAAATTCAGTAAATTTATTTCAATAATCATGCACTAACTGTGATAAATCATAAATTATTGTATACATAGAAACGTTCAATAAATATAAATTTGCATGCATTCAAAATGCTCACTAGCTAATCGGAACCGTCCTCGATCATATTTGAAACTTAGTAATTTGGTAACTTTGTGTACCAAATCACTGTTACATTTCACGAATTAACACTATTATAAATGCATTTTTACATTTCAATGTTAGTCTTTACACTTTCTGTAATGCGTCTACTTCAAACAGTACCGAATGTACTATAAATTGATGAAGTATTCAACGAATGGTGATCGAGCCAAAGGTGTGCCGATGTAAACATCCGCAAGTTCTTCAGAATAATTCCTGGCAAATTAGAACGTATACGAAAAACATTGAGTAATACACGAAAAAAGTAGATTTCCGGTGTATTGTTATTTATTATGCAGCCACTTACCAATGCGAGACAGAATATGACAGTCCATTCAAGTTCATGGACAAACAGAAGACATTGTCTTGAAAAAATCTTTATTGTTTGCACGGGAATATTCATATATTACTGAGAGTATTGTTGATTGTATATTTAGTATAAATTCCGCTGACAAAAATCATTAAATTAATTAAAAAATGTAAATTATGCTTTATAATCAAGTTAATATTAACGGTAGAAGTAGGGCTTCCAGCCTGAGTAGAGCCGTAACCGGTTACTCGCACGTTTTTAAAATAACCGAAAACCGGGTAGTTTTTAACGGTTACCCATCATTTTAATTTTAATTTCAATGTAATATTTGATTTCCTTATTAAATATATATCTTTTCAAGATGAAAAACTATCCGTATATACTTATATTTCGTAGAATTAATTAGAGATGAAGTGAATCTGTAATATACTTGTAAATGAAGATTTTTTAATCACTTGCTAACTACATATTTAATTTACTTCAACGGTAAGTGAACGCGTATTTTTCTTTGCTTACAATTTTTCATCAAGCGTTCGAATATCTATGAAATATGAAACGCTGGATGCATTGATATTTTTCGAATAATATTTTCTAGAAAAAAAACCTATATAAATGTGTAATTATCAGTAATTAAATCACTATTGAAGCAAAATATTGTAACCAAATATTTTTGTATTTACTATATTATAATACATATTTTTAAACTTGGTATAATATAAATCTTAAATCTGGATCAGTACGATACTAGGTATAGTTGACAAAAAATACACGGAACTTGACCGTCTACCCGGCAAGTTTATGAAAAAATACCCGAGAACCGGGTTATACATTTAGGCGGATATTTCGATGCAATAAATATGAGTGTAATATTATGGTATATTTATATCAATACACATATACATCACCAAATTTTTTACGTTCTAGGGTTTTCATTCTAATCGGTTTTGTAGCCAAGGGCTAAATCTCTTAATCGATATTTTTATTACCTTGATCTTAAAATTGACATAGAGAAACAAGCTTGCCTTTTCTAAGCATCATCGATATATTTTTTGACCATCTAACAACTTATTTAAAGCTACCAGTTTATAAATTTATGTTCCACATGTGGTTTGAAATACAATATTTAGATACTTATTATTTGCATCAACCGCTATAAATATATAATGGGAGGAGTTTGATTATTTTGAGTATTATTCATATACTGGAATTCTTCAAGTAAATGAATTTAAAAAGTCAAAGATCCAGTAGTTAGGTCATATATATTGACATAAAAATGCATTTAAGGTATTCTCTACAATCTACATTAACGAATTTCGTCAAAAATCCCTTTCGGGCAGATATTTCGACCTGTGGAAAAACTTTATTTAATGCATGTAATTTCATATCGAATGTGGAAAGGAAAAAGGACGTAACCTACACATATCAAATTTTACAGGAGGCGCAAAAAACGTGTTTTGATGATTTTGAGTAAAAACTTAAAAGCTAAATTTAGATATTAATTCGACATTTGCAGCTTACATCATTTTGATAGAACGTGTATCAAGTTTGATTCATTGTGATGATCGAAAAAAACCTGTTTTGTAAAAACTGTGGGTTACGTCCTTTTTCCTTTCCACAGTCGATATTATTACAATTACATTAAAATTATCAAGCCTATATAACAAATCAGAGACCAGTAGCAATTGTCGAGCAACAAACAGTTTACCGCCAATAAATTAATAACCTGTCAAAGTAGCAACTAATTGACCAGCTATGAAAGAAAAAAATCTGTTATATTTACCTGTTTTACGAAACATTTTTAAACTTTCTAAATTCTCTTTTTGAAAAAAGTAAAAAACAAAAGCTGTTTGACGTTTGATAACAATCTATAGATTGGTTCGTTTGTTTGATTGAGGTTTAATTTATTTGAGATGACATTTTCATAAAGGTATTTAACTATATTGATTTGTCAACGGGCATACAAAGTGTTCATCATACAACATACGAAATAAATGAATGTGTCAATAAAATGTTTCCAATTACTATTTTATTTTTTATGCCATTAATCACCGCCGTTTTTGCGATGTAAAATTATCGTCGGCGCCAAGTCTTGGTGGCTTTCTATTTCGCGTTGTTCTGTTATTACAATCAAATTATGTGTGGGTAATTCTTATAATTAATATTTGTGAGGTCCGGGATCGAGTAGATTTGTAATTTTGAGTACATTATTATTTGGTAAGTATCGTAATATCCAGTGCTTTTTTTGAAAAAAAAGTTACGCGAACTCATTTCTCGTCTAGATTTTTTCTCATCCGTGTTTGTTCCCAATGTCAAACATATGGTTTCCTAGTGGAGGTATCTAAGTAAAAAAATACGAAGACTGTTTGTTACTCAGTTTTTCAACTTCTCTTTTTTCCCGAAGAGAGTAAGGATATGTGTAAGACAGGATTAGTGGTTAACTAACCGCTCTCGCTATGCTTCGTACTGTGATTCGAACCCGTGAGATCCGTTACAAAAGCCAATCACGTTGACCACTGCACTATGGACCCGACTGTTGGGAATGTACAAGTGTTGCAAAAGAGAATTTGCAAAACAAAACAATATATGAAGCATTAGACCTCTGGTTCTGGTCACAGAGTAAGTTTATGGACCTAGTATTTAAAAAAAAACAGTCAAAAGGGATCTAAGATAGGAAACATTCCATGAAAAAATCAACAGTTTTTAAAGCAATTTTTTTTTTTTTTTGAAACATTAAAAATTGAGAAAAAAAGGTGCCGGAACGCCGTTCCACCACATTACAGGGAAAGAAAAGCACTATATCTATGTATAACGTTACATGAACGTTAACCAGATATACAAAGAGGGGTATATGAGGGAATCTGCCGTTTACCATTTGCTATATAAATTTAGGCATACAAAATATCCCCATGTCAAATAAAATTATACAACCGCTAGACAGAAATGTTTATTTTTATATAAATAATATTTTATGCACGTACGATTAGGCACATAACCATTGTGTGGCCGCATACCACAGGTATAGTGTACGACTATGTACATTAGTGACTTCAACTGATTTTTTCCCTATGATAGTAAATATATAAGATAATAAATAAGTAATAATTTTTCTAAACTTTATTGTAAAAAAGTAGTGAATACGTAATTCACACACGTAATTTGTATCGGTTTGTAAAACAATACTTAAAGAGAACTAAACATTCTGCGTGAAATTCGTATTAATGACTGTTGATAAACTGAGTTAGCAATGGCCAAGTGTATTTTACATGTGAGGTCGCCGTGAAAAGTTAGTTTAGTAGAAAAGAAGTTTTATTAGTTAGCCAAAAGAAAAGCTGCGGATATTTGATCCAAATCGTGTCTATAGCGTGTGCCCGATAATGCAATTATTACATTAAATTATTCGAATGCTTTCTTCATCATTAATTATCGTGAACTTTTTGTTCATTTGGTGTCGTCTTATAATATATATATTTTTTAAGGCAAATACATCCTAGATTGCTAATGTATGGAATTATTAGATGTTTCTTCTCATCAACAGCTTTTGGCTTTTTATAGAACACTTTTAGGAATGTTGAGATCAACTTTATTAATTTGAAAAACAATTGAAGATGTTGTCTTATTTTCGATAAAAAACGTAGCGTGCAAATGTTTTTTTTTAATTCCCCGTTATACTATTTTGTTTATCGAAGATTGTAAAAGAAATCCATGTTGAAAACGAAATATAAAATCAATGAGTAGATTGAAATTGCGATGCAACAATTCATATATGTATGTCAATTTGACAAACAATAACCGAGATAAGGTAATTTATTTTTAAGTTATATGTATATTGTATTTGGTTCAAATAAAAACCTTTATCTTATTGATTTCAGGCATCAGAGTTTGACGACGAAGAATACCCTGACGAAGTGGAATATTTTCTATTGGCTGGTAAATTGCCGCCATGTTTTGCTGATCGAGAAGTTTTCACTGATAGGCCGACCGGTGTAAAACCACTTCTTTTTCTACCGGACGGAGAGTTGAGAGTAAGCTATTTAATTTTAATTCCAATTAAAGTTAGCAATAAAGAAACACACATAACATAGCATGTTTAAATTGTCGAATGTCTACCATAAAACAAAAAATGTGCCGCCATTTACGTTAAACCACTATAAATTATAACTACCATAAGCTTTACCAAGAAAAACAATGAATAATTGTCTTGAAATACTTATATGTATGATACTAACATTAATCGAAATATAAGTTATATTGGGCAATACAACTAGATATATTTTTGATTTTACATGAAATATTGTTTTGTCTATACTTAATTCAGTTTGAGGTATTTAGGAAAACCCAGACAACGCACGTCATAATAATGTATTGTATAATACAGAAGAAAAACTTAACGACTGATGAAGTTTTTCAATTCGAATTATATTTTTACTGTACTTTTTGCCAGCACGACTTTTTGGTTTATGGGTATATAATTGAAATAAAATTATCACTCTTTAAATACGGTATTTTTATTTACAATGAAAATTATCATCTTGCCAACAGCTTAAAATGTTGAGAGACTACATTAATGGTTTGGAATTTGATATAAAAGACAATTTAAAACACTTTGACAATTATTGAAACCATATACAATAACAGTTTGACATTTAAGTATGTTGGTAAGTAATGAATCTGATAAAAAATAGTTAAGTGGGTATCCAAAGAGATTCTTTGGTAGAAATTCTTTGTCTAGAGTACGTAAATTAGTTGGTCCATTTATTATGCCAGCTTAGTAAAAACAACATACTTTTTTTTAATCGGTCATAATTATTATTTCAGGCAGGCAAATTGCTCTTGTATATTAATATTAAACTCTCATTTGTGTCAGATCGGTATAACTGCACTATATTTTGATATTATAGAGTAGTTCTGCTCGACGACCCACCATAGATTTTATGTTTCGTCTAAAATTAATAAACTGAACGAACTTAGCTTCATGAAAATGACTTGTGTACTGTATGTGTATGTGCGTGTATGTATGGATATACAATAGTATGAGGGGAAGCATACAGAATGTGATTTGCAAATGAATGCATATGGAGTCCCCGTGAACTGGCTTCACTAAGGATTTCTTACCTCTGCTTCTTACCCTTCCATCAGCATCGATGGTAAGAGAATAAATTTTTAAAAACATTAGCGACGAAGGAGACTCGAAGAACTTTGACGCTATCGCGCCCTGGTACTTAAAGCTCCATAAATTTTATATAAAAAAATGTCTCATAAAATATCAATGCAAGACGCTTTGTCCTAAAAGCTGATTTTTTAAATTTGCTGTTTACTTATTCTATCATTTATCAACTTCTGCCAGAAAGATGATGAT
Source organism: Himalopsyche anomala (assembly GCA_031772345.1). Classification (NCBI taxonomy): domain Eukaryota; kingdom Metazoa; phylum Arthropoda; class Insecta; order Trichoptera; family Rhyacophilidae; genus Himalopsyche; species Himalopsyche anomala. Next base: position 27,753,173 of record CM062827.1, read on the forward strand.
ATATTGTCGCGTATATTGTCATTCCAGCAAAGCTTTGTATAAAATAATTCATATTTATTATGTCAAGTATCTATCTGTATTTTGTACTAAAGCTTTTATTAACACTGCCTTGCAGTGCATAACAACTTTCGTTTTCGAAATATTTATCTCACCTCCTTACCGACTTCCGCAAGTTATTGCATTGGTGGAGGTCATATGAATTTCGTGAGAATATATCACTGTAGCGGTATTCATCTATGAATTAAATTATGAATTTAACGTTTACCTGTTACGTCAAGTGTTTTTTTCCAAATTTAATTTCCTGAATTCGGCCGGTAGAATAGCCGTTTAATAATTGAAGGGTGACTTGCGTGTCACTTTCCTGAATATCTTCTAGAACTCTTAATTGCATGTAGAATAGCAGTTTGCTACTGAATTAATCAAAAACGATGGAAAAGGAATGTAAACAACCAATAACATCGTCGACAAAGAGGGTTCTAAGAACTTTGACGATGCGTCCTAGAACTTCAAGCGCCATTAATTGATATCCAAAAATCATAAAACATTTTTTTCCTTAAGTTGCACTGTCTCACAAATTTAAATCATGCTCTTTTCCAATCGAGTTTATCTCAAGAGAGCTTGTTCTATGAAAAATGCAACTATTAAATGGCTAAAACATTATTTTTTTGAGGAGATTGGAGATAGAAGGGTGGGGATGAAAGGACTTGTAGTTAGATTATCATCATTGCTACGCCCCGCTTTTAAGAATCGTATAGATGAGATGGAGTTTTAAGAACTCGAATACATTCATGTCTTCAAACAAATATCGATTGAAAATGAACGAGCCCCGCAAACTCTGCAACCGCAAAAAACGACGTCACGCTGGTCTCATTCAACTATGTAAATCATTTGAAAACTGTACTGCTTAAATGTACAGGCAAGCATACAATATATTTTTCTTCCTTTTTATTTATCGATGTATTGTATGTAGATTTTTTCAAAAACGTATTGGGTTTTTATGATAGTCAAACAAGTCACGGAAATGCGAACATTTTCTTCCATACTAGCCGTTTTCGAAGAGCATTGGAAACTGCACTACTTAAAATGCAATAGCGATGTTGAAGTAAAAATGTATTTTTTATTAAAAAACATCATTGAACAAGAGGTGGAGGAGGAGTTTGCACATTGATTGGGCATTAACAGTAGTGGTGAATTATATGACATTTCATTCAAACTGGAATTAGCTTTCCAGGCATATAGTCTTTTTTTAATTGAGTGTTGTTTGCTCAAACTGCATCTAAAAAAATCTTGGCAATCATTTGAATGCGCTTGACGCTGTTGCGTTACGGGATACGCCCAGTAAGGACTTTAAATCCGTAGCAGGTGGTATTTAGTGCTTACAAAGTTGATTACCCTGGGAATTAAAAGATGCAGTAGCTCAAATGAATATTTTTTTTTCCGTGGCGTCAAATACCTGCAATAATTTTAAATACCCATCCAACTGGTAATAATTAATAGCTAAGCAACTTATCAAACGTGAAGGCTAAATTACAATGAAATTTAGCGTGGGCGAACAGGAAAATGGCTTTGGAAATAGCGACATCCACAGATATATGTATACACAAACCTTCATCTTCATATCACCCCGTTCTACAATAGAAAAACACGTTATGTCGAAATAATTATGGTTCGAGTTATTTAAGTTTTAATTTTTTCGAATTCTATCATTAAAAAACAAACATGAATTCATTGATATAAAAATTAATTCCAGAAAAATACATCACTTAAATGTATAAGCAATCAATTATTATTGGGAAGCCATTGTTAGTTTATAATATATGATAATAACATAATTGGCAGTTTTTTTCAATATTTATTACACAAAATGAAATGAAAAAAATAACTTAAATCTTTAAACGACATTGTAAATATTCATTTGAATAAACCATTAACGTTTTACTTAAAACCAATGTTTCGGTCGTCCAAGATATGTATTTGAACGTCGACGATATCATAATGTATGATGTGATTATTAAAAAAAGTTGTTTTGAAAAAAACTGTGGGTTATGTCCTTTTTTCTTTCCACAGTCAATATGGTAGGTTAGGCATGTTCTTAATTCAAAATTAGTTTATTTTTTTTATGTATCGTTTGATTGAAAAATAGGCGGTCAATTGTAATCTGCTCATATTCTTATGGGTTGCATATTGTTGCGATTAGAGATTCTAATACTGGACGAATATATCAATACCGGCATTCCGATATTACAAATTAAATTCCGGTATTACAAAAAATGCAAAGCAAATAATATAACAGCTGCAATTAGGGCATCCAATCCAGAGATTGATCATTCGAGACAAAGTCGTGTAGAGATTCGGGATTCGGGATTGAGAGATTGAAGGTCACTGGCAAATTTCAATTCGTGGGAATTTCAAGATTTCCTAAAACGAAAATATGTGGGACCTTTTTTATTAGCTCTTACGCGGATATCAAAAATTTTGGCCTAGTTGCCTGTTTTCAAAAGCTTTTTCGTGAAGTTTTCGTTTCTTATCATTAATCCAGAAATCCCGGGATTAGAACTATCCCAATCCCAAGATTTTGGGAACATAAAATTGTAAGGAATCCCGGGATTGGAGAGCCTAACTGGAATTACAATTCCGGGCGAGTAAATCAAAATCGATATTTTATATTAAATGCTGTAATTAAAAAATATCTCATGAGAATAAACGGGTGCTTAGTTTACGTATAACTTACAGTTTCTCATAAAAATTACATCAATTCAGAATTTCTGATTCAAAATATTTGAATTCATCGCGAACGATTTTATTAAAATGTGTGATGATTTGTATTCATTTAAAATTCGATTTTCTGTTGATTTTCAATGACGAGATACCAGTGTTTTTATATTTTCAAAACTGATATTTCGCTATTGAAAAACATCATGAATACCGGAATCCTGGTCTCGGTAATACTACAATAGTATTGAAATCCCTAATCGCGATATAATTATTTTTTCAAGGATTTTCAAATGTTTATTTACGGTTTCGGTATACGTTAATTATATATTTGTTTCAGTCAGGTGAAATCGAAATATAACAAAGCAAGCACGCTCTGATGTTATAATAATGCATTTTTATTATTATATATTATGTATAATGGTGATATATTACAATCATTAGTGTATTTGTAATATTAATTTTTAAAACGAGTTTCCTGGTTTTGAGCGTGCATGAAACAATCGAGTCACGATTGTTCACAGAAAACAGTCAAACCTCTTATGTACGAAGGAGAACTGCATAGATTTGCGTATATTGAATCATTGTTTATTTAGAGAAGTGCATAGATTCTATGGCTTATCGGTGTTCAAAAACCGGGTTTGAAAACCCGTGCTTCTTAGATAAATTTTACGATATTTGAAAGTTGGTTTTCATAACTTGGTAAACCGGTTTCAGTATGTTTATTATTTTATCAAAAACTTAAATATTTTGACTTAAATTGGTTTTGATATTTTAGAAATTTCGAAAGTTTTTTATCAATTATTTTTTGGATCATCTTCAACAGTCTTGAAAGCTTATATTTTTGATGGTCTTGTCATGATCAAGTCAACATTTCTTTTATTGCCAATAGCTAGAAAGCATGTCTGTTTTTATTGTAATCTTTTTTACCTACTTCAGTATAATTTGGTCTCTTGACTCTTCCATAAGTCTAAAACTAAAATGTGGTGGTATTTTTTAAAAATGGTACTTTTATCATGAGGTAAAACTGGTAAAGTATTTATTTTCACAAAAATAATTAGTACTTGAAGTTTATATTTATTTCGCCATCACACTATTGTAACAACTATAGTAGATAGAGTCGTCAACTATATTTTATAATATTGTAATAATTGTAGAACTAAACTTAACTAAAAACTAAACTATAATGAAATTGTACGAAGTTAATTCAAATTCAATGAATATGTTTTTGCTGTGTAGTAGACGAGATGAAAGATTCCACTTGAATTATAATGAAATACAGTATGCATTGTAAATATGCTATACAAATATTTAAGATAACATATAATATATTGTTTCGTTCCTTTTTCGCAGCGGTATATCCATAATTCATAAAACTTGATTTTTTCCTATTTTGGTTTAGTATTTTAAGTTTCAATTGACTGTTGGTATTTTTTATTGGAGAATCTATTCAAATACATTTTAATATACGTAACAACTTATTGAAATTGCTTAGTGCATTCTAATGTGATAGGTATACTGAAATAATTCTGAATTACAAATTTTCTACCATTTTTATTTGAAATACTGGACCGGTTTAAATCAGCAAGAGAGCCCATTCAATCTTTTTATTAAAATTTTTCACCGACTGAATAAAACCGGTTCTCGTTTTTAACAAAAAAAATAAAATAGAAGCGAACTGCACAAAGTTTTTTATTGTTCATTGACAGTCAAATGTACTAAATTTGTCTGATTTTTTATCAGTGAAAAAAATGAACTCGCTTTATACGAACAAGAAATTGAAGCTGTTTGAAACTTGTTTTAAGTTATTATCTTTGATTAACAATAAAATATACTGATTACCCGAATATGAACTCATAATATTCTAAGTAAATAAAAAACTGTTTCAAATCCAAATTTTGTAGATGGCTTTTCGGAATGTTTATCCGCTAGCTACGCGGAAATCTTTTTGTTAGCGTTTTTTTTGTTAAATTCTTGAGAACCGATCTGAGTAATCATTAAAATGATATTAGGCTGGCTTTATTAGCGTCAGTAAGTTAGTGACGGATTTGATTTGTTTTATCGAATCAAAAGGTACTATAAGTCGTTTAGTAATACGAGATTAAAAAATATATAAACCTAGTCCATCATATTTAATTTTAAATCACGATTTGCTATATAAAAGATCATAAGGCCTTTTCTCAAGAATTTTTGGAAATAAACAGAGCGCAATTGAACAGCCTTCCGATTTTAAATGAAATATTAAATATGCCGGGATCTCCACTCCTATACCCTATATAAATATAATCATAAAACCTTTTCCGACAAACAAATAAATATAATTCTTAAAACTACTCACTACTCAAATCCGTGGGCATTCCCATGAGCTTATCCTTTTCGTCAGCAATAGCTTTAAACTCAATGATACATTTATTTCTTATATAAACACGAAACATTCATTTACTAGCGTCAGTTCAAGTTCATCCGTGCACTTGAACGCCTGAAGATACCGAAAGGCGAAACCCTGGTCATTAGTGACAAAATCTGTGAGAATGTACATAATTTGAACGATTCAAATTAAATAGATTTGACGTTATAAATTTATTTTTTACAGGTTAACGACATATTTTTGAAGTCTAATAAATGTAACAATGAAAGAAATTATTTGAAATTTTCATGTAGGTATTGGACATCAATCATTCGTAGCAATATTTTGAGATAAAGATTTTCTGTTTCACACACTCATTAATAGTTAATGCCAATTACAATCACACTACTTAATATTAATTTGATTACGTTTGTTGTAAAGCTAAGCTCCATCTATTTTAATTTTACAATACTGAGCCTCCGGTACTATTAAAGCTGTTCTTTGCTTATAGTTTATTTCAATATGAGCTTACTTTTATAAACAGAAATTTGGAAAACGCAGACAATATTATTTTAACGTAAAACCTTACTTGGTGTTTTAAATTTACACACGTTCATTCAAAGTTTACTGTAATTTACCTCTGAATCAAGTTTACATATGAAGAAAAAATAAATATTTAAATTACCGCTAGCTTGCAGAGGCCAACTTGATTAGAGATAATTATAAACCTGCTTCGAGGAGATGAAGGTTCAAGTTATAAAGGGGACTCGTATAGTAAGGCTTTATTTGCCTTTTCCCCATTTTGTGAAATTATTTATTTACAATATTTTTAATTTTTAATTTTAGCAGAAAGTTTTGAGTCATAAAATATAAGAAATCAAAGTTGAGATATAAAAACACTGGAAAAGAAAAGTATGGAAACTTGGTATACGGTCCCCAAATTTAGTATATACGTAGAATAATATGATATCGTCATAATTATAAAGAACGATCGATTTTTTTCTATCATACCTTTAATACAGCGCCCCGAGTGCAGAAATACAATCAACAAATAAAACGTGATTGTTATAACATTAAATTAATTTGTGCAAAACTTTTTACTATTATTGTCAGAATTTCAAAGCGGTCGTTTTGATTTTCGTTTCTGTTCTGCATACGAAATAAAATCCATTAGAAACAGCAGTGTAAAAAAAACATTCGTTCAAACGTCAAGCTGTTAAACTATTAAGCGATGGAGAATCAGTTGTTTTTATCAAAATATAAGCAAGAGAGATTAACATGTATAAATTATTTAAGTTGTATGTGTATTCGGCTTGTAGTGAAATATGTGTAGGGTAACCAAATGCAAGAAAAAAAAAGAATACAACCTTTTTTAAAAGAATAAATTTAATTTTGATAAGTTGTCAGTTTTTAATCCGTCAACGTTATCTGCAACCGTATAGCGATTAGGTTTATGAATATTATTATAGTTAAGAATGCAACGTTCAAACATGGTGGCCGTTTCAAGATGGACGGAGGAAATTACACATTTTCGTAAACTTGTAATGCGAGTTTTAATAAAGATTTGGTTTTTTAATATAAATAATTCATGGAAAATCAAATTATGCATACTCGATTTAACTGAGAAATAAATAATGCTTCGCTGTTTTCCTGTTCCACCATAGCTATACATACACATTGTATTTTTGTTGGCCTCCAATACTTTTGCAGGAAAATGCTTTCAGCGTACGTTGAATAGCAACAAATAATAACAATACAAACGTACTCGCAGATCTTTTCATAAATTCTATAAAACTACTGCAAACAAATGACAGATATATTTATTAAAATAAGGATACATATGTAAACCTGAAAAGTAATTTTAGAACCAAATTAAATAATGTGAAATCTAATATATAAAAATGAATGTTTGTTTGTTCGTACTTTATGCGTTGCCACACCGCTCATCCGATTGCAATAAAATTTTGACAAACTTTTTACTTGCACTTCCGGGAAGATTATAGGCATAGTAAAATTAGCTTACAGTAGGTTTTATATATAAAAGTCAATGTTTGTATGTCTACCATTCAGTTCATTTTGACAACGTATGCTTGCACTTGCGCTAAGGTTATAGTACAATTAACTTACAGTAAGTGGCGCGTGTGTCGTACCATATACAATCGGCGGCAAACGTCAAACAGACAGAAAAAGAAAACATGGACTTCAATAATCACAATTAAAAAACACTTTCTTTCTTTGAGTGGCATTGCAACGCTTGCCGGGAAGCAGCTAGTAATTCATAAAAAATCTAAATGTGTTTCTATAGGTACCATAAAACCGATTCATATCAACCTATTTAGACTTTTATTTGAATGATTTCACTTATATCATTTCCCATTTTGTATATATTTATAATTAGACGGCTTACTGTTTGCATTTAATTTACAGACAATCATCCAGTAATGTTAAAAAATAAATATAATTCAATATTATAAAAAAAACTGAAGAACGTTTATAATTCATCATCATAACATCTCAAATAAATACTCAGGGAATGACTTCTAAATGATATGGAAAAAAATAATAAAAAAGAAAACAGCAATGTTAAGGTATTAGTCGAATGGGATTGATACTAATATCAATCCCATTCGACTAAAGAAAGTACATACATTGACGGGATATAATATTATCGTATAGAACAGAGGATCTCAACTTTTTTGTACCCTAGAGCGAATTCTAAATATCGGTAGGGCGGCAGGCACCGCCTATTTTTCCGGAGGATATTTATCAGGGCTGTGGAGTCGCGTGAAAAAAAGACGACTCCGACTCCACCTTTAAAATAATTGACGACTCCGACTCCACAGCCCTGATATTTATAATTGGACAAAGGTAATAAATAATGAACAAAACTATAATTTTAAAATAGCGCGCCGATGTAAACGAAATTGTAGACAAGATATGAGACCGTTGCGGCCAGTGTGGTTTTCAAGGCTGGGCGACGAATGCTAAGGAGGCAGTCGGCAGGGATGGCAAACATACGAACGAATAATAAAAAATCCTACTAAGTTCTACGAATACGTGATTTCCATGCCAGCTTTTATTTGCAATTAAATAAATGAGGAATCAGCACACACCTGAGTTTTTTTGTAACCTTCCAAAACAATTTTACACTTTTTAACAAATTAAATTATATTTTTATCGGTGTTTGTGAAAATAAATCAGTCGCGGTTAAATAATGGCGGGTGCACATAAATCGCTTAGCGGGCACCATGACGTCCTCTGGCACAGGGCTGGGAATCCATGGTTTAATTATTTCACATTTTTTTTTTCTTTAGTAGAAAATTTACGCGCGTACGATCAGAGACGTTCCTAGAGTATATGCCGCCCCTAGGTAATGTTTAAAATAGCGCTTTTACTATTTTTCTAAGCATTTTATTTTGAAATTACCTTATCTGCTGCCTATGGTTCTGAAATCGGTAAATGTCATATTTAAAGATGTTTTTTGTCGCCATATTTTTTTAATCAAAGACATTGGAGAGGAGGCATCATGTTTATTAAAAACCTAATTCGTGTGTCAAAAATATTTAGTCATTTAAAAAAAAACTGTGATCATTTGCCGCTCTTTAGGACTTGCCGCCCCTAGGCTACTTACTGCCCATTCACCTATGCCCACGGAACGTCACTGCGTACGATTATAAAAAGCTACTATATATTTAAAAAAACAAATGTGTTCTAAGAAAAATGCCTTACAACACTCATTTAATATTTTTTTTATTTTGAAGAATCGGGATTGTATCTCGTGTTTTCACTAAAAGTCCCTGCACGTCGTTATTATCAATAGAATAAGTGTTTTTCTGTAGTGTCATTTCGCATTTGATTGTATCTTGAGAACATATATTTATCTGGGAGTATGTTTCCAACCTCCATTGACTGGCGAATTATGTATTATATATTGTGCTTTGTTTGGCATTGTGGTAAATGATTCTTAGGAGCGATTATATTATCAAATAACGATAAATACGCTAAAACGATAGATCAGTGTTCCACTGTATATTTGCTACACCGCAGAAATTTGGACTTGCAATGCGTTTCAATCAGCTTTTGCCACAGCCACTGATGATCCTTGTAATGCGGTTTAAGTAACAGATAACACGACGAATAATATTTTACCGAAATCCGTATTTAGAATAGGAGATTTATATAAAAATAAAGCAATTCAATTGACAAACGATTTAGCCACGAAAGAAATTACCATATCCAATAACGTAAATAATTTATATTAAATATCATATTATTAGAAAAAGAATGTAAACCACAGTTTTTCACAATAAGATAATCACAATGTATGCAACTTAAAACACGTCCTATCAAAAGGATATTTCCTGAATATGTCGAATAAGTATTTTAAATTAGCTTTTAAGTTTGAAAAAATATGCGCCTGTGAAAATTGCGATCACGAAGGGTTAAATAAGGTTTTTTTTTTAAAATATTAAATTTGTACTTATAAGATAAAGTCAATTTAAAACTAGTTTATCAGTCTCCGTACACTTCAAAGTTGTGTTTATGTTAATGTTTTGTGTCTCCTGTAAAAAATGTTAACTGTGGGTTACGTCCTTTTTCCTTTCCACAGTCGATATGATTAGATAATGTTGTAAATTTAACATTTTTATCAATTAACCATATCCAAATATTTTTCACAATTATGGACACTTTTTAAATAATATTAATTGCACTACATGGTTGTTGAAGAATAATAATTCCACCATTACTATTCTATGTGCATACAGTGAAAAAGCATTTTAGTAAAATATACATATAATTAAAAAAAGAAAATAACGCTCGTGTGTTAGACAAATTTATATCCATACTTGGTTTATAGTATCTAATAAATAAATGACAAATATGCAATAAAGGTAATAAAACAGACAAAGTTTGTGAATCTCAGCGTCGCCAAAGTGTATTAACATTTTTGTTGGGGAAGTCCACGCGTAAGGAACATTAATTCTTACGTATTTAAAAACTTTAAATAAAAATAAAAAAATAAACGTGTTCGTGCATGTCTGAACATCTCTATGTCATTATAATAATTTATTTTTGATTAAAATTCTATTTACGTAAAGGAAATTTCTAGGAGAAACAATTAAGTGTTGTTAGGAAATCGAATGATATTATATGCGTGCGTCAAGAGTGTTTCTCAAAATTTCAAAAGCCCATAGTAACAGAACAAGACGAGTTTTTTCAGGTATTACTTTTACTCATCACATTTAAGGTGTTCACTGTCATTGCCAGTAGAAAGGAATTGCATTCAATAAATTAAATACTCATTTGTACAAACTGATATTGTGTTAAATGAAATTGGATAAAATATTGACAGTGAATACTCTAAAAGTGATGCACGAAAGAGCTCGTCTAATTGTATCGACTGTGGAAAGAAAAAAGGAGAAACCCAAACATACCAAATTTTACAGGAGGCACAAAAAACGTATTTTGATGATTTTGGGCCATATGAATTTTTTTAAATATACACAACCTTGAAGTGCATGGAGACTTTTAAACTGGTGTTTAGTTGACATAATCTAATATTAATTCAAGAAATTATATAGGAAAAATCTTTTTTTCACTCTTTTTTCATGGTTTCAATTTTTACAAGCTCATCTTTTTTCAAACTTAAAAGCTTAATTTAGATATTAATTCGGCATTTGCAGCTTACATACTTTTGATAGAACGTGTATCAAGTTTGATACATTGTGTTTATTGAAAAAAAGCTGTTTTGAAAAAACTGTGGGTTACCTCCTTTTTCCTTTTCACAGTCGATATTATTATGCACTTTGTACACATATTTGAAATTATTTTAATATCTATCATGATTTTTTGTAATGTTTTCATTCTCAAAACATAAGTAACCAAATAATCGGCTAAGAAAAAATATTGTTTTGTCCTGATGCAAATTTTAAGGCGTTATAATTGTGTTGTTTTATATAATTTGTGTTGAAATATTTCCATAAAGTATCTTGATATTTTATTTTATTCAGTTAAACAGCTCTGATGGTTCGACCGCCCCACCCGGTGACCACTGCGGCGAACTTGGCTGGAGTAACGCAACCCGCAGACTCACCCCATTGCTGCTGAGATGCTTCAGCGCAAAATCTGACAAAACTCACAAGGATGCTAAGATACGAGCGTCTTCTTACGTAGTTCTGCTGGCGGCGTCCGCAGTTCCGCTCTTCTGCGCGGCATTTTGCATCGCGTTTGGGGGAGACCTTGAAGAGAGGCGCGGAGCCAGACCGGCCTTGGCTCACGTCTCATGCCTCGCGGTGGCCCACGTCGCTGCAGCTATTGCCCAATCTCCCATCGGAGTGAATGGCCTATGGTGTGTCTTGTTTGGTAAGTTAATAATACATAATATAGTTTCTTCCATACAGGATTTCTCCAAAAAAGTCTCTCACATAAAAACACTTCGGACACAGTATATTTCGAACATTATAATATTCGAGATCCGACATCGAAACTATACAAATTACTTGATAAGGAAAATAGACACATAAATATTTAATTTTTTGCTTGTCCCAACATGAAGAATATTTGGCACCCTTGACCTCAGACATTCAACATTAAAGTAAAACAGCAACATTTTTAATATTAACTTTTTTTAAATGATTGGAATATTCTATGTCCGGAGTTTTCTGTGTAAACAAAAATCTTGCTGGCCAAAATTGATGTACGGAGTTTTCTTGTATGGAAACTTCGTGCTGGAAAAATTGGTGTACAGAATAATCCGTTAACCAACCCGTTAAATTATTTTATGTTTATCACAAATTTAATGATGATGTAGATATTTCGAAAAATATTAGACAGCTCAGAACTTATTTCTTTCAGGTGATAGATAAAAAATGAAAAAAATGCGACAGCCCACTACTTTAAGTGTGTGTTAGAAGAAAAATATTAAATTAGCAAGACAAGACCGTTTTCCACTAATTGATCTAAAACTGTATTCTTGTTTAAATATAAATCATGGAGTGTGTATTGAACATATTTGTCATCATTACATCTAATTGATTTTTTCTTACATTCAATATCAGTCGTCAGGGTTGGCGCCTAATATTTTGGGCAATGTTGTATTTTCCCACCATAGTTATAAAAAAAAAAATTTGATTGTGTTTGCCACAAAATAAGCTCATATTAAATTTACCAATACAAGCTGTGGCGGATTATCCCATAAGCGAATGAGGCACACGTTTAGGGCCTGCGAATTTTAGAGGACTAAAAATAGCTTATGTTATAAAACTCATATACTTTTTGATTTCGATATATTTTTACTACTTTACATTGAATTTTTTAACAATTTTTATGCTATTCGAAAAACAGGACCTCCAAATTTTATTGCGCCCAGGACCTCTCGTGTAATTAATCCGCCACTGGATACAGGCCGCCATCTGCAGCGTCTGTGCTTAACGCCGCCACTGTGTAATAATACCGTAATTTAATTTTCCATTTTTGCAAATCTTATGCACACAATGTATAATCATTTATTGGTTTTAGAACTTGTCAACAACACACCTTAAACATAATTATTTGAAAAGATTCAACAATGGCCGCGAAGCTTTAATAATACTTATCGTGTTGTGTTTTGAGACGCGTATTAACAACGGTAAATTTGTTGAAAGGAGTTTCCTAAACTATATATGAAATGTAAATTTGTTAGAAAACTTATTATCTAAGACAAGTATTTACAGTAACGTAATTAAAGGCAGAAAATTTTGCTTGACTTTTCACCAGTCATACACATGCAGAGGGAGACAATCTTAAACTACAATACATTGATTGACGCAGCACTGCATGGGGCAATATATTTTAATATGCCCAACATAACAATCAACTCATTTACATATCTAATATTAATTCATGAATAATTATAGTCAAAAACCTCTAAAAACTTCGGCAAACTTGTCGTTGTCTATTCAGTATCGAATAAATCAATTGAGGCGTCTAGTTACAAAAATCAGTAAAACCATGTTTTATCAAAATCGAAAAAAAAATATGTGCACATTATACGCACAATTTTATACTTTACATGTTCCAAATCTCAAAATAAGCTTATGAAAAAAAAAATATTTTAAGCCTTTAAAAGCTAATCTGGTATGTACGATTTTATTTTGCCTTGATTTATTTAATTGTATCAGCTATTTAAGCCAATATTCGTTGTTATTTTTATTTAAAAGTACAATAAAATAGAAAAAAGAATCTTAACTTAAAACAATTAATTTGTGCTTGAAACATAAAAACTACATTCGTACATTCGTGCACTTGAAAAAACCCTAAGATGTCGAAAGGTGAAACCCGGTTTATTAACGACAAGATTAATGGAAGAGAACAACATTCAGAAAATTCAAATTTGAAACATAAAAACGTTGTTTACTGTAAATATTGAAATATATAGATATCGCTTTTTGTAACTAAACGCTTCAATTATGTGTTTCGACACAATATTTTACATCCGTCTTGCAATTATTACGGCTGTAATAAATGACTTAATTAGGAAATGCACGTACGTAGATGTTTACATTTTTTTCACTATCACTGTCAGTTAGTTTATAAATTGACATTGAATTTGAAGCATATTTTTTTTATGAATGATCTTAATTAACCGAAAAAAGAAGGTTAAATTCAGAATATTTACTGCAATTGAAAATGGTCGGATTCTTTTGAGACAAATTATCATTTTTCGCAATGCTAACATAAAATGGTGAATTGCCAATGAGAATAGCGACTATGTCGACAAATAATTTTATTGTTAGTTATTCAACTATTCTTTTTTTTTTTAATAATTAAAGAATAGTTAATCTGAAATGAAAAATATGCATATATTGATTTAAAAAAATGTTTTAAGATTCTTTGACAGATCTTTTTAATAGTTTTGGGTTGATATATCAAAGTTATAAGGATTATAGTTTTTGAATACATTATGAATACATACTAGTTATATTGTCACACACACCGAGTAGTTATTTACTTCTTTCGACTAACGTTTTTGCGTATCTTATTTAAACTATGGATAATGTAATAACAACATTTTATCGTTGCTTTAATAACTTAACTCACCTTATTCGTAATATCTTAAATAAAGTACCATGAGAAATAAATACAATTGGTGTTAAAACATCGTCATCAATTGTGACTTCTGTAAACGAGTGCTTTTTTGATTCAGGTTGACTTACAACCATTCTGACTTATGTCGACCATGCCACTGTTTGTGTTTAAGAGTCTTTTATGATTTTTCTTCCATTTTCTTAAATATAATTTGATAAGTTAATTTCTAAGAAATACTTTTGCTTTCGACGACTTTTTTTTGTTTTGTATTTTGTAGCACAGCCGTTGATTTTTTTTAGTCTCTAAACCATATTGTATACGAAGCCACGCTGTCATAATGTTTCTATTGTGAATCAATAAAAAACTGTTTCTTTGCAGACATAATTTAAATCATGATGTCTATTATTAATCACTCGTGTAAAATTTTATTAATTGTTATTAATATTTTAGATGCTCTAAAATTTTATATTTGAGGATCACTGAGATCCCAATAAAAACGCGTAGTAGTAAATCAAGGACTTCGTATGAATGTCAAAATTGTAAAACAACTCATATAGTTTTTTCAATGTAGTCAACAAAATAGATTTTTATTTCGTCGTAATACTTCAAATCTAACGCATATGTTATGCTGTATAAAGTTTTTCAATACAATAAATCAGTGGTTCTTAACCTAGGGCGCGCGCACCCATTGGGGGTGCGAGAAAGCATTTCCGGGGGTGAGGGAAAAGTTTCTATTTTGACATTTATAAAAAAATGTATGTTAAATTTATAACGAAAAATCGGATTGAATTTTAAAGGTGGTGAGAGAACATATTTTCATATTCAAGGGGGTGCGGATCACTAAAAAGGTTAAGTCCCACTGCGATAAATTATATTTGGTAGTGTTACTAAAAACAAATACATTAATATTCACATTAACTTTTTATTTCAACTTGTATTGGACATTCAAAGCTAATTGAATGTTGAAATAGTTAGTCTCTGTCAAATGGGGATTGTTGAGAACCCACCTGGGATGGCTAGATTCTATCAAATTACACGAATGTTTGTAAATAAGTCACTCAAACATTTGTTTTAATTATAGGTGTCGCTGTAGATCGCTACACGCACCCCTAACATCATTATGATAGAAAATCATAAATTGGCTTAAATTTGCTTGCACTGCTACAAAATGGCGATATTTTTATGCATGGTAATATTTTCATCACATGTAACTGCATAAAAATGAGCGTTTGTTTCTGTCTTGTAAAATTGAATTAATAATGATTGTACATTGTTTTATTTTTATAAAATCATTGCATTACACTTATGAATGAATGTTTTTTATTATCAAACAAACTGGTAGAATGGCAAACCTTTCGAGGTGACATTGAAAATAACTTGTATGCCATCTATTTGCCATGACTGCAATAAGCTGTTGCGTAAACACACGTGGGATTTTGATTTACAAAATAATTATCCTTGTCGTAATGAATCACTGATGATGAAATTCTGTTTTTCAATGTGTGATGCAGTGGGACTTTAATATAATTACTATATTCGATTTTACTAAGCTGCTAGGCTTTCCAAAATCCGGTTTTATGGAGAAATTTGCGGTATTCGGAAGCCGGTTTTTTCAACTTGGTTACCCGGTTTTTAATATAAGGGTATTGACAATTTTTTCTTTAAATAAATCTTTATATTATGATTCGAAACTGACATATCTAAGTAGTTACAAATACAATGAAATAAAACACGTAGTTGAAAAGTCAGTATGCAATATACATACATCAATGAATGTTTTGATTTTTTATTGTTCTGCATTTTGACTCTTATACAGTTCACGAGCACAGAGGGTCGAATTTGACATAAACGAGTCAAAAAACAAAATAACAGCATATTTGGATCTTATATTAGATGCTGTAAAAAGTATACGACTTACTTCATTACCCGGCGAAAGAGTGTTTTCAATGTTAAGAAATTTCGATAGCAAAATTACGTTAATAAATAATGGATCAGTGAAAGTTTTGTATTTTCACCGAATAAAATTGCTGTTTTCATTCATTGTGAATCTTTGAAAACCGAGTTAAACTGGTAAACTTGTAATCGAGCAACACCGTTTTTTTCCGTCTATTATATAAGCCCTAGCTTAGGATCTACGATTTTTTAACACCACTCTTATGCATACTAACATAACTTGAGTCTTATATATTTTTGTGCTAATCCTAGATATTTTTATGAAGATCAAGACCGGTTTCATTAGCACGAGGGTTACCAGTTCACTTGAACTCGTAAACAGGCGATGCTGCGGAGGGTATTAGTTGGTTTATTACAGTGATGCACAAACCGCGCGGGTCCCTTATTGAATTCTGTGGCGGCCCATCAATCTTTTCTCTACATATTTTTTCCACGTAAAACATTTATTTAATAGATGTAAGCAAACTTTTTCTCCAATGAAGGAGATTAAATCGGTTCGTAGACACAGGTCCTCAAATATGTCAGATTAAAAAAAAAAGTTAAAAATTAACAAAGACCAAGATCGCATTCACTTTTGAATTAAATATAAATGAAACATAAATATTTCACAATGAAACGTTTTTTAATGGGCATGTACTCATAATACTTTTTTTGCAAGGCTTATTTATTTTCACGTTTTCGAAATAACACGGCCACAATAATGTAATGGAACCTATGAATCATTTACCTAAATTCACTTAATCTTTTTTACATGATTTTTTCGTGAAGCTGTTTTACATAGAACGTACATATGCTCCGTGTAAAAAAGGACTGATAGTACTTTAAATATTCGGCCCGAACGGCCCGAACCCACGGAACTTTGTTTTGTGCGGCCCGCTAGAAGGTAAAGGTTGTGCATCACTGGTTTATTAGAAAGCGTTACATCAAACTGGAAAAAATAAAATGATACGGCGTGCATGCAAATCATGCAATACTCGAGATACAAGAATAAAAAAGAAGATACGTACTTATGTATTCGATTGAAGCTAATTTTGTACACGTCACCATTGATTACGGATGACCTTTTAGGATCGAGGATACAGATTATCTGTTCTTCAGAGGTATAATTTATTTTGAATAACATGACTATCATTTCAACACCTACTATAATTGATGTGTGGCAATTATTTTATATTGTTGTTATTTGTAACAATAAATATGCCTAGTTTTAGTCTGGCTAGAAGAGATAGGAGTATGCGACGATAGAATACTCATCACGAGGATTAATTGACTATAAACTGAAGACAACGGATAAATGAACATTAGGACAGTCGCTAGAAAGTTGATTGATACAATAACCAAAGCCCCCGTATTCAGCAGTTGATTGAAAGTGGTAGGCAATATTGCATCTAATTCTTTATGCCGATATGTATGTAACTGTACTTATTATCTAGTTATCTTAATAACAATGTTAAAAGCCCTTCCTCAGTTTTAACCAGCTTATCATGATTATATATACACAAATCTTATCTGATATGGTCCACTAAAAAGAACGACTAATCTATTTTTAACCGAATTATTTATTCTACCGCTATTTTCAGAAACAAAAAGTAAACAGATTTACTAATAACAAAAAAATCAATAACACAGGATAATTATAACAAACAAAAGTCTTCGTTATATTCTAATACATTAGAGGTGTCAGACATTTCTAGTGATGAAAGCGATTTACGTCCGGTCCCTCTTATGAGGGACCTCTTACGTACACTTATTTTATCAGGTAGCGATGAATAGTATCTTTTTTTCTTAAATGTATAAATAATTTTCCAAAGATTTTTATTATTTCCCTTTTTTACACGATTTTTTTACTACATTGATATCATATGTTTTCTATCATTTTACACTGTTTTTTATTCACAGAGTTTTAGTGGAACGTATCTACCGCGTAAAAAAGGAGTTGAGTGTATTTCATTTTGTCTTTTAATAAATAGTTAACACTTTAAAGTTTAATGAATGCGCGAAACCCTGACATAAATATATACCAGTTTTATTAACTCGATGGATTGTTTTATATGGAAGCTTTTTATCAAAGATATTTTCCTATAGTGATATTCAAAATACATTTAGTGATAAGTCATACTTTGATGTTATAAGTTTTAATTAGGTTACGGAAAGTAATGATATTCTTTCATAAAAAAAATTCGAAGGAAATGCACGACAACATTGCGAAAATCGCTAATGAATTTAAATATATTGATATGTTACAGATACATGTATATTTGATATATATTATTTTATCTATATCGATTTTTGATGTTTTGATTTTTTACTAAATCTGCTAATTCTTCTTTTCATTTTAAATGGTACTCAAAATGTGTATCAGTAATTTCTGACCTAACAGGCCAAGGTAATTTAACACAAAAATAAAATAGAATTTATGATCCGCGTAATAGAATATAAGCACATTATATTACCTGTGGCGGATTACCCTCATAAGCGCACAAGGCGCAGTTGGGGCCTCGGAATCTAGGGGGCCTAAAATAACACAATATTATATCATTATAATCAATATATTTTATATTTAGATTTCAATGTTTACTTTTATATTACGTGGAACGCTTAAATGTTTTTCGAAAAACAGAGTTCCCAAATTTTATTTCGCCTGGGGCCTTCCGAGTGGTCATTCTGACACTGGATATTGCTTATGGTTTGACTCGACTAACTAACTTTTAAGGTGCAATTGATTTTTTATCCCATTTAGAATCAAAACTAGTATCAAACAAAATATGTTAAAGATTGAATGAATACTGTACTTTATTTCTGATTTTTTATTCTGATATCTTAGGCATCTTTGTTTTTATGTCGAAACTATTTCCATATTTCTGCACCATTGACATTTTGGCTTGGTTTTAAAATATTCAGTTTCATTATATAACTTTTTCTCACGCTATAAAATATTGTGAAATGTGATAAGATCATTTGAATATGGTATCTGTATAGACTACAATAATCATACTTGTTTCCAAGTGTTATGAAACTTATCGGAGTTTTTGCATGGCATATTATAAAAATCATTATGGAATACTGCCATCTATTAGTCAACATGCTAAGATTGGACAAAAAAGCTTTTCATTTCATACGCAACAGCGTGCGGAGAGGAAAATATTCTTTGATTGATAATAATTAAATGGTATATTCTATATTTTTAATAAATTATATAATAAAACATGTACATGAGAGCTATGATTATAAATTATATTATACACCTAAAGCGTACATATGTAGATTATCAATATTACGAGGTGTATCAAATTACTTGTAATTTTCATAATAATTATATACCTACCTATCATACATATACTTTAATTATCTTTTAATTGCTACCGCGGTTTCATTAAAACCAATTAATTATCAATATTTTTTTTATTTGATTACGTACTAATTAACTATATAATGTATACTATCAAACAATATTTTCTTTTTTAAAAATAAATTTCTATTATTAGTTTGATTAGGGTTGCCATATTTTCCAGACATCCCACTGAAACATTTTAACATATAAAGATTTTTCGTTCTTTAATTAAGTCTACTGTCATCATATTGCGTATATGTTTACTTTTGGGATTTGTTTAGTCAAATCAATTTATTGATTGGTTAGAACTCCAATCAAATATGAGGTTTTACTATCTTATTTGATTTTGAACATTTTCGTTAAATTGATAACGCGAGCATTGACTTCGATGGCAGTTGTGTCAATTTTTTTCCATTTATTATAGATACGAAGCTTCGGAATACTAAAAAACGAAATGAATGTATTTGTTGCATTTGGCTCATTATTAAATGATAATTTCTAAGGTGGTCACATTTTTAGGATCTGGCCATCAAGGAAAGCCACATTGAGTGTGAATTGGTTTGCACTTTTTGGAATGAGATATCAACATATTCACAAAAATATGTCTCTCAGTCCTGATTGAGAAACATTGTATTTGAAAATCTTTTATATTATCGATTAATTATTATAATTAACATCGGGACATTTTCTTGGTCTTAACCCTCCGGAGACGAGAGCTTTTTTCCGATAAAAAAAATTTTTAAGCCATATTGAAGTCACGGATAACTTTTGTTCCTAACAAATTTAAAAAAAAAAAAACGCAAAGTCGTTGTATAGAAACCCCGCATGACTATATGGTCATTCTCATCCTTTTATTACCGTGTAATATTGTGTACCGAAAGTAGTAAGGACGAGTGTGACCGTGTGGGCAAGCAAACATTCGGGGTTGAAATATAGCTAAACGTGAAATTTTTAAAAATATTTACAATTTGACCTCTTTAGATCAACATAATTTCAATACAAATATATTAGCAAAAGAACTGTAAATAATTTGATTTTTTGATAAAAACATAACTAACAGTTTCAAAAAGTAAATTTAAAAAAAAAACGGAAATTTAAAAAATCGCACGTGCTTTTGGTAGCCGTTTCTGTCCCCAAGGCTGATGATTAACTGAAGTCTGTATGTATCCTTCTTAACCAAATATGAACGAAAGCAACGATATTCAGGTAGAAAAAGGATGAATAATGGGAGCAATAGACAACGGTGTTTACTGTGACCATATGGTCACGCTCGTCATTGGAGGGTTAATGACACTAATGTCAATAACGGCGTCAGGTCCCGACTCCCGACTGATACCTTGACAGCGGTGGCAACCCAAAGGCATGATTTTCAAGGAAAATAATTATTTTTCAATTTAAAAATTGGTGTGAAAATATCTCAATTATCCAATTCGTTGCAAATGCTGAATAGGACATTTATTGTACATATGATCTATAGCTTTTTATTTAGTGTGAAAAATCAAGCCTTTTACAAAAACTGATATTTTGGTTTTGGTAAGAAAGTTTTCGTGACGGATTAAAAAAAAAAAAAATTCTTGGATAATATATCCCAGAAGTAAGAAAAAAGGTTGAACTCGGACATCTCCATTAAAAAAGTCAATGTATACATGTTAAATGTAAATAGTTGACGAAAACACTGAAATACACATTTCTGGTGACACAAAAGACCGCAAGTTTGCCACCTCTGATTGATTCCAATCTTATACTACGAGCTTGACATAGATCCCCGATTATACATTTTTCAATTTGATTTATTTGCTTAGAATTTTTATCTTTATACGTGTGCGCAAAATAAATATTTTATTTGTTATATAAAAGGTGGCCCAGATTTTTATTATTATTTGGATAACCGAATGGATAATATTCTGGTGTATTATGGAATATTATTATTTGTTTTATATTCTAATTAAACAAAAATATGTAATTAAAAAAGTGGCTTTTTTCTGAATTAGCTTTTGTATTGTGATGAAAATTACACCCTGTCAGACGATTCTTCCTATTATTATTGTAACTATGTTAGCTTCTTGTGCTATTTTTTTTTTGGTGAGTCATTTATCAAATGCTGCACCCTGGCGCCATCTATTCGATAAAAAAATCAGCTGGTCATTAATTAGCACCCCCATTCAGTAATAAATGTATATGGGTTGCCTCCGTTGGGGTATGGTCGTGTAATCTGTCAACACGTCATTCTATATTTCTGCTAAGGGTTGATATCCAAAAAGGAGCTTTTATGGCAGAATTTTTCATTTTGAGATCAGTGTAATAGCTTTCTAAATTCGTTTATGAGAGAACCATAAAAAAAACAATCGGGGCTCAAAATTAAAAGTTTTAAGAATGCTGAATTGCTTTTTATTGAACTGCTTCGGTGTTAATGTTATTGTTAATGCTATTCATTTTCGATACATCGAACATGGTATGCAAATGATACAAGGAAGATATTTTTTTCTTAACACCTCTATGCCCATGATGCAATCGTAAATAGTTGAGCCATTAAATCATTCAATATTTCTCTTAATATTGTCAATAAGTATTTATCATTTTAGGTATTCTAGCATATATACAAATCATTTTTTAGCTTCTAACTTAGGTTTAAATACTGTCAATAAACAGTGAAACTGAGATGCCATCATGGCAGGGAACGTGATTTTTTAGCAAATGATTTATTTAGAAAGTATGTCGAAAATGTTATCGGTCTTTTATAAATGATTAAATTGTTTATTACTTGCTTATTTATTTGTGACTAGCTGTAAGCCCGTTGACCTCAACGGAGGAATTTTTGTTGCATTTTTAAGTAGTCAGAAAAGTTACTGGCGTGAAAAATAAATTACTAACCTATTTATTGAATAATCCAGAAATTCTGATAGTAAAAGAAATATCTCGGGGCGTATATCGACAGCCCTGCCCTGCAGTATTTAAATTGTAAATTATTTATTTTTGGAATAATGTTCTAGTTTGCTAACAACTATTTTTCGTAATAGCAGAAATTTCGTAAGTTATTGAATTTTTGGAATAATGTTTAAGTTTGCTAACAACCATTTTTCCTAGAAGCAGAAATTTTGTAAATTATTTAATTTTTGGAATAATGTTTATGTTTGCTAACAACCATTTTTCTTAGAAGCAGAAATTTCGTAAATTATTTTATTTTTGGTATAATTTTTAAGTTTGCTAACAATTATTTTTCCTATTAGCAGAAATAGACCTCGTAAATTACTTAATTTTTGGAATAATGTTTAAGTTTGCTAACAATTATTTTTCCTATTAGCAGAAATAGACCTCGTAAATTATTGAATTTTTGGAATAATGTTTAAGTTTGCTAACAACCATTTTTCATAGTAGCAAAAATAGTCCTTGTAAATTACTTAATTTTTTGAATAATGTTTAAGTTTGCTAACAATTATTTTTCCTATTAGCAGAAATAGACCTCGTAAATTAATTAATTTTTGGAATAATGTTTAAGTTTGCTAACAATTATTTTTCCTATTAGCAGAAATAGACCTCGTAAATTATTTAATTTTTGGAATAATGTTTAAGTTTGCTAACAACCATTTTTCATAGTAGCAAAAATAGTCCTTGTAAATTACTTAATTTTTGGAATAATGTTTAAGTTTGCTAACAATTATTTTTCCTATTAGCAGAAATAGACCTCGTAAATTATTGAATTTTTGGAATAATGTTTAAGTTTGCTAACAACCATTTTTCATAGTAGCAAAAATAGTCCTTGTAAATTACTTAATTTTTTGAATAATGTTTAAGTTTGCTAACAATTATTTTTCCTATTAGCAGAAATAGACCTCGTAAATTATTTAATTTTTGGAATAATGTTTAAGTTTGCTAACAACCATTTTTCATAGTAGCAAAATAGTCCTTGTAAATTACTTAATTTTTGGAACAATGTTTAAGTTTGCTAACAACTATTTTTCGTATTAGCGGAAATTTCGTAAATTACTTAATATTTGGAATAATGTTTAAGTTTGCTAACAACCATTTTTCTTAGAAGCAGAAATTTCGTAAATTATTTTATTTTTGGTATAATTTTTAAGTTTGCTAACAATTATTTTTCATAGTAGCAAAAATAGTCCTTGTAAATTACTTAATTTTTTGAATAATGTTTAAGTTTGCTAACAATTATTTTTCCTATTAGCAGAAATAGACCTCGTAAATTATTGAATTTTTGGAATAATGTTTAAGTTTGCTAACAACCATTTTTCATAGTAGCAAAAATAGTCCTTGTAAATTACTTAATATTTGGAATAATGTTTAAGTTTGCTAACAACCATTTTTCTTAGAAGCAGAAATTTCGTAAATTATTTTATTTTTGGTATAATTTTTAAGTTTGCTAACAATTATTTTTCATAGTAGCAAAAATAGTCCTTGTAAATTACTTAATTTTTGGAATAATTTTTAAGTTTGCTAACAATTATTTTTCCTATTAGCAGAAATAGACCTCGTAAATTATTTAATTTTTGGAATAATGTTTAAGTTTGCTAACAACCATTTTTCATAGTAGCAAAAATAGTCCTTGTAAATTACTTAATTTTTGGAATAATGTTTAAGTTTGCTAACAATTATTTTTCCTATTAGCAGAAATAGACCTCGTAAATTATTTAATTTTTGGAATAATGTTTAAGTTTGCTAACAACCATTTTTCGTATATATATAAATAAATAGTTAATTAAATTATTATATATAATTGAGAAGCCCTATATAGCCCCTCACAACAAAGCAGTTTGAAATCTTGGAATTTTCATTTAAATTTGTTTAGTGCAAGGTTTCACCCACAGATGTCATTATTAGTTCACTAAAAACGCGTTTTTATTTTTTGCTTTGTATTATTTAAATTATATAGAGTTTTTATATCGCTTTTCTCAATTAGATTCATAGAGCAGTGTGTAAGCTGTCCGAACGTCGCGCATGAAAATTGGGGCATGGTATCGAATCCCACAGCTTGAGAGAATATTTTTTGAAAATTAATTGTTTTTACGCATAATAAAATAAAAATGTCATGATTTCAAAAATTCACTCATGACGTCAGAGAAAAATGAAGAAATGAATTAATGACGACAGCGGGGCAGGATGGGGGGGAGGGGGACCGTCTTTCTTGACGTCATCGAAAAGGCGAAATCGCGACCATAATATACAAACGAAAAAAGTATCTCTTTAGTATGAATAAAAAAATGTTGATAGCGTGGCTGGGGCGGAGGAGGGGAAGGGGAAATCGGGGACAATTTACAGACAGACGGACGGACGGACGGACGGACGGACATTATCGACTATTAATATATAGATTCAATTAACGTAAGTCCAGCTTAAAAGCGGTAGTATTATAAAGTAGCTAACATATTAAAATACATATATAATATAATTTATTAAATTTTAATCGTTCAAAGTATGTACATTCACACAAATTTTGTCACTGACGACCCGGGTTTCGCCTTTCGGCATTTTCAGGCGTTTAAGTGCACGGATGAATTTGAACTGACGCTTAGTAAATGAATGTATCACTAAGTTTAAAGCCATTGCTGGCGAAAAGAAATAACCCATATAATTATTTAAGATATAATTATTAAGAATAATTAATTATTTACTAGAACGATTCTTAATTTCGAATCGTGGTGTAATTTTTCATATAATATGATATGATTAGTACTAATTTTGATAAGCGAGTGAACAATATGATACAAGTTAAATCAAACGGTCCATATTATTTAATCATATGTAGTTAAAATAATTATTTGAGTGATAGTCTTATCCATATACATATGAAAATCTTTTTTATTCTACTAGACTAGATCTATCATAGTAGAATGTGCTGACGAATGGCTATAGATTGTGATATATTATTAACCACTTGAATACCAAGCGGACACAGGTGTCCAAACACGGATGTCCAAGACATTTAAAAAATCAAATTCTTGGTATTTTAGTAGAATATAAGCAATATATTGATGAATATGTGTAGTTCTATCTATACTGAGTCAATATAGGTTTTTAAAATATCGAATTCGAATGTATATTAAGCAAAATTATTTTTCTCAAAAATTCGCAGTATCTCTGCGACAAATTAATGATTTATTTGCGCGGTATTCAAAAGGTTAAGTTTTCCTACTAATATTTTTAAACAAGCATGCTTCTTCTATCTATATAGACCACGGGTTCCCAACCTATGGGTCACGATTTTTCGATATTGGATTTGAACAACAACACTAAAACTACAGTCAACTAAAATTACCTTATTGAAAAAATGCCCTTTTCAATTGCATTGGGGCCGCGGGTCACATGGCTTTTATAAAAAGGGGTCGCCACCCGGAAAAGGTTGGGAACCTATGATATAGACAATGTTAATTAAGTATATAACTAAAGCTTTTAAGCAAACAAAGATTGGCTAATGCGTTGATTCCCATCGGAATAAATGATTCTGTTTATTGTCTGTCGAGTGACAAACTAAAAGGTTAATTGAATTTTATTAGAGCGTAACATAAGGCAGACATGTTTTTAAATTGATTTACTTTTAAATGTGTTTTGATATCTTTTGAGTTGAGTCAGATAAAATATTTAGGCTACACAATTTAATAATTCATACAAAAAAAAAAACACTCAAAATCTATATTTGATAAAGATTGATTTATCATCAATAAAATTATTATGTTGTATACATATTAGGGCTTCCAATCCCGGTATCAGTGATCCCGTAATCCCAGTATCGTTTTAGTACAAATCCCGGGATTTCGGGATTCTCTATAACACGTAAACATCCGTAAATAAAGGCACAACAGTGCCACTCACTGGCAGACGAAACTTTTTAGGATGGAGGAGCAAAAAAAAGGTCTTCGAATTCAAAATAATTCTGGAATCTGTCGATGGTCATTTTTTCGCCAGAATTTTCGGAAAAAACGATTTAAAAAAAAATAAAATACTTATGTATGAAAAATAATAGAGAATCTTGAAATCATTTTTACGTGGTGTTTAATAGGACATATCTTCCGCGTAAAAAAAGTGTTGACTGTATTAATTGATTATTAAAGTTATATTTTATGTCAACCTTTTAACTTTTAACAAGTAACATAACCGAATAATGAATTTGAAAAGCAAATCGAGTTTGAAATAATTGTCATGAATGATAGTTTTCATTTCATAGGGAAGATGTCAGACGCCGTCAGTTGAATACATGACTGACATCCTATTTTAATATACTACACCTAATTGTTATTAGGTATGTTATTTTAGAGGTACAGGTGAAATCCACATACTCGCCAGGCAGCGTGCATTTAAAAATGTTTAAAGCCATTGGCGTAGTGGCGGCTATGTCAATTCAGTGGTTAATTCAAGTTAGTGGCGAATTCCAGTGACACTTATCAGATCTACTTTGTGTCGTTAGGGGTTTGCAAACACACTTACGTTTTATTAACAGCGCTCCCGTGAGGTGGATCCACTCGGCAATTAATCACCTCATTGGCGTACGAACAGTGCCGGCGCGAGGTTATTTGGCGCCCTAGGTAACAATCACTATAAAATAGTTTCGGGATTGATAATATTTTGCTCGGCGATTTTGAAATCCTGGCGATTGGCGAATTTTCTAAAATGTGAGACCTCTTTTTAGCTCTCGTAGGAATTTTTAAAGAAAATTTACTCGCTACCCGATTTCAAAAAGCCAACAATTAACGGAATTGATAGAATGAAAAGACGCGAGACCTTTTGTAGCTTTTGTTCAATATTTTGTTGCACTGTAAAGAGCAGTACTTTTTGTAATGGTAAAGATTTTTTAAGTTTTCGAGCTACTGCCTGAAGCTCACTGCATAGATATTTAATGGTATTAAAGTATAAAAATCTTATTAATTCAAGAACGTTTAAATAAATTTGGAACTGCAAAGAAATTTATCAAAGTTCTTTAGAAATTAAGTATGTCACCAATCCAATAGTTTTGTGTACATTTGAATACTGATTTCTCTTTTTCTAGGGTTCCTAAAAAACGATAAATACGGAATAATTCAACACTTTTATTAATTTCCAGGACCATACAAATTAAAGATAAATAATACCACAACAATATGTTAGGATAACAATGGGTTTAATATTTTCGTTTTTTTATTGTTTTAATCCTAACTTATAATTATAAAAATATATGATCTACCGTAAAAACTGTTACCGACTAGCCCACAGAGGGCGAGACTATATTATTGTGCCTTACAACAGTGCTTACCAACCTTTTTCATTTCACGGCTCCTTAAATCTGAAAGAAAATATTCCGCGGGCCTCTTCAGTACAAAACATGTTCTGCGGCGGACCCTGGAGTAATTCCGCGGCCCCCAATCTGGGAAGCACTGCCTTACACTAACTTCATATTTCCTCAAATTCTTTGCCGATCAAGCGGCTTCAAGGTCAGCCTTGTGGTCTTGCCATAATGTCTTCAATATGTTATTGCGTAACCGAATTGTTCCTTAGTTTATTTAAAATGCGAGTGACATTTCGGCTCATGGTCATTTAAGTCCATTGCCATATAATAATATATTTACAGATATGCTGTTCTCTTTGTTAAATTATTTGACGTTGTTTTTATTTTCTCGTATAAAGCACGCAACACTTATTTTCGTTTTAAGCAAGGCTTTGGAGTCAGGCCATTTGTAAATTCTTAAGTCGGAGTGACGTTTTTTTCACGACACTGCAGCCCTGTTTTTAAGACTTTTATTGCAGTTAATGAGCACGTTATTTGAAGACACGTTTTACATTTGAGAGTCAATGGAAGATCGTCTTTGAATATAATTGAATGTTTAAGCATACATATTATCATTTGTTTTATTGTACGGTCAGGGCCGGCGCTACCATACAGGCGAAATAGGCAATCGCCCAGGGCGCAAATCATTAAGGGGCGCATACATTGAGTAATCAAATTATTTTTATATTCTAATAACAAATAATATGTAGTTTATACTTGTATCTGTTCGTTATAATTATGTATCGTATTCTATATACTTCGAAAAAGGTAAGTTGAGCGACTGACTAACAAACAGTTCTCGTAAAAAAATCTTTTGAGATACTTCCATTAGGAGGCCATATGATTCACATTGAGAGAGGACATGCATGTAAAAAAAAAAAATTCACAGTTTGTAAAAAAGGGGGCGCGCCAATAATCGTTGCCTAGAGCGCAAAATAATCCCGCGCAGGCGCTGTAAAGAAATAATTATATCATGTGTTCGTTTAAAATCATTATTATATGTAGATTACTTTTTCGAATCCATACTCTCTTGGGTGGTATTAAATTAACAAGAAATATGTCAACAAGTTAAATTATATAAGAGCGCAAAAATTAAATAAGCCGGAAGTCACATTACAGATGGTTGTGGCAAGCTAAAGCTGGATTTATACATCAACCTAGCGTGATTATTTATCACAAGCATTCCCAAACCTTGGCCCGCGGGTCACATTTGGCCCTATAAGAGGTTTTGTGTGGCCCTTCTGAGGTTTTCAAATTTTGTATAAATTTTGCATTTTTTATTGGTATAATACAGAAAAAAATGTAGAAATTTAGAATTTGAAAGTTTTGTCTGGGTGTCGCATTCCACCGACGGACATTCATTTTTAGTCCATAATTCCAATTTATAAAGATCCCCCAAAAATGGTAGAACCATAAATTTATTTTCTTGATTACTAACTAGAAACTAGAAATAGAACTAGATTATACTAAGTATTAATAAAATAATTTTCATTGTGAGCTGTTTGCTTTATTATTTATACTAAAATATCGTATTAATATTAAGGTTGAATATTATTATGTGACTCGCATTTTATTTTATTTGGCCCGATAAGTGATTTCAGGTGGGCATCCCTGATTTAGCATGTCGTGAGAGTCCCGAGTTATTAAATATTAGTTAATATATAGTGCACTATTCTACTATAATTTGACTTATTGTCTAATAACTATCAACAGTTATATAAAATAATTTTTGTAGAACTAAAGTACTTTGATATCTTTCCACCTTATTTCAATAGAGTTCTTCCAAGTAAATAATAATTTAATCGATCATTCTAAATATATGGACTAACGAAATGAATTTCAATTAATTCCATAATATATAAATAATATTAGTTATATGTTTGCGAACTATAAAACTATTTTCCTTGATCGTAACATATGGAAAGTATATTGGGAATTCCGTTGGGTATTAGAGATAAAAAAAAAACTGGTTGACCCGTACGCCAGATAATAAACAAAGCCGCATTGGCAGTAAGTAGTAATGCGAGTCTGCGATGTTGTTTTTTTTTATACAGGTATTGATCAAATAATAATTTCGCTACAATAAAACCTACGGAAAGATGACTGTGCTTAATAATTCTGCTTTTTGACTGTTAACGACTATTGAGTCATATTTTAATTTTGTGATTCACATACCTCACCCAAGGCTAATATTTTTTAAAAGGAATTAGAGTAATTAAGTAATTAATTTAGTTTCGCTGTAATTTACATCATTATACTAAGTGCGAAGATCTTTACATATACACTCGTGATAAACGACTGTAAAAAAATATTTTCAGAAATTCATTTAAAACAAAAAAAAGTATTCCATTAATTGTGTCACAATAGTTGTGATACGTGCTTCTACTTGAGCGGTTTAACAGTCAATTCGTATTAGAAAGTTATTATCTACAGTAAAAAACATACAGTACACGAGACTGTCTGACACAAAAACTCCTCCCTAACGGTGAAAAGTAGCTACGTGACATTATAAAGCTGCCATTTCTAGATCAAAATTGCTATTTTAAACATTCATTTTTCAAATTTTGACTTTATTTTTGATAAATGTGTTAATGTAGGTCCACGGTGATATTTTCAACTTTCAAAATTAGTCAGAATCTATCCCGGTCGAAGCTGGGTAATAATTACTATGATAAAAAAAGATAAATAGAAAAATTTGGTTAAATTAAGTGATAATGACAGTGTTATCAGTTGAAAATGCTCAATTAATTGTTAAACCCGGTTCTTATTGTATTATAATTTTAGGAAAATTAATAAGAGTTCAGTTCAGTTAAATTCAAAATTAATATAACCAGAACTCACGTTAGCCTTCTTCTATTTTTTAATATTATCACAAGATATAATAAATGGTACTCAAGCAAGTTTCTTTACGAAATCACGAATGAGTTGTTTGTATTGTCGTTGAATGATGTTCACAGTAATAAATTTACCAAGAACTAAAAGTAAACAAATATTATTTTATTATTTGTATCTTTTTCACCGTAGCTGGATATCGGTGGTCGCGTTTTACCGTTTTGTCAGAGAAAAATCTTTGCAAGGAATGAAGAGGTTAATTTTAAAACTAATTTTAAATACTAAATTATTCTTTATTGATAATACAGAATATGGTTTTATTACTGGCAAACAGTTACCTCTCTTTTGCAAGAGCCAAGTACTTAAATCCTTAAACGTTCAACGATCCTAATCACAAATAATCTGACTGAATACATTTTTTTTGAGATTACAATATGTAATATGTATTTTAATTTCCTAGCGAATATAATACAAATAATCTAAATATGTATAAATTATACAAGCTCAAAGTTATTTTATAATATGTATATACCAAACGGCAAACATGGCCAGCCCAGCTACTTAATTATTCCGATACATACTACACAAAGAGCTAGATGAAAAACGTTTTTTATAAAGAAATTATTTTGACGGTTAGAATAATTCGGTGTTCAGGCGTAAATGTAAAGTTAATTTCAGATTGATTAAAAGTGATAAGAGATAATGCGCGTCGAGAAAACCCAAAATTATTTTACTGTTACTAACTACAACAGTTTAGTTCAACAAGAATAATATTATTTAGTTGGTAGCTTTTTCGTATTTACGCCATTGTTTTTTCTCTGTACATGAGTAAAGGTTAATTAAATGAATACATATCAGTTGAACGTATATTTGTTTATAGATTTTTAGCACTTTGCAAAAAAATGAAAAATAAAAGAACTGAAGTATTTATTTTATAACCTTCGGTTGCAATGTTAAAAGGACGAGCTTGGGTAATATTATACATTCAATACGTTAGCCACGAATTTGCATAGTTTTTATAATAAACAAAAAATGTTTTTTTACCGATCCTAGTGTCTAATTGGTAGTAGCATATCAAGGAAACCACAAAGAACAGAGAACAGAAAAACGGTTCAGTGATTCTACCAAACAAGAATCTTCCGAACACAGAACCATCCGGACATAGAATACTCCGTACATTTAAGTATTTTAAATACAAAAATCATTGTTCTATTATAATGTGTAATGTCTTATGACAATTATGCCAAATATTTTTTTGAATAAAAACAAGGAAAATATTAAATTACTATTTATATGAACTTATATCATTTAATACGTATTTTGACTTCGATTATTTTTTAAAAAATGTGCTGTATTGTAAAAGGGTCGATTTATCATTTAATACGTATTTTATAATTTAACGAATATGTTTAAAATTTGATACACACATTTTTTGCATTTGTCAAGTGAAAGTCCAATATACGAGTATATTAGATATTTTATATCAATAAGATAGTAATATTTTAATATCTACATGATATAAGATAGTAAAATTATTTAAACATACTGTGTGTGTGAAAATTCAATATTAAATACCTGTATTTCTTTTCAACATAGTCCAACACATCGGCCCTCTACAATACAGCACATTTTTTCTAAATTAATAAGCCAAAATAAGTATTAAATGATAAACTATTCTTGTTATAATTAAATATTTTCCTTGTTCTTATTCGAAAAAACATTTGGCATAATTGTCATAAGACATTACACTTCATAATAAAACAGTGATTTTTGTATTTAACATATTTAAATGTACGGAGTAGTCTGTGTACGCCTGTACGGAGTATTCTTTGTCCGGAAGGTTCTGTGTTTGGAAGATTCGGGGTACAAAGTATTCTTGGAAGAGTCCATTCATTAGAAAAAAACAATAAGGTTGCAACTAGTTCATTCCTATTGCCGCCTTGTTTACCTCCCATAAAAAGAGAACTCGAGCATCTGAATAAGATTCAGACGCTATCTACTATAGTTACATATATATAAAATATTTTCTATTGGAACACTTCTCTAAAAATTGAGAGCGAAGATCATAATTTGTATATGTACAAATATTTGAGATTGAAATGAGCAATTATCATTATTGGAAAGATTCAATTTTTATTTAGATGTTCGTAATAACAAAGATCGATGATGTGGGTTAGAAATCCCAGAAAACCCACGGCAATTATTATTTATTTGCACGTAATGATGGTATGAATATTATTATTTAAATGCAATGGAAATGGACGTTACTGCAGGCAGATATGCATCAAAATGCACTTGATTAGCTTGTTGTGCATGCGGTCATTATGTTTTATTTTTTATAATAAAAAGATACATTTGTAATGTGTCACGAAGTAAACACACAACTAAGGAAGTAGGATGATATTTATGATGTTTTTTTTTAAATTATAAAACACATTATTTTGCAATCTATTATTCCAGGAAATACTATCTTGGAATAGCGATGACATTTAGTGTTTAAGTTTTAATGAAATATAAATATTACGGTTTTTATTGAATATTTATAATTGTTAACAAGATGGAATAAAATAACTGAGCCATTGGTATTTCAAAATATCACCAAGCTTAAGTGTTTTAATTAATTATTGACAAAAAGTGAAGATTTCTTGATATCCTTGATAATATTGTAAAATGGTCAGTTCGTTGCACCGTTTAATTTTTCGTTAGTGACATTGAAAATTTCTTAAAAAACATGTGTAAGTTTTGATTTATTACGATGTATGAAATAAGATATTTTACGATCAGCTGAATCATAATTGATTATTCACCAGGTTTCCTGGTGTTATAAACAATTACAATATTAGTTATATAATTCGATTATTATTGAACTAATATAACTTGGGCTTACCGGTTTTCAAAAGTCGATTATTAAAAGGTGGTTGTTTCGTTAAATTTGCTACATTAAAAACCGATTTTTAAAATTTGTAACGAGCGGTTTCAATATTGCAATCGATATGATTTTTATTATATTTTAATTGAGATATAGGTAGTTAAATAGTGAGTAAATATCAATAAATGTTTATTAAAAATATTTTTTTACAGTTTTAGGAATATTGTAATTCGAAAAACAGTTTTTTTTCGAAAAACGTTTTGGTAATAAACTGCCCAGCCTCCAAATGTAACATATTCAACCATATTCTAATTGCTATCAATGAAAAGTATTGTATCCTTGAAAATTGAATTCCTTTCAATAATAATTCTTCAAGAATACAAAATAATTATATTAACTTAATAAGAAACTGTTAATAATAAAAATGTTTTTTCCTTTAAAGTATATGATGAAGATAATTTTTATAAACGTTTTGTATTGATCTGATTTAGCGCACTGTACTGTTTATTAATCTCTTTTTCTGCAACGCATAGCTTAACAGCTAATTTTACAGGAGAATAACAAAATAGTTTTCTACGTTAGTTCTATAAAAAAAATCAATAAAAAACTACAAGTTTATAAATTAAGTATAATGGTTTTGAGCGTGTATATTTTATTACAAATAATGTTTATATAATTTAATTTTCAAGATTTTATAAATTAAAATATTTTTTTGGTTATTCAAAAATATTCTACATATGTAAAGATTGCTTAGTATATAAATGAAATCGATGCGGTGATAATTGAAAAAGAGGATATTAAATTCCACAATTTGTTTCTTACATCCTATTCTCGGTAAAAAACTCTGTTGAAATGAGACATTGTGATTTAATATTCTGTACATTACGAGAGGATATAATTAAAATATTATTTTAATGCAAATAAAAAATCTCTAAAGTACCATGATAAAACTAATTATTTGCGTTTTAATATAAAATATTCGATTTTTATTATGTTGTATTTTGTTTGTTTTAAATCTTAAATGATGAATATTATGAAAAAGGTTTGCAGAATTCGATACAAGTGTAATGCAATTTTATTATTTCAGAAGATAAAACAGTCACTGCAATAAATGTTTACAAGTAGCTCAATAATTACGGCATTAGAAAAAACATTCTTTGAGAGATAATAAAATTATTAATGGATTGATTGAGTGGACTACACAGCTTCGCGTAGATGTATTGTAGCGTTAGCAGGTATTTCCCCACGACGCGACACTAAGCCGCCGCGACGTCCTGCGACGCCTCGTCAGGTGGTGGGGGGCCGGCTCACTCGACACTGCCGTCCACCCGAGCGGTCAAATTTGTTCAGTGTTCATTTCGAGTTGCCCGTTAACCCCATGCGTGCGCCGCGAATCCTCTCCTCGGTTCGAGGTAACGTTTCAACGCTCGCCAGTTTCCCGCGCAAAAATACGAAATGGCTGTCAGAATACGAAATATGTTTTTAGTTTTTTTTATTACATCGATGTTAAGCTTTGTCGCTTGTGATTCTGATATAACGTTAAACAAGTGCTGTGCGAAAGGTGAACGATTTAATGAGTTCTACCAATGCGTTAAAATCGACAAATATGATTCATTAAATGAGACCGACAGATCACCTGTCGATAGTAAATATTCGCATTTCAATTTTAATTTCAATAACGGAGCCAAACCGTGTGGTGGCCGTCGATTTATGTTTGTGTTTCCTGAGCACTTTGAGTTGCAACCAAACGGAAGTTTGACGTATTTAGACGACGATGGCAATTTTAAAGCATCGTATTCCAAAAATGCGTTTTGTGTTGAAAAACAATCGGGCGAATCTTTAATAGAAAATGTAGCATATCTGTGTCCTTGTATTGAACATCTTTGTATATTTAAATGCTGCTTACCTAGTAATCAACTGTATGCACGCAGGGGAAAGAAGGGTAAAGTGAATTCTGCTGACTGCGGACGATCATCAGACACAAAGATCTGGCACCACAGTGTCTTGAACGGCAGCGCTATCACTAAATACCACGAAGTATTTCACGACCTTCCGACGTGCCAAAGAAAACTGTATTTAGAAGGAGAATATGACCTGCAAGAAGATGGGTCGTTGTTATCTAAATCAGATGGAATTATCCAACCGGGAGAGTACTGCGGAGACTACACGAAGGAGGCGAACGATTCCAGGAATATTGTTATAATGGCATGTGACATCCCTCCGACGATATCGCCGACGCGTATAATGATTTACGGATTCTTGAGTTTGATCAGCATATGTTTTTTGGGAGTGACGGTTTTTTTGTATTGCTGGCTTCCTGAGCTGAGTGGATTGTCTTCAAAGTCACTATGCGCTCATGCAGGATGCCTAATCGTCGCGCACATATGCGCGTTCTTCAACCAGCTGATTATAAAGCACGTGACTGCCTGCGGAATACTTGGTTTGACATTTTTTTTATTATAAAAATCATCCATACAGCATTTAGAATAGTTTTTTTTTTTTAAATAAAAAACATCTTTTCATTTAATTATCTGTTAAAGAATGCCGATTTATGGCAACATTCCAATGTTGATTATAATATTTTATGATATGTATCTTTGAATTTAGCTATTTTCCTGTTAAAAAATATATAAGACTAGTTTATTGATTACGCCATTGTTATTGTTGAAACAAACTTATACCAGAAAGGTCAAAACTAGACCATAACAGTGCATACTAATTCAAGCTAAGAAATAATAAAATAAATTTACAAGATAAACATAATAAATAACGAAACTTAGATATCGTTATCTTGCTGAACACTTCGATTGAGTTGAGAATTTAGTCTATGAATTTTGCGATCTAAATATACTGAAACAGTAATGATTTTCACCTGAGAAATTGCAGTAGATGATATTAAAATAAAGGCTTTTTGAGACAATGTGAGGCTCGGAGCACACCATTTTTTAACGGAAACAAATTAAATGGTCAGAATTTAAATCGATTTTTGGTCAGAATAAAAATACTAAACGGTCAGAATATTTAATAACAATATTGGTTAGTAGGTTAGGTTAGGTTAGGTTTTTTTAAAATTTCATTTAAATTACGATTATTTATTCTGACCGATATATTCTGACCATTTAATAAAAATTCTGACCAGTGTTATTTAAATTCTGACCAGAAAAATACGAGCCTTTTTAAACTCCCCAATTGATTAAAATTTATCAACTGAAATGAAAAAAATATAACAATTTATTGATAAAAGAACTATCACAAAATAAGGGTTAAACAAATAAAAACTCTTGACGCTTTAGCATTAAGAGATTCTTTTTTATGTGTATAAGTTCAAAATTATTTAATTAATTAAGATACGAACGATCTGGTTTTCACTACATTAAGTTGCTCTTTGCTAATTGAGTTTTTGGCCCTTATCAGTATACAAAAGGATCTTTCTCTTACTATACGTAGATTAGTTATTTAGTGTTATCTGAATAGTTATATACTATATATCTTTATCGTTTATAACTATGTCTGTAAAGGTACAATTTAAAACAAAGTAACGAGATACGCTGTATCATATAGAATGTTTTAAAATTCCGCTTAAAATTATTGTATACCTTTGTCAGCTGTGTGTACCTGTACGAGCTGTTTACTTTTGATTCAATAAACGTTTTTGTCACCGTTTTTGTCAACAAGTTAAAGCGAAAATTATTAGGAACAAATGCAATTAGAAGCCGATTAAAATTTAGCACCAGTTGTAAAAAAGTTAATGAATTCTTTATCCGCCTATAAACTGAGAGATTGACTTGTTTTATGGTACTTGTTGCCGTGTTAAGCATAGTTGTCGCATTTTTATTTTAGGCAAGTCCAAAATAGACGTTAACTGAGCTTTTGTTCGTGTGATCGGTTCATTAGAATATTGAACAGCACACAGTAATTATTGTTTTCGACTGCGTAAAAGACTATAATGATTAGTAAGAAATTGTTTTTTTTAACAATATGTTGTTGAACAACGGAGGAATGGAGTACAAAAATATCATAACGCATGCTTCACCTTTAAAACACAACCATTTTGAAGAAAAATGTTGATTAATTTATTATCTTTCTTTAAAATACACGTTACGATAACGATTGACCTTAAGATATAATCGATTGAATGTAAATGCAATTTTGTGATACTTGTCTCGCGAATTCTTCTTGTGAAAGTTATCAAGAATTGCTTATTACTGATACTGTAGGCGTATACATACGTTCACACTTTCACTAGTAAGAATAAGTGAACAAAAGCAAAAGAAATAGTACATGTACTGATTTAATTAATGTTATGCTCCATGGAGCATAGCATTAATTAAAGTTCAAACAAATACAAATTAAAACTTTTTTCGCTTTTAGAACTGACGATAGCGTTCAGGCTGTAAATTGAAATTATCATCTTGATAATTGAGTGTCTCATAATATTGTAAATCAATTCTTACATAGCTTCTATATGCGGAACACTCATCTGTCATTTTTTTATACGTGTGTTATTATAAACTTTTTGCTTTGTCATCAAATATATTAATTTCAATTAATGTGTCTTAATTAATTAGGTGTCTTTATTTTACTATATATTTGGTGTTACTATTTTAATTTTTGTAGAGAAATTATCGTTTATCGATTGCATATTTATATTGCTAAAAACAAATATTCAGGTCAAATACTTCGGGGTTTGGATGCCTTGATGTGACACGACATAAGTCTGCCGATGTATTCACCGAAAATGATAGGCATTAGTTGCCTTATTTCCTTACCCTATTATGGTCGTTATGACACGGTCCCTATATACTATTGAATTCTTTATAAAATTGTAGTTTGATCGATTGTTTCGAAAATAATCTTCTGTCTTTGTGCTACTTTATCAGGAAAAAAGTAAATTGGAATATAAATAGATTTTTTAATATAGTAATCAACTTTCAACTCTGTTATAAAGCTAGAAAATAATAATCATTTGAGTTTTTGTTTTGAATAAATACTGAAATAAAATATGATAAAAAGATGTTCTTTGTCAGTTACATTGATTGATTGTTTATAAATAAAATATGTCAGAAAATGTCGAACATAAAAATCGCGTGAGAACTTACTTACTTGGCAAACTTCCATTTTATCAGAAACTGAACGAATTGATTTTAACAATGAAATAGCAAAAAACTATTAAATATAAAAATACAGCTCTATTTATGTTGCATTTTTTGGCTAGACTGTATATCAGGCTCAAATACGAAATGTCAGAAAGTAAAGTTTGTACATTATTATGTTATTGAAATCATTGATCGTGATATATTTAACTTATCAGTGATTTATCCGTCTAAATAATTTAATTAAAATAGCTTGATACACTTGTTTTATTATGTGATTACTGATGATTTATTTTTTTAAGAAGATGACTGTAATTGATTTTAAAAGAAAAAAACGTTTCGCGATTGATTGTTTTAACGAAAAAATAAATACAGTTCATATTTTAGAATGTTTATTTTAATACAACTAGACGGTTTATTTTACATAACAGTAAGAAATTGTAAAAAAATGTATAATTTTTACGTCATTGATTATTTACATATTATTGTTTTAAAATTAATCACCGAGTAAAAAAAAGACTTGCTGTGTATATCGACTGCCGATTTCAAAACGATAACAATTGAAAAATTCCGAAAATTATCTGATTGCCAACAAAGAGAAAATAATGAATAGCTTCGCTTAGTGGGATGAGTACATACATATTATGTATTATACTATTTGAATAGTAATTTTGTTTGTTACTACCAAGAATAAAAAGAATCTCGAAGTTGGTAGCAGTATATTCCAAACGATAATTAACCAGTGTTAATCTACCTGGAAGTGCCTTATTTTATATTTTAACAGCTGACTTTTGATTGATTTGGTATATTTTTATTTCGTATATTTTATTTTAGTTATTTTAGCTTTTGGAAAGTGACAGTTCTCTTCCAAAATCGTCTTCTTGTCGTCGCTTCTTTCGACCAAAGCGAAATGAGTGACACTCAAATAAACCAATGTTGATCAGGCGAAACAAATGTTTGTTTGAATTTTATTAACTGTTATTTTGTATTTGATTTTTAATAATTCTAGGTTGCGTTATATTTGGGGCTGTAAATTATTGTATTTCTCGTTTTAAGTTGCTTATGATCGTATTAAAATAGGTTACTTTGTGTTGTAAATGTTTCGAAATAAAACATCATTATTGTACAAATATACGTTGATTATATTCAAATCATGTACTGTCATTTTTGAATACTCGATGAATATTTATTAACATGTCATTGAATTTCTTCATGTCAATGCCGGTTTTTCCATATGTATGTAAGAAGGAAAGTTGTTTAAATATTTACCGGTTTATCAATTTACGAGAAATAAATGTATTCAGTTAATTCCGTTTGATCGCAATCACAAATCGTTAATTTAATCACGCAATATGAGTCGTGGAATTGTGGTTTTCGTACCACGTGTAACCGGATATTACGGTCTCTTGAAAAAACCAATTATGTACACACAACCTGATATAGCAATTCAAAAATGACATGGTTTTTAATGACAAAAAGGCGTAACGTCAAAAATGAAGATTTTTTTATTTTAATATTTTGCTTGTTATAATTGGTTATTGAAAAATTGTACCAAAGAATCTTTCTTTTCACATCATAACTGTATTTTCCTAAGTGGCTTTATGGTGTTAACATCTTGATATTATGGTGTACTAAGCAGCGATTTGTGGGTTTTTGTGTGATACAGGTTATTGTTATGATTGGCAAACTACCAGCCTTTTTAATCCTTGAATTACTTTATTACAGACTCGTTAAAAACATCGCAAAGGTAACACTCTATTTGCTCCAAATTCGGAGCAGTTATGTACATAACACTATTTTTACAAGCCCGCCTACAACAAAAGTGTTAATGGAGTACTTTATAAAACATTCATAAAACAATATCTTTAATGCAATTATTCAAATCAAAACAAAATTACTGAAATATCGCATAGGAATTTCCATAAATGTGGTTTCATATTCACATTTAATGAAGTTTTAGTATGTAAGTGCTAATTAAATATGATAAATGAATTAAGATGTAAAAAAATCGTGTAGAATAATTATTGCCACGAAGGTCAATGAAGATTCAAGGATTTGTTGGGAGCAGGGCTGTGCAGTTGTCTCAACATCCAACGATTCCAACATTACCTTACATACAGCAACTTGGATTATAACAAAAAAAAACTTAATTGAATCAGTCAGTCGTGATTAAACTAATCTGAATAACATGCGGTTTTTAACGCAGTACAGGTCGTTGAACTGCATACGTTTTTTCCAATTATTTAACGATTAATTTAAACAGTAAAATATTTAAAATAAGGACTTTGACGACACCGAGCTTCACAGCCCTGGTAATTTGGGCACCTTTTATGTAAAGACTCTCGAGTTACTGGCAAATAAACTGATCACAAAGGTCAAGGACTTTTCAGATGTTATTTTTGATTCCGTGTTGACCCTACAATGCTTTTGTTTAATTCATTTATACTCAGTTGATTTAGAATAAAAAGTGTACAATCGATCATATTATTTACAATGTATTTATGGATAAAACTTCGTTGTCAACCGTCATAAATATAATTCCGAGTAGATAAGTGGAATTATTGCTAGGTTTATCAATAAAGTTGCTAATGATAATTTGATCGAATGAGCAATATTATGTTTTGTTTTATTATAACTGTCAGATATGACCGACAACACTATATCTATATTTTAACATTCTCAATAGCTGAGTTGTAAAGCTTTAGGGCTTTCATTAATATGAAAGCCATAAAGCTTAGTAATCTAGGTAGTAGTAGAATAGACTGAACATTTTTAACAATTAATCTCTAACGGATAAGACTTTAAAAGGATGGCTTTAGTTATAGCACAACCCTATCTAATCCTGGAATACAGCTGGTATATAAAGCGATTAGATATCTCCTAATCATATCCTTTATGAAAATATGGATGAGCGTCTATCACATATTTAATGAAATTTACAATTCGAAAATCAGCATCACGCCATCAACATATTCATTTTGTAACGACCTAACTAATCCATAATATATATACAATATAACAAATATGTTATTTCACACACCCTATCATATTTTTACCAGTACAAAATACAGAATTCTTACATGAAAACTAATAAAATTCCGTTTCCCATTATCCTTTATTAAGATTAACTTAACTGGGTGTAGCAATAGCGATTAGTCAACCACTAGTACTGTTCTAACCTTATCCTTCTTTCCCTACTACTCACTTTGAAAACAAGTGAGGTTGAGTGACTGAGTAACAAGCAGTTCTAGTAGAAGAAACTTCTGTTGAGATACCTACATTAGGATGCCATATGCTCAGCATTGGGAGCGGATATGGATTAAAAAAAAAGATTAATTTAACAATTAAAAAAAGTCTTTCTTAGCTGAAAAGAAAAAAAGTCTTGAGAAAAAATCGGAAATAATAACAGTAAAATATATACCAGGGTTTCTCAAAGGGGGGCCACAGCTTCTTCTTATGAGAAGAGCTAAAAAAGAGGTCACTGGTAAATTTTGGAAATCCGCAAATTCCTGAATTTTTGAAATTCGAATTTTTATGGGAACACAAAAAACAATGGTATGGGAACCACAGAAAAATAAAGACACTCAAAAAGGGCCACTGGCCCAAAAAGGTTGAGAAACACTGATCTATACAATTGTTAATAAAAAAATGAGTATCTTTTAATACACGATAATAGTTACAGTGAGATACATTATAAAAAGTCGATTTTTAGATAAGTTTGGCAATTGATTGCTAAAAGCTTAACCTATGTATATAATGAAACACTAAAATAAAAAAGCCCCATTTGAAACCAAAATCTCATTTTAAAATGTATTGATAATGCCCAGTAACCAAAGCATCAGCGGGATAAGTGGGATAACTAGATACGCATCTTTAACCATGTCCGCTCCCAGTGTGGAGCATATATACTCCAAAAGGAGTTTATCT
Organism: Himalopsyche anomala; assembly: GCA_031772345.1. Lineage (NCBI taxonomy): Eukaryota > Metazoa > Arthropoda > Insecta > Trichoptera > Rhyacophilidae > Himalopsyche > Himalopsyche anomala. The sequence continues at coordinate 27,795,551 of CM062827.1, forward strand.
CAACATAAGTATTTATATGAGAATTTATTATTAGTCAGTTGCTCAACTTCTCTTATTTTCTAAAGATAGAAGAAATATAATGATAGTACAGTACCAGTGGTTAGGTAATCGCTCTCTCTACGCCCAGTTTTTAGGATGGGTGGGGGGGGGGGGGGGGGAATTCTTATAATACAATTAATATAAAACAATAATATTATCATCTACCATAGACAACAATATAAATTAAATAATTTTAATTCAAATATCTCAAAACAAGTAGTTTTGATTTTTTCTCACTGTCTCACGATGCACCAAATAATGTCTATATTTCAATACCATATGTCCGTCTAGAATTATGTTTTATGGTACATATTGAAGTTCTATAATACTCATTGTCTCATATTGTTAGCATTCTTCGGTAACACTGTATTGTATCTCATGATTTTTTGTTATTAACATCGGATTAATGAATGCCAGAAAAAATATTAAAAAATAATTCGCCAAGAGCTCGTCCGTGTTGCTCATGATTAAAAAAAATGGTTTTTCCCAAGTGAGGCTTTTTGTTTATTTATTGTTCATGCGTCAGATTCATGGCTACATCTTTAGTTTGGTAAGCATAAATTTACACTCAAAATTTATTAGGCAAACCACATGAATTTGAATAACTTAACACCATTATTTTAGTCGGAAATGTTTACAAACAGTTGTCTGTTTGCCTGCGTTCTAAAGAACGATTTTTTAAATGTTCAATCGTATCATCGTATTATTTTTAGTTCGTTAATTAACGAAATATTTCATATTTTAGCTGTTATATTTTACAGTATGTTGAACGTATCTCATTGGAGTGTCAAGTCTAGACTATAGATGTCATGTCTGAAAATTGTGAAAACTCTGCCCATCCTACGCCACGCTAGGGGTTACAATATTGGATACACATAGGTATGGCTATAACTGGGATTCCGAAATTTTGTCCCGATATTCAATTTAAATTATTGCTGTGAATATATTTGAAAAACACATATTCTCAATGATTGTTTAATAAAATTACTGAATGACTGATTGTCCCGCAAGCGCTGATTTTGAGCAGGGTTTTCTGTAGCCGTACTCATTTCCATGAATATCAAGATTCCAGCTTTTTAAAATATTAATTAGCTTATTTAGAATTGCTAATAAAAAAATCCATTCAAAGAATCAATAAATGTTAAGTATTTTGAAATGCCACTTTCTATGCTAATGTTTTAGATATATTTTTAATTGTCGTTATTATTTGAAATACCAGTATAGATTTATTTGTCTGGCAATACGATCTCAATTTCCTGTACTTCATATTTATCAGCTAATTTTTGTCATTTTTCGTAAAAACCATATTTACAATTGCAACACCTGCGTTTATTATAAAATACCGGAATACCGGTATTGATATAATATTCCTTCGGTATTCCAATCCCTATTTCGACGTTCACGCCGATTTTGTTGTTACATGTGTAAAACTGGAATTGAAATTGGATATTGAAGTGTCATATGTTATATTTTAATTTCCGGCGACTTTGTGATCTCTAAGCGAATTATCTAACTGATTTCTGTCCACTTCTAATAGCTTAACAGCTTAACGACCGCGGACGCGTATTCGAGTCTTTGAAAAACAAAAGTTGCTGGCCGGCGGACTCATATATGCGTATAGGCGACGTATCTGGAAGCTAAGAAAATTAAATTTGGTAAAGATATCTCAATTGGTTTACAAATTATAGTGAATTAAGTAAAATTACATTTTTTGCAATTTTTTCACAAAATTGCCCGGCCATTACGAGAATAGGTTATGCACTGTTTGAAAAAAGACCTCACTTACTTAACTGAAGTTCAGTTTCGCGCGCTTGGGGTTTCTGAATCTTAGGGGCCTAAAAAATAGCTTATATAATATAACTCATATACTTTTTGTTCAAATTTTTACATCTTCTTGTCTTTTATATCTTTCAGTTTTTTATGTTATGCGAAAAACAGGGCCTCCAAATTTTATTGCGCCTGGGGCCTCATATGTACTTCAACCACCACTGGTTAAGTTGAAAAATCAAATGGAGAATAAATACGTAGGTAATCAAATATAAAGTTAAAATCTCGCATGGGTCTTCATTGTCGTATTTTATGAATTGTGTATTTTTTAAAGTTGATTCACACAATTTTAGTGCCAAAATACCAATGTATGTAGATTGTCTTTTTACCAATCTTATTAGCACACTGTGCATGCGCAATACTTGTTATATGAGACACATTCGAGATTCAATAAACAATAAACAAACTACTCAGGCATTAAGTGCGCTTCAAAAGTGGAAAAATTATCAACATTCGAAATAATGTTTATCATCATAATTATTAAATTTGGGCGAGTCGTCTCGTTTATGAAACCTGTATTCATTTGGTTCCAGTTGTCAAATATCAATAAAACCGGTTAGTGTTACCATGCCGTTAAAGTGAAGAAAACAAACTATACACTGTAATTTACTATGCCAAAGTATTTTTTACCAAAGAATGTATGTTTATGAATATTGAATATTATGTGCGTGCATATGTTAAGTATTAATGTTATATTACATCGTAAGCCAATAATAGTGCAATGAAAATGAGAGGCAAACTGGTACATACTTGAAATTAAGTATTCGTATATTATTTGATTTCCTATCTCGTAAAACAATTCTGTCAGTTTTATGTAGAATATTCTTAAATTAATTGATTGGGCGACATCTGTTTTTAGAATTCAAAATGTTATTTCATTTATGCGAATTTTGAAATTTGACAAACAGATGTGGGTGCACTGGTGTAGAATGGAGAAGGCGGGCGGTACTTTTATGGGGGCGGTCTTTTTTAAAAATAAGAACATTTCGATACACCTGGAACAAATAAAAATCGTTATTTGTACAGATTCAAGGCAAGCTATGATTCATAAAACCATTTTTTTTTTTACTATCTGACAAAATATTGTTCACTCAACTCTTTTTTTGAACGGGTTTTGAACACAATTTTGAAATAAAATGGTGGTCCACTAAACAGAATTATTACTGTCTTGTGTAGTTGATTTTTTTGTTATTAAGGAATGTGTTATCCGCTTTTGTATTTGTATTTTATGGGAATCGTGTTAGAGTAAATAATTCGTGTAAAAAAAACTGTGGTATCAGTTCTTTTTAGTGGACTGTGTTATTTCAAAACCGTGTAAAACGGAGTTAAGTGTGTGTAGGAATTTGGGCCCTCACGCATTGCATGACTCTGCTATGAGGTGTCTACGCCCCTGCCTAAAGCCCTCTCCATACTTGCGCAAATTACGTTATTAGTGTTTTTCTAATAGAATTTGCGCAGGTATACTCGCATCTGTACGTTTAAGCACAAAACCATTTGTCGTTTTGATGAACAGTTCGTCGAATGCATTTTTAAGAAATTTATATTATGAGATATATTGTTATCATAATTGATCCCTCAAGAGGTGAAATGAGCCAAATAGTAAAATGGTAAAACTTTGTGATTGTACAATCACGTTTTTGCTTTGTGTTTTGGTGGATTGCATATTTTTATTTTACGGAGATAACACTATTACAATCTGTATTAACTGAGGTGACTTCACTCTAATGATACTTTAAGACGTGTAGAATATTACAACACATTTAAATTATTTAAAAAAAAATACCACTTGGCTCACTTCGCCTCTAATGGGCCCATTATTAAAGTTGTAAATATCGTAGTTATGTTTGTCAACAATGGAAATCATAATATTATAGTGCATACGTCTTTACAATGAATTTGAATGTCAAATATGTGTTTGAATGTTTGTGACTTAGAAAAAACAAACAACATCTTGCTGCTTCTTTTTCAGTCAAGTATCTTTATAAAAAACAACAAAGTTATTTCAGATATGAATTTAAAAAATTTTGACCCTCATGATAAATATTTTAGATCATTACGATGGTTTAAGCAGCTGCGTTTTATGCGTCTCATTAATCATCGAACATCATTCGCTGTGGGTTAAGCCTGTTATAAACAATTTAATTCTGGATTCTCGAACGAAATCGTAGCTTAAAAATAACACTATTGAATCAGGCGGAAAGTTGTTTTGAGACGAATTGTCACTTATAGTTTTTCCACTGAGATATTTTGAATGATTCTAAAATTGATGAGCGAAACATATCTAACTTGACATAATTAAGATATATTAGCAAGCAGAGTTTGAATAAATCTCTTCTATAAATAATGATTTTTTCGGCGAAATTAAAATATTTTTTTATTAGTTATATATGCATAGTCACTAATTAATATAGGTGCATGATAAATGGATAGTACACTTTTAAATTTGAATCGTTCAAATGATGTACATTCACACAAATTTTACACTAACAACCCGGATTTCGCCTTTCGGTATCTTCTGGCGTTCAAGTGCACGGACGAGCTTGAACTGACGCTTAGCAAATGAATGTTTCGTGTTTATATAAGAAATAAATGTATCATTAAGTATAATGCCATTGCTGTCGAAAAGGATTATCCCATGGGAATGGTGAGTAGTTTTAAGAATTATATTTATTTTTGTTTGTTGGAAAAAGTTTTATGATTATATTTATAAAGGGTTTATTTATACTTTTATAAGTGGAGAGCCCGGCATATGTAACTGTTCATTTGAAATCGGAAAACTGTGGATAGTACACACTTCACAATGAACCCTATTTCTCTAATAATAGGGTAAAAATATCAACGTATTTTAGTTATCCGTGTATCTCTTCGGAGCAAAATGTAAGTTTAAGCATAGTTCTGACGATGGCGAAAGACGAAATAGCTATCATCTCATAAATATAAAAAACTGTATAACTAAAATACGTTGATATTTTTACCCTATTATATGGAGCTCTACCAAGTAAATGTCAAATCGATAAATAAACCTATTTCTCTTAGTTGATATATTTTAATCAACTAAATATTCATTACGTAATATATTCCTTTTTACATGACAACGCAATTGACGCTAATATGTCACGCATTTGTCAATTATAATAAAGCACGTCATTTCTTTGGACTTAGTATATATAGTAAATATAACAAAAATATCTATTAATTGATCATGTTCGTCAAAAGAAATGGCAAAATCTTTTGCAACAAAAAAACTATAAATAACTTAAAGCTTTAGAATATGTGAATCGAATTTGTAGTTGTTATCGAACTTCATGAAGGTTTTAGAACGTTAATGAAATGTTCAAATTTCATGATTATCGAAACTGACAATTGTCTCAAAACAAGATTTTTTGACTTATCCTTTCTGCCAGTATATCGACGATATTATACTCGTTATTGTTTATTGCAGGCATTTCCAATATTTTTCTAGCGGGCCGCAAGAAAAAAAATGGTATCGGGCCGCAAAGAAAAAAATGTGACACCTATTTTTGGATATTGTTTTATAACTTTTTCATATCAACTTGTAATTTATCATCGGAGTATATTTTCGATAAAGTTTAAGGTACTCGATGTGCAGAAAATGCAGCAAAAAGTTTTCAATTAGTTAGATTCGTGATTTCTCTCGTAAATGTTAAAATAAAACAAAACAAATAACTAGTTATTCTGCGAAACATATATCACAACTACTTCCAATAATGTATTACAAAATTTATAATAATGCAATTAAAATAAAGTTTTAAAAAATGCCATTCGAAAGAGTAACTTGTTATTTTGCGGTTAAAGAGAAAATGTTGTCGAATCAATTTCTGTTAATTAAATATTTAATTTGCCATACTTAACATAGTATATATAGTATGATTGTGGTAAGAGATTGCATATCTTAAACAATTATGCATTGATAACATTGCTCGATAAACATTGAAGTTTGTTTGATATATCAAACAAGTCAATTAATATTTTAATTGCTTTTTATCAGTTATTATCGGTAAAACCCTTGAATTAAGTGTTTGAAAGGGATGTACAACGTTGAAGTTTCATTGGTGATGATTTTATATTTTTATTAAAAAATAGTAATTTAACTATTTTCAGTGCTTTAAGGTAGCTCAATATATTGTTGGCAACATATTCGTTGATGCTACTAAATGTAATAATTACCCAACTGTATGCTGTATATTGTACTGTAGGTTTTTAAATTACGGCTTGCTGCAGAGGGTGGAAAATTTATTATATTATTTTTTGTTGAGACTGGGTATTTCCAACCCAGGTAGATTTGAAAACCATGAACAATTATCTATCATTGTAAGCCATTTTTTTTGGTATGAATTGAACTGTTTATGCCATCTTGTTGAGACCTTCACGTATGTATTTTCTAATGTATTATCGGAAAAATGTCGTCTATTTTTTAATCGAATTTATATAAAGGGTGGTTAAAGAAAAATCACCTAGCAATCTTACCTACAACATACAACACAATGATTGTTTTTTCTATAAAAAGTGACTTGGCTGAAAAAAAACTTTTCAAAACTTTTTAAAATTTCTAGTGAAAAGATAATAAGGCCGCATGCGGACCGCAAGCTATATTATATATTTGGAAAAGATTCACGTTTTTATCTTTTAACGCCTTTAAAAAAAAAAATGAAAATAAATATAATAATCGTTATTTTTGGATCAACCTATATATTTTAACAAATATTTTCAATCATGAACCTCAATAAAAACTTTTTACGATCAACCGTCACCGATGAATATTTACAAGCAGTTTTAAGAATCTCAACTACAAAATTGACATCTGAATTAAAAAAAATAATAATACGTAAAACAGTTCCATTCCTTTCATAAGATTGTAAATAATGTACATATAAAAATGGTATTTTACTTGCGGCCCGTCGCTCATTTTGAATTCCTGATTTTGGCCCTTCATCCGAAAAGTTTGCCCCCCCTGATTTAGGGCATAGTTTCTTAGCCTTTTTGGACCAGTGGCCCCTTTCGAGTCTCCATATTTTTCCGAGGCCCCCATACCCGTACAAATTCGATTTTCGAGACGTGGGGATTCTTTAAACATTTTACACGCTGGCAGATTTCAAAATTTAACCCAGGAATTTACGGTATTCCCAAAATGGGAAGACCCGAGACCTTTTTTTAGCTCTTCTCAGGATTTGCCCATGCCCCCCCAAAACTGTGCTGTGGCTCCCATAAAATATTTTTTTCTCTGTGGCCGTCTTGGAACATGCTGTGTGGCTCCCAGGGTGGCCGCCTGGTCACCGGTTGAGAAACAGTGATTTAGGGCATGGAACTTTAAAATTAGATTTACTCAAAATAAAATGTGACGTTTGGTTTTGTGGTCTTAATTTGTTATCAGACGAATATGAATGAATGTTTATATAAAAACTTTTAATGAATATAGTTGTTGAATTTTCCCGAAACGCGTAAAGCCTGTGCGACCTGACAATAGAGGAAAACAAGTTTATGCTAGTGAAACCACATTTTTCCGATATATTTGGCGTCCTTTGACCTTGTAAAATACCCGTTTAATTATCTATAATATAATTGTATGCTTGGATGATCGTTACAATGTCGACTGCCTTAAGGCAAGCAGATAATATGTTATTTATGCCGAAAATCTACGCAAATGTCATTTTGATTGATTATGACGACACAAATTTAATTTGATTAATTTAGTGCGGTTTTAGTTTTTATTTTAGATTTAACATTCTATAATTATAATATTATTTGTTGTTAAATGTGTTCATTATTTAATTCGAAATTTGTTCAAGTTATTTTGTTGTGTATATTTGTCTTTTATTTTTATTTGTGTTTTTAATTCCTTTTCTGATATCTGCATTGTATTGTTTTATTTAGTAAATAAATAACTATGTACTACCATGTTAATTGAGTTATGAGGTCAAAAATAGCAATGTACATATTTTAGTTCTAAATTGTCAATAGCTTTTTTGGCGTTAACGTCAGAACTAGTTATAAATTGAAAAAAAAGTAGATCTAGAATGAACTGCTATTTTTGACCTTCTTGACCAAGCATTTTATGCTGCAGTAGAGTAGCCGCTTATGTGGCCGAGTGGTCAGAGTTGTTGGCTTCGGTTACGGAGGGCACGGGTTCAAATCCCGGTACGGACAGTTTTATAAATTGATTTTTCAATCGTTTTATGAATTTCTGTTCGAAGGCATGGGGATGTATGTGATGTCTTGAATTCCCCTCTCCCACCCATCATATCCTATGAACGGGACGTATCGAGAGCGATTAGCTTACCACTAGTCCTGTCCTAGCTCTATCATTCTATCCCTACTCTCTTTGGAAAAAGAGAGGTTGAGCAACTGAGTAACAAGCAGTTCTCGTAGAAACACTTCTGTTGAGATAAACTCCATTAGGAGTCCATATGCTCCATATTAGGAGAAGACATGGTAAAAAAAAAGAGTAGTAGACGTTCGTTCTTAATTCCCGTACAGAAAATATTTTTATAAATTGTATTTTTTATGAATAAGTGTTAAAGGGAGATCTCTTTTCTCTGGATGAATTATTAAGAAAGTTGTTACTACTTTCAGGTTACCTGATGCAGTTCTCATTCCTGGCTGCCTTCTTTTGGCTGAACGCTATGTGCGTCGACATGTCATGGACGTTCAGCGGAGTCAGAGCACCGAGCGGTTCCCGAGCCGATCGAGACCGGCGTAGATTCATCTGGTACTCTTTGTATGCGTGGGGTGGAGCAGCCGCTATGACTGGAGCAGCGCTCGTCGTTGATTATTCTCCTGGAGTGCCAACATCGTCTCCTTTCAAGCCAAATTTAGGAGCCGTGAAATGCTGGTTTAACAGTGAGTATATATATATATATCTTAAATAGGTATAACTGCATTAGCGCTGACAGTTTAAAAACACGATACAATTTATAACTTGTAATCATGTAATGGGCATAATACAAAAAAGTGTCAATGAATCCTGAAAAAAAGGCAAAATTTTATACTAAAAAATGATATTGTAGACGATTTTTGTGATGATAGTTTTGATTATAGTGCAAGAAATAGCCACTAAAATATTTTTAGTTTATTTTTTATCTTGCATACTGAAAAGCCTACTTCATTTCATTTCAAGTTTCTTTTCGTCTTAGTCGCGGTTCAAAAAAAGGCAGAAAGGTATTAAATGCACGGTTTGCTTTGCTATGTACATTGATAGATTAAGCACATAAGAGGCCCCCAGGCACTATAAAATTTGGAGGGTAAAGGAGAGTAAAATAAGTAAAATAATAAAAATCTGAACAAAAAGTACTTGAATATAAAAAAGGCTATAAATATAATATAAGTTATTTTTGGAGCCTCTACGATTCGGAGGCCCTAAGCGCCCGCCTCATTTGCGTAATCCTTCACTGGTCATGTATTAATTGTATTATAAGAAATAAGTCTTTACACGAACATATCTATGTTTACATTTACCGAAACTTTGGGAAGCCTCCGAAGCGAACTTTTAATTTCCTGGGATATTAATTCCTAGGGTGGGTAATGCCTGTGTTTTTATGTTTCCCACATTTATTGTTTCTCACGTATCAATATTTTTTCTACAATAATTAATCACCAATCAAAATCAGTACACTCCTTTTAAGTCGTTAGGTCTTCATTTGAAAACCTACAGAAGAGAAGTGTCCGGTTAAAGTAGTATCTCAATTTCGCAAATCTGTATCAAATATATCTTTGGGACACTAATTTTTCTTACTATATGTTATTCGTTGTAAAAGCTTGGAATTTAATACAGCAATATCAGCTAAAACAATTTTCCTCAAATTAGTAGACTGTAACCTAGGACACACAAGGGAATTTTCAACTGTTTTAATCATTTCCCGCAAGTACCACCCGTATAATAATCATGATTAACTTGAATTTATAAAAATACTAACCGTTTTGCACTATGTTGGTCCAGCTCAGGAATTTTACGATAATTGATGGGTGTAGAATTTTGTTATTAATGATAACAACTGTTGCAACTTGATAGAACATCTCGTGTTGTCCATTGCAACACAACGGTTTGAATTAACTATTTCCGTAACAGTTTTATTAAAGGCCAGGTTGATTAAATATTGCAATACTAGAAGAACTTATTAATACCGGAATTGTAAATACATATCAATGCATGAATAATAAATAATAATATGAAAAAGAAACAACGGCCAGTTGCGATTGCAATACCTGAAAAAAAATCAATACCGGAATTAAAAAACACATTACAAAAGCATCAATGGCTATTTTTATAAATACCTTCTTTGATTTTAAATATTGTATATAAACATACATTTTTTAGTTTATCAATTCTGGATTTTTTTAAAACCTGATCGGATCTTCGTGCAAATAAGTTCGATCTAAAATGACTCGCGATCAACCTTTAGTTGGCCCTGCATTAATTAGTGGAGTTTCGTTTGTTTGGAAATTGCATTTTCCTACCAAAACATATCGTGGTTTAAAATTTAATTGAAATTCATTGTTTTTTTCGAAGCTCACTCAAATAAATCGTATAATTAGTAGCGATACAATATTTATATATAGTCAGTTAAAATATATGTTTTCGAAACAGTTGATGACATGGTTGGGCATAGGGTCTCCAACCCCAAGACCTCGTCCAATTTTGTGATCCTGAAACCACGGGATTTCGGGGTTGAGACATTTGCGCGAAAGGTAAAAAAAAGGTCTCGCTTCGTTTCATTTTTTGAATTCTATCAATTCCTGTGTTTTTTTTTAAATCGTCGAACAAAAATTTCCCAATCCCGAATTTCTAAAGTTTATAAGTATTACAAAAAAGCCGTGCTAAAAGCGATTGGGCGTCTGGAGCCCGATTTATTTTAGTGCATAATTTATTTAAGAATCGGGTCGTCATTGTCGGTTGTCATTGGATAACCTCGTACCTAAATTTTGTCAAAGCTCACATAAAAAAATGCCACACTTTGAAGTGTAACGCTATCTCATTGAAGTTTACCGATCGTTAAAAACCAGCCTAATGCATTAGTAAATTAATTAAAAAATAGTTTGAAAATAAAATTATCCTGCACGCATTTCAAATAAACAACCACATACATTTTATGAGAATAAGTAAATTCAATAATTATAGAATGTATGAATACTCAAATGGGCATGTCTCTTTTTCCGATGGGAATGAGAGACCAGAGCTTAAGTTTACGATGTAACTAATTTTATTATGTAGTCGTCCATGGATGACGTGACCATTTATTTTTTCACCCGAACCGTGACACTTAAAAAAAATGTTACTTTTAAACGACGTTTTAAGCGTCTCACACTTTTATACAATACTAGATAGTAATGTTTTTTCATGTAATACTAGTTATATTATATGAAATTATATATATAAAAAACAGTATTTACACTGAAATGTAAATACTGTTTTTTATAACATAAAGTATAAAATAACTTAGATTATTTCACGTATTGTGCTACAAACTGTGACATGTGTTTCGCCTCTTTCAGAGGCATCCTCAGACAATCTTACTTTTAAAAGATTGTCTGAGGATGCCTCCGAAAGAGGCGAAACACGTGACACAGTTTGTAGCACAATACGTGGAATAATCTAAGTCAGCGTTTTTCAAATGATGGGTCGCAGAAAGAAAAATGCCGGCTCGCCGATTTCATAATGTAAATCTGTAAATTTACTATATAATTTCGATTTGAATATTGATTTACGATTGGAAGTCGAACCGGATCTAAGAATAAAGCTATCATCCTTTTCTTCAAACCTGGAGCTTGTAGACAACAAAGAGCAGAACAAGAACAAGAAACAGCAGCACACCTCTCATTAATAAATTATTGGTACATTTGATTTCTTTATAGATTTATCAGAGTAAATTATTTTGTATTATAACATATAAAGACTGTATGGACATAAATGTACTGTTTAATTTACCTATAGGTCGGTAGTATAAGCCAAAACAAAATTAGAGGGTCACGAAGAAGAAATGTTAAAATAACCGGGTCGCGGAAACAAAAGTTTGGGAAACACTGATCTAAGTTATTTTTTTGTTTATATAATGAACTTCCAGAAAGTTACCGCCGAATCCATTGAAAGTAGTAAATACTGTATTTTATGTTACACGGAAAATCGTTTGCAATTGCAAGAATTAGCAATATAGTAATTGTTCAACATAAGTCAACTTATTGTTTTATACGCATACCGCGTTGTGGCGCTTTCAATGTAATTTGTTCATTGTTATTCATGCGAAAATTTACATTTTTATTTGACATGACGTTTAATAAAGTAAAGTGTGAATAAAATTCCTCGAACACTTTCAAAGTTGCTCCGAATTTTAATTAGTACATTGTCGCTGTGAGGATAATGGCGATACAAGATAATATTAATTTACATAACTTTGTTACGAATGTATCACATGGATCGGAGAGGATTATCAATGGATAATAATATTGAGTGCTTTTATCGCACTTAGCTTTAGATAGATGACATTTTTAAATATTAAAATGACTGCTTCTGAGTAATCTTGCTTACGTTTGAAGAAACAGTTTTTAATGTAAAGTCAGGTTTGAAAAAAATATATAATAGTCATTTATTTGCTCTACGAATAAAATTTGTGATTTATTTTACAATTGGGTTCGGATTTCAATAACATTCAAATGTCAATATCAGCGTCCAATTAATATCGAAATCCAAAAACTTACTTCTTTATAACAGTGGTTCGAATTTGATCGAATGCTGTATAAATGTGCAAAATATAATATATGTGATAAGATCGCGAGACTAATTATCATGGAATTAATTAGACTAGGATTGACTAAATTAAGTTTTTGTTAACAGAGATTTACACATTATAATAAACATTGCAATTAACAATTTTATATTTGTCAACATGTCAACATTTAATTAACTATGAAAGTGCAAGAAAAGCTGAAAAAAAGTTAATATTTTGCATTTGATTTTGTAACATTAAAATATATATTAATTTTTGGTTGATTTTTTATTGAAAACAAATATAAGATGACTGCTTAAGCACGCTACTAGGCCCTTTATTTTTTTTACAGATAAATCTTATATTGGAATATAATAATAAGGTATGCTTAACTTAACTGAGATGTTTTGAGAATCATATTAAGCTAGATTTTATCAATAACACATATGTTTGTGAATAGTTTATGTATATATATATAATGATATGTCTTAATCAGAGCTGTGGAGTTGTGTAACAAAAGACGACTCCGACTCAGACTCGAAGAATTTATCATCATTTCATTTTAATTTAATTTATATATATGTATACCATCAGATCATTTTTAGCCAGCCTAGCATGCAGTGGACTATTGTGGTTTGTAATACACATTATTAAATATATATTTTTTAAATGGGTTTGAGTCGTAAGATTTTTCAGACTCCTGGCAAAACCACCGACTTTACGATTCCCGACTCCGACTCCACAGCCCTGATCTTAATTATAGTGCTCGCCGTAGACCGCAACACTCACCCTTAATCGAACATTTTTTTTTATTTTTCGAACTTATTACGAGATGATCTTAAAAAAGCATCTCCCTTGTAAAATTTATGAATTGTCGCCGACGCTTTTCTGGCGATTACTGGTCGATAATTAGCGTCACCAAAAAACGAATGAGCTATAATAATTTTATTGTATTACGTGTTGTGTTTAAAAGGTTTTTCTTGTCGCTACACCTGACATTGTCGTTATTAATCATGTTCGTATTTCAACCGAATAACATATTTTGCGGTCTACGTTATGCATATTCAATAATATTTAAGTAAATACTTGGCAAGTGATTCCACCGGTTCTTCGAAAGATTGACTATTTATTAAAGATGGTCACTGTTTGTTTAATTATAATTCACATAAATGCGATGTCACTACCCAAATCTCGAAGTAGCGTAATTCAAATCTAATTTATTATACTTTGCTGATAAAGGTAAAGAGAGTTGTGTTGTGATGCTTCTGCAATAATTACTTCAATTAATTAAGTATTATAATTTTTAAAAAAATAGATATCTCTTAAATTCCAGCTGGTTAAAATATTTCAAACGTCTTAGCCGAATAAGAAAAAAAGAAGTGATATGCACTGTTAAATATTTTACTTTTAATATAATTTAAGATTTCGTCTGAAGGTGCTTGGTGGAATTTCAATATTCAATTTGAATCGTTCAAATTATGTACACTCCCACAGATTTTGTCACGAAACATTAATTTACTAAGCGTCAGTTCAAGTTCAACCGTGTACTTGAACGCCTGAAGATGCCGAAAGGCGAAACCCGGGTCGTTAGTGACAAAATCTGTGCGAATGTACATAATTTGAACGATTCAAATTTTACTTTTATTTGTAAAATTTTGGGAAGGTATTTGATCGGAGCACACATATAGTATATGTCATATACCTACCTATTATAGAAACTTATTCGATATAAATAGGTATTATTTTAGAAAAATGAATGTGTACAATTGCTGAAAAAATTGAGTTCTTGGTGGAATTTTTCTATTCGAGTCTACTAATTAATTTTTATATTAAAGAGATATCTCTTTAAATTAATATATTGATCATATTAAAATCAGGGAGGCCACATATAAAGTAGGAGCGAGGAGGGAGGCAAAGAGAATTTTCTCAGTCAAATTAAATAAATACATATTTCAAATGTAAAACAAAATAAAAAAAAACTAGCAATCTAGTTACTTTTGCCCCCCCCCTGAGAACGGTTGAAATAATGTCGATAATTTCGTGTCTCATCTTTATATTTTGTATTGTTAGATTGTACATTTTATCGAGATATTTTCTTACTCAAGGAAAACATATTTTTCTGTCGAATTCAATAATAGTCGGTGTTGCATTGCATTATTCATGATTGTAATCTTTCGTGCAATAAGGAAATAGTATTAAAGAATGAGTAAGCACTGGCGTGGTGATATTTACTTTATCAGGAAAACCGCATAAATTAAAATTAAATCAATCAACCACAAATATGACTGTAAACAGTGACAGTTTGTAAATATGGAATAAATGTATGGGTTAACGTTTATTGTAATAATTTATTGATAAATTGGGTAGTTTAAGCCAAATGAGAATGTGTTATCGTAAGAGAAAAATTTACTATGGACGACATCATAAACATTTTGACTTGGCCCCATAACTGTGTCATTGCTTGGGTAAAATTCTTACTGCTAGACCACGTACAGTCAGACATAGGCATGTATATTTTTATGCGTCTTGTTTGACTTGCTAAATTTCTTGTTATTAATGAATCACACTTTGCTTGTAGCACTCCATTCATTTTGAATTTCTAATGTGGCCCTTAAGTCAAAAAGTTTTCCCAGGCCTGTGCTAGACTATGACTAAATTTTGGGTTAAATATGTGTTATTAGGTACCTATGTCACTATTACTATAATAAAATTAAGCCACAGACTACTATTAAAACAAATAAGAGTATTTTTTCCGATATAAAACTTAGTAGGAATAATGTGTTATATTAATGATAATACATTTTAATTATGATCGAACTAAGAGTTTTTTTTTACCTATCAGTTTTTTAAAGGTCAGCAATTATGTTTTCTGTGAAGCTTTTAATTAATATTTATAATTAATAAAAAAAGCTATTTGCATAACTAATAGAAAAATCTTGAGACAAGAAAATATACGATTATGGACAGCACATTCATTATGCAGTATGTCATGACATTTAATATATTTTTTAGTACAAACAATTGCCTGTCAATAATGATTTTTTTCATAATTTGTTTCTAGCCTCTCAATCAGTACTGCTGTACTTCTATGGACCGATGGGATTATTGCTTCTCGCTAATCTTGGATTTTTTATCTATACATCATGGAGGATTGTTGTGTTGAGACGAGGAGCTGGTGCCCTTAACCAAGAAGACAGTGCCAGACACGGTGGATCTAGATCTCCATCCAACAAGGAACGCCAAAAGTGTGTGAAGTATTAATTAATTCATTTGTGTTCAAAGTTGTTAGTTAGCTAACTACTAACTCTGTCCATGTCCTATCTTTCTATGCAGACTCTATTAGAAAATAGAGGGATTGAGCAACTGAAAAACAAATAGAATAAACATCTGTTGAGAAAACTATTTAAAAAAATATTGGAGTGGAAATGCTTAGACAGAAATTTACTATTAAATGACAATTAATTCAATCATTGTTTTTCTCTTCATAATATGCCGGAGTTTACAGATTCATTTCATGACCAGTTGACAATGGTCGCGAGCGAAACTGGTCCTGACCTTTGTAAATAAAGTACAAAGGAATATTGTGTTTTTTTCTTAATATGATGCCTTTCCACCAAGTATTGAAACTAAAAAACTCTTTCTTTCTA
Source organism: Himalopsyche anomala (assembly GCA_031772345.1). NCBI lineage: Eukaryota > Metazoa > Arthropoda > Insecta > Trichoptera > Rhyacophilidae > Himalopsyche > Himalopsyche anomala. The sequence continues at coordinate 27,811,779 of CM062827.1, forward strand.
AGATAATAAGGAAAGAAATGATGAGGCTAATCACTCTCGCTACATCCTGCTATTTAAGGATCGGAATGGTCTGATGGGGAGGATTCTTTTAAAGATCACAAATAACCATGCCTTTGAACAGAAATCCATAAAACAATTGAAAAAAATGCTATTCGTACTGGGATTCGAGCTTGTGAGGAATGGAAGCCAACGACGTTGACCATTGTGCCACTGACGCAACGATTTTATAATTTTGAATAAATATTGGTAATACCTTAAAATTTTCCAGAAATATTTGGCTGGGTATATAATGTACATCTAGCGAAAATTAAACCAACTAGAAAGATTCACATATTCATCAATAGATGCTGATAGTAAAATAAATGTGTGGTAGATAATATAAATGAAATATGTCCAGCTGATTTATATGGTCAATAGAGGGTTTCTTCTGATAGCTTATCCAAATATGATTACATTTTCCTTTTCTAAAAATAAATATTGTGTGAAATCTCAATAAATTATTTGTGATATTTTTCTTTATAGGTTTGTTCTATATGGTAAACTGTTCTCGCTTATGGGCATTACATGGCTGACCGAAATCATATCATGGGCTGTAGGCGGACCGACCTACATATGGTACTTCACTGATTCTATCAATCTGCTTCGAGCAGTGTTCATCTTCATCATATTCTGCTGGAAGCCCAAGGTCTGGGCGGCTGTGAAAAAGCGTATGGCTTGCTTTCGCAGCTGTTCCAAGGTAGCCATCGGAAAGAAAAAAAGTACCACTTCTGGAATTCCATACGATCCCACTTCTTCCAGTACAAACTGTAACAAAAGTAGTTCCTGCAGGACCGACTGTGTTGAAATGGAACATAAATGAAGTAACGATGACAAAAATAGCCGAGAAACGGCCGTGGCATTTATAACTAGTCAGAGATTGGTAGCCTGTATAGGTTAATAGTTAACGAGCCTATTGATATGCTGGTGAAGTATATCAGATTCTTTTTTGCATATCATTGACTATTAGTTATATTCATTGTTGAATCATGAATAATTTCAATAAAAAAAAACCATTTCATCTGTATGTTTTGAGATAGGGATATTATTTCCGGTTCTCTTTTCATGTTAAATGATAATTGGATGAATGGGTTGTCAAATTCTGTGTTGTAAACAAATTACATAAACACAACGTAAAGTTTGTTGTGTTAAATAAACTTGATTTCTAAGTACATATATTGTATAACCATTGATTTTCTAATATTTTAATAGTATCTTACGTACCTACATAGTTTTATGATAATTTGTAAGACTTTTGGTCAAGATTAGCTTCATAAATTATCATTTTCCATAAAATGATTTTCTTAATTATTGTTTTAAATCAACATTAAAAAATAACAACATAAATTTAAGCATCGCAGAAAATGTTTTAATACAATATTTCCAAAAATTGTTACAGGCAGGCAGGCAAAAAATATTTGATTTCAATAATTATAAAATTTAAGTTGCTCTATATTTCGATAGATGTCAATATATTTGACTTTCTATGCTGTATTTGAATTACAGTATTAAAAAATAATTATACATAATTCATGCACTTAGGTAAGTTTTTACCATTTTTTATGCAATGCTATATAAAACAAAATGTAAAAAAGTATATCAATGTTTAGAATTACAATTAGTTGTTGAATTGAAGAGAAAAAAGATGTGTATGCTTGACAATTTACAATTTTTTACAATTTTTCTCATTTATTTTGTGTGACTTATTAGATAAGTAGCATTTGAAATAGAAAGCGATTGTATCATTAATTTTTTCATTACAAGGTGCATCATGATTAATTTAATTTATTGTTTAACGCAGTGGCGTAGCCAGTTGTGCGGTAGGGGCAGACAGCCCCGTGCAGCACATTTTTGAGGGGAGCTTTTTTCAAAAATATTGACAATATTTTTAGAGAAATTTTATTCATTAATAAAAAAAAATTAGTCACCTGTAGTTAAAACTCCTAGTTCATAGATAAAAAATAAAAGTGATTTGAAAACAAAATTAGATGACATTTTGGGGGCGGCAAATTCGAGGACTGCCCTGGGCGGCAAGACCTCTTCCTACATCACTGGATTAACGAGATCTTAAGGCATTGTTTTTTTAATATTCAATATAATTGAGTAGATTTTTGGTTATTATTGAAATATAATAAAAGGCTACTACTACTATAAAACATTATTGAAGATGTAGTAATAGAAGTAATTTAAGATATTCTCTTTACGTAGATGCGTCACTGATAGATTATATTTAAAACATGCGTATATCCATTGAGAAACAGTTGAATAAAATAATAACAAATTATGTTAGACTCGACCCTGAACAAATAAATATTAAAAAATGCTATTTTAAAAAGTGAACAAGGTTAGATTGGTGAATGCATAGAGGTCATTATTATCAGATATAAATCATTTGAAAGACCAATTAGTAAATAATTTTTATTACTTCTGAATTTACATTATTTTTAATAAAATATCAAAAAATGCTTGTGCATTTTTCGTCACAATTTTCATAATCCCACAGAACAGATAATAAATACTTAAATATCGAGGATCTTTGGTACTATAAAAAAACGGTTGATATTGATAAAATAGATTTTATATTGTCTTTACTTATTTATCTATAACTGTAATAATATTATACACTAGGGTAATTTTGCCATTTATATTCATAACTTTGTATTAGCAGAAGTGTCATGTGATCGAAGAAGGAAACATGTTAAAAATAAATATTGCCTTAGGTCTTGTGAAACTCAAAATAGGTATGCTGTACTGACATTATATTATTTTACTATTTATCAATTAAGTTTTCTATGCCAGAAGTTATATGGTTACCATTTACACCCATTATTTTTATATAATTTTAGTTGAAATAAAAAAAAATTGCTCAGTTGTTGAACATCTGCACATAAAAGTTATATAGACAATTTAATTTGGACACTACATTATGAATAAATGATGATTTATGTCTATATTACATAAGTAATTCTTGTTATTTCATCATTCGCTTCTATTAAATGAAATCATAAAGAATTTAAAAATTGCAACACGCTTATATTGATAATTTTTTTTTTTTTATGACTGTGATTATTAAGATATTAAATATGTCTAAAAAAATGACAGCTGTTTTACTTTAAGTAATAATGAATCAAAACATACCTCCGAATGTTCTTCTTATAACTGACTACTTCATTGTAGTTGAAGGTCACCGATGACTGTCTATATCAAGGTTTCCCAAACTTATTGTGCAATGGAACACTTCGCAAATCTGGAAATGTTACCGGAACACAGCTTATTTTTCAGGTCAGGTAATTCATGATAGTAAAAATATTTAAAAATATAACATGTTACTAAATCACTTTATTTTATTATTATTTATTTTTAAAACATGTTACATAAAAATATGAGTGAACAAAGTTCTTAATGATTCAAATTCTCTGCCTGTACTTTGGTATTTGACGTTTTAAACACCAGTCGAGATTAACCAACTCTCAATTTTTAATATGAAGTAGAAGATGCTTAAATGTGTTGCAGAGTATATATAACCAAGGGAAACAAAATGGATAAATAATAAAAGACACAATCAATTTTTGTTTCAAAGCATCGGGCGGGCGACTAGGAATGGCTACGGTCAACGTCTTGGCCACTGCTGATCTATATACTATATATATAGATTCTATAGGATATATTTGGTAGATCTGTGGATGCTGGCGTGACTTCAGCTAATGGTGGGAGATGGATAATTCAGAAGGTACAATGTGATGACCATAATTATTCTTCGAATTTGATAGAAAGCAGATATGGCAAGAGAGAGAGAGAGATAGTTGAGAAACATGAATATTTCAAAAGAAGACATGTTGTGTTTAAATACAGTGGAACTCCCATGGTTCGTTTTACTTGGGACACTAGGAAAAAAAGATAAAAGATAAGAAATAAAATAATGATTATATAGCCATGTGTATTCCTACCCAGCCTTTTTTATATCTATTGATTTACTTGATTAAGAAATATGATTTACAAAGTACTAAACCACAGGTTCCCAACCTTTTTCGGGTGGAGTTGAAAAAGGGTTTTTTTTTTTACAAGGTATTCGTTTTTCTTAGCACTTCTGAGAATTTTCATATCCAAAATCCCAGTTATGGTAAACATAATTATTTTTGCTTAAGAATTTGATGGTTGGTATCACATGAGAGTATTAACTGTGGCTATGTTAATTTTTACATCGTTGATATAATTTAGAATTTCGACTGAAGGTGCTTGATGGAAATTCAACGTTAATTTAGAATTATTTTCATTATGTACACTCCCACAAAAATCTTGGTTGAACACGACCCGGGTTTTGCCTCTCGGCATCTTCTGGTACTACTCAGTGCGCGAGTGCATTCAGTTCGAGTGCATTCGCGCACTGAGTAGTACCGGAAGATGCCGAGAGACGAAACCCGGGTCGTGTTCGACCAAGATTTTTATGGGGGTGTACATAATGAAAATAATTCTAAATTAACATACATTGTTGTTTTAGACCAGTGGTTACCAACCCCGTGCCCGCCAAATTATTTGGGGAAATCGTTAAAATTCCTGGGATTTTGGATTTACCAAATTCTTGGAAGAGCCAAAAAAAAACGAGTCACGCTGATAATTTAGGTAAATCGGTAAATTCCTGGGTTATGAATAACCTTGAAAAAATGTAGTGACCGCCGCCCTACCAATATTTTAGAATGCGCTATAGGGTCCAAAAAGGTTGGTAGCCCCTGTTGTAGACGATCTCAAACGCATGTGATGTCGTAGTATAAGGCATTAGTAAGGTAAAAGAGAATATTGTTTTATAAAAGATAAGACCATAAGAACTGAAGTATTTTCTATAATGACAACCGTGGACATATGTAGATACAATTGTGTACTAGTTTTTTTTTTAAATCCATGTCTGCCCCCAATGTGGAGCATATGGCCTCCTAATGGAGGTATCTCAAAAAATTCACTGTGATCTGACAGGGAATCGAACCCAGACCAGTAGAGCAAGCTCTAACCAAGCAGGCGACTAGTTATAGCAACTGTTAAAAGCTATTCATTATGTTCGCTTGAGTGTTCGTGAGCGCATATTTCAGACCGTTCAAAATACGTGTCTAGATCCTTGTGCACATGAGAATAACCTTGCTGGTTTTTAATTGCAAAATATCTGATTTTTTCAATACAGCCTATTAGTGTATTGTAGAAATGATCATTTCATTTAATGTAATGAATAAAAACAACCAAAGAAACCGTCTTTAGCTAGACTGTTATAAGCTGTTTTCTTACTTATGGGAACTTTTTCTCATATCATTCCAAATGTCAAAAGCCACTACTCGCTACTGATAGCCACTATTACGAACTAAAATAATATATGAAGATTGTTTTGGTAAATTCTTACGAATACTCGGAATTGGGTATGCTTTGCTTATCATATATGCAATTAAACTTTAACCTGACAAAATTAATTTGAAATTCTTTCATCATGTGACGGAAATAAATAATTTGTCTTTTAAAATTGTCATGTTATATCTCATAAATGTTTGAAGTAATCAATTAATTTATATGATGCATGAAAGTTAAAAAAGAATAAACCCAAATTGCATATGATTTTTATCAATATGTTTTTATCAGTTGGCAGCAGGAATGACTATGCTAAAGCTTTTGTAAACATGACATCTATTCATTATCTTGAATGACTTTGAGAAATCTTTCCACCTCTTACTGTCCATAGTGACTATCCTCCAGCTTGTCTTCTCAAGCAAACGTTAGTTATTCGCAAATCCGTTCAGCCAGCGAATCAACCTCTTGTGTGCTGTATTGGGTTACTGGACATCTCTTTTGAAAGGCACCGAATGATGAAAAAAATAGTTACTTACATAAACAGCAATTTTAGTGTAATTGATTAAGTGTATTTTGTTAATAATGTAAAGAATTTTTCTAGGGTGGATATAATTTATTGATAAAAGAATATCAAGAACTTTCTGTCACTATACAAAACTGTATGTTATAAGCAAATATATAATTTGTAAAATTCAAATAATATTTTTTCTCATTAACAGATGTCACTATAATAAACTTTCAGCTGAACTTTTCCCTATGAGTATTTTATCATAATATTATGATTAGTCAAGGCAAATTCGTCGCAATGGTAAAGGTACTTATAATAGATGTAATATTAAGTCAATTATAGGTTTTTTTGTTGCTTAATAATTCCTCGGAATGGGATATTTTACATATGTTTTATATTTCTTTCTAATGAAAAATGCGCACATCAGAGATGTAAAGTTTAACCATTATAAATAAACTGTTAATATAATCATTATGTTTCAATTTAATCTAAATATTTAATCCAATATCTCATCAGCAACACAACACAATACATACACTAAGAAACCAAAAAGAAGGTCATTCCACATTAAACTACAAAATTTATTAGCATATTTTGATTTTAAAAGAGCGAAAAATTTTTGACAACAAAAACAACCATATAAAACTCTATAGGTATAATAAATACAATATTATTCAAAAAACGATGTTGATTACTTTATATCTTTTGTGATACAATTATAATTTAGCCTTTGATAGCCCCTCTCTCTTATGCAGTAAAATGTACACATAAATTATTTTATCGCACCATTCAAATAATCTGTGGCCTTTTTTTTAACCTTTAACATCTTGTTCAAAACTAGCACTCACATGGCTGGATAAACCTCGTATGTATAATTATGTACTGTGTTTTGAGTTTGTACCAGTATAAAATTTGGGATGTAGAAGGGATATTGAAACAAAAATGACATCCAAATACATATTACAAACTGTTTTCAACCATTCTTATTTCGCTTCTAGATTCTTTATTTTACACTAACTTTAAAAAAGCGATAAATGCTGCAAAACGATGAAGGTGGGAATGTTGGTCAGTAATTAATTTAATGGTTATTATTGCAAACTAACATCTGCTACAGAATTACAAACATCAGTTATATTTTTTTATTAAATAAAAGAAAGATTTTGTATTTATGAATTCCATTATTACTTACTTACCACTCCGGAAATATACGAAGGTTCTTAGAGTCTAAAGGTCTAAAGGAATGAAATGTACTTTATAAAAATACTAATGACAATTTGGAGAGTCTCAAGTCTCTGGCTGTTTCAAATGAAGTCCTGGAAACCGAGACGGGCAAAATTTGACAATTTCCTAGGAATTGGATTGCTTGATTTTGTTTTTGAACTGAAACTTGATTAAAAATGCTTTAGTTATGCTTTAGTTATTTTAGTGAAAAATCATCTCAATATACATATAATATGAGCCCCATATGACAGTGCTTCCCAATTCATACCACTACCCCTTAAATCTGAAATAAATAATCTGCGGTCCCCCTCAATACAAGAAATGTTCTGTGGCGGCCCCAAAGAAAACCTACGGGCCCCCAGGGAGCTGAGGCTCCTAATTTGGGAAGCACTGCCCTAAGAGGTGAACTGAGCCAAGTGGTAATTTATGGAAAACTGAGTTACGTGTGTTATTATATTCTACATGTCTTAAAACATCTTCAAAGTGAAGTGAGCTCAGTAAATACGCACCGCACATTTCTTTTATTTTTCAAACTTATTACGAGAGGATCTTAAAAAAAAGTATTTAAGTTTTACGAATTTTATTTTATATCTAGTTGATAACTATTGAGGCGTATGTCTTCATCAGAACTATGATCATCATAGTTCTGATGAAGGCATACGCCGAAAAAGCTTCGAAATATAATATATATAAAATAATATCCCGAAACTCAAATACTTTGTTATTTTTACACCTTATTAAAATGGAGTTCTATCAGCCAATTATAAAATTTGATGGAAATGTGTAAAGACTGTAAATACAAAATCCATATTTTGTTTATAATTTTGTTAATATTTTTATTTTGATCAGAAATCAGAATTATACGCGCAATATTTGGATTGCCTATTTAAGCTATCTCGAATTGATAAGAAATTTTGTTTTTTTTTTCTACCTTATAACAAGTGATAATAAGAATGCTGATACATTTCAATTATTGTTCTCCCAGTATTAAAACAAGCTGCACACACATAAATATAGTGAACGGTTAAGTCGTAAAAAAATTACTATGGATAGATGGTGCCTATTAGTGTTTGGTATTCTTCAGATAGTGTATATCGCATATGCAGTTTCGGTTGCTAAGGAAAATTTAAAATCAATAAACATATTGGATTTGAATGAGGAAATTTTTTCACTCGTAAAACGAGAGATACAACAGCCATGGACGAAGCCAGGAGAACATAACCACGGAGAAATAAAACATACTTTTGAGTTTCACAACGGTCATCATCACCATGACCATGGACAACAATCCCCAGGAAATCATCTGACACCTCCTGGTGGACCCATTCATAACCATGGACAGCAAGTCCCGGGAAATAATTTGACACCTCCTGGTGGACCCATTCATAACCATGGACAGCAAGCCCCGGGAAATAATTTGACACCGCTTGGGGGACCTATTCATCACCACCATCACCCTCCTGGGCATGATCACAATGGTGGGCAAGATAAGCCTACAGTTGCCTCTGCTGCCCCTGGAGTGAATACTGATTTTGTTTTAGATGATCGTTTTTCAAACCTGGAACCTCTAACAAAATGATAATTACTTTGTCACTATAATGTAAAACTGATTGATAGTGTTAGAGCACAGGTTCCCAACCCGGGGGTCGCGAAGGTTTTTCTGGGGGGTTGCCAACTTTTTTAGATTTTGGACTTGAACAACAAAAGGAGTTTCGGAGACAATCTGGGGAAAAAGTATAGCAAATCGAGGATTTCAAATTCCTCGGTGAGCTAAAAAAGAAAAAAGGAGTTTCGTAGACAATCCAGGGAAAAGTATAGCAAATCGAGGATTTCAAATTCCTCGGGGGTCCCCTAGTCACATGGTTTTTATAAAAAGGGGTCGCCACCCGAAAAAGGTTGGGAACTTATGTGTTAGAGAGTACTCTGTATAAAGATTATATTACAGTTTATCATATTTTACGAGTAAAAATGCAGTTGTTTTATTGTAACTAGAGTGATTCTTCTATTTTGAATGTTTGCATGTATTATATTTTATATAATGTGATGTGCTAGAAAATTCATTACTATATTGTTTTTATATACAAAATGTGGAATAAAATAGTTGAAAAATATTTTTTTATATTGAAAATGAAATTTCGTAAAATGTGGTAAAAAGTCTCTTTTATTGAAATCTGACAGATCAATTATTGAAATCAATAGATGCATTTAATTGAAATAATTTCTTGTAGTAAAATGATTGTGGTTTGATCTACAAAGCATTCAAAATAGAATGAAGGACTGAATCTTTTGGTCAAAGCATAAGGAAAACGTCAGTTATTATGAAAGGGGCAGGAAGATTATGAGAAATATTGTAAAATGGTTTTTTAGGAACATATTTTGTAGGATTGATAATATAATTATGTACACCATAATAGAGAGCAAAAATCTCAAAAACATCTAGTTGAAGTATTTATAATACTATTCGCTTTCTGCAGAGATCTGCAATCTGGAAGCCCAAGTTCTCGCAGACATTTAGAAGCCTGTCATTAATATTTTTATTTAGTTTAAAAGTCTTTTAAATTGCATATCGAGTACAGTCAACAGCGACGTTGTTATTCTCTTTCTCGTCAATCAATCGGTATCACTGTCCTGCTTGAGTAAAGTGACTAATAAATGTATTGGTGTATATTTAGCACCCAAATAATTGAATTGCAGTACTGATAATAAGTGTTTATAAAGGTGATAAATAATGGTTTAAACCAATGCTTCCCAACCTGGGGTCCATGGACCCCTGGGGGTCCGCAGGATTTTCACGGGGGTCCACGAAACTTTTCATTCTTGCAACATTCTTTGTGATAAAATATGAACATGTGAAATAAAAAAAAATCAGGGGGCCGCAGATTATTGTTTTCAGATGTAGGGGTACATGGCATGAAAAATGTTGGGAAGCACTGGTATAAACAATAGAATACTCAGAGTAAAAAAACTGTATTAAAATGACGTACCTATTGTGGATGTACCTCTAAACCAGGTAAAATTGTATAAGAAAGAAAGAAATTTATAAAATAGCAGAATCGTCAATATAAGTTACATTGTATCAAGATAATTATATTTTTGTGCCAGAATTCACTTGTTGTCAAGCTTTTTACGAAAGATATTTTTTCTAATCAATGTCAGTTCTCAATTTGTAACCTATGACTTCCTAATTGAAGTAATTCAACATTGCTCAACCTCTCATTTTTTAAAAATAGTAAGAATAGAAGAATAGGGCTAAGGGCAGGCCAAATGGTAAACCAATCACTCTAGCTTTGTTGTGTTAATTTAATGATTGGAAGGGTGGGAGTCCCACTCGTGGGATGTAATTCAGGTCAAGTAAGCAAGAGCAAACTCCACATATTTTCCACTTAGTATCCTTTTTTCAATTGTCTCTTTTAATGTGGAAAAACATAATTTTGTTTCAGTAAGAAGAATATTCTTTAATGCTTTTTGTAAAGTGTAACTCAAAGAAAACGCAGATCGCCCACAGCAACTGCAGCACAATTGTAAAAGGCTCTAAAATTTCTTACCAGTGCATTAAGTTTTTGATCTGCAATATAAGGATCGAAGGTTCAATGAAAGATCCAACAAGAAGGCTATAAATCAGTGTTTCCCAACGTAAGACATACAGCCAATGGTTTCCAAAAAAATGAATATTGATTAGAAACATTAAAAATGCTGAGAAAAAGGGTACCGGAATGCTGTTCCACTGCGTTACATGAGAAAAAAGCCCTGCTTTCAATTGATAATTAAAATTGAAGAGTTTTAAACTACTTTTTCACTTCATATTAAATAACTTAATCTTTTTCCGGTCTGCCTATTATTTTTGTATTGAATATTATATATTGCCGCCTGTATGGTCGAGTGGTCACCGTCGTTGGCTTCGGCTACGGAGGTCATGGGTTCGAATCCCAGTACGGACAGTATTATAAATCGATTTATGAATTTCTGTTTGAAGGCATGGGTGTATGTGATTTCTTGAAATCCCCCCTCCCACTCATTCTATCCTATGAACGGGGAGTATCGAGAGCGATTACCTAACCACTAGTCTTGTCTTAGCCCAATCATTCTATTCCTACTCTCTTTGGCAAAAGAGAAGTTGAGCAACTGAGTAACTAGCAGTTCTCGTAGAAACACTTCTGTTGAGATAAACTTCATTAGAAGTCCATATGATCCACTTTGGGAGCAGATATGGTAAAAGAAAAGATTATATATTACTGAGGTAGAAGAATTTAAATAGTAAAATGTACTGAAATATGTACATACTGAATTTGATTGAATTTATTCGTAAAAAAACATAACTTTGTATAAACTGTTTTTACCACTATATTTTTTGACTTTAGAAGTATGGTGTATTTATAAAAAATGGATGGTTGACAATACACATATAAATATTTATCATTTGTATTTGTAATAACACTTAAAAAATATTGTTTATATGTTTTTATATACATAGTTATCTTATTTTGATTAGGGGTTTTTATTCAAAAGCAAGCTAGTGAGAATATTAATGGCTATATAAACATTGGTTACGTTATTATCAAGTGTATTATTCACTTAGATTTCATACTAGCTGCACATCTAGTGAACATATTGGTTTCACAAATTTTAAAATAAAATTAAAAGAAATCATGGATAGGTGGTGCCTTTTATTTTTTGTTGTTCTTCAGATAGTATTTTTGTCATCTGCTGCCCCAGTTGCTGAGGATAGCTTAAAACCTGAAAATGAATTGATTTTGAAAGAACACAATACTTTATTAGTAAAACGAGAGATACGAGAGCCATGGATGAAACCAGGAGAACACTATCACGAAGGAATAAAACATACTTATGAGTTTCACAATGGTCCTCATAAACACCAATGGCCTGTTAAGCCAGACCATCACCATCATCACCATCACCATCCTGGACATGATCACAATGGCGGGGAAGATAAGCCGGTTACTGACCCCACTCTTGATCTGGACGAAAAGGCTGAAACTGTAGATGAGGATTATGTTGACGAACGATTTGGAAAAAAGGACTCGGAAAAAGAAACGTCCAAAAGATTCATGAAGAAAACGAAGTGAGGATATGATTGCCTGTGTCAGGATGATGCTTATATATATTTTGTAAAGAGTACATTTTGATGTAAGTGCGTACAGATTATGTGTAACATAAGTAAAACGGATAAATTTTCAAAATATTCAAGTTTTTCATAATTTTTTACGAATCCGTTTGTCCAAAAATTTGTAATAACTGTTATTATTAATATGCGACGTAAGAATTTTAATAAAATCATTCAACAATGTCAAAAAATTTTGCTTAGTATCTAATAAAAAAATGTTTTATGTGTGAATGTCATTTTTCCCCTCATATTAGTGTTGTAGTTTGTCGAAAGATGGCAATGTTTGAAATAAAAAATATTTCATAATGCTTTTATAATATATTATAATATAAAATTAAGCCATTCTTATCATGTGTACATGAAAAAATGACCTTAGATAACATCAATTATTTTTTAATACAAAATACATGTTATGGTATATTTTCTAGGGATGGGGCAAAAAGTTTATATATACCTATACAAATATGATCTTTTGAAGAAAAATAATACAGTAAAACCAACATTTACACTAAATTCGGGACCGTGTAATTTGGAGTAGTGTAATTGGGGAGTGAATCTCATCCAAAATTAAGGATTTTGTTTTTTCCGCGAAAAATTCAAAACTAAGGGAAATCTTAGTTTTGCAAAAAAATAAAATATGGACGAAATATTTAGTTACTAAGTGATAAAATCCAAAGCGCGCGCAAACTCCAGTACACATACAGTCGCCCGGCTATGCGTGTATAGCCTGGCACGTGTTGAATACACAGACGCTAGCCAACATTTGTCTGTATGCACCGCACAGACGGCCGTCTTGTAGTAACGACAATGGAATTCGACCGATCAATTGGGGTGTTTCCGGCGAATATTTCATTATTCGGCCAGCGCGTAATTCGGAGTAGTGTAATTGGGGGTTCCATTGTATACGCTTTCATTATTGTAGCGAAAATCTAAATTTCATTTTTACGGTGTTTCTGTCTGTAAAATTTTTCATTTCGATGTCTTCGTCGATAAATTTAGTAGAATAAAAATGCAGTATTCCACGGCCAATTACAGGGGACAGGAAGCAAAAGTAACAAGTAAGCGAATGTTTAAAATGCAATTTAGATTGAACGAAAATTTGTAATCACAAACCAACAAGAACAAGGTTTTGGCGAAAGTTTTCCAATAAGAGGTTGCAGCGGTCAGGGTGCTTTGTAGATATTTTTCTAAGGGTGTTGATAAGTAGCCGTTTTTTGTAACCGAAGCTCATATTCCTTCGAAACCTGAAAATGGGTGACTAAAATAATAACTATTAACGAAATATTTTAGATTCTTCCAAATGAGGGACCATTCATATTAATTGACGTCACACTTTAGAAAAAGGTTAAGCAACGTGTGACGATTTTGAAAAAGGGAAGAGGGGTGGAAGGATAATATAAATACAGTGGAACCACCAATTACACTACACGGAATTACGCGCTGGCTAGAAATATTCGCCGAAAATCCCCCAATTGCACTGTCACATTCCATTGTCGTTGCTACGAGACGGTCGTCTGTGCGGCGCATACAGTCAAATGTTGGCTAGCGTCTGTGTATTCAACACGTGCCAGGCTATACACGTATAACCGGGCGACTGTCTACATATGTGTTGGATTTTGGCACGCTTTGCATTTTATCACTAAGTAATTAAATATTTCGTCCATATTTTATTTTTTTGCAAAACTAAGGGAAATCTTAGTTTTGCATTTTTTGTGGAAAAAACCAAATCCCTAATTTTGTATGAGATTCACTTTCCCAATTACACTACCTCGAATAACACTGTCCCGACTTTAGTGTAAATGGGGGTTTTACTGTATTATTTTTCTTTAAAAGATCATCTTTTGCTTTCAATAAACATAAAAAAATAAATGTAAGCGAATGAGTATTTTAATAATTTATATTTTAACGTACTTACATTAATATTATGTTACTAAATAATATTATGGATTGTATGTGGTATATTTATGTATAACTATAAATATGCTGCGGCCCACGTATTGTAACAAAAACCGGCATGCGGCCCAAACGAAAAAAAGCTTGAGTATCGCTACATTACAGAATGAGGGGAAAATAATGTCAAGTACGTGGTCAAGTGGTCAACAGTGTTGGCGACGGGTGCAGTGCTTATGGGATCGAGTCACAGTACGGAATGTTTCACAAATTGATTTATAGTTTTTTTTTGAAGGAATGAATGTAACATATTGTACTATATCTAAAATTTCCAGCATGAAATTTCCTTTTCACCCATCCGATCCTGAAAAGGGGGCGTAGCGAGAGCGATAAGTTAATTTTTAGTCTTGTCCTAGTCTAAACCTTCTATCTCTTCTTTCTTCGAAAAATAGAAGTTGAACATCAAGCGGTTCTTGTAGAATTTTTTTTTTCACATAAAATCTATTAGCACTTCACCTACAATGCTAAAAAATACTTTCGATATGTTGCTGGCCCTTAAAGAACCAAGTGAAAAATTCTGGGTTTTTACAGTTCATCCATCAAAGGGCGGTAAGTGTTAAAACGTGTTTTTTCCAGGGCTGTGGAGTCGCAGTCGCGCAGTCGCGGTATTTTGGCCGGAGTCGGAGTCTTGAAAAATGAGCAGCTCGAATTTTATTTGAAAAATACATTTAATGATGTGTATTGAAATAAAATAGTCAAACGTGTTAACATTTCATGCTTGGCTGACTAAAGATGATCTGATGGTATACATATATATGAGTTAAAATGAAATTATTGAAAATTTCCTCGGAATCGGAGTCGGAGTCGTTAATTATTTTTAATCTGGAGTCGGAGTCGTCTTTTTTCACGCGACTCCACAGCCCTGGTTTTTTCATTTAGTTCTTTAACAATAAGTAAATCGAGCAACTAAAAGGAACGGTGACGTCCAAAAAAGTGGCGAAATGGTGCAAAAAGGGGACTGGGTGTATAATTTCAGTAGACAAAGAAATGGATATAATTTCAATTACAACACGCTGCAATTTTAACAGCTAATAGTATTTCATTTAAAATTTTCTTTTTAATATGAAAATTCATTTATTATATTGTTCTTAGATATGCATTTATTACACATATTATATGAACCGCTTATTGGCACAATAGCTTTAGTTTAATATTACAGATTAAAAAAAAGACATTTCTCTCCTCCGTGAACTCCTTATTACTTCTAAAATACGTTTGCACAATGGGGTTATATTATTCCTTGAGTTATTCCGAAGGTCTTTCTTTGTTGAGCAAGCAAGAATATGACAAAGCCATTGGCGTACGGTACATGAAGTAAATTTAAAATCATTTTGATAATTATTTAAAATGATAATCCATAGATTTGCATTAAACTTGACTAATGATATCTTAATAATAAATACATTCGAATATTGTTGTGTTCATGGTGTTTCCCATTCATATTTATTCCTCGAAAGCGAGGCGATTGGATAAAAACAAAATTTTCTATTAAAAATAAAAAATAATTAAGATATTCATTCATGTTTGTATAGCGACAGAATCAGATATCATGACATCTTTCCGAAAATTAAATTAGATTAGATTATTTTTTTGAATTATTATCAAAGTGAAAAAAGTCCAGTCTCGACGATCCGGAATAATCAATGATGAAGGTAGTCCAGATAATGAGAAATCTTGATAATACATAATATAAGTATGAGATCCTAGAGATGTCGGGTCCTATAGTGCAGCGGTTAACGTTGTTGGCTTCCGTGCCGAACCTCACGGGCTCGAGTGACAGTAAGAACAGCATTTATCAATATCGATGTTTGTAGGCATGGGCGCTTGTGGTGTCTCCCACCCTTCCGATCCTTCAATACTGAGAGCGACTAGTTAATCACTAGTACTTAATCATTAGTTAATCACTGGATCAGTTAATCACTAGTCCTGTCCATCTATCCCTACTACTCTATTTGGAAAAGAGAGATTGAGCGAATGAGTAACAAACAGTTGTCGTAGAAAAACTTCTGTTAAGATACCTCTGCTATGACGCCATATGCTCCACATTGGGAGCGGACATGAATAAAAAAAATGAGATCATTTTTTGCCACTAATTGCATGGAAACTACGATTTTTTAGTGACATTAATAATTAAATTCTGTTCTTTTGAATCAGTATTACAATATTATAGCAATAATTCATTTTTTCTCACTACTGGATTTGGCCGTGTTTGACTCCAAGTTTCTCATAATAACATTTCAATAATAAATATATTTATATTTTACGCTTTTATACTAAAAATAGAAATTCTATTTAGATATATGTATATATAAATACAGACTGACTGACAGATGAATTAAAATAAATATATTATATTATAATATATTATTTACGAAATTATTGTTCGTGAAATGATAATAAAGTTAATTGAATTTTCTGTTCTGTTGTTCCCTAAGCGAAATGAATGGACACCTTTGTGATGAGCTGACGGAGATTTGCATTCGGATCAAGATGTAATATCTGAATAATCTTCCGAGAACAACGTCAGAGTGGTCGCCATTGTGTGCTCTTCGGCTTTCGAACCAGTCATTTCAGCCTTGTGAAGAATTTTATGGCACTAAGTCCATCTTTCTTAAAAAAAAGATTACATAGAGATGTAAAAATATTAAGGATGGTAAAAACTCGTATGTACGCCAACTGCGTGGTCAAGTTTCAATCTCGTTGGCTAGAACAGGAAGGTCACGAGTTCGAATCTCAGTATGGAGAGTTTTTATAGATTGATTTTTCAATTGATTTAAGGATTTCTGTCCGAAGCCATGGATGTATGTGATGTCTTGAATTCCCTTCTCCCATCTATCATATTTCAAAAAATGGAGCATAGCGTGAGAGTTTAGCTAATCACTATTAGTTAATTATATCCCTACCCTCTAAGATAGGCATAGGCAACCTTTCCTAGGTCTGGGGCCAAATTATCATTCTGTCTCCGAGTCAAATTCCGGATCAAATTATTAAACATAATAAAGTAATATTAAATTAAATAAAACACGATCATGAACTAGTAGAGTGGATCCACTGCAAGCGCCCGTGTCATCGCTATTATTTAATCCCTCCCTAAAACTATTAATTTCTTTCTCTAATACTTCGCCGAGATTCTAATACAGAGCCGCATAAAATAGCTCGGCGGGCCAGTGGTTGCCCATATATGCTCTAAGAGAAATTGAGCAACTGAGTAACAAGCATACATTCTAGTAGGAGAACACATGCACTACATTGGTAAAACAAGAAAAAGAAAAAAAAATATATAAAAAAAAAGAAATGAAGTTTATTGCAAATGCGACCATCGGTGGGTTGCCAATATGTTACCAAAAGCTTCGCTTAATCTCAAAGCTATTCACGGTGTTCTGGGAAAGGGGTGAATTTTTTTATCACACACACGATTATATTCAATAACTACATAAGCTTTCGAAGTTTATGTTGTATGCTTATAGTATCTAGCAATATAGAATATACTGTACAATAAAAAAAATCAATTGTTAAAAAATGCACCTCAGATTGGTAGAGTAAAGAGTTCCAAGATTTACACAGAAATAGGTACCATTTTTTCCCCACTCCCATTCTACGCTTGAAAGGTTTATATTTCAACTGTCGTAGATATTATAGCTGTCAGAATTTTTAATAAATAAAGATTTGATTTAAAAATACTGTTTTTTCTTAATCTAGTAAAGGGCTCTCCGGTCTAAGTCAAATTTAACAAGAGGCTCGCGCGAGAGCCCTGAATGCGATAGATTTTAATGTATTTTTGAATGACTTGTCCTAAGCTAAATTTGATTTGAGTTGGGAATATGTCCATGAGTTTGTGAGTGATGTTTTCAGCCTATCTTGTATGTACGACTTACTCGTAAAAGTGAGCCGAAAGTAGTACTCTCTATTCTCTTTCACTCGATTTATTATGATGAAAACTAAATTGAATGCATATTTCATTTTAAATAATAACCTATTTTATTTATCAGTTTTATACGTTCAAATTTTTATTTAAATCATGTAAACGTGTCTTAAATTATAGATAATGCAATATTTAGTGCGTATTAATAATTATTAGCACACCACTAATTATGAATACACACTAAAAGTGTTAAATTTATGATGTCACTAAGATATTTTCGGAATGACAAAGATAATCTGTAATATTTTCGATGGATTTGGCGGTAACTTTATGGAAATTCATTTTTACACACGAATATTCGTACTTAACACCTCCATGCCTATGATGCAATCGTAAATAATTGAGCCATTAAATCATTAAATATTTCTCTTAATATTGTCAATAAGTATTTATCATTTTAGGTATTCTAGCATATATAAATTTTAAAAATCATTTTTTAGCTTCTAACTAAGGTTTAAATACTCTCAATAAACAGTGAAACTCATATGCCATCATGGCAGGGAACGTGATTTTTTAGGATGGCATGTTACGGGTTAAACAAGCATTTTTAAAAGTAAGATTGTCTGAGGATGCCTCTGAAACAGGCAAAACACGGGTCACAGTTTGTAGTACAATACGTGGAATAATCTAAGTTGTTTTATATTAAGATAATCGGTGCTTAAAAAGTATTTGTTTACTAAATAAAGTTGAGTATAATAATTTGTTGAATACGTAAATTTAGGTGTCCAACTAACGCATAAAATAGTGGTAGAAAAAACCTTTACCTATGCTAAAATTTCTCTTGAAGATAAACTCTGAATATTATTTCTGGGGTTAATTATAAAATCAAACCACGTCCTCCTTTGAAACGGGAACTGAAAGTAAAAAGTGTTCTGATTAGGCCCCGCCGACACCACAAGTCTAAGGAGCTTTCTCAAAGCTGTTTATGTCATTGCTAATTTGTGCTTTTAGTAGTTTGGTCACACGTCTTCACTTACCGGAGGCTTTCATTATTTTAAAAGCTTTATTATTCGACAGAACTTTTTATGTCGCACGCATCAATATTCAATAAATGTAGCCGGAAATACTCTTAAATCACGATTTACGAAATTCGTTTCGAATTTATTTTATTATATTTTTTTAGCCGTCTCCTAATAATATTAATCATATGTAATGACAATAAAACAGAATTAATTTTCATACAAGGTACCAATGTACCTCGAGTGCATTTCGACTTATTAATTCTTTCCCGATAGAGATATGAACATTTAAAATAATCCGTTTGACGTCAGGTGTTTTCGTCTTCATTTCGATGTTATTCTTTTCTAAACATGTGGCATTTAATTGGTAAATCTCCAGTGTAATAAAGTAAAAGGAACATCAAAGTATTTTAGTTCTACATATATTATTTTATGTATGTTTGATAGCTAATCCTGTTTATGCCCTCATCAGAACTATGTTCATACATATATGAACTTAGCTATACATACATATATACTGGTTTAGAAATGACACACACTATACCAGAGGTGGGGAACATTTTCATTTCTAAAGGCTACATTCATTTATCTGATTCAACATAAGGCAGCAGTAAAGTAAACGTTGACCCCCCTTTTTTTCGACTGTCGAACATATAATGGGTTGATTACGCTCTTTTCCCAAACGCTTTCGTATAATTTTTTGATCAAAGTGAATATATTGCATTATAAAATTGTGTATTTATTAAAAAGTATTCAGATTTATTAAAAAAAACATGGGCACAAGTCAAAGGGCCACACCAGAGAAGCCAAGAAGTTGCAGGTTTCTCGCCACTGCATCATATCCTCTTATCCACTCTAACATGATAATTCATATTGTAAAATATCGTATATTATAAAAAAAAAAATGACATTATTATTCTTTCAAACGGTAACAAATATGAGATTATTCGAAGCAAATTTGTTTAAATTTAAGTGATTAATTATAATTAATTATGTCAGTGATGCACAAACCGCGGCCCGCGGGCAGCATGCGGCACTTTGTCAATTTTGTGACGGCCCTTAAATCTTTTCTCAAACATATTTTTTCACGTAAAACATTTATTTAATAAATGTAAGTAAGCTTTTTCTTCAATGAAGGAGAGTAAATTGGTTTCATAAAAACAGGCTTACAAATATTATGTCAGATTAAAAAAAACTAGTTAAAAAGACCAAGAATGCATTAACTTATGAATTGTATATAAATGATACATAAATATTTCACTATGAAACGATATTCAATAAGCAAGTAATCCTTTTTTTGCATGGCTTATTTATTTTTGAAATAACACGGTCAAAATAATATAATGGAACCTATTACTCATTTATCTAAATTCACTTAATTTTTTTTACACGGTTTTAAGGCTGTTTTACATGAAACATACATACGTTCTGTATAAAAAAGGATTGAGCGTACTTTAAATCATTTTTTTCTTTGCGGCCCGAACCCACGATAATTTGTTTTATGCGGCCCGGTAGAAGGTAAAGGTTGTGGATCACTGAGTTAGGTGAACGTCTTGCAAGGGCTTTAGCAATAGTGATTGATCGATATTTGTTTGGTCATTAAAGATGTCATTGTCTTGATTATGTATATTGATTTCTAGCTGTTCTACTGCATTAAGCTAAGGTGCTCTTACTACAAAGTTGTAAGCATATGGTTTATGACACAACAAAATATTTTCATTCTTTCATATTTTAAAATTCCAACACTTTAAATGAGTGTTCATCCACACGGTTATATAATACTAACATATATTAACGAATATGGAAGAGCTTGAAACATCTTTAATGCAAACAAACACCACATTTTTCTCAGTATTTTGAGGTGTTTGAGTCTGCATATAGATTTTTGTTTTTCAGAAGATTATTAGATGATTCCAATGACCCAGACTACTTAATTATATACGGAGACTTTTACGAGGGAATGGACATAAATCGCTGATACGTCTAATGGACTAGGATCTAATGAAGCCTTTTGTTTGTTATTTTCTTGTTATTAGGATATCCGTTAACCACTTCTATATTTTTGTGTCTGGGAATTATGTTAGAACAAGCAATTAGTGTCAAATAAACTATTATTAATTGAGTCCTCGAGAGGTGAAGTGAGCCAACTAGTAAAATGGTAAAACTTTTTTCTTGGACAATCACGTATTACTAGGTATTTTGGTGGATTAAATATTTTGTTTTTACGGAGTAAACGCTATTGCATCAGGGCCGGCGCCACCATACAGGCGAAATAGGCTATCGCCTAGGGTGCATATCATTAAGGGGCGCATAAATTGAAATATCAAATTATTTTTTTATAATCTAATGACTAATAATAGTTTTTTATTATGCTTGTATCTTTTCGTTACAATTATGTATCGTATTCTATGTACTTCGAAAAATAGAAGTTGATCGACTGAGTAACAAACAGTTCTCGTAAAACTTATGTTGAGATACCTCCATTAGGAGGCCATATAATCCGCATTATAAATGGACATGCATATAAAAAAAATATTCCACAATTTGTTAAAAAGGGGGCGCGCCAATAACCGTTGCCTAAGGCGCCAAATAACCTCGCGCCGGTATTGCATTTTGTATTAACTGAGGTTACTTCACTTTTGAGATACTTTATAACATGTTGAATATCAAAACGCATCTTACTTTTTTTTCTAAATTATCACTTGGCTCACTTAACCTCTATTGGGCCCAATTGTTCTTTTCAGTGCACGGTATTTATAAAAAAATGTTTGTGTTTTACACGATTTTGCGGGTATCTACTTTTTTGTTATTGTCACTTGCAGATTTTCTTCTTGTACCTATGACGTATCAAAAAATTGTATTTTTGGCAACCGCTATTCAATTTTGTAAACAGTATTATATTGAATATTTGTCAACTCCGTTAAAAATTTTGGTCCCTGGATTGCATTGAGAAGTATAAAAAAATAATGAATTATTTTTAGATGAAAATATTTACGTAATAAGAAAGGTAGTATCACATTTTCAGTATATGTAATAATTCGAACGAAACTTTAATATTTCGCAGAGGTTTTCCGTTCATTCGAAATGCATTGAAAATATTCAATACAACAACTTTTACTTAAGAGAAAAATGTCCACTGTACTTCTCACGGATGGTTGTTTGGCAAAATTGTAGATTTGTATTCGTTCGACATGCAATACCGTATTAAATACAGTTTAAATTATCAATTGTAAATCTGCTTCCTACTTACTAAATTTAAATAAGACAGGAAGTTCACCACCGTTAAATGTATTTGATATAAGATTTACCCCTCAAAGCACAAGTTATTCATTTGCAATTAATACTATTATTGTTTGTATCTAAAAACCTTGTGTCCAGTAGGCATAAAAAAAACCGAAGCTTAATTTTGTAACTGACATCTGAAGAATTAGAATCAATGTTTATTTTATTAATAAATTACCTCACGATAGCTAGTCGGAAAACTCTTCTCAAATAACCAAAACAAGTGTCACATTTTGTAACACAATCAGTGCAATAATTAAGTTATTATTTGACCATATTCGTGCCCTATGTGGAGCATTTGGACGCCACGCGGCTCCTCTATTTTTCCCTGTCTTCCACCCATGCCATGTCAGCATCCCTCTGTTCCGCCGAGTACAACAAAGTTACCAAATTTAATTATATATTATATTATTATGAAATTATTTATACAATGTACACTGCCGAATCTAATGAGAACTAATATTGTTTTAACTGAAAGGATACATGTGAAGATCTTATTCATTTTGAATCTGCAGCCAAATATTTCGTCCAGTCTATAATCGATTATTTTTTTCTCACCTTTAGAAATAATGTAAAATCTTACTCCTTTCTATGCCTTGCTATATATCAAGTAATCTGCTTAAAAAAACTCTTATGTATTAATTTCACATTTGATTAATAATATCACAACAGGTTTCATTCACAATGAGCATTTTTAACTGATTCTAAGCCAGTTCTGGTCTTAGTAAATGATTGTGGAATTATTAAGGAAAAGTGTTTTATTTTTTTAATATCATACCTTTCCACCAAATATTAACAGCGGGAGCCTTAAAAGTACTGTATTAAAAAAAGACTTTGTTAGCGGAAAGCTTTGCAAGACGAACAAATTAAAAAAAAAGAATCTTTAATTTTCATCAGAAATTGGTCTTATATGATAAGCTTGAAGAGTTTTCTTAAACTTGGATAACCAGTGACTTAGTTACTTATCAAGGTAGTTACAGAATGTGAATAATGCAATGGAAGTGAGTAAATGGTATAATATTTAACCATTTTATTTTGAAATGAAATGAAACTATGTAATATGAATGATAGCCCGTGCGGCTATATCAGAAGTGAGAAGACAGCTTTCTGAAAAGTATTGTCGTAATGTAAGTTTATGAGACGGAGAATATTCTTCGAGTTTTATTGAAACACTTTTAACGCGGTTCAGTAACGAGCAGGAATAATTTTGTAGAAATGTTTATATGCACACTAAGAACTGCGGTGCCCCTGCATAGCCTTATTGCCGGAGAACTTTTCTCCATTTATTATATTCAACAATAATTTATACGTTTTCAATTGTTTTGTTTCGAATTGGTATTCGAAATGAATTTAATGTGTGCTAAAACAAAATGGTCTAAAGAAATATTGTAAGTGACAAAATTATTTGACGGATTTGGTATATCGGAAACGGTTTGGTACCGAAACAGAACGTGGTAAAACAAAATAGTGAGAAAACTGAACAAGGGAAAAATATAACATATATTTTTTTCTTCACGTTTTTAACACGTGTATATAGAGACATTGCTAGTTTTCAACTGAATGCTCTTAACGGTGCTGTGTTGCAAGAGAAGGCCAAAAAACAGCTAAAAATGTATGATGCTAATAAGATGATAGCCTGGATTATAAACCTATAGCCAATAGTAGGATATCCATTCCCGGAGCCTTTTTGTGATCCCGGTATTTTGGGATTGACGGGATTGAACGCTCAACATGAAACCGCGTATAAATTGGGATTTGGAATTGACAACTTTTGGTCTGCGATTAGGAAATCATAGAATTTTCCATTTCCAATTTTTTTAAAAAAACCAGGAAAATACCGATTTGCCCAAAATACCAGCGTGATGAAAATTTATCAACCACGAAATCTCGGGATTGGTACGGTCGCGATCCCCGGATTTCGGGATCACAAAACAAAATTGGACGGGATCCGGGATCCCGGGATTGGAAACCCTAGTCAGTAGATATATTTTATAATTTATTGCTTTATTATTTTTCGTTATTCATATTATTAACATGCTTACAGTCAAATATAAACTGGTTTGGTAATTCAGTATGCAAAATTCAATATTTTCCTGATATCTTTATTGATTTCTATCACAAGTAAGCCATTATATAAAAATTAAATGCTCGGATAGAAAGAAAAATGAAGTAAGTATACCTCGCTTTTATTCAATTCAATCGTTTGAATGAAGTATATCGTTTCTTTGAAGCTTTAATTTAAACACAAAAATGATCAAAGCTGATTTTAAAAATTGAGTAAGGCTATTATGGCTTTCGCGGAATAATTTATTGCAGTCAGCATTTTTAAAAAACATCCCTTTGAAAGGTGGTTGTATCAAATCAGAGGAGAAACCTCCAATTGAGAAAAGCGATTCTCATTAATTTGATCAAGAAGGATACAATCGACTTCAATCAAATTTATATTTTGATACCTTTACGTAATTATTTGAAACACATTTCTAAGAGAATAGCCATGTTTTTTCCAATCATGTCTACTCGTATTTAAGAGTCTTAATGAGCATCTCAAAAGAAGTTAGTTTTACTAAAACCGGTTGGTATTCAATCGATTAATCTCTCTTTTCGGAGAAAGAAAAGATCGCACGCATGGAGTAAAAATTCGTAAGATATTTGTACTCTCTTCTTCTCAATTTTACAATGGACATTAGACAGGTAAAAGAGAAGGGGTGTAAAAATCACAAATATCCTGTTTTGCATTTGGGTTGTCGACCGCTGATCTATATGATCCATATACATTAAGAGCGGACGTGTGTAAAAAAACAAATGTATTATATAATTTTTGCATCATGCTGAAAATGCCGAAAGGCCAAACCCGGGTCGTTAGTGATAAATCTTGTGTGAATGTAAATTATTTGAACGATTAAAGTTATATATATATATTATATAATATTATTTTTTACCGCAATACAAATATAATGAATTTGTAATAAATATGAAGTTCGAAAACATCTGTTTTAAGCAAGTTTATATTTAGAGAATTTAATCTCTAGGCCTAAGTGCTTTGTAGACTTTTGCTATAGGGTAGGTGTGCTTCTGAATATTATTACAAGCAATTCCGGTACAAGGGATGATGAAAATTCTCACTCCGTTTTCTCACATATGAGAGAGTTTCAAATAATTATACAACGGTGCAAAAACGAATACGTAATAATTAGAATGAGAAGTTTGTATCAAATAATCGCATATTGTCTCGTCTGAAATGATACCTAAAATGTCATATCTCGAAAGTTGCTGGGATTATTCAACTTTACATATTATTAGATAAAGGAGAGGTGTAATGTGAAAAGCAATTAGCAAAGGAGGGTGGCATAGACCAGTTGGAAGATTAACCCTTAGTTCTACGTTCGATGGTATATCCCTGGGGGTAAGTAGAATTAACATAGCGTGTGATAGAATGAAAAACGAAAAGAAGAATCATTTTTTTTTTCAATAATGAAGATTTTCCTGTTTAGAACGATTTGTTCTTATCAGAATGTACTTATTAGCTATAAGTGACCAGTGGTTTTCATCGGTTGACGCAAAAATTAATCTATTCTTTTATATTTCGATGTGCAAGAACAGTGCAACATTGTCAAAACAATCTATATCGTTGACATAATATCAACTGTGGGAAGGAAAAAGGACGTAACCCTCTGTGATTTAAAAACAGATTTTTTTCGATAATCACAATGTATCAAACTTGATACATGTTCTATCAAAAGGATGTAAGCTGAAAATGCCAAATTAGTATCTAAATTTAGCTTTTAAGTATGAAAAAAGATGAACTTTTAAAAATCGAAACCAAGAAAAAAGACTGAAAAAAGGTTTTTTCTAGACGATTTCTTTAATTAATATTAGATTATGTCAATTAAACACCAGCTCTGCAAGACCGGTCTCTGAATGTTTCAAATTTTTGGTAAAAACACAATATTCCTTTGTACTTTATTCCACTTTATTTAATATGTCAGGACCGGTTTCGCTCATTACGAGCATCGTCAACTGATAAGAAATATAATTTAACAATGCTATTTATACAAAAATGAACAGTTATTTTTGTATAAATGGCATTGTTAAATTATATTTCTTATCAGTTGACGATGCTCGTAATGAGCGAAACCGGTCCTGAAATATTAAATAAAGTGGAATGAAGTACAAAAGAATATTGTGTTTTTACTAATATAATGCCTTTCCACCAAGTATTGACAGTGAACACCCTAAAAGTTTCAAATTTTGTTTAAAAGCTAGTTTTTAAAACTCGGTTTTTGTAAACCGACAAACTCTACAGGGCACTATATGCGGTTTTAGTGAAACGACGTCACGCCGTCGTTGAAATCATGCCAGGGAAATGTTTCAACTAAATGGTAAATTTGTCTACCCTGTCACGATGGGGTTAGCCAAGCGAGGGAGGCAGACATTGTACGAGAAATGAGGGCGATATTGCGAAGAGAAATAAAGTAATTAGGCTCGGAAAACTGTATTAATTTTTAAACGATATACTTTGTTGCTCTTTCCTGTAATTAAATATTAACAACTCTGAATTCATTATGTGTTGATGTATGCATTGAATACATCGTCATAGATATGATTTGAATATGCTAGCGATAACGGTGCTACCAAGCTCTTCGATTGAAATTATATTTTTTTAATGTCATCAAAATTAATACATTGTTTTTAGCATTCACTTTTTTAATAGTAACTGTCAAATGGAGAATAATAAATATTGTTATTATTGATGTATTGATGGATAAATACAATACAATAAAACCCCCATTTACACTATAGTCGGGACCGTGTAATTGGGGGTGTGAATCTCATACAAAATAAGGGATTTGGTTTTTTTCCGCGGAAAATGCAAAACTAAGTCTTCCCTTAGTTAGCAAAAAAAAAATATGGACGAAATATTTAGTTTTTGTAGTATTAAATATTCCGCACACAGACAGACGCCCAGCTATGCGTGTATAGCCTAGCACGTGTTTAATACACAGACACTAGCCAAAATTTGACTGTATGCGCGGCACAGACCACCGTCTCGTAGTAACAATAATGGAATGCGACCGTGCAATTGGGGGATTTGCGGCGAATATTTTAAGCCAGCGCGTAATTCGTGTAGTGTAATTGGAGGTTCCACTGTATAAATAAATCGTGTGGTTTAGTTGATATGCAATTTTTATTGAAAACAAATATTAGCTCATTTTTAAGCAAGCTAAGTCACATATATTTTTTAGAATAACAATAAGAAATATTTTAATCAACTGGAATCTTTTGAAAATCCTTTTAGCTAGATTGTATTAATTACATGAATGTTTGTAAATAAATCACTAAATATTTTGTCTTAATTATAGGTGTAGATTTAGACCGCTACAATAACCTTTAATGAGTGATCACTATTATGGATTGTGCGAGATTTTGATATGATATGCAAGTCGGTTACAAGAAAACTTTAAAGCTTCTCACCTGGGGCTGGTGATGGCAGCTGAAGAGTGACGTGATGCTGCGTCATGCATTGAAATCAGATTCAATTCCTGTTGAGTCACGTACGACCCGCCCAAGTCTTGTATCGAAGGCAATACCTGAGATAAGTCTTGCCAACACCATATTGTTGCATACAACCTTGCGCAAGAAATCATATTGACAAAATATAATGCCGTCCCATAGTAATATGACAAATATTATAATAAAAATAGATTTATTAATTGTTGGTAAGATACCTTGTAAAATTTCCATTTACATGATGATACAAACATTGTTAGTAAATATACCGCAATAAGTAAATTATACCGCAGTGTAATATGTATGATAGAAAATTAAAATCATCATATGATTAAAGAAATATCAGTAACCAAACGTATTTTAACTTGTGAATAAAATCATATCGACACACAATATTTCTAAAAATGAATATAATAATTATTATACTCTGCTTAAAAATGCTTGGCGATGATTTATTATGAAACGAAATTTTATCGAAAATAAGTGTTTTTTTTTTGTATTTCATCTTTATTGGTTTCGAGAGCAAGATGTCGCATCTTTTATATTTGCCGCTTTCAATCGATTTCTGGATTTGCATTAAAGAAAATGGTTAAATATGTTTTTTTCATCCTATCTTATCTATTGTATTTAATATCAGATTTTCGAAACGAGATGTAGAAGGTGAGAGAAAACAACGGGTTAAACATTAGTATTTTTCTAACTAAAAAATATCTAATTTAAAACGTTCGCTAAGAAGTTCATATTCTTCACAATAGAAGGCTTAACTCTTGCGGCTCGGAGACTAGAAAAATACTTCTCTGCCGATGGAGGTCGTTTAGGGACCCCAGTGGTTTGCTCATTATTGGCCTTATTCTTATGAATTAAAAAAAAAATAGTCTAAGGGCTTTAAAATATTTCTCTGCATCATTCCTCATTCATTTTTTTATAAAAATCCGTGTTTTTTTTTAATAAATAATTATATTTTAAGTTGCGCGTAAAAAGACGTCATTCCAATACAAATATTAATTTGCAACTGACGCGTTCAGCGACGCTCAGCCCAGTTATCTTACGAACGATCGCTGATAAGCGGGCGCTTATCTCGTTATCGCATTATCACGTATTTATATAAACTACAAAAGGTCCAAAAAACTATGATATAAGAATACCTTAATTATAAACATTGTATCACCCATATTAAAATAGATATTTAAGAAAATGTGGGTATTGGGGTCGCATTTCTTGAGCTTAGAACCGGAAAAGTTGAGTATGGTGAATTTTTGTTGGTTTTCACAGTTCTTCTTATTCGTGTAATGACTAAAATTCTATTTTAAAGGAAGTGTAGGCGTGATAAAGAAAATATAAGTGCTTTTTGACTTCTTCTTCAATCTTGGTACTTTTTAAAATCTATAACCCTTCCATCTGTGGATCAGTTGAAGTATAATGTAGGCCTTGATGTCAACTATTTGGTAATAAGATTTTTTTCGGAAAAGTGTGAGGAAGAAACTGTGAAAATGAGATGAAACGCTACAGGACTTCATATTAATCGGTTTGCCTTCTACTTTTATTCATCTTTATTTTAGTATTTTACATGATATCTTCCTCTCGCGGTAATATGATCTTTTTTTTGTTCTTATATTCCTCAGTTAGTAAGCGGGAAAAATGTGGATCTATGAGAGTTTAAGGAGAAAACAGATCAAGGAAAGTCAATTTGTGTGTAATTATGTCAGGGTCGGTTCAGTGTTTTGTAGGGCTTATACAAAAACCGACTTTTTAAAAAACCGGTTTTCGAATATCAATATTGTTGTTTTACAAATGACGCATAATTCAATTAAAATAGCGAGATAAAGTTCATTTTTTTCTGTTGTTTATTTATATACATAATAATAACACTACAAGAAATGATTTGGTGTTACTCTTTAGAAAATATGATTTAAGAAAACAGCGTCCACTGATTGTTTCGTAACAAAATTTCCTGATATCGAAAATACCCTTTCGCTGGGTAATGAATGATGTGTGGGGCATATGGTCTTTAAGCCATCAAATAAAAGATTCAAATTTTCTGTCCTTTTGTTTATAGACTCGTTTATGAAAAAATCGGCACAACCGGTTACGAAGTTGAAAAACCGGTTTTCGAATGTCACAAATTTATCCAAAAAATCAGTTTTTGAAAACCGACAAGCCCTATTGTTAAGGTCTCAATCAAACCAAAACACGTTCGTGATTTTTGACTATGTTTTGTTGTGTATCGTTTGTAAAGTCTAAAGATGTCTAATTTGTTTGTTGATCGCACTCTAGAAAAGCATTTTTGTTTTTATTAAGGAACGTTTAAGCAATTTTTCTATGCGAAATGTCAAACAACGAATTCTTTCGCAATGATATGAACCGTTTAGACGTAGCATAATCTTTCTATTCGAATTCACTGAGAAAATTAAATGTACATACTGTACATAATAAGCATTGTCTGTTCAGTTGTGAAGTAGCGAAGTTAGCAAATTATTTTCGTAGGTAGTTACTGAGGTGTTTTAGCAGAACATTCACTGCTCATAAGTCTCGTCACATCACATCAACTGCTTGTTATTTTAGATTCAGTTGCTTTGAATTACATCACTATACAATATCCCTAGACATATTCCTTAAATTACGAATTAAAAGTTTAGTCGTCTAATTAGGCTTTTCTTGTACATATTGATAAAATTAACATTGTCGTAGAAAAACTACTTTATAATATAGTTTACAAAGCAACGTACATATTTAATTAATTTCACATAAATTGTTATCAAAAAAATTTGATCCAGCATCACACAATTTTTCTTTGCCGGTTGTGTGATGGTATAATAGTTGTCTAACTTTTCCGTTGGCAACCACAACTCTGGGACCTCTGTTTCCCGTCAACATACTTGCTTGCTCCAAAGTCAAGGCAGAGAGTCTCATTCATAACTCTGCCGAATATATAATACATACCTTTATGGGATGCGAGATAAACAACAAGTTTGAACCAGGCTATGTATTTAATGTTTTAATTTTGGACGTAATAAAAATAAATGTAGAAATGACAGCTAATGTGGCTAATACGTCAGCGAATATTTTTTTACAAACACATGAAATGTATTCAATGGGATTTTTTACGTCACTCGAGTCGAGATCAACTAAATGAGAGAAAAAACGTACAAACCTATGCTCAAAGCAAAAATTGACATATAGGTTGCCTGTGCTTGAATTCGATACCATCTAATCACTACGGCAAAGCTATTGCCGCTAGATTACAGATTTCAATAATCTAATCTACGATGTTTAAAGTATACTTCAGTTAAAAGATGATCACTATCAATTATAGGCGGAATGCCGTTATATTATAATATATAACACTACATTCTATATTCTATACTGATATTGAAATGTATGCAGGTACGTTTACAAGTGAAACCAATTAGGATTCCACAAACACAAGAAAAGAAAATCGTTGTCAGGTGGCTGCAGGTAGGACGGAAGTCACAATTTATGGCGCCCTCATATTCCCTTAGCCCCGAGAAATGACGCACGACTTTGGGGGAAAGTCCCTATATATTAAATGAGACACTTCCCAATAAGAATATCAATTGTTCTAATAGGACATTTCGCCCATAATTCTCGCCAATAAAACACAACGACGTTATTATGAATATTGGAAATTCCACGTACAAGAATGGAGCGCTTCGAAAAGAAATTGGAAAGGAATCGTTTCTTCACTGATAACGGAGAGTTATTTTTACTTTATATATTTATATGTATTATATATTATAAACATATGGACAAAAATAACAAAATGAATATATATTTATATCCTTACCCGTTTCTAATGTGTAGAATTATATTCAAACAACACTATTTAAAATAACTGTAATTTTAAAAGAGAGCAGAAAAACGTTTTTTTATTATTTTACAAAGCAGACGTTTATCCGTTAGCTTAATTTATCGTGTATTGTCAGTTAAAATTGCTTATGGTTATTCTGTTTTTTTTATGTATGGTCTTAAAAAATATGAATCAAGAAAAACTATTAATATAGTGTTATTGTTGAACTTTACTGGTGACTTAAAAAATATGAACCTACCTTTGTTTGACTATCGTATACACGAGAATAAAATAAACATATATTTAAATAAAAATAGTGTGGTCAAAGTTGTTTGGCTTTAACCCTTCTCTTACTATGCAAAAAAAGCACAAGCACAAGACATATAACACTACTACAGTAGTACTACATATAATTGTCATGATTCACTCCTGTTTGCCTGATGTGTAACGGATACACAGCTCAGTAGCTTGTGCTTTTTTGCATAGTAAAGGAAGGGTCCTGAAATAATAATAAATTTTGTTATAACCTGTTTTTTACTTTCCAAAAGTAATACGTTAATAATTTATAATTCTTTTGTTCTGTACATGTAAATAAATACAAATAAAATAATGGAGCATATCAATACGGAAGTTTCTCTACGAGAACTGCTTGTTACTCCGCCGCACAACATATCTTTCGAATGGAGTAGAGCTAGAAGGATATAATTAAGACAGGACAAGTGGTAAGCTAACAGAAAAAGCAATTTAATATGCTTTCCTTACTGGGATTCGTACCTGTGATCACCGCAGCCAAAGCTAACAGCACTTATTCTTTAAAGAGCAAGTTGTGTACACTGCAAATGTAGCTCAGATATATTTTTCAACAAATAAAAGTATGTGTACACTAAAATATTCACCGCAAAAAAAACTGAATAAAAATCAACTATTTTAATAGTATGAAACAAACTTTACAAGCCAATTATCTAAAAAAAACTATTTTAGATTTATCTCACTGTTGCTTTCATATAAATAGCAATAAAACTTATTTATTTATTATCACATTACGAAAATAGATAAATAAATTAGATTCCATTGAAACTTTTAAACATTTTCTATGGTCTTTCAAAAATGAAAAGCAGAGATGCAATATACATTTTTAAATTTTTCTCAAAAAATTAGAAAAGATTTTTTTTTGTTTTAAATAATTTGAACAACAATTTGGGTTTTTCATGTGATACTTGTGCTGTAATATATTATCTACGTAAAGGTTTATTAGCAATTTCGGTCAATTTTTAAGCCCTTAAAAGGGAAGATTGCAGAAAGCCGGAGAATTTTCTGCAAGAGATATCTCCTGATAAGAATGAAGCTTTCTTACCAGATGTTTTCAACCTATTGATCATTGGTGGACAATGTTTTGTGGTCAGGATAAAATCAAAACGAGACAAATAATGCACGGAAAGAATTTATTATATAAGCAGTAATTTCTTAACTATACTTTACACATTTAGTGTTCATTAAAATTATCAAAAGCGCAAAAAAAAAAAATACTTTTATAAATATAGTCTATTGATGATAGAAAAAAAAATATTGAAATAATTTAGAATTTCGACTGAAGTTGCTTGATGGAATTTCAATATCAAATTTGAATTTTGTACTTTTCCATGAGTTTTGTCGCTAACGACTCGGATTTCAACTTTCGGCATCTTCAGGCTTTTCAAGTGCACGAATGTACTTATCAACCCAGTTTAAGTACATTTTTGCACTTGAAAAGCCTGAAGATGTCGGAAGGCGACACCCGGGTCGTTAGCGACAAAACTCATGGAAAAGTACAAAATTCAAACAATTCAAATTTAATATTGGTATGAATGTCAAAATACTACAGTTTAAATTTTAGTTCTCTTGGTAATTTGACTAAGGCTTATCGGTTTTCAAAGACTAGTTTTGAAAAACCGGATTTTTCGTTAACGGAAACGTTTGAAGCCTTTTTTCAATTTCGTTCAACCCAACTCAAATATTTAAATTTTTTTATTTTTAAATTGAAATATTGAATTTTTTGACATGATGTTGTCAAGGTTTATTTTATTTAAATATATATTTTTTTACTTTCTAAAAACATATTTCCTGACGAGGAATAACAAACAAAATTGCAGAATTGATTTGTAACAGTGTTAAGATATAATTAATTTAAAAAGTTTAAAGAAAAATAAACTTTTTTCACTATTTAATTTTTATTGTCATTTTTGTTAAAATTTGAAAACCGGGCTTAGAAGCCGGTTCTGGTTTTAGCCGAATTTAGGGAAGTCGGTTTTTGTATAAGCCATACCCGTGATGACATTATTTGTTCCTGTCTGGTTAATGACAAAACAGATGAATCGAAAATGATTTACTATATATTATTGTCAGTAAAATATCCTCTTTATTTAAAAGCACCTGCCAAAAGTCTAATGTTAACGTAATTTTCTAGCTTCATGTAACAGTGCGAAAGATAATGATGCAATAAATGTAAACGGCTCTCTTCCTCGAAGAAGGTGAAAGAGTCCGCCATCCCTCTCCAGACCCCTCCGTTTGAGAAGATCTGGCCCCTCACCGAAAAGGCCGTTTAAGGTAATGGGACCCATAAATAATTTTTATACGAGGCAATACTTTTACATGTGTTAACGAGAGAAAAAAGAAACATAAAAAAGACTATTAGCAATAGAAATCAATTTGCAAACTTGTATCGTTTCTCAGACGATAAATGGATACTGCGCCGAATAATTTATTATGCACAACACAATT
Organism: Himalopsyche anomala; assembly: GCA_031772345.1. Lineage (NCBI taxonomy): Eukaryota > Metazoa > Arthropoda > Insecta > Trichoptera > Rhyacophilidae > Himalopsyche > Himalopsyche anomala. Next base: position 27,846,177 of record CM062827.1, read on the forward strand.
TTTAAATAAATACATCATGTAAAAATACATTATAAAATGTCATTCATATTCCACAAATCGTAGCTTATTTTGTTTCACTAGGCTGGTAGATATTTTCAAATGATTTGTAATGGTAATAAGTTATTCCTATTAATATTTTATTATCCTTCTACGAAAGATAATCAATTACAATACTTCTGTATTCTATAATAATATCTCGGGTCCGTGGTGTAATGATCAACGTTGTTGGCTTCCATGACGGATGTTACAGGTTCTAGTCCGAGTACAAGCAGCATTTTTTAAAAATCGATTGCTGTTTGCATGGGTAAATATTGTAGAAAACGTTTCTCCCACCATTTGAATCCGAAAATAACAAAGCGTAACGACAGTGATAAAGCATTGTCAATGAACACATTAAAACAGTGATGCACAAACCGCGGCCCTTTTTGAATTTTGTGGCAGCCCTTTAATATTTTTCTCAAGCATATTTTTTTCACGTAAAACATTTATTTAATAAATGTAAGCAAGCTTTTTCTTTGATGAAGGAGAATAAATCGGTTCATAAAAACAGGCTAACAAATATTATGTCAAATTAAAAAAAAATAGTTACAAATACCAAGAATGCATTAACTTATGAATTGCATATAAATGAAACATTAATATTTCACATTGAAACATAAATTTACCGAGGAATTTGAAATCTCCGATTTGGTATACTTTTTCCTAGGATTCTCACGAAGCCTCGTTTTTTTTTTTTTTTAGCTCACCGAGGAATTTGAAATCCTCGATTTGGTATACTTTTCCCCGAATTCTCACGAAACCTCGTTTTTTTTTGTTTTAGCTCACCGAGGAATTTGAAATCCTCGATTTGGTATACTTTTCCCCGAATTCTCACGAAACCTCGTTTTTTTTTTTTTTAGCTCACCGGGGAAATTGGAATCGACAATTTGCCAATTTCATCTCACTTTTCGAGATTTACTCAAAATTTCTCAATCCCGAAATCCCGGGATCGCGACCATGTCAATCCCGGGATTTCGGGATCAGAAAATTGAACGGGATCCCGGGATTGGATGCCCTAATGTGAAGTGATATCGTATAAAAGATAATATAACTTTACAACGTAGTAATATTCAGCGATTCAACGATTCTCCCCCTGGAATTCTGCATTTCCCTTCAGGGAAAAATTCCCCACCTGTCGGGAACCCATGCCCTAGTTGTCACTTTTTTTTAACCCATGTCCGCTCCCAATTTAGAGCATATGGCCTCATAATGGAGGTATCTTATCGGAAGTTTTTCTACGAGAGCTCTCTTTTTCAAAGTGAGCAATAGGGATATAAGGATAAGGTTAGAACAGGACTAGTGGTTAAGTTATCGCTCTCGCTTCGCCCAGTTATTAAGGAATGGAAAGGATACGATGGAATTTTTAGACATCATAAACACCCATGTCTTCGAACAGAAATCGATTGACAAAATGCTGTTTGTACTCGGACTCGAACCTTTGAGATCCGGCGCGGAAGCCAACAACGCTAACCACTGCGCCAAAAGAATTGTTACTACGTCTGATATAAATATCGCCCGTCAATCAATAAATATAATACAAATATTTGTTGATATTAAGCGGTTTTGTCTCGTGGTGCTTTGTCGACTACGCATATGATTAACGATTATTAAGTAGAATAATTTTTAAGCATCAACTGTGTATTTAACATACTGAAAAAATATTTGTAATCTACATTATGAAAAAAAAAAAAAAATTATACTGAGATGTACTGTATTTATTTTTAATGAATGTCATGACATGCGTGTTGATTAGAGTTCAAAAGATTAGTTATTAGGCAGTCATAATTATTATTAGCAATAGCGCTGACATCATTTTGTGCTGACATAACATTTTTTAAGCAGAATAACACACACACAACTCATTTAACACGGTAGATACGATACACAAAAAACCGTGTATATCACGGTTTCTCAACCGGGGGGCAAGTAGCACCCTGGTAGCCACAGCATTTTACAAGTGGGCCACAGGCAAATCCTGGAAGAGCTTAAAAGGTCTTGCGTGTTTTCATTTTGGGAAATCCGTAAATTCTTTGGTAAAATCTGCCAGCGAATAAAATTTTCAAAGAATTGAAATCTTAAACCTTTAACTTTGTTTCGAAAAACTTATTGTTTATTTTAAAAAACTGGTATGTTAGATGGAAAATTATGAGACTCAAAAAGGGCAACGGGCTTAAAAAGGTTGAGAAACTATGATGTATATATTCGTGATTATTCATAGAATAATTGAAGATCGGTTCCCTAACATAAAAAACACATTTTAATAAAATTGTAATAATAAAGACCGCATTACTCGAGAAGTAAATTACACAAAATATTATTCTTAACATTTTTTTTAATTAATTAAAAATAATATTTTTCATTGTTATTTACTTTTATTATGCAAGGGACTGAAAATAAGTCAGACAAGAAAATAAGAAAAATAAGCTAGAAATATCTGACACGTCTAATGTGTTTCATTATCAACTCATTAGTCAACTATACAACGAAGGAAATTTCTTTTGATAGCCAAATTTTTTAAGCTTTAACTATACATATATGTAGGTAAGTAAATTGTTATTAACTTGAATAAGGTTCTCCTAAGCTGGCTTTTGCTTAAAAGGTCCTCAATTTGATTGAGGTACGTTCGCTGAGATCACCCATTCCAACTCTAAGTTTTAAGACCGTAAACCGACTTTTGCACGTTGGACACAAATTTTCAATCGCACTGGATGTGAGCAAAAGAGCCGCAGTTTGCCGACCACAATGTTAGGATATAATGAAGCCTATTGTTTGTTTTTGTCTGGGAATTGTGTTAGAATAAATAATTCATGTAAAAATATGGTATTTTTCAAAATTGTTTAAAATTAGATTTGAATACAGTTTGGCTGTGCTGATGACACTAGAATTGAACAATGGGTGGAATATTCGTGTTTACAGATTTTCTATTCATATGTAATATGCACGAATACTAGCAAATAATTAAAAAAAAACGGTTGGTTAATCTGACGCCTAACTATATTTTTCAATTATTCCATTTTCAAAACACCATAAAGATGTCAGGTTATAGAAAAAGGTAACAAATTAAATGGTCAGAATTTAAATCAATTTTTGGTCAGAATAAAAAAATATACGGTGAGAATATTTTGTAACAATTTTGGTTAAGTTAGGTTAGGTTTTTTATTTCATTTAAATTATGACTATTTATTCTGACCGATATATTATGACCATTTAATATAAATTCTGACCTATGTAGAAAAAACCGGCAGAAGAAAAACAAAAAAGACAGTCTTGAAGTACCTAATCAATTACGGTTCCACTGCTGATTGGAGATCGGACTACATAAAAAGAATTAAAATGTATAATTTCATTTATTATGCAGCGGAAAAACTTAACCCAAAGAGAATGCCTTGCACTCATTTACGTGGTTTAAAGCAAACATTGTTCTCGCGGGATTATGAACGTTATAAACAGTGGTATAACACTAAAATAAAATGCTGCGCAGTGCACATTCGGTTGCAGTGGTGGAGATAAGTGCAGTTGCGCCATACCGCTTTGCAGAAATTGCGCCCACCTCACACGAAGGTCCCCGAGGGTTACCCCTCTCCTCAATCCGGCCCTGTTTACACCGGAAAAAATGCACCACTCGCGGAAATCGTCCGGATGCGTAATTAAGAAGCGATCAAATGAGATTTTTCTAAGAAATTTAGACTCTTGGGTATACATTATGGATATAACGAAAAACACTGTTTATTTAAAAAAAATGTCTTTGAAATACATTGGAGTAATTATTCGACAATTTGATATCGATGCAGTATTTCATAAGCGTCAAAAGATATCGTAAATAATCATGAAAGTCGTTGGGTTCGGTTACGGAGGTCACGGGTTCGAGTCCAATTACGGAATGTTTTATAAATTGATTTTTCAATCGATTTATGATTTTATTTTGGAAGACTTCAATGTTTGTGATGTCTTGAATTCCCCCTCCCACCCATCCTATCATTAAAATGAGGTATAAAGAGAACAATTAGCTAACCACTAAACCTGTCCAAGCCTCATGGTTTTATTCCTACTCTCCTTGAACAAAAAAAAAGATTGAGCAGTTGAGTAACTAGCAGTTATTGAAGAAACACATCTGTTGATATAAATTCCATCAAGAGGCCATATACTCCACATTGGGAGCGGACATGGTAAAAAATCTTATTACGAAATCATAATGCAGCAAAAGCCTCAGTCATCCGAATCGGATGAAAATAAAGGTATTCTTGATAGTGAAGAATCCGGGTAATAAATAAAAATATATGCGATAAAACAAGTTGGTTTAAATGTTTTTTGTTATTATTAAATTATTAATTATATAAGCTAACAACTAGCATTTCCGTTTGAAGCTGCCAAACAACGAATATTATTAAGACACTTTTTCCAAAATATATATTTATATATATCGACTGTGGAAAGAAAAAAAGACGTAACCCACACATAACAAATTTTACAGGAGGCACAAAAAAGGTGTTTTGATGATTTTCGGCCTTATGCAAATTATGAAATAAACACGACCTTGAAGTGCACGGACACTTCTAAACTGGTGTTTAATTGTGATAATCTAATATTAATTTAATAAATTGTCTAGGAAAAACATTTATTTCAGTATTTTTTCTTGGTTTTAATTTTTTACAAGGTCATCTTTTCCAAACGTTAAAGCTAAATTTAGATACTAATTCGGCATTTGCAGCTTGCATCCTTTTGATAGAACGTGTATCAAGTTGTGATTATCGAAAAAAGCTGCTTTGAAAAAACTGTGAGATACGAACTTTTTCCTTTCCACAGTCGATATATATATGTATTACTAAAATAACGCAAATTACCAAATCATTGAGTTCCATAATTTTGGTATCCAAAAAAATAATATCGCCACATATTTTTTAAATATTCTAACGAAATGTCTTAACGGTAACATTGAAATGACATATTGCTTATTTGAGAACAATATCATGCATTTCGGATAAATGTAGTGGGAATTTTAAAGAATGTTGGGTGGTAACGGATTCATGTATCTACCAAGGGGACGTTTAGATAAAACGTATACTATTACTTATCCGGGATCATTCTTTACGAGTCGACAGCAAAATCAACTCGAGATACTTATTTTGGACGGTCTGAAATACGCAACACCGTTTTGTATTAGCTTTTGACGGTTGGTGTAACTGGTATACAGTTGCGTCTATGTTCACGCTTGTCATATTTTATTTGTCAAATGCTTCACTCTTGTCATCATATAAGTTACTTCGATTCTTATAATCGATCTTTTAAGCTCATTAGATGAAAAAAACGTGGTCGGTCACTGGTTAGAGTTTAACTTATTCTGAATTAAATTCAAATCATTCAAGTTTTTACTGTCAAACTGTTAGACTAAAGAAGCGACGATTGACCTGGCTTTGAAATGCGTTGTGGATGCCTCTAGAGAGTCCGAGTCTTGTTGTCTCTACTTTAAACCGGATGAATCCCGACGTCATGGAAGGCCACTGATGATAGGATGTACAGGATGAGACTGACGGGGGATAGAGAATCTTGGAGCAACTCTGTATATGCTATATATAGAGAGTGGAGATGGAATAATAATAAAAGCAACCGTAAGACAATATAAATTAAAAAGAATAACCCAAAATTCTGTTTTTCTATTCTAATTTCTAAGAGAAGCTTAATTTTTTTATAGGTATAACGAACTGCTTAAACAATTAATCGTCGAAAAAAGAAAATCCGAACAAACTCTGATCACTAATTTCATGTTTAGAAAAAAAACCAACACATAACGATAGTGTCACTAACACTAAATCCATAAGTACAGAAACATCGTCTTTTGAAACTGATGTGCATACTATTTCTTCCGAAAAATAGAGTGACTTAGAACATGACGATATTTTACTTAAAATGTTACTAAAGTGAAACAATAATCAACCGTTTTATTTTTAAATAAAAAATATTCATTAATAATTTTTACGCAGTGTTTTCCCCATAATTTTCTTAAACTTTTTAATGCGATTCTGGGTATATTTTTACTCACTGTTTCAAAGTAATGCGGATTTTGAAATTCATGGAACGTATCCCTATATTTTGTATGGAATTTAAGTCTTTTTTTATGCAATATTTCGTGGAACGCATCTACCGACTATTGACTGTATAGAGATCCACACCATAGTAACGTTCTCACGTTGTATTAATGACACAAATCCAAATTTAATTACATTTCTACATTAACTCTACCTGCTATATAAAGTATATTTCTTTTTATCAAGAGATATTGGGATTCGAACATAGCCCAATGAAGAGCCGCATTTGAACACGTCTGGTCTGGATCCATACACCCATAAGAATAGCTCATCGCCGAGTAGCTATTCATATAAAAAAAACATAGGTTTTATCATTTTTCCAAGTGATAAAAAAAAGTAAAAGCAAGCAATGAGCTAACTTCTCTTCTATCACGAACTGTATCTTGTCTGACCCTCTCCAAAGAAGATTATGTAAGATGACTCAAAAGGGGTCCATATTTATTTAATAAAATAAATATTTTTTACACTAATTTCATGAAATCTATTTGCACCACATCGGGAGCGAATATGGGCAGTTAAAAAGTTCCGACGTTTGCACGATGTCGAAATATTTCGCAATCAACAATTTTCATAATATTTGTACTGATTTTTTTATAATTTTATTTGAATTTATTTGTTGTTCAAATCAAAAAAAATATCTCGTGTAAGCTTACATTAGTATGCAGTTATATAATTGTTTTGGCAAGATAAGATAAATTTTGCCTTTAAGAAGCCGTCCCACCACTCATTCGCAGAAAAAATATTGGCTTTGCAATCAAATATATTTCGTAATTATACAAAGTGTCGTAAATAAAACTAGTGAACAAAAGTTAAAAACAATGTCAAAAGTGAAATTGTTGTGCAGTTTGGTATTGTTTTCATGGATTAGTGTAGCGAAATGCGATGCAAATGAAAATAACGGTGGATTGGTAATTCTCAATGATGAATTTAAAACTGAGATGCCGAAAATTCAAACGAAACAAAAAATAACAATATATCCTACTGATCCAGCTCTGATTCAATATCGACCTCAATATGCATATAACTATCCTTATCAATATCCACCTCAATATCCTTGTCAAAATCCCTCTCAAATTCCTATCGGATATGCTCCTCAATATCCCATAAAATATTATAAACAAACTCTTGGACAATATTTTGTACATTGCTCGAATCCCGAAACTCCCAGTGGATATTATCCAGGAAAAAATAGTCCCATTTTTCCGGTGGTATTTCAGTCACAAGATGCTACTCCAAAAATTGAATCTTCTACTTCTATAACTCCGGAAACAACAAAAGGTTTCTGTGGGACGAAACGTTTAAACCCGGATCATCAAACTCTTACCTCTATTCCGTAAAAATGATTTTATTAGAACTCTAAGCAAAGCAAATATGGAAAAATTCTTTATAATGTTTTTAATATAATATAATAAATTGTTTTGTCTACCACTCAGTGTTATTATTTCACGAACGAAAACCAATGAAATTAGACAGTGGAATAAGTATTTAAGTTTTGTTAATAAGCCCTAGATTAAGAATACAAAACTTTGTGCGAACTGATTTTTATGCGCCCGCTAATATTGACCCAGAAGGAAATGGTAGGCAACAGTAAATTACACTTGGAATTATATTTTACACGCATTCAAGAGCTTCAAAAACAGTTTGAAGAGATATTTCTGCAGTATATGACTATTAAGCCAATGGTCTACCTTTTTGTCAATGCCTTTTACTTGCCAAATAAATACAATATTATTTAATTAATATTAGAGAAGGACTTGTTGAAAAATCCATTGCTGAAAAATGCGGCATACAAAATACATTCCTTTTTCTGTTCAACGTTTCTTTGCTAATCATTATTTTCAAACATAAACTTCACAAACTCAAAGTATAGATCTCGACTCACCAATGAGCATCTTTATGATTTTTTGCCGACAAGAACATCATCATCATACATTCCTAATTATGAGGCGCTGGCCCATTAATGAAGTGCCACAATTTGTAGCCCACAAATATCATACTGACTGAGATTAATATTACAGTTTTTTATAAAATGTTTATTTTGCATTTTTTTGTTTGTTAAAATATAAACAATATTATATTTATATATTATACTTATAAATATTATTATTATCCTTGTGACCCCTGCTCTAAATTAATGATACAGAGTCAAACATTCGGCAGAAGCAAATAATAATATTATACCGCTGAGCCCCTAAAAAGTAAAGTGATACACGAAGGTCCCGGAGGGTTACCCCTCTCCACGATCTGGCCATGTTTATACCTGGAAAAAATGCACCAGCCGCGGAAATCGTCAGGATGTGTAATTAAGAAGTGACCAAATAAGATTTTTTGTAAGACATAAAAAATTGCCCAAGTGGATTATGTCGGGTTGCAGTTTAGATCGATAATAAGTTGATTTCCTGAAACGGTAATATTAAAAAGTTTATTCTTATTTAAGTTATTATACAATTGTACACTTGGTCCTTTAATGATATTGTGTTTTGGTCAATTATGTTCACAGAATTATGTTTATTTTATTTTTTAAAAAATTAGCAAACATTTTTAAGTTAAAAAATTATACGAGATAAACTGGATAAGAATTTTTTGTAAGTTCCTTGAGATCAACTTGAAGAGAATTGACATCACAAACACCAACGTCTTAGGTGGCAAATTTAATTTGAAAAAAAAATCTGAATTTGAAATTGACTTTACCGGGAATTGAACCCAAGCCCTCCTGAACGGTAGAATAAACTCTAACAAAGTAGACCAGTGCTTCCCAACTTTGTTCATGCCACGGACCCCTAAATCTGAAAACAATGATTGTGGACCCCCGATTTTTTTTCCATACTTAATCACAAAGAATGTTGAAAGAATAAAAATTTTCGCGGACCCCAGGTTGGGAAGCACTGAAAAAGACCACAGTGGTCGACTTGTGTTTTAGTATACAGTAGATCCTCTACTTACGTGGTTTCGAAGTTACGCGGATGAGATTTTAAATAACAAAAATTGTTTGCTTGTCACGGATTTCGTTACTAAAGAATTGAAAAAACGCTTAAATAAATCTTGATTCTGATCGATCATAATAAGTTCACCGACGTTTGCATGATGTTGAAATACTTTGCAATCGACAATTTTAATAAATAATATTTGATAATTTTTATACTGTAATAACTGACGTTGCTTTTTTATAATTCTGAGTTATTTTATTGCGAGGAACAATAATTTATCTCGTGTAAGCTTACCAGTGTTCCAGTGTGCGGTCAAATTTAATGGTTTTCATGATAAGATAAGTCTTGGTTTTTAGAAGACGTCTCATCGCATATTCGCATAAAATTATTAGCTTTGCAATCAAATATAAATTCGTAATTATACAAAGTGTCATAAATGAAAGCAGTTAACTAAAGACAAAAGCAATGGCGAAAGTGAAATTTTTGTGCAATTTGGTATTGTTTGCATGGATAAGTGTAGTGAAATGCGATGAAAATGAAAATAAAGTTGGATTGGTAGCTCTCAATAGTGATTTTCAAACTGCGGTGCCAAACATACAGCCGGAGCAAAAAATGACATTAAATCTTACTAATCCAGCTCTGATTCAATATCTAACTCAATATGCATCTAAATATCCACCCCAATATCCTTATAAATATCCTTCTCAATATCCATCTCAATACCCTTATATAAATCCTTATCAATATCCATCTCCATACCCTTATCTTAATCCATCTCAATATCCAAATCAATACCCTTCTCAATATCGTTCTCGATTTCCGTCTCAAACTGGATATGTTCCTCAGTATCCCTCACAATATTATCCACAAATTAATGGTCAATATTCTTATCGATATTCTCCCCAGTTCCCGCCCCAGAATTATCCCCAAACTCCCAATATATATAATCCAGTACAAAATAACCCCATTTTTCCGGTGCAATTTTCCCCACAACATACTACTCCGAAAATTGAACCTACTTCTTCTTCAACCCTGGAACCAACTACTTCGGAACCGTCAAAAAAATTCTGTGGTACGGATAAGTTAAACAACAATGAAAATGTTAAATAATTTGCTGTTTAAGAAAAATGATTTTATTAGAAGTCTAAACAAAGCAAATATAGAAGCAATTCTTTATTAAGTTTTAAATATATTATATATTGTTTTATCTTCCACAGTGTTATTATTTCCTAAACAAAATATAATAAAGTGAGACAGTCGATGAAGTATTAAAGTTTTGTTATTAACGCCTAGATCAGTGGTTCCAAAACTTATAATACTCATTGACTCCTTTCATAGCGAAAACCTGACCATAGACCCCAAAGTGAAATTATAAATTTAGTTTTAATGTACTTTGAATAGTATTTTTTTTATCCATGTACGCTTCCAATGTGGAACATATGGTCCCTAATCGAAGTATCTCAACAGAAGTTTTTCTGCGAGAACTGTTCGTTACTCAGTCACTCAACCTCTCTTTTCCAAATTGAGTAGTAAGGATGGAAGGATAAGTCTAGGGCAGGATTAGTGGTTGATTAACTAATTGCTCTCACTACGCCCAGTTGAATGGTAAATGGTGATGTTATTTTTTTAAATTAATGTTGTATTTATTAAAATTATAAATTTTGTTTTAGATAAAAAAAACCAACTTTTTTCATTGAGATGGGTGAATCTGATGGGATGGTGTTAGTTTATTTATGGTTGTGAGTAACATTCGTAAGTCTCCACGAGCACTTATTTTTAGCCGGATTTTTATTTTCGCTATGAGGTATCATAACTGCCATAAATCCACGTATACTAAATAGGAAGACGACAGACTAATCAACATTTTAACATAAAGTTGGATATAAAACTGGTATCTGTTTTTGTAACCAGAAATTTTGATATATATGTTCAAATATTGGTTTTAGCTCCTCATTTGTGGATAATGTAATAATTTGCTTCCGTATTAGTAAAGATTCATCTGAGTTTGTGAATCTGCTTCCAAAAGGGTCCAACACCCAATCCGAATATATCCGGATAATTTCAGTTTTACTATTTGATATTCAAATAGTTAATAACGATGAAAAATTGGAATCCCTACAGTAATGTGACAGTGAAGTCTTTTTACTGTTTCTGTAAACAGATTGATTATCAAAGTAAAACGTTTTTTGTTATGTTATTAAAAGTGTTTGAAATAGTTTAAGCAAATGTAATGTGTAACGGTTCACACCCTAGTTGACTAGTAAAAGCTGTTTGGTCTTAATAATATATGGTTAAAGAGTTGAACCCATTTGAAGCATGAAGAGATTTGTACGCAAAATTAAATGATCTGATGCAATTTGAACGGAAAGTGATAATGCATTACTTACATGTCATATTGGTGTAGAAATGTAAAGTGTAGATCAGGTTTTCTCAACGGTGAGCCATGTGGCCCCCCAGGGGGCCACGGGTATTGATAGAACGACACAGGAAAGAGCATAATGGCGGACGTCACGCAGCTATTTTTTGTAAATCCGTAAATAAAATAAATTACTGGCATTCTAGATTCGAAAATCTCGGAAGAGCTATAAAAAGGTGGGTTTTTGAAATTATAATTTTCATGGGAAGACAAAACAATGGTATGTGGGCCACAGAAAAATAAAGACACTTAAAAAGGGCCACGCTCCCAAAAAGGTTGAGAAACACTGGTATAGAAAATTTAACCCGATTAACCCAGCAGTTTTACACGAACTACTTAAAATGCTAAGTATCATCAGTTTTTCTTAAATGTAAAGATAGGACGTAAAAAACAAACCAGGCAATGTTTTTAAAAAATGAGTCTAAGATGTACAGAGATATGTTATGTATGTAATAGTGACTTTAAGCAATATTTTTTTATTCGGGAACCTATCAATGTTAATCATTTTTAAGTATGTAGTTTACAATCAATACTTGGTTGAAAGGCATTAAATTAACATATTAAATAACCTTTGAGTTCCTAGCGGGGAGTATTCACATCGCAAAAAATACCAATAATATCTAGCGGATATTTATTGTAATCTTGAATGACACTTCAATAAATACAATGCAAATATTACATGAATTTGGCTGAGGTCACATTGTTTCTGCACTTAAATGTTAAAAACAAAACAAACAAAATTCACATTTATTTATCTCATCAAACAAATGCGGAATTAGTATAAAAGAGTATTTTTTACTGTGAGAGTTTCGTACATCAATTTACGCGTTTTTTGCAATCCTATCTACAGCTAAAATGTCTGTTTGGTTATAATTGATCGCGTCATATTTTCGCTGCTGCTTTTGACGAAGAAAAGCTTTATAGAAGACGTTGGTCGTTTGTCACCACCTGAGCTTAACTTTACAGATAAAAGTGCTTCCAACAAGAATGTAGCTTTACGAGTTTTAAAACTACAAGGTGCGAATGCATCTTGGAGTGCCCATAAAGTTTTCGGCTAAATTAATACAAACAATATTGTGATAATAATTATTATGAAGTCTGTATATATTTAGAAATAAGATACATATTAATCTGCTCTACTGACCCCGTTGATTATTTGTTGACGTAACCGGGATAAAGCTTCTCAGAAATACGCAACAAATCGTAATATATAATGATACATGGTCAAGAAAACATAATGTGAAAGGAAATATAAATGAAGGTCCGTGCTAAAAACCAAGTGTAGAACTAGGGCATGCCATCACGGATACTTTATGTGATTTCGTAATTGACAATTTTTTCGGTCCTGAGATCCTGGATTTGCAAAAATTATCAGTGTAAGAGTTTTATTTTAAGCTCTTCCAAAAATCACGAATCGAAAATCCCAGGAATTTATGGAATTCCCAAAAAATATCAAAACTTCGAGGTTTCTTTTCTTTATTTTTTTTAGACCTCGTTCGTAGGGATCGGAGGATTCGGATTCTGGGCCATATGAAAATTATGAAATATATACAACCTTGAAGTGCACGGAGACTTCGAAACTGGTGTTTAATTGATATATTCTAATATAAATTAAAGAAATTGTCTAAAAAAAACCTTTTTTTCAGTCTTTTATCTTGGTTTAACTTTTCACAAGCGAATCTTTTTTCAAACTTAAAAGCTAAATTTAGAACATCCTTTTGATAGAACGTGTATCATGTTTGATACATTATGATTCTCGAAAAAAAGCTATTTTGAAAAAGCTGTGGGTTACGTCCTTTTCCTTTCCACAGTCGATATGAAATAAATATTTAATATCAATAAGATGTTATTGTTATGTAAGAAACAGAGCTGTAAATCACAAATTAGAATATCCATAACGCATAATAATGTATACTAAGAGTGAGTGAGTAATAAAAGCCTTGTGGTGACTTAGATCAGTGCTTCCCAACCTGCGAAAACGTTCATTCTTTCAACATTTTTTGTGATAAAATGTGAACATGGGAAATAAAAATAATTGAGGGTCTGCAGATTATTGTTTTTAGATTTAGGGGTCCGTGGCATGAAAAAGGTTGAGAAGCACTGACTTAGATCATTAATTATTTTTTTCAGGATAATATCGCGTTTTGGGAAAACTCGTAAACTTAAAGAAAAAGATTTTGTTCACCGTTTTAAATTAATTTTATACTAAGTAGTAAATTTGTTTTTTGACTCGTGTAGATTTAACAGCTTAACGACCGCGGACTCGTATTTGAGTCTTTGAAAAGCAATGATTGCTGGCCGGCGCACTCATATATGCGTATAAGCGAAGTATCTGGAAGCTAAGAAAATTAAATTTGGTAAAGATATCTCAATTGGTTTACAAATTAAATAAAGTAAAAGGTGCAAACTAGAGAGCATCAGCTTACTTAATATTTTAGGAAATTCAATTTATGATTGAGCTCACAACAAAGATGGTCTAGAAAATTATGTATTTTTTCGACAACCGGCAATAATAAAGTGTCTCTTTCAGTTAAATTGAGTAGATGCTTTAATATTAACACGTAATATGAACATAAAATTAAACAATCAAATTTATACAATGGAGGTATTGACAAAATTTACAGTTTTTCTTTCTTCACAAAATTAATTTTAGAGAATCACTAATTTTCTTCTGCTATTTGTTAAAATCATTGATTTGACCATACTGAAGAAGTTTTCATACAATATTACTAAAAAAAGCGTCGCGCATTATACTACACTATGTTGATATCTAAATTTGACCAATATTGACATATTATATAATAATACATAGTTTACCTCCCATGTACAGAAATGTTATTGGTTAAATTGGAATTTGCTTGTTAAAACTCTAGTGGTGTAATGCTAATGTTTTTTATAGACAATTTTTTGAATACAATGTAATCAATCTACCAATAATTATATTTTTTATATAAGAATATTTCGATTTGGCTAGAAAGCGGATGAGTTCTGTAGTAAGTAGTTTAATTTAAATGTAATTTTGTCCAAAAAATGAACATTCATGGTCACTCTAAAGTACAAAAAGCGATGGTCGGCCTCGGTGGCGAAACTTTTATTAGAGTTTTCTTTTGTCATAAAAGAGTCGTAAAATTTTCGTTTCTTCGCGAACACCATTTGTTGTATTGTGAGTTTATCGCGCGATAAGAGAGTTGGTCAGTTTTTGAATCGTTTCTTAGAATTTAAAGTCAGTTATTAAAAAAATTCTCTTAAAACTATGATTTGTACAAAACTCTATTGCTCCTTAAAATAATTTAAAATTAATATAATCAGTGCATTTTTTTTTTAAAAACATATGGACCGGAAATCACTTTTTTCCGTGCTCGTTCCCAATGTGAAGCATACGGTAACCTCATGGAGTTATTCAAAAGAAGTTTTTTTTACGAGAACTGCTTACTACTCAGTTGCTCAACCGCTCTTTTTTCCAAAGAGAGTAAAGACAGAGTTAAAAGAAGACTGGTGGTTAGCTAATTGCTCTCGATTTGCTTTGTACTGTGATTTGAACTTGTGAGATTTGTCACGAAAACCAACAACATTGATCACTGCGCTATAGACCCGACAGTTAGGAAAAGGTGTTGTAAATAAGTTTTTTTTAAAAACAAACCAATATATTATGAATATTATATAAGACCCCTGGTTCTCGTCACAGAGTAAGTTAATGGAAATGGTATTGTTCTGAACATTATATTAAAAAAGGACCTTAGATAAGAACAAATAGTCGATTAACATAGATAATAATAACGATTTGAAACATTAAAATTGCAAGAAAAAAGGTACCGAAACGCCGTTCCACGGCGTTACATGAAAAAAAACACTGAATACAATTAAACAAAACAAAAATAATTATATTAAAATTAAAATTAAATGCTACAACGATATGAGTTCAATAAAAAAATAAATATTATGTATCATCGGTAAGTATGAAAAAAGTCTTACCGCACAATAAGTTATAAAAGTTCAATAACTTATAACAATTGAGGCTATTATTTTCAAACTCGGCTCGTTCCAAAATTGGTGAAACCATGAATGTAATTTACAAAATAAAAACAAATTTTTGAAGTGTTAAGCCAGCATTTAACTGTCATACATTTTATAAGTTTTATAACCTAGTTTTACTTATTTCATTCCAAGAATTTTGAAGATTATTTTATTTTCCGATAGATGGTGCAAGGTGAGTATATTTTTCCATAATATGAATTTCTCGCGGTATTACCATTATGAATTTCCTACAAAATTGTATTGGCTGGAAGATATAAATGAGGATTATTATGGAAGTCATTGGGCGTTATTAATTAATAAAAAGTCCCAAATGTGGTCTAGTTGGCAAGATCTTAGATCTACCGACCAGTTCGATTTCCGGAAAGGTCAATATTTAAAAAAAAAAAAATTATTATTTTTAATTTTTTTTTCCAATTTAAATTTGAAACCTAAGATAGTGATTCTTCAACCTTTTTACATTCGCGGACCGGTCAAAATTGGAAAAATAATTCGCGAACCGGCGTCAATCAAATACATAGATGTATTTACGTACAGTCAGTTCTCAACTTACGACTATTCGCGGACCGGCAATAAGCTCTTGTGGATCGGTGGTGGTCCGTGGACCACAGGTTGAAGAACACTGATCAGAGATCTCAAATTTAAATTGAAAAAAATCTAAATTTTACATGACCTTGATGGGTGTTTTTGACGTGAATTCCATCGAGTTGATCTCGAGTGACATGCAAAAAAATCTCATCAAGTTTATCTCGTATGATTTTAAATATTGAAAAATAGTGGTATAAACTCATGTATTAAGAAAAAAACACATAAATACTCAGTATCCATACTATTGCATAATTATTTATCTGTTAATGAATAGGTTAAAGCAGTCGGACTACATAATGTGGAGATATCAAATTTGCAGTTGTTGAATGGAAACCTGATTCTAGACTAATTGTCAACACGGACAATGCATTTACGACAGGACTCTAATGGTTAATTCCTCTATCAGCCAGTGGTACTCTACCATTTGTATTGTATCGCAAGAATAATTGTTTATTTACGATAGATCCGTAAATGCCTTGTGAAAATTCATTTGGAATAAATAACGATGATTTTATGTAGTGATAATCACGATTGAAAACACGTTTTATGGAGTATTGCGATTCAAAACGATGATTTAAACATGGGGCTGAATATTCTACCAACTTCTTGTTTTATTTTTGAAAATTTATTATTGAATTTCTTTTGTTTTTCAATGGTGGAGGGTCCCATATGACAATTGTCAGTAACATACGTAGTAAATAGTGGGAGACATTTACAAAACAATTACTATTTGTCGATCTTTCTCAGACGATAATTGTGAAATATCTGTTAAAGGTAAACTGTCCGTAGCTTTTAAAACTCTTTTTTTGTGACTAGAAATTCTGTAAAATAAATCCAAACTGTAAAGTTTTTTCTAATTCAGGTCTTGAATATGACTCCCATGCCATCTTTAAAACGGTGACTTCAATACTACACACATCTAAGACTTACTGTTCTAAAAACCTGATGGATTCAGCAGCCTAAAAATACCATTGATGATCATCTATAAGATTTAATAGGTAAGGTACACTGAATTAATTCTGAAGAGATCTAGACAATTCTGGAGGCTTTGTGTGATGGCAATAATTTGCTATGAAGTGAATAATGAAATTCTGCACATAGTATCAGATATTTAAAGACTGCCCTAAAAAGGAGAATACAGAGTATCTTCGATAGATTCGGCGGTAACTCAGTGAATTCTATATAACATAGTTAATTTTCAATATATATATGATTAATTTTGATAACTTTGTTATTCCACTTGTGTTACAGAATGTGACACGATTTTTGCTTCTTTGAAAAGCACCATCAAACCATCAACAGACCAGATAGAATAGTAGCACACCAGTTACACAACAAGTGGAATAGGGCTTCTAATTAACCGGACATTTAAACTAACCGGTTTTCGGTTTTTTTCAAATAAATAAACCGTAACCGGTAACCGGTTTAAACCGGATTTATTTAAAAAAAATCAATTTTAGTACCACACTAACCCATGTTTCAAATAAAAAGTATTTTGATTACTTAAAAACAGTCAATAAGTGCATACAATTAGAAAGTAGATACAATATATCGCTGTTTTCGTTTAAGAAGGTCACGGGTTCGAATCCCGGTACAAACAGTTTCAAATATATTTTTTTAATTTATAAATCGATTTATGAATTTCTGTTTGGAGGCATGGATGTTTGTGACATACTTACATACTACATATTAGACTACATACTTATTACTAGACTACTACAGTACTACATACTTATTATTGATATGGCACAGAAATTAGACAATTAAACAGTACAATACTTTATTATATTGTACTATTTATAATACTATTATTATTTACAACATTTTTAAATATTTATACTCTACATATGAATAGTTTAATAAAAGCTCGTGGTGTTCAAACCAGAAAAAGATTTTTTAATTAACCCGGTTAACCGCCCAAAATAAACCGGGTTTCGGTTTTTTTTAAAACACCCGAAAAACCGGTTAAGCGGTTTCGGTTTAAACCGGTTTTGAAGGCCTAAAGTGGAATAACAAAGTAATACAATTTAACAATATGGAGTGCTTGTTTCATCATTGTGAGATGATTTTTTTCTTGAACAAAGTATTAAAATGTCAAATACATATTGAAACCCAATCAAGGTGAGTAAATTATAAATATAAAAGAATTCTTAACAGAAAACTCATGTTGAGCTAAACTATAAAGCTTCTGTTATTCAGGTTATGGATATGACTTTCATAAAATATTCAAAAAGAGAGTACAACATCACAGGAATATAAAATATCCGATCTTTAGCTTGAGTTGTGAGATTTGCAAACAGATCATTTTTGAAAGGGAAGGGGATAGATTTTAATTTTGTATTGAAAAATAATTATATTTCCTTTCCGTCCGCTTATGTTAACCTACTGACTAGATAGATCCTATGAAGTGAGCTCTCAGGTTCTTAACTATGTTTAATTTTTAGAAGGTGTATAAGGTACCGATAGCCTAGTTGTTTCAGTCTGTTTTCCGGTATGGAAAGAGATGAAAGAAATCCTATTGCGGTACATTTATATAATTTATGAATTCCAACGTTGACACAATGCAAATTTGACTCAAAACATATTTTCCGCAATGATCAATAATACAGTAAAATTGAAAAAGTGTCAAATTAAGTTTAAATATATTTTTTGGTAGTTAAACTTTGTATTGAATATTTATCAAGAAGTGCTAAGCTTCAAGCTACTAAAATTGAAGATATGAGAGCAATTATCGAAGCAGACACAAGATTTACTGTGCTTAAGGTTTTTCCAATACTATATTTGTATCCAAATACAGTTTACACACAATTTAGAACCCGAGAGAACCTCATTTTTACCTCATTAAAGTTACGCGAACAGTTTATTGTCAACGTAATAGTTTATTATCAATTATTGAATGGTGACACATCACCGATTTACAGAATTTAGCGTGTATATTTGTCTAATATAGCAGTATAAGATGTCCGCTTGATTGCCAGACTGTCAAATAAGAAATTTGAGTAATTATAGTACGAAGGAACTAAATAAAACAGTCAGCTGAACACGTTATATATGCATTATGCAAATCATAACCATCTTGAAATTAAATGCAATTTCATGTTGACTATTTTTTTCTTTCTATTTACTGTGAAATCTTTCTTCTTGCGGTATCATACAAACAGTTAACAAACTTAATATAAAGTGGTATGTATTTTAATGCCATAAAATGAATTTTAAATACTTTGGTAAACATGTCGCATCTACATGCATAGTAAGTAGTATTCTCGTGTAAATTGTTTTTTTCCCTGAAGTGAACTGCTGAACCAAAAATAATAATTCTATCAAGCATTTTTATTATTTAAGCATAAATAACTAACCAATTACAAAAATCATATTTCATGATATTCATTGACTTTTGGAACGCTAGAATCTTACAACCAAAAGTTAAAACCGAAACGTCAAGCTTGTTGACAGTTCTGAGACTTTTCATAAATAAAAAGTAGCGCGGGTTAATCGCTTGATACGTTCATAATGCTAATAACGACTGCTACAGTGGAACCATTAACTCTGCAGGGACGAGATTTTTCAATAAAAAAATAAAAATAAAAGTAGTTGTATGGAAACCTCGTGTGACTGTATGATTAAACTCATCTTTATAGATAACGTGTTATATTGTGCAAGGGCAATAGTAAAGACGAGCGTGACCGTATGGTCACACAAACATTCAGGGTTGAAATATAGGTAAACTTCAAATTTTAAAAAATATGCACAATTTTACCTCTTTCAATCAATATAGTTTCAATACAAATATATTAGTAAAAGTATAATAGTTAAAATAATTTAAATTTTTGTTAAAATAATAACTTAAGTCCATTAAAAATAAAAGGAAACTCAAAAAATCGTCGACGCGACTGATGACTAGCTAAAGTCTGTATCATTTTTAACCAAAATTTAGTGAAGGTATTCGAAGGTAAGATATTCAAGTAGAAAAAGGAAGAATAGTAGGATTAATAGAAAACAGTGTGTATTGTTACCATGTGGTCACAATCGTCCTTAGAGAGTTTTAATCCGTTCCTGATGAATATAGAATCTGACGTACATTATATACACACAATACGAAACTTGAATTCGATTGATCTGTTTCTAAAAACATAAAACGTACAGATTTGTTTTTTTCTGACTATCTTTTGTTATTAAGCTGAGTTGGTAGTAGAGAGGGATAAGGAGAAAAGTTACTATTGCTTAGGAGAGTCGTTAATGATTAACTATTTACGGTACTTTATGATGGTGGGGTTTGCTTTGTTGATAGTTGGATTGGATAGCATTGAAAGCAGCATGGCAAGCAATTCATAACAGTTTTACAAAGAGCTTGTCCAAATCCCTTCCGGGTGGTGAATATTAAAGCATGTTGTTATCACCAAAATGTGACGAATTTTAAATCTGAAAAATATGTAGGTTTCATTGTTAAGAATTGTAGTAAAATAAGACAATTTTTTGCGTCTATGTTTTGCACGCCTCTGACTATTCTGATTTCTTAGTATAATACATAGTAGGAAATGCTTCGGCAATAGCATAGTCTCATATCGTTTCAGATTTACGCGGAACAAGTAAAGGGACCATTTTCTATTTCTTTTATTGCACGAAACGCCCCACCGCTATATTCCTGTTTGGTTTTATTTATTTTACGGTAAGCCGCAAAAGGTTTTGCAGGATCGTGAAGCCTCCTGTCGTTATGGACGAGTTTATCGTTACAGCGGATAACGCATAAACCAAATAACGACACTACTTCAAGTGTATTGTCGCCCCAATAGCCGTGCCGCTGTAAAAGTTGCTCGAGATAATGTTTATAAACAGCTGGTTCATATTAAAAGGCCTCCTCTGTCATTTAAAAAAAAATAATTAAGAACCAAATTGACATCACATGTAAGATGAGTATTGAATTCCAAAATACATAATTGATTTCAGACATACATATTTAAAAAAAAATGTAAGAATCGAAAATTTGAGAAAATGTTGAATTTTACTGCTAGCTAAAGGATTGCAATTAAGTATTCCAAATATAATGTTTGTTGAAAGCGAATTTCATATTCGAATATTGAATATTAAATTCCTACAGTATCCGAATATTGAATCTCACTAGAATAATACTATAAAATGATGTGTTAATTTTATCATGTATATTTTTTTCACGTTAATCGTGAGATGAATTAATTGTAAAGGTCTTGAAAGAATATTATGGTGATTTAAAAATATATATGTATTAAGAAAAATGTGACGCCGAATAATATTTTTAAGTCCATTGACCCAAACCCATATTTAAGTATTTACTCGAAAGTAACATAGAATAATAATGTTAGAATAATTTATCAAATATTCAGATATTTGAATTAAATATTAAAAACAGCCGAATGTATTTAAATATATAGAATCCAATAATCGATTGGAGTCTCTAATTGCAATGATGTTATCCCAGCTGTTTTTTATGTTTTAATTTTTAAGATAAAAACCAAATATTCCATTATTTTCGGTACGAAAATTGAAATTGAAATAAAAGGTGTAAGCAAATATTAACAATGAAAAGGATCTACAAATTGCATTATAATTACACAACATTAAATTGTTTAACACCTATAACATACAATTAAAAAATCATCAATAAATATAAGTGGCAAATGATGTCAATTATAAACCCAATTAAAATTTGGGAATTTTTTAACAAAGTGAAACTCTACATTATTAAAGTAAATAACTTAATGATGATTTTTTGTTTGATGATGATGTTATAGGTGTTAAGCAATTTAATTTTGTGTAATTATAATATAATTTGTAAATCATTTTCATTGTTAATAGTTGCTTACACCTTTTATTTCAATTTAAATTTGTATAAATAGCACTGTTTATGTATTTTTCTTATCAGTTGATAATGCTCGCAATGAGCGAAATCGGTCCTGATCCAATAAATTTTATGTGGGGAAAAAGTACTAAAAATGTTTTATTATTTTTATTATGTAATATATTAAACGTGCCAACTAAATTTCGAGTTATTCCTGTATAACAAAATCGATATTGTCTCTTGTAGATAAATTCTGTTAAATTTCACCTCCAGAATAATATAGAAAATTATAAAGACAAATAATGGGCGTAGAAATTGCGGTTCATTGAAATATCTCTTTGTTTAAGGGGTTCGACGGTAATGAAAAAAGCATTGCCACAAACTCACTGCCGTTTATTTGTTTATTAACGGGCATCGTAGCGAGGGAAACCCAATTAGAAGAAAATTATTACGACTCGCTAACGACCGCTTATCAAGTTTCCTACTGTGCCAACGAGCTTTTAAAGTTGGCCGACATTAACGCCGATTAGCCAGCTAGCGACATCTATTGACGATATTGGATACTAACAATGATTTGATAACGGCGAATCTAATTACCGAATACAAAAATAATATAAAACACATTTAGATTATTTCAAAAGTAAGTTGACAATTTAAAGTTGATGACACCGGAAAACATTTAATAATGACGTCTTTTCTTTTTTCACTTATTGTTATTGTCGGGTATATGAGATATGTATCGCAAGAGTTTTGTGACATTTAAAATGAACCCCGATAAATAAGGTCATTTTTAATAAACTCTTAAATGTTTTGTTTTTGCTTTTTCCAAATAGTAACAGCTGTAAACATATATCAAATAAATTTTCATTAAATCATTTTATTAATTAATGTAATGAACGAATATTTTTGTTATTGTAAGTAAAGTGTAATCATAGATTTGATGTTACAGGTAATATTAACAGGAATGTGAAGTCGTCAAGACATAAGACGACTATAGATAAAACCACGACATTAACTATTTTTTGGCTTCCGTGACAGATGTCATAGGCTCGAGTCCTAGAACGAGGAGCAGTTTTTTCATTGGATGTTTGTGATGTCTAAATATTCTCACCCACGCTTTCTATCATTAAAGATAGCGCGAGCGATTAGTTAACCACTAGTTATGTACTAGCCTTATCCTCTATCATTATGAGTCTCTTCGAAAAACTTTTGTTGTGATATCTCCATTCTCATATAAGATGTCATATGATCTACATTGTGAGTGGACATGTATAAAAGTATATATATTTTTAAATATTATTTATGAAAATCATCCGTTAGTGATTATGTACATTTTTAATTGCGGTATTCAATAGCAATTATTGAAAAATCTATTTTGTTTTGCTCGCCCGGTATTGAGATCTCAAATGGTCGTATATTTTTGCTTTATTAAAACTTTATTTGTAATACTGGTGTTGATATTTCTAATACCAATAGTGATTACTTCGTCCGATATTACAATATCCACACAAGGGCACATTATCACCTGTTAAATCTTATCTATTAGATTCTTATAATATATCCCCGCATCCACAGATATACAGAGTGTGTGTGTGTGTGTCTGTCATATTATGAAAAGACTGAAAGACAGATAGATAAATCAAGCCAACTATACATATATTGTACGATGTGAAAATAAATGCCTCTAGGTTTCTAGTTTGGTATTATTTATGACTGTTTTTTTAATATAAGGTAAAGTAAATATTTCAATAGAATGTTGTCAAATCTTGTACGGAAAAATCTCCAAATATGTAAACAAACTTTACATGTGCGTAATATTTTCATGCATTGTGTATTAAGTCATAAATATAAAGTACTTCTAAGACGTAGGCCTTCTTGTATAAACAGCTAATAAGACCAAATTTCCCCCAAGTATACAAAAGCAAAACACTTGATCCGCGAGAAAGCTTTGAAAAACCACAAGATACTCTGCAGTGGCGCTTCGTAAAAAATAAAATAAATTATTTTTCAATATTTTGTTTTTGAAATTATTATTCAATGTTTTACTAATATTTCCTGATTCTATTTTAATCACAATAAAGTTTATATAGTATTGCATATAACAATAAAATATATATGTAAATACATTTTAACCTACTATTTTAAACAAGGATTGAAACTATTTATTCATTACCGAAATACAGCTGCGATCATGCCTCAACAAAATTTAAAAGAAAACTGTTTGATACTCAGTTGAGTAAAATTTATTTTACGAAAGAAATAAATATAGTAGGATAAGGCTATCTATAAATTAGAAGTTAGCTTTTCGATTTTGTATATTTTTTTATATATTTTATATTTACGAATATTTTAATCGATAAACTTAGTAAACTTGATTGATTGATATTGTTGTGCAATCACTCGCCGCCAAAGTCAACATTATACAATATAATTCTCTTTGTTGATATCTCAGTTGAATTATGGATTAACACTTCCCTTACGGTGCTGGTCCTTTTTGAAACCAAGTGAAAATATGTTTTTTTTAAATATACATCCAATGTTGTTAAAACATGTTTTTTCATTTGGTTCTTTAAGGCCCAGCAACATATCGGAAGTATTTTTTAACACCGTAGTGGAAATGTTAAGCAGTTTTTTTGGTTTATTGATAATGTCTTTGACCGACATACATGTTATGCCATATCTTATTTGTTATAAATACTTATAGTACTTACATTATAAAAAAATGTTAAGTATTTTTAGGATACTATAAAAACAAAAGCAAAACAATAAATGCAATAACTATTGTAACAATGATTTTTATGCACTCTAAAAAAAATAAAATATTATTGTCTCGCACCTTTTTTATAGACAATGTTGTCCATCAATAATTAAACGTTCTTGCTTTATTACTAAGAAAAAATCTCATGTAATAACTTGAGTTCAAAGAAAAATGGTATATCGAATCTAGGTGTTTGATGGATTGTCAAAATCGAACATTAAAAACTTCCTTAATTAAGTTATAATTTGAAAAAGTTATTAAAAGTGAATTTATTTTTTATTGAAAATTTGTTGAATTAAAATACCCACCACTGATTCGTCAACTTTGCAGGTATAAGTTTTCTCGCTGTCAGCGTAAGACAGGGAACGAAGAAAGAAAGATAGCGTGTCTTATACGGAGTTAAGGGGTAATTTACTTAAATGTGTCAATTATGCTTTAATAGAGTCATACATCTTACTTTTGTGTGTCGTCTTCGAGGTGTAATATGATCGTCAAATCTGTTAGTTGGCGAAAAGCTGCTAAGTATAGAAAATAGTAAAATATCGAAACAGCATTGTTTTGATTCACTTCTGAAGTGACGAAGAAGTGAGTGATGTTTCAAAAACTAGTAATACCTAAACAGGTCTGATCCTGAAAAATACCATGACAAATGAGCCCCCGATAAGTGAAGTGAGCCAAGTGGTATTTTGGGGAAAAAGATGAAATGCATTACAATACTCTATGTACATGTCTTAACTCAGTTGCTTAACTTATCTTTTTTTTCAAAGATAGTAGGAATAGAAGTATAAGGCTAAGATATGACTTGTGATAACCTATTGCTCTCACTTTGCCTCTTTTTAAGATATAATAGGTAGAAGGGGGAGAATAGTAAACACTTCTGTTGAGATTTGCTCCATTAGGACTTTATATGTTCCACATTGGGAGTAGACATGGCAAAAAAACATTTCTTATAGTATCATAAAATTGAATTAAGCTTAGTAAATATTATATTTACACACTGAAAGTGTTTTATCCTAAAAATTAAATTACGCAAACCATAAAAATGTTATGTAAAAACGTAATTGTTATTGAAATTCTAAAATAACTGTTTTACCATTTTGCTACATGGGTCAGTCCGTTTTTTAAGACTCTCAAGTCAAATATAGATGTGCTCCTGTTTATTTTATTTCACAACAAAATTAGAAAATATAAAAAAATATTTTTAGCCTACAATTGCTTATATAAATTTTGGTGGCCTATTTTTTAAGTTATATTTTAACTGTCTGCTGATTTTTCATCGCTGAAATCACCGAATAAAAAAAATATTTGTGCATATATTTTAATATTTTATTTTTTGAAAGATGCATCATAATTTGTTACGCCATCTATGAAAATAATCTAAAACATTTGTCGCATTGGATGTATATATTTCAACGCGTCAGTCAGACCGGCGAAAAGACTTGTGTACGAGTCATTCGATGCCAATGAATCGACTTACGATTTTTCAAACTGAATCAATAATTTTCTTACCAAGGATAATAATTGTAAATATTGTATACTTTTTTATTGTCTCGACACACGGAGTAGCGTAACGACACTTGGCAATTATTTGAAAGCATGAGTATTAGTATGTCATGTGTAACGGAATGTAAAAATATATTTTTAGCGTGTGTTTATCGAGGGGCAACAACGGCATACATCGTGAAAATATGTACAAGGTAAAGATTTGATAGGAGAGCTTTGTAAGAAGAAATTATCCGTCTTTTAACGAATTCATGTGTGATATGATACTTCAGTGGAACTTATTCATAAGTAATCCAGCAGAGCTATTCTCATTTTTTTAGGATTTAAACAACGAGGTCTCAAATACTCAACATGTGAGTATTGATTTCGGCTATGTTCATTGTCGTTATAATCAGTCTGTCAAACGTCATACTTCAGTGGAACTTATTCATAATTAATCCAGCAGAGCTATTCTCATTTTTTTAGGATCTAAACAATGAGGTCTCAAATACTCAACATGTGAGTATTGATTGCGGCTATGTTCATTGTTGTTATAATCAGTATGTCAAACGCCAATAACAGTAAACATTTTTTTTATTTAAATGCATTTTTTTTTGTTTGATTAATCATGCTCACTTATTATACATATAGTGATTGTATACTCGTTATATCGAGGTTAACTAGTATGAATATTCAAGCTTTTTGAAAGATAGATTAAAGTTGAATTTGTTTATTTAATAACGGTAATACGACTATGATTGGTAAATAAAAATGAACAGTTTGAATTTTTTAAATATAAATGTATAAGAAAAAGCAAAACGCGCTGTTTTTTTAATCTTAAATATTCACTTTAAGGGTGTTTACTGTCAATACGTACTGGAAAGGCATTATATAAAAGAAACACAATATTACTTTGTACTTAATTTCTACATTGGTTTATCAAGATCATGACCGGTTTCTCTCGTGGCAAGCATTGTCAAAAGTGCTATTTATACAAAAATAAATTGAAATGAAAAGGTGTAATAAAACGATTGGCATTGAAAAGAATCTACAAATTACTGTAAGTGACTCTAAAATAACACAAATTAAAATGTTTAACACCTCTAGCATGTAATATTTGACAATGCTCGCCATGAGCGAAACCAGTCCTGATCTTCATAAATAAAAGTGGAAATTAAGTACAAAGGAATATCACTTTTAGGGTGTTCATTGTCAATACTTGGTGGAAAGGCATTATATTAATAAAAACACAATATTTCTTTGTACTTCATTCCACTTTATTTAATAGGTCAGAACCGGTTTCAACTCAGTTGACAATGTTCGCAATGAGCGAAACCGGTCCTGACCTATTAAATAAATTGAAATGAAGTACAAAAGAATATTGTGTCTTTTCTTAATATCCTAAATATTAAGAAAGGTTTTTTTAAGCGGGAACTGTTTTTTCTCAGTTGCAAAACCTTTCTTTTTTTGATGATAATAGAAAAGATAAAAAGATAGGACGGTAATACAATAATAGTGGCTTAGCTGTTGCTCTCGTTACGCCCCGTTATTTTTATACTTTTATTGAATTTTTAGACATCACAAACATCAATGCCTTCGAACAGAGATTGAAAAAAGTTGGGTCCGTAGGGTAGCATATTTTGATAGATTTTTATGCTTATCCATTATATTAACACATACAATCCCAATCCCTAATATAAGAAATGCGTGAAATAATTCAAATAAAAACATTGAATATTAATCTACCCTTATTCACTTATACCAAGATAATGGTTCTTGAAATTAATATTAATTTCCAAGTATTATTATGAATTTAGATAGAGAAAATTAAGGATTATTAATTCATTGTGAAATGAGCTATTCTAAATTAACCACACAATTTGAGATTTAATATATGACGTTACATAAAAGCGAGTTTTCCACTAGAAATTCTCAATTCTGGCTAATTTAATTAAGTCAAATTAGTTCTACGTTATATTTCATCCACCAAACTTGTGAAAACGTATGTACTCGTTTCATAGAAGAGTTTTTGGTAATGGGTGGCCCAAAGAGGAAAATATTTTGGGTGATTTTTTTTACTTCATGAACTCGTTTCATTTTATGATGCGAAATATGTCACGCAAGTGCTAACTTTTTTTACGTTACTCGTAAAAACATCAACTAAATATGTTTGGACGGCTGAGTGGTAGAGTGGTCAACGTCGTTGGCTTCGGTTACAGAGGTCACGGGATCGAATCACAGCTTTTATAAATTGATTTATACATTTTTATGTTCGAAGGCATAGATTTATGTGATGTCTTGAATTCACCCCATCCACTTATCCTATCCTAAAAACGTGGCGAAGGGAGAGCGAATAGTCCACTAGTCCTGTCTTAGTCTTATCCTTATATTTATACTATAATTTGAAAAAAAGAGGTTGAGCAACTGAGTAACAAGCAGTTCTTGTAGAAAATTTCTGTTGAGATAAAATCTGTTAGAAGTCCATATGCTCCACATTGAGAGCGGAGTTCGTAAAAAAATGTTGAAGTATTAATATTGTGATACTCTACTATTGGACTTTTATGTACAATCACATGTTTACTTAGTGTTTTTTGTACATTTTTATTTAAAGGAGAAAACATTATTGCAGTGTGTGTTAACATGGATTACTTCAGATTTACGATACCTTAAAATATATATTATAAAGCATCTAAGATTTTTTCGAAAAATATCACTTGACTCACTTCACCTCTCAGAGGCTCATAGTATGTACGTATTATATACTTATGTATTTCAGGTTCCATGACGCAGTGGTTTCCGTGCCGGTCCTCACGGGTTAGAAGCCCAGTACGAACAGCATTTTTTCGATCGCTGGCATGGGATTTTGTGATGTCTAAAAAAATTCCCTCCCATTCTTCCAATCCTTTATTAATTAGGCGTAGCGAGAGCGATTAGCTAATCACTAGTTCTGTCCTAGCCTTGACCTTTAGTCCTTACTACTCTCTTTGGAAAAGAGAGGTTGGGCGACTGAGTAAAATACAGTTCTCATAGAAAAACTTTTCTTAAAATACATCCATTAGGAGGTCATATGCTCCGCATTGGTATCGGAAATGGAAAAAATAAACTTATATTAATAAAATAATATCTACTTTGTTGTTTTTTAAAATGTATTTTAGAAATCAAATTTATAAAAAATATAAATATTCAGAATGTGATCGGTTGTTTCGAAAGTCATTGGGTATTTTTCAAACAGGCTTAAAATGTTGTTTTCTTGTAAAATTTAAGCTATTTTCAGTATTATTTTGGTAAATAGTGAAAACAATTGTTTTATAGTATATATATATATATATATATATATAGTCCTGTTTAGCTGTTTGTTTTGTTCAAACGTTGAATATTCTCAAAGCAGAATCCTGGAAGAAGTGCTTCAAATCATGTTCTACTTTTACACATTAATAAATATTATGTCTTTCCATGAATAATTTATAGGTAGGAATACTCAAATGCAAACTATGTTTAACCGTATACTGAAAACCAAAAGCCATATTATTACCGAGTCTGTTGAAATTATCATATTAAATTTAATCTTTAATATAGAGAATTAATACACAAAAGAGTTGAAAAAAAATAGTATTTGAGTATCTTATATAAATCGAATAAAATTATATTTTAATTTGGTAGTGTACATTTTTTCTCAGACGAAAATACGTAAGTTGTAAACTTGACCGATGTTATAACAGTATATAAGCACCTCATAGAGACTTGTAATTAAAAAAAAAATACTCCGGAAAGACGTTTCGATATTCGACAAAAGTTTATCCTCAAAAGTTGTAATCAATTGTTTTAAATACAAAAGATGAGAATAAAAATTGCAATTGTTATTTTTAAACTTCAGATGCATGCACGCTACCAGAATTTTTTCTTAAAGGGATCTAATTTGTAAAATATTTTTAAATGATAATATGATTAGGATTATCATTTTCAACCGGAGGAAGTCCTCAGACTAATAAACAAGTGCCTCCTGTTCAACACAAGCATTTTGACAGTTAAATTACGGCTGCGAATCATGTCACCTTACAAAAGCACAAGGTAACCGTATACTGTGTTTTAAAAACAGATGCCTGTCCCGAATAATAGGAATGCGGTGGTTTTACTTTGTCAGAAACACGTAGATAGAGGAACGGACAAAACAGCCATTAATTACGTCCAAAGTGAAGAAGAGACGATGGGCCTGGCTTGGACATGTGCTGTAGATGACTCAAGAAAGCCTGAATTCTACTTGTCTTTTGTATCAACCGGATGGATTTCGCCGTCGTGGAAGGCCACTGATGACTATATATCAATAGGATGTATTATACTTGGTGGAACTACGGGACGCCGGAATGATATGGGAAGAAGCAAGAAGACTGACGTGGGACAGACTATATTGAAGAAACCATGTGTAGGCCATATGGTCCGACTAGGGAGCGGATATGGAAAAAATACACCTAGATTATCTGTTCACACTGTGGACTCAATAGCCCTGTTAATCAATATTTTATATAAACTATATGATTTTAATATTGAATTAAATGATTGGAAGCGAGCTTAAGCCCCAAAGCATCCCATGAGCGAAACAGGTCTTTAGAATAATAAATCACTGTGGAATTTATTTATTGATTTGGCATTTACTTGGTAGAACTTCATTTTAATAGGGTAAAAATATTTAAGTATTTCAGTTCTACAGTATTTCTGTAGAACTGAAATACTTTTTTTCCTATTATATTTTTACCCTATTATATTTAACTGTGGAATTAGTACCAAAAAAGGTTGTTTTGAATATGTATGTATAATGATTTTTTACCAAGTATTAACAGTGAATATATGAAAAATGATAACTACGTTGTCTTTATCCTGAAAATTTAAGTATGTTTGTGTGCAGGGATGGGCTGGAGGGGGCTCGGGGGGGCTCGCGCGAGCCCCTTGTTAAATTTTGGACCGGCCGGCGAGCCCCTTGTTAAGTTGAAAAATCAATCATCTTAGATAACATCAATACATAAATGTTATTTCTGTAGACGGTTAAATTGCATTATAAAACATAAGACTCAGTTGACCCTTAAATTTGTTCGTAACATACATTTATTTCAGTTGCATAATAAAAGGGACCTTTTTTTTGAGCCGGTTTTTTGACTATTGTCTAACAATGCCGATGCTTGATATTTTATTGCTCAGATGTCCAGGCGTCACATATTTATGAGCCTACTTTCAAATTTACTTAACACGTGTACATTTTTTTCATTTCACGACCTTCGCCGTAATCGTTATTCTGCACTTGTTTGCTTTTGCAAGGACAGAGTCCTAACATTTCTTTTAAGATTTTTTATGATCTTATTCTTGGAACTTGGAACGAGGTATAACGTTAGTGAAGAAAATAATTACGATTAAAGAAGCAAACATTCAATCAAGCATGTGTTATGTTTAATGATGATTAAAATAAAATTTAAGGTGTTCACTGTCAATCCGTAGTGTAAAAGCAGGCATGCGCAACCTTTTTTATCGAACAGACAGCAAAAAAACAAATTATGGTAGCTAAGGTTTGTAAAGTAAAAATGATATTTAAAGTAAGCTCTTTTTACACGCGTTTCATGTAATAAAAGCCTTGTATGTAGTTTAGTGATGCACAAGCCGCGGGCCGCATGCGGCTTAAAATAACATTTTTTTCTTCCCAAAATAACAAGTTCTTCTACCAATTTTTTTAGTGAATACTATAAAAATCTGTGTTTGATATATGAACAAATTATGCAGAAGCAAAGGTATATAATCTGGATTATCACCGATAGAAAACATAATCCTATTTTTTATTATTTGGCATTATGATATTATTTTCACGGGCATAGATTCGTGACCGAAATTCATCTTTTTACAATGAGTCACAGAATGTATCTCTCGTCTAGTGTAATATATAATTATTTTTCAACACTTTTTTCTTCTGCGGCCCGCGAAAAAATAGAAAATTAATAAATTGGTCCTTCTTTCAAAAACCTTGTGCACCACTGATATAAATACGTGAAAGATAGTTTCTATTACATTCGGCCGTGTTATTTTGAAACCGTGCAAAAGAGGATTCGGTGTACATATTAAGCAATACGTGTTGTATTCTTAATTAAAAAATTGATGGGACTTTTACCTTTCTAAAATCTTAACTAATTATTTATAATCCGCAAAATCAGTAATAGCCTATTTCTATCTTAATTAGCGTATTTCTATGAACCGATTTTGCATTATCAACCAAAAAGCTTGCTCACATATGTATGTATATTAGAGGTCTGCACGGGCCCGGTCCCTTACGAGCAATCGAGATTCGGGCTCGGGCCGGCCCCGGGTAAGGAATTTATTACTTCAGAAAAATATTTCAGACCATGTTCGTGTCGTAAGTCAACCATGTTAATTTTAAGTATTACCATTTTTATAGAGAATTGTAAATTGTTGTAAATTTGTAAAAAACGGTTTTTTCGGGCTGAGGAGTATAAATCTGGGTTTCGGGTCGGGTTCGGGTAAGAAGTGTGGTATTAGACTCGGACCTGAGCCTTTCGGGCCCGGAACGGGTAATTTTGTTAAATTTCGGCCCGTGTAATGTATATATATATATATATATAAATGTATATATATAAATCAAATAAATTACTTAAAAAATATGTACTATATTTTAATTCAAAAACATCCGTGGGCCACAAAAAAACAAGCGGGTCGCATGTCACGGGATTTGCATCATTCCTAATTTAAAGGTATTATGGCCGAGATTAAGCGAGCCCCTTGTTAGAATATTGGCAGCCCACCGCTGTATGTGTGTGCAATTTGCTAAAAACCAATGCATTCTCAATGAAAGTTAAGCAAAGCATACACGGCCAGTCTAAAAGCTAAAGATATGGCCAGCACGAAGAGTTGAAAGGGCATTTACCAAAGTCCAGTTGACGGACACAAAGAACTCTTGCCGTCCGACCAATGCAAGTTTTCCGCAGTAAGATATGCAATTCTAAAAGCGATCGTCTCAAAGGGTTACGATAAATACCCCACTACAATACTTATACTCAGACCCAGACGGACGGACATATCATCCATTTAGTTTGTTTTTCATTCGGGATACAAAGGTATTTGTTAAAAGAAATATATACGGACCAGGGAAATTAAAACCTTGAGATATAGGACGCCAAAGTTGCGAGCGTGAAATCTTTTGAATCTATCCATCAATAGTGATATTTTCTTTAATTAGAAATTAAGAAATACTCACTCGTGATACGCCTCGAGATAAAGGATTGTTATACCGGTATTACCAAAATGATATCTCGGTATTCTTGGTGTATTCTCAATATCAAAATAGCAGTTTCGAAACTGTAAAAATATTGGTATTACAGAATTGATAATTAACCCTCCAGAGACGAGAGCTTTTTTTCGATAAAAAAAATATTTTTTAAGCCATATTGAAATCACTTGACCCAAAGTCGTTGTATAGAAACCCGCATGACTATATTGTCATGCTTATCTTTTTACTACCGGGTAATATTGTGTACAGACGTAAGGATGAGCGTGACCGTATGGGTACGCAAACATTCGGGGTTGAAATATAACTAAACATGATTTTTTTTTTAATTATTTACAATTTGACCTCTTTAGATCAAAATAATTTCAATACAAATATATTAGCAAAAGAACTGTAAATAATTTGATGTTTTGATAAAAAATAACTAATAGTTTCAAAAGGTCCATTAAAAAAAAAACGCAAATTCAAAAAATCGCATGTGCTTTTGGTGGCCGTTTCTGTTCCCGCGGCTGATGACTAACTGAAGTTTGTACCCTTCTTAACCAAATATGAGTGAAAGTAACGATATTCAGGTAGAAAAAGGATGCATAGTGGGATCAATAGACAATGGTGTTTACTTTGACCATATGGTTACGCTCGTCCTTGGAGGGTTAACTAAGCTTGAATTTTGAATGTATATAAACCTTGTTACATTTTCATAAAATTCTTTCCGTTGAATTGAAATATTTTAAATCTTAAGAAAAACACAATATTCCTTCGTACTTATTTCCACTTTTATTTACCAAGGTCAGGACCAGTTTCGTTCATGGCGAGCATTATTAACTGATGTATTTTAAATCTGTTAAAAGTTTAATTGTAATTGAAAGAACAGAAGATTTATTTTAAGAAACTGTAAGTTAATTATGAAAATCACTCGTGTGATAAATTATGATGTGTTTAAATGACGGTATTTTAGATGAAATATCGAAAAACCGATTATAATCTAAAGCTCGGTATTATTTTGAATTATTTGAGCTTTTTTTGTAATACTAGTATTAAATTTGCATTTTTTCATCTAGTTCTGCCCCCAATGTGGAGCATATGGCCTCCTAATAGGAGATCATTTTTTTTTTACGAAAAATGCTTGTTAGTCAGTCGCTCAACCTCTTTTTTTCCAAAGAGAGTAGTAGGGATAGAAGATAAGGATCTAAAAAATACTGTTCGTATTGGGACTCAAACCCGAGCTGCTCCATAGGACCCGACATATTTGCAACACCGGTATTTATTACAATCCTCACTCGATATGTGCCTATTCATGAGTTGAATTCAGTGAAAACTTTTATTTAAAAATAAAAATTACTACTATTGACATCGTCAGAATAAATATATTAATTTCGATTAAGATTTTTATTTGTGTGCGAAAATCCGAATTTATTAGCATGACGCAAATATTCGTACTGAAGCCTTAGCTTGGGACAGCCCTGCATTAAATAATAGAGAAAGTGCATTTTTGATCAACTCTCATATATGTTAAATATTTTTTCAAGAAGTTTTGCTTATTTATTTCATGAATGTTAAAAGTGAGAACCAATTTTTAGAGAGATAATGTCATTTATTTATTTTTATTATGGCGTTGGCACTTTTAAGCTGTAGACAATATATATATATTCATATATATATATATCTGACCACTCGACCACACAGGCAGTTACAGAGGTCCCGGGTTCAAATCCCGGTACGGACAGTTTTATAAATTGATTTTTCAATCGATTTATGAATTTCTGTTCGAAGGCATGGATGTATGTAATGTCTTGAATTCTTCCCTCCCAACCATCTTATCCTATGAACGGGGTATATCGAGTGCGATTAGCTTATCACTAGTCCTGTCCTAGCCCTATCCTTATATTCCTACTCTCTTTGGAAAAAGAGAGGTTGAGCAACTGAGTAACAAGCAGTTCTCGTAGAAACACATTTGTTGAGATAAACTCTATTAGGAGTCCATATGCTCCACATTGGGAGCGGACATGGTTAAAATATATATATGTATATATATATATCTATCTAAAAAAATCCTAGTATATTCTTAACTCCGATATTATTTCTTTACCTTTCTCATAAAAGAGAAGTATAGTGATTTTATATCAACCGGTTCTCTAATCTTCTGTTGAAATACTGAATTGTAAGTAAACATGTTGCATATTTAGATGGAGCATGGTTGTAAAAAAAAATACATAATGTGCTTAAATAAACATGAAAAGACACTAATACCGAATACTTATTTTGAAATTTGAATAGCCGGAACCCACACCCATTTGTTCGGTAAGTAAAAGCTCTAACCACTAGACCAGAGGAACCGACATGACAAATCTTTCATCTAATTCAATGACTTTTTGTTGAGCTATATTACAAATAATATTGTAAAGTGTATCTTTGATAGATTTGGAGGCAACTTTGTGAATGTTCATTTTCATTATAAAAATAAATTTGATAACTTTTTTACTCAACTTTTTTGCTACAACTTGTAACACGTATTCGCCTATTTGAAAAACATCATAAGACAAACTATCGCAACGTTTACGAATTAACTAAAAATTGATTTTAAATCTTATATTATAAAATAAAAATTGGGTTTTGTCCTTTTCTACTGGACGAAGGAAGATACAAACTTTGATAGTAATTATAAAAAACTGATTATTTTCATTATGTGTGGCAAAACCAAATGGAAATAAATTCAACAATGGTGATCCACCTATCTTATTTAAAAATGTTATTTACTTATGCTTCCTTTCTATTTAATAACTTTATCAATTTCTAAAAACTCCAAAATATGGAGCGAAACACGTGTTACAAGTTGTAGCACAAAAAGTAGAATAAAAAAGTTATTAAAATAAATTTTATACTACAAAGTGTGTTTGAAATGGTTCTTGTGAATAGTTAGAATGTAGATAATATATAAGGTTTTAGCACTATTTACTTCAGCTGCAATGAGATGGAATAATTGATAGTCAACTTTATATTCAATATACATATTATAATATCCTTTAAATTGAAACTATTGCGAATTAATTTATACTGTAGAATTAAAACAGTGAACAAATATTACATTTGGATTATTATTACTTGTGTGAGGCCCTGAGAACAAGGTCCGCAGTATTTTCGCAACATTTAGAATTCTGGCAAGCTCCGTCTGGCGACCTCAGAGTTGTGGCTTAAGATTTATCTGGTACCACCTTTATAAGGGATGGAAATTACTGAGAAAGGGAGTGCAAACATCAAAATGCCGTACTTGCGTCACGTTATAGACATTACTAATATTTTCTACCACCTCGAAAATGACTAGCGAAGCCATTTTGATAACAATGATTGAATTAGTATTTATGTAGTCATTTTTTATGAACCATTATTATTTGAATTTACAGATCTACTGTTAAGTTATGATATCTCTAAGTTCATCAAAATAAATAACGGCTTTCATATTTCCTTCGAATTAAATTCGTCACTTACGTATGAAACGAATCAAAGTATTTTTTTTTTGTAAACTTTTGGCATCTAAATTGGGATCTTTATGCGTGAGCAAATCAGATTTCATCTATAAGTTAAAAATTATGGGTCTGCAGCACCAGCAGCAGCATCAGTCATAAATCGGTTTATGGATTTGTGATCAAATTTATGAATCTATGCGACGTCTAAATACTCCCTCTTATTCATCCAATTATGAAAATGAGGTAAACCGTAAAAGCGTAACAATATGATATTATTATTAAGGATTAAAATGTTTATGTGTGTCCCATCAGAGATCTGCATTATTTTATTTGACCCACCAAATGATTTCAGTTGGGCATCATTGATACATACATTTATTTCACTAATCAATACGACGAATAGGCTAATTTTCGAATAAATCTGACATATTAATACCTCACCTCATATCGGTAATTTATCTCATAATCTCGATAAAAATTGAGAAATCTTTTCCTCATTTGTCATAATCTTTCAAAATAATAATTATTTATTTTATAGTTTGATTGTTTGAATGAGTTTGGAACTCAAATATTTCATAAGGCTAAGTAACCTTTTGACTTTAGCGATTTGTATACACAGCAAGTTAAAATAGAGTCGGAGTCGTTAGTTTGTTTCTGACTCCTACTTCATTCAAAACAGTCCGAATTACAGTCTTGCTTTTAGTCCTGTCCTTCCACCCAGTGGTGAGTTGCCAGTACGTTAACAAGGGTCTCGCTTAATCTCAAAGAAATTCTCGGTGCTCTGGGGAAGGAGTGAATGTTTTACCAATCCTATGCATTTATATGAAATACTTAAATAAGCAATCGATTGTTACTTACTACACTTATAATATGTAACAATATGCAATTTACCGTACATGTATCAATCGAAATGGCCAAAAATTACTACTGTGTATACTGAAGCTGTCGTAGATAATATGTAAGTCAGAAATTGCAGTTATATACTAATTTAATCGGAGAATATTCTTTTCTCTTAAATTAACAAAGGGCTCGCCGGCCTTAGTAGAATTTAACAAAGGGCTCGCGCGAGCCCCATCGACCCCCCTCCAGCCCACCCCTGCTTCCACCATCCAACCACCCTATCATCTTTCATCAATATATCTGTATTACTTATTGATATGTATGTATAAATATGATTTAATATTATTTTGTACGAATTTAAAAGCAATTAATATTTTTTTAATTTAATTCAAAAAATTCTATATTGAAAGTTTCATTTGTCGCATTATACGTTCATATCTAGATGCCTTAAAAAGTGGTGACATTCGCTGAAAGAAAATGGCATTTCTTTGTACTTAAATAATAATGTTTTTCCCCCTTTCAAGTCGGACAACATCCAATTACTTTTTTGGGCTTGTGCTTATAAAAATATGATTAAAATTTATCTCCCTGCTGTTTTATGATAATTGCCAAAGCGCTCTAGCTATTCATAACGCACGCCTTAAGCATTTATGTATGTAATAAAGGTAGAATTATCTGAAAAAATAAATTAATTCACGGCTTCAAAAAATAAACGAATTTCTTAAGATTTTTTCTTCTTTCCACATTTTATCACTGAAAATTTACAGAATTATGATTAAAAACCGATAGATATTCAACGTAAATACATTGACTGCTAAATGAATTAAAAATCAGTACACAAGTTGTTAATGTATATTATGATTATTATTGAGAATAATTACTGTATAAGTATTAATTATGATATATTGGTGAAAATGATTAAAATAAATATTTTAGGTTAATGTTAGTAATATTATTAAATAAATAAAACATTTTTATGTAACTAAATCCACATTTATTTTATATTATCAAAACCGATTTCCTTTATGACGAGTAGTTGAAAATGCATATTCAATAAATGTGGTCTTAGTTTAAAAAGTGCTTTATTTTTACTATCGGCAATAAGTGAACAGTTAAAATAATATACGTTTATCTAATAAAAATATATTTTTTTTACAAATAACACTTAGAAAGATTTTTTTAAATTAATTTAGATACTACTAAAAAAACAGTGTGTGTATTTATTTTTAAATACTATCACAACCAGTTTTAACAGCGAGTAAAAAATAATATTTGAGTATAAGCCGTAGGGATCCGAATATGTGTTTTATTTACTTGAGTATTTATTAAAATTTGTATCAAAAATTATAGTTTTCTGAAATATTTTTATCACTTGAAAATCTTTTTAAATAATTTTAACTTGTAAAAGTGAATGCTCTTGAGAAACGATGAGTCATTTATAAACGAAATGTATTCAAACTCTGAAAGACAGGTTGAACGGTTGACATACAATTGGTTCTTACAAAATTGTTTTTGATTGCAATTCTTCATTGAGAGTTTACAATGAAACATAAATATTTAAAAATAATCTAAAATTATTTTAAGGTATGTGCTCGAAATATTCATTTCGCTCTTTAATCTAAAAAAATAATGATAAAAAGATGGGATTATGAAAAATTTAGTAGTTGGCTAATCAATATGGCTTCGCTCTGATTTAAGAGTGAGATGGGTGGAAGAGGAGTCTAAACAAACAGATATATCCAAAGCTTTAAAGACATATCCGTTAATCGATTGGAAAAAGACGAGCTTAGAAATATGTTGACCAATCGGCTACAAGCATATCTATATATTTGATGTATATAAATGACTACAAATGTGTATTTTCAAATTTAATGAAGCTTTGGTTTAAATGTCAGTAAGGAATGATGATCAACTGACTCTTAGTTGAAATAGTTTAATAATACTCCACAAACGATTGGAAATAAAAATTGCCTAAATTTAATAAGTATTTTAATTGTATTTTTAAATGATTGTTTATATTTATGAATGAGTTGTACATAGGGCTTCCAATTAACCGGACTTTCCAACTAACCGGTTTTCGGTTTTTTTCTGGCAATAAAACCGGTTAACCGGTTTAAACCGAAATATAACGTACTTTGATTAGGTAGGTATGCAAAAAAAAAATTTTGTGGAAAATTTTAAATATTTTGATGAAAAATCGATATTTATCATATAGATGGAACACAGAATGCATTATATATATACATATATATATATATATATATATATATATATACAACAATGAAAATCAAATGTGGAAAAATATTTTATGATAAAATATGTCAAATAAAAAAATAGAACTTGATAAAAAAAGTCATCAAAAGAAAGATCTTTAAATAAATGCATTCATTTTTTTAAGCATATCGACTAGACAGGACATCCAATGCTTAGACAAAAATATAGTAGAATACAATAATATTAGCTTATATTATGTCTCCACTCCCACTTTGAAGCATATAGACTCAAACTTTTATTTTTTAACGATAACTGCTTGTTACTCAGTTGCTCAACCCCTCTTTTTTTGAAAAGAGAAAAGATTGAAAATTATAGCTAGAACATGGGTGCCTGATCACTCTCACTACGTCATAGTAATTTAAGGGATACTGGAATAGAATATTAGGCATCACAGACATCCATGCCATAGAAAAGAAATCAATGAACTGATTGCAAAAATCCGTCCGTCCGGGATTCGAGCTCGTTTGGTCCGCAACCCAAAGAAACGACGTTGACCACTCGCCCATGTGCAGACCATAATACTTAAATTATAATTGAGAATATCAAGCACGATAATCATTATATTTTATGATAACAAAAATTATTTATTGGGTTTATGTTATTTTCTGAACAATTATTTATTTATACATGTAGGTATTATACGATACTAAAATTTTCATTTACGTATTACGTACAAAATGACTTACATAATATTTTATTAAAAAAATTATAGTTCACAGTGTGTTTGTTTATCTATTGCTCAAGAAAACAATTCGTAAAAAAAAGAATTCATCGAAAATGTTATATTTCACGAAACTACAAATTTGAATTCAAAAATTGTATCAATCGAAAAATTTTCACCAAGCAAAGCTGTATTTGAATATATTTTTATATTGTTCTAGTTAGGATAGATATTGTGCTATTTACCTGAAAAATATCAATGACTTCTTAATTTCCTATAACCTCATAATCGGTGCGTATAAGCAATTTGCATATTACTGAGAAACTATCAATAATCTCATATTATTTTATATAAAAGAAACACTGTTTTTTTTTTTTAATAATATGAGATTGATGATTTAAGTAAATGTATTAGCATTAAACTCTACTAAGTCATAAAACATATTTTAAGTTTGTCCGTTCTATTGTTGATTATTTTACTGGTAACATTTTAGCCACATCTGGTATTAATTTAATGACACTTAACAATACGCAACGTCTAATGTTTACAACTGAGAAAGGATGAGTCCTTAGGTTATAAAAATACGACTGCATCTTTTGTCAACGTTTTGCAAACGGAAATCTATGAAGCAACCATATAATTGAACAATACATTAAAAGTGACATGGGACAAAGTTCTTGGAATAATTTTGACCCCCCGTTAGGTAAAACTTTACAATTAGCTCTTGGGTATTAGTTTTCACATATTGCATTATGATGGAGAATAAAAGGTTGATACAATAATTAAAAATATCATATTTAAAGCAGATTCTTTTTGCATTGTTGATTTAAAGACAAAATTAAGTATACTTAGAATAATTATAATGCAATAATTATGCAAAGGAAGAATATATCTACTAAATACACACAAAAAAATAACAATGTGTAAGGAGATGTAGATTATTACTCATTAATTAAATTGTATACGTTTTAAAATGGAACATAGTTATATGGTATCCTTATTAATAATTTTTTCATGATTTATACGGATGATTTGTCAAATTTACAATAAAGGTTATTGAGTGACATGCATGTAAGAATCATTCCGTCTTTTTATAAATAATTGTCAATAATTACGAAAAAATATTAAAATATTTGAAAAAGTCATTTCTGTTCACATGGACATTGACAACTTTGAGACATAAGTAGATTTTTTTATACAATTCATATGCATGTTTCTTGTGTTATGTCAATTGTTTCCGCTTCTACGCAGTAAATTCATTGGAAAAGATTTTTCTTTTTGAAAAAAAAAATAAAAATAAGAAAAGAGTATATTTGATAAAACGCGGTTAACCGCGTGAAATAAACCGGTTTTCGGTTTTTTTCAAAACATGCGATAAACCGGTTAACCGGTTTCGGTTTAAACCGGTTTGGAAGCCCTAGTTGTACGCCACTGTTAGATAGCGATGATTCCGCGAGTTTTATCCAGAACCAAGAACTATGAATGGGGCCGGCTGTTATAAAGGCAGATGATGCTTCATTATTTTTTATTATCACAATTCCACCCCCCTGTATTGCAAGGGTGATTTGGGTGGAAAAAGCGGCCAGCATTCCTTACACTTTACCCATTAGTTCTGCAAGAAAAGGCATGGCTTGAAAATTCGTAAAATAAATCGAGGTTTTACGGCGCCGACGATCGACTAGGTTTGGTTTGACTTTGTCGCGAGGAATTAACGAGAACAAATTGCTCTTCGATAGTGCCCATAGAGATGTGATTGATTTGACTCACTCGATTTTTTCATATATACAAATTACGCGAATGTGAAATGGAGAATTGTTATTAAAATGTCTTCGACCGACTACTTAAAATATTTACCATCTCATACAGGTGTTTTCAACATTATTTTAAATCATACTAAATAAAATACGTACCTTTTCAACTTCTACAGTCAAAATAATAACAAAAAGATTACAGATTTTTTGTGGGAAGTCAAAGTTTAAAATCAGTGGAGAAATGAAAAAAAGTATATGAATTCAATATACATAATAAAATGCCCTCGAGAAGTTCACCTATATTGTAGTAAAATGTTTTAACAAATCTTGAACTTTTATGTACACTCACGTTTTTATTTGTTGTTTTGGTTGATTTGGTTGATGCATATTTTTATTTTACTAATATCACACTATTGTAATGTGTATTAACTGAAGTAACGATCTTTTTTACGATACTTTAAGACGTGTGGAATTTTACTACGTCTCCAATTTTTTTCTCTAAAATAACACTTGGCTCACTTGTTATGGATTTTTGAATTAAAACACTTAATTTTATTTAATGATATTTCACTTTATTCTATAACATATGGTTTGATCTTTCAATTTGGACTGATGTGAAATGAATATTCATTCATCATTCATCATTTTGTCCGTCGAAACGTTATTGTTACATTATTAATTCTATACATTATTGAGTTCAATGTCAGGGGCAATCAACATTGCACAGTGGTTGATGCTATGTATAAATAACACACTTCACCTCTTATAAGCACATATAATCTACAAAAATCTGATATTAAAGAAAATAAATGCTAAACCAACGCTCTTGGGCGTTCGTATATTATTACTTTTTTATTCATGTTCGCTCCCAATATTGAGTATATGGAGGTATCTCAACGGAAGTTTTTTCTACGAGAACTGTTTGTTACTCAGTCGCTCAGCTTCTCTTTATTTCAAATAGAGTAGTAGGGATAGAAGGATAAGGCTAGGACAGAACTAGTGGTCTAATCGCTCTGGCTATGTCCAGTTATTAAAGAATCAGAAGGGCGGGAGGGAATTTATAGGCATCAAAAACACACGTACCTTCGAACAGATATCGATAAATGAATCGAAAAAAATATTTTTCCTTCTAACGACCAAATACAGTTGGGGTGTAAGCTGGTTCGACTCTTTATACGGAAAATTTAATGCTTTAAATCGATTTAAAGCATTGTATTGAAAATTATGGAAATCTTCGTTGCTTGAATTCTCTCTTATCATTGAAAAAAAGTGTGGCATACATAAAGCCACTATCTTTACTAGTCCTTTCCTAGCCCACATTGAGAGCAGACATCGTTAAAAGCAAAAGTCGAAATTATTATTTACAACTAGCCGGATCCCGGCAAGCGTTGAA
The DNA here is from genome assembly GCA_031772345.1 of Himalopsyche anomala. Classification (NCBI taxonomy): domain Eukaryota; kingdom Metazoa; phylum Arthropoda; class Insecta; order Trichoptera; family Rhyacophilidae; genus Himalopsyche; species Himalopsyche anomala. Next base: position 27,889,970 of record CM062827.1, read on the forward strand.
ATGCCACTCAAAGAAAGAAAATGTTTGTCTTTTAATTGTGTTTATTGAAGTGCATGTTTTATTTTTCTGTCTGTTTGACGTTTGCTGCCGATTGTCTATGGTACGACACACGCGCCATCTACTGTAATTTAAATGTAATACGGCTATAACCTTCGCGCAAGTTGCATGAACGGTATGGCAGACATTGATTTTTATATATAAAACCTAAGTTTCATTGAAATCAGATTAGCGGTGTGGCAGCGCACGAACAAATAAACATTCATTTTTGTATATTAGATATCAACTGTGGAAAGGGAAAAGGACGTAACCCACACATATCAAATTTTACAGGAGGTGCAAAAAACGTGTTTTGAAGATTTTGAGCCATATGAAAATTATGAATTATACACAACCTTGAAGTGCACGGATACTTATAAACTGGTGTTGAATTGACATAATCTAATTTAATTAAAGAAATTGTCTAGAAAAAACCTTTATTTCAGTTTTTTATCTTGGTTTTAATTTTTTACAAGTTCATCTTTTTCAAACTTAAATAGCTAAATATATATACTAATTCGGCATTTGCAGCTTGCATCCTTTTGATAAAACGTGTATAAAAATTGATTCATTGTGATTATCGAAAAAAATCTGTTTTGAAAAAACTGTGGGATACGTCTTTTTTCCTTTTCGCAGTCGATATACAAAATGTAAATTTAGTGTTTTTAAGTAAATGTTAGATTTGAAATAAAAATTATCACGTCTATTACTGAATGTCTTATTTTCCAAGTAAAAGGTTAGTGATAATAATATACATAGATGATATGTGGTGGCATAGTAAGCCATTGCGAGCACATCCTCTATTCGATTTGGACAATTGAAATGCCTCTTTGAAAGTGCATAATGCTCACACTCTACGATATTAGATGAGAGACGTGCTAGAAGAGGACGCATGAGGAATGAACTATATTTATTTAAAAGTATTTCAAAACCGACAAATTTTTGGTTGGTCTATTGTAACTGTCTTTAATCGAAGCGTAAATGTGGTATACCACGCAGAAGAAATTTCTAATTGATATCAATTAGTTTAATTTTGTTTTTCATTTAATAATTCGTTACTCCAAAAAAAATGTTTAAGACTTAATTAATAGCACCCCCAGAAATTGGTACCCGTGTTATACACATTATCAATTATTGCCTAATATTTTTTTATACAATACATACATATTTTGACTGGAAGATCAATTAAATATAAGAAAGAATATTTAAAAAATGACATTTACTTTAGCCGTATTATGAAAACAAATAATAAATCGATTCAAATATGATACATAAAAACTTCATTATGATATTTTTATGTTGGTTAATATTTGTGTGAATTTATTATATAAAGGTAATATAGAGTAAGATTTGAATTTTGTCTACTCTTCAAATGACTTTAGGGATCATTTTTTTTAAATAAAATTAATGATTGTGTAATCATATTTTTTGTGTAACTAAGTTTGAAACGAATCATACTATGAGAAAAACCTCTATAAGTTTTTATCATCGTAAATCATCTTTCTCATAAGCATGGCTGGCATAATTACTATAACTTCGGTAAATGTACCTAATATATATACATTTTTTTTTGTTTTATACACGCGTTTGGAATACATATATAATTACACATTAAATCAACACGTTTTATAAATTTGAGTAAGTCCGTAGAGACTTCCTTAAACGTACTTGACTTTCTCTGTAATTGATATGAATATAGTCATTGGCTGTAGTCTGTTGAGTTATTACCCAACAATAAGTTGAGTTTGGACCCCATTCCTGGCAAGGTTAATATTATATCCAAATTTTTCTTATTCAAATCATTGACACGAACGTCAATGATACCATATGTACGATGTTATTTCTTCTCATGTTGATCGCGAGTGCTTAAACAAAAAAAAAATATTTGACACATCGCTTTATCGTCAACTAATTGTAATTGTTATTTATTAAAATAATTAAATTTGACATCAGAGATCACATCTTGTACGAGTGCGGAACGAGAACTTACCATTGGCAAATAATATATGTTATAACACTCAATACGGAGGTTAGCGGCACATTACGAGTTATTTAAGATTATTACAATGTCCAATGGTGGGAAGTCACATCCATATAAAAGCAGAGCATATTATGCTAATATATGATTTGTTAAAAACTCATATAAGATGAACTTAATGTTATAAAATAATTAAGAATTATGCTAATAAGTAAAAATGAATTTATCTCTAATTTATTGCTACCTCAATTTTACATCTAGATAACTTGATTTTCAAAGTGTTTCAGATAGCTTTTGAATGCTTAATTATTATATATCGTTGGTATACTGCCACAAAAAGTTATGTCAACAATTGAGTGTTTTGAGTTATAGATTGTCCATAGATTTAAATAAGCTAACTCGTATTTAAATTATCTATTTCCAGTACTTTTTTTTTAAAAAAAAAGGTCCTGTCAATCAATTCTTATCAAGCTTTTTTTATAATTCATCTCCGTTTTCAATGTAGAGGATATGAATTCTAAATGGAGGTATCTCAATAAAGTTTTTTACGAGTACTGCTTATAAGTCAGTTGCTCAACCTACATTTTTTAAAGATAGTAATCACAAATACCAACGCATTTGAACAAAAACTGATCCTGTAAGTTATTACTTTTCGCGAGATTATGATTTAAAAAAATAAAACGTTTTTCGGCATAAAAAATCAAATCACTTTTAGGGTGTTCACTGTCAATACTTGGTGGAAAGGCGTTATATTAGTAAAAACACAATATTCCTTTGTACTTCATTCCACTTTATTTAATATGTCAGGACCGGTTTCGCTCATCGCGAGCGAATCGCATCGCTCAGTTGACAATGCTCGCGATGAGCGAAACCGGTCCTAACATATTAAATAAAGTGGAATGAAGTACAAAAGAATATTGTGTTTTTACTAATAAAAAATCAAATGTTTTCATATATTGTTTGCGAATATTGCTTTGTAACATTAAAAATGTTGAAAAAAAGGTGCCGGAACGTCGTTCCACCACGCTACACTTACATGGAACAAAAATCACTGTCCTTTTCAGTATATAAATAAGTAATAAGAACTAATCCAATTTCGTTGGCAGTTGTTACTGGCAAAAACCTATAAATAACAACGCTTTTTAGCTGTACATATTTCTTATTTCTACAACTACCCAAAGACGGTTAGACGACTAAACGTTTTTGAGCTGTAAAGATTTTGGTTAATTGTTGTTTATTATTTCGTCTTATTGTCTACGGCCACACTACATTGACAGTTAGCTTCATGATATTAAAAAAAGACGATTATCACTAAACAACGTTTTTTGACTAAACGTTTTACGGCAGTATACCGTCGATATGAGAACACACGTTTCCTTCAACGGAATTTATTGGAATATTATTACATTCTTTATAATTTCAAAAAACACTATTTATATGAAGCATATAATCATAGTTTACGAGCTGTCAATTAAACAAAGTTTAAATTTCATTTTCCCAACAGTAGTTAAATCAGTGTTACCTGGTTGTAGTATTGTAGTGTCGATATATATCAAATCATACTATCTTCCAACAAAAAGTAAATGGATTCTGAGTTCAGTTTATCTCAACAGAAACTGTTCTAAGTAAAACTGAATGACCTCTCTTTTTTGGAGATAGTAAGGATAGTTGATCACTCTTGTTGCGTCACGCTTTTAATCAGATTGGTGTGAAGAAGTTTAAACATCATAGATAGACGAATAATAAATAATCCATCGAATAATTTGTTAATCTGTCAATATTGAGATTTGAGCCTGATTTTTTTTTTGATTGAAGACAACGCCGTTAAGCAGTCGACTACATACCCAACGAATCTTCATTTATTTGTTTTTATAAATACTCTTTTTTATTTATGTGCTATTTATTACACGTATAGTAATACTTAAAAATAGCCGCCTGTGTGTTTGAGTGGTCAACGTCGTTGGCTTCGGCTACGGGTCCGAATCCCAATACGGACAGTTTTATAAATTGATTAATGGATTTCTATTCGAAGGTATGGATGTATGTGATGTCTTAAATTCCCCCCTCTAATCGTATCCTATAAACGGGGCGTATGGAGACCGACTAGCTTACCACTAGTCCTGTCCAAGCATTATTTTTCTATTCTTACTCTCTCTGGAAAAAGAGAGGTTGAGCAACTGAGTAACAAGCAGTTTTCATAGAAACACTTCTGTTGAGATAAACTACATTAGGAGTCCATATGCTCCATATTAGGAGCGGACTGGTAAAAAAAAGACTCAAAAATACTACTCGTTTTCAAAAGGTGAAGTTTGAGATATTGAAATAAATAAATTGTCGAACCAGGTGACATTTGAATTTCTAGCAGAGGTTTAACATTTCTCTGCAATACCTTAAAGTAAAAAAAAAACTTTTGATCCTTTAATGTCTGAAATGTTCCGATCGGGTGCATGTTAAGTTTTCCCCTTAAGCGACGAAAGCCAGTGGCGTAGAAAAGGAATTCTATTGATTTCACCTCCAGCTGGAAAATTCGTGAGAGGTTCATATTTTTCGGAAGCACTCGCTTGGATATTGCGGTAGAGTGGCTTTATTCCGCCATAATGCTACTGCTCTATTGAATTGATTTTTTTTGTGGACGAAATGCCCAAAAGGCTATTGTGCCACTGGAAACCGAAATTAAATTAAGATTTTCTGCATAGAAATGTGCTCGGCTTCAGTTAGCGTATTAAATTTTTTCATGCGGTTATTGCAAAAAAAAATATCCAGCTTTCTATTTTTGGATTCAGCAGAACCAGTCGTTTGTATATCTTCAATGATTGTGTACCTTAAAAGTAAGTAGCGATTTGATCACTTTGAGATTTTAATGAATCTATTCAGTTTTTCTACAAACAACAACTACATTACAAAAAAGGTATTTTTATATTAAGTGTGTAAAAAAGAAAAATGACGGCTAATGGTATTAATTTTGTTCAATTTTAAAATCGATTAGAAAAATACGTTTCAATTGTTTATAATCATTTTTAATGGAATTTTCATGCAATTTTCATACTCAGAATATAAACTATGAGATTTTTTTAAGCAAACTCTTTAGTTGCCTTTTAAGGTTAAGCTAGAATAGCAATATCAGATGAGTACAGGACAAGTTGTTTGCTAATTGCACACCTCCGTATTTTGAATGGAAGCTGATTAGGTGAGGTTAAAATATCAGAAACGGTTAAATCTTAATTACTGATTTGAATATTTTATTGATAAATAAAACAAAAAAGTGTGTTTAAAATAATAAAACATAATTAATCCCCTGAGAAGTGAAGTGAGCCAAGTAGAAAAATGGTAAAACTTTTCTATTGTAATTTTAAATACAGACACGACGTCTTCATTTAGTGTTTTTATTTTATTTAAGGGATAAAAAACTATTGCAGTGTGTATTTTCAAAGCTCACTTTTACGATATTTTAAGAAATTTACAATACTATAACGCATCTAACTGATTTTTTCCCAAACTATCACTTGCCGAGATGGTAGTATTTTTTTAGGACAAGACTAGTGGTTAAATAATTGCTCTCACTTCTCTCGGTTATTTAAGGATTGGAAAGGTGGGAGGGAAATTTTAGACATCACACACCCACACATTCGAACGGTAAATTGATTGAAAAAAATCCGTATATACTGGGACTAGAACAGGTGAAATCCGTCACGGAAGCCAACGACGTTTACCGTTGTGTCACAGACCCGACTTAAGTGAAGTCTGTAGTGTGACAAGGTGATGTAAATTAAAAGAAAATGGCTGGTCTCCACTTTAAGGCTCTCAGAGGAAAAATAATAAAAATGTCAGGTCACGTAAATAGGCTGGCTTGGTCATATAAAATTGAGCAATCATGACCAAGCCTACACTTCTTTTTTTTCGTGACATAAAAACCATTATTGATTATATTTCTTTTTTTTTTATTACTTTATCATTATAATGCTGGAATTAAAACATAAAAAAAGAAAACGTGATAGTGGAACATTGCCGTTTTTGCCAAGATTCGATTCAAAAATTTTGTTTGCCAAGTTTATAATATATTATATAATGTAGCATAGTTTTATTTTCAAAATGTTTTTCTGATCAACTTTGTAGCTTTTCAAAGCGGTGAATGAAAAGATATTGAAAATCTTTGAATGTAGCACCAACATTGACAATCTTTTGTCTAAAAGCTTTGGGGAAAACTTTAAAAAGCTGTGAAAAGTATCAGGAGTACAAAGGGTGAGATGGGTAGTGGAAAAAATAATAAAAAAACGACAACTTGTTGATATTATGGCGCTGGCGGAACAAGGCTTTCGGAGATAACACAATCGGGCTCTTTCCCTTGTAGATTTGATGCCAAAGAGCCCTTTTGTTAAACCGGTGACTTTTGAGAAAAGTATTATCCAACTACACGTTACGTAAACTTCCCGTGGAGAAGTGTATTTATTTTTTTAAATAGTTTGGCTAGCTTAATGCTTTTATACAAAAACATAAAAAAACAAAGATATGGTCCAAATCGTTCAAATTATGTACATTCATACAAGTTTTGTCTCTTACCCGGGCTTCGCCTTTCGGAATCCCGGGATCAACATTTTGGCTCGGGATTGGATTCCCTAATTAGGAGGCCATATGCTACATATTGAAAGCGGCTATAGTAAATATTAGTATTAGTAGTAATAAATAGTAATATCTACGCTCCGTTTTATTTGAAATCGTAGGTTTTGAGATGAAAAATTTTAAAACATACAAATATAGGTTATTTTTGGCCGATTTCAGTATTCAGTACTAACTCATTTTCGACTAAAATCTGAGATGCAATATTTTAACTTCAAGCAATGAAACATATATATACCATAATAGTTTAGTTAACATTGAAATATTATAATAGTTTTAATATTCATTTATAATTTTTAATCTAGATTATTCAAAGAAAACTTTTAAATGAATTTTAATACGACAATGATATCATACCATTTGCCGTTTTATTCGTGCTTTATTTAAAGATACGACTAATGGCGTCATTAAAATCCATTTAGGGGAATTGTTTTGATAAGAAAATTTTAAGGCATTTCGTTGATTACAAAAGAAAACTTTAATATTTCTCGCATTGGAAAACTATTTTCAAAACTAGACGCTACAATCCAAAGTTTTGTTTGCCAAAACTTTTGATCATCAAACATAGTTTTAATTGACAATTTGTTTTAATAGTTTATTGTCTATGAGCTAAACGGGAAAAAAACTATTTATGTAAATCTTGACATTTCCAACCGTTTTTTCCAAATTTTGTCGCGGGAAGATTTTCAAACCAATTATATTTTTTTTATTTTTAATTAAAAAAATATTTGACATTACAGCTTACGCCAATGCGTCAAATATTTTGAAGTTGAAAGATCATACGAGATATACTATATGAGAATTTTTTGAAAGTCACATGAGATTAACTCAAGGAGAATTGACTTCACAAACACCCATGTCTTAGATCTCAAATTAAAATTGAAAAAAATCCAATTTGATATTGACAATACCGGGAATCGAACCCAGACCTACCTGATCGGTAAAGCAAGCTCTATCCAACTAACCACAGCGGGAGACATCAATTACGGGCGGGAATTATGTTTTTTTTCATTAGTAATTCTATGACAAGAGATTAAGCTACTGATTTACAGCAATTCGTTGTAAAATATATTGTCTACAAAAATATTAAAGTTTTTAAAAATCTATGTTAGTCTGTAATGAGAGTATTTTAAACTATATTTATTTATGTACATAATCTTGTGCACAAAATATCAAATATGTTGAATATTTTATCCATGTCTCATAAAATAACCATTTCATTTATTCGATTGTTAAATGGTGAATAAATTGCTAATTATTATTTTGACTTGTAATCTTCGAGTGAGAAGAGGGGAGAGAATAATTTAACGACCATTTTAACAGCTTATTATGGTTGTTGAAATGCTCCAAAAGATCCAATTACAGAGTTAAAATAACATAAACAAAAACGTTATTTAAATATAAATACGTACCGAATTTCAGCAATTGCCATAAAAACACTCTTATTGCATAATTGTTAATTATTTATTCCGGTTGTTTTGTATGGGGGACATAATTTATTGAGGGTCTTTGAAAGAGACCACAGGTGAGGTCTCAAATAACCAACCTTTTGACCCTCGTCATATTAAGTACGGTTTTATCAAATATTTAACGATTTTGATTCGCACAAATGTCCTGTTAAATGCGTTCATAAATTTAATTTTATCGTTTTGTCTCCAGGCAATAATGATACTCTTGATTTTCATAATAAATATTATTATGTAGGTGAAATATAATTAATGAATATTATCTGTGTGTTCCGTGAAGTACACGTAGATTAAAAGATATTTATATGATTTCTCCGGACGCTTTCTATTTCGATATCAATTTTTATTACTACTTAGGTGGCCTACGCATGCATGTGTAAAGCGTTTCTAAATATTTGGCTTAGAGTAGTGATTTCCAACGTTTATGTTACTGCGCCTCCCTTTGAAGAAAAAAAAATATCTTCGCGCCTCCCCATCCTTTATTTCAGCGGTGGGCTGCCAACACGCTAACAAGGGCCTCGCTTAATCTCGAAGCAATTCTGAGGAAGGAGTGAATTTTCTAATCGCTCCTATGAAATTATATGCAATGCTTAAATAAGCAATCAATTGTTACTTAATACACTTGTAATATGCAACAATATGCAATTTACCGTAAACTTATCAATGTGAATATTAAAAAATGTACTTTTATGTATACCGAAGAGGCTTTAGTAAAATTCAATAAAGGGTTCAGGCGAGCCCCTCCGAGCCCCCTCCGGCCCACCCCTGCTTTATTTGATATAGTAATAAAGACACGTTTTAAAGGGTAAATAAATATTTTGGATTGTTCGCGACTCCCTTCGCAATAGCCCACGCCTCCCCAGGGAGGCGCGTCTCCCAGGTTGGAAATCGCTGGCTTATAGGGATTGCATATTACTGAAAATAATCTCGATAAAAATTAATTAAAAACCCGCAATATGACTTATGAGTTAGACCAGGGGTGGGGAACCTTTTCTTTTCTAAAGGCCGCATTCATTTTTCTGATTCGACATAAGGCCGCAGTAAAAATTGACTAGAGAATCTTAAGCCGGAAAAAAAATCATGTCAATTTCTAAAGCCCTTTTATTTAGGTCTTCCAAGGATTTTGACATTGAAAATCTCAATAATTTACGGATTTGCCCAAGTTAGCAGCTTGGCACCTTTTTTTTAGGCCTTCCAGGGATCTTGACATCGAAAATCCCAAGAATTTACGGATTTACAAAAATTTACAGAACTACAGAATTTGCCAGAAGGCCGCAGGTTCCCCACGCCTGAGTTAGACTCTTGACGTTGAGTAAAAGTTTGATATCTTCTTGGATGAATTAAGACTAATAAAAAAGCTACAATGGAAAAAATAAATACTTTTGAAATAATTTGCTGAACTAACTAAGTGAATAAACATAGAATAGCAGGAATAGCAATGTATTATAGTAACCTTATTTACTTACGTAGATTCTTCAGTACCAAACATCAAGCCAACCTTCATTTAACATATTAAATTCTTATCAATATTTAACTATGTACAGAATATGACTTAACAAGTTGATTAAATAGCTATTACAATGTCAGAGTCAGTATTAAGTTAACATCAAGGCGTTGGAGACTTGCTTTTGTTGATTAATTAAAATTACAAACAGTTGGAGTATTTTTTAAATTCTGAAATCAGAGTCACGGAATTCCGTCTCAACAGAACTATTAAATAATCATACTAATCAAAAGTATTAAATTTAACAACAAATTTGTTTTGACGATTAAATGATGTTGAAAATGCTGTTGGTCATATTTCAATAATTAATTAATACATAGTTAATAACAATAATTGTAAAGTTGAGTTTTTTACATTGTATTAATGCCGCCTTTGTGGTCGAGTGGTCAACGTCGTTGGCTTCGGCTACGGGTTCGAATCCCAGAACGGACAGTTTTATAAATTGATTTTTCAATCGATTTATGAATTTCTGTCCAAAGGCATGAATGTATGTGGTGTCTTGAATTCCCTCCTCCCACCTATGATAGGTGGGAGGAGGGGGCTCGACCGAGCCCCTTGTTAAAAATCGGCACGGCCGGCGAGCCCCTTGTTAAGTTAAGAAAATCATTCGTCTTTATCAAATCAGCACCTAACTGCAATTTCTGATAAATTGTAATACGAAACAGAAGACTGTTGCCCCTTCATTTGTTTTCAAAAAATACATTTACTTCGGCTTCACAATAAATATAATATATACCCTAGCTGTTTATTGTCTATTGTCCGACAATGTTTAAAAATACCGATCTTGGATATATTATATTGTTATATTGTTAACAGATGTTTTTGATTGGAACCGACTTTCTTTCTTGCATACTTTTTTATTTTACGACTTTTACCGTAATAATTCTGCTACTTTTGTCGAGAATAGGTTTCTTATATTTCTTTTGGTTTTATTATAGCCTAATTTTTGGAACTATCAAAATATATTTGTAAGTAAAAGGATGAACCAAAGCAGTCACACTTATACTTATGTTCAAGAAAGCAATTTTATGGTAGGCTGAATTTTTGAATATTCATTACTTACCTATCAACTATAGAAATGAAGGCCTATAAACGGAATTTGGAATCAATTATTTTATTTTTGCAATAGTAAAAATAAAAATACTTTTTTACTATTTATTTAGGATAGGTGACCTATCCTATCCTATGAACGAGATGTATCGAGAGCGATTAGTTAACCACTAGTCCTATTCTAGCCCTATCTTTATATTCCTACTCTCTTTGGAAAAAGAGAGGTTTAGTAACTGAGTAACAAGCAATTCTCGTAGAAACACTTCGGTTGAGATAAACTCCATTAGGAGTCCATATGCTCCACATTGAGAGCGGATATGGTAGAACAAAATGTAGTGGGTGTATTTTCTATTTTTTGTTAGAGAATTATTTCTTCTTTGACTCTAAATTAATAAAATTGTATAATAAATTAATAAAATTAATAAAAAATATGTATAATAAGTATGTTTAATATAATTAATAAAAAAATTAATAAAACATTACTCTAAATTAATAAAATTATATGGTGTAGTCAGTAGTGGATAGCCAAGTCAATATTTGTCGCCCGCTGTGGTCTAGTTGGTTAGAGCTTGCTCGGTATCAGGTGGGTCTGGGTTCGATTCCTGGTAAGGTCAGTATCAAATTAGATTTTTTCAATTTTAATTTGAGATCTAAGACATGGGTGTTTGTGAAGTTAATTCTCCTTGAGTTAATCTCATGTGACTTTCAAAAATTCTTATCGAGTATATCTCGTATGATCTTTCAACTTAAAAACATTTGATGCATTGGCGTAAGCTGTAATGTCAAATATTTTTTTAAATTTCAATTAAAAAAAAAATATATATATATATATATATATTCGGTAATAATTCTATAGAAATGAAGAAAGAAAGAGAAAGGGTTATTTGTATTCAAATTGTGATCACTTCGGTAACTTAGCAATAATATTTATGGTAATGTTGTAGAATATCTGACAACTGTCAATTCAAATAAGCGGAAGCGCCAGCTTTAAAACATTAACATAAGCAAAGACAATATATATGGCTAATATTGGTCTCCTTCTAAAGAATCAACTAATTATCCATCAAAATCGACTGGTAACAAAGCCAAAAGCAAAGAAGTCAGAACGCAAAAACTTTTTATATTGGATTTAACAAAAGACAATGTAAGGTAGGCGGCTATTGTAAAAGAATTAATACAAAATCTACCTGCTTTGAAATTCTTTAATGTCATTTTCGTGCCATTGTTTTAGTATCTCAACTGGGTGACCTAAAAAATGCAGTCCTTAAAAAATGTGTCGGGATTTACACATTGTTTTTATTCGAGAATATTAATAAAAAATAAATGAATATTTATTCTATGCGACAGTAAAACAAAGGCCGATTTTTTATGAAAAAGGAAGTTGAGTGACTTAATGACTCAAGTTCAGGCAAGATTAACTTAATTATGTCGTTATTACAGCCATATTAGGACCTTTAAATTCCAATGAACATAACACGTAAAACTGTTTAGCCTAAAACTACGGTTATGGTTGTTTGAAAATCTAAAAAAAAATATAGGTGTTATTGTATTGCTAAGTTAAGGTACTAAATCGAATAGGTTATTTTTACCACATTACAAGCATTATTGATAAGTTATCGGAACCATGATGCAGTGGTCAATGTCGTAGCTTCTGCGACGGATATCACAGGATCAAATCCTGATACGAACAGCATTTTTTCTAATCGGTTTCCCTATTTTTGTTCGAATGTATGGAAGTTTCAGATTTTTAAAATTCCTTCCCACCATTCCTATCGTTCAATATGCAATGTCTTAAATAGAGAGAAATTGAGCAACAAGAAGTTTTCAATTTCCATATTGTGAATTTGAATCGTTCAAATTATGTACATTCACACAGATTTTGTCACAAACGACCCGGGCTTCGTCTTCCGATTTTAAATGAAATATTAAACATGCCTGGATCGCCACTGCTATACCCTATATTAATATAATCATAAAACCTTTTCTGACAAACAAAATAAATTTAATTCTTAAAACTACTCACTGTTCAAATATGTGGGCATTCCCATAAGCTTATCCTTTTCGCCAACAATAGCTTTAAACTCAGTGATGCATTTATTTCTTATTGAACACGAAACATTGATTTGCTAAGCGTCAGTTCAAGTTTATCTGTGCACTTAAAAGCCTGAAGATGCCGAAAGGCGAAACCCGCTAGTGACAAAATCTGTGTAAATGTACATAATTTGAACGATTCAAATTTAATGTTTAAATTCCACCAAGCACCTTCAGTCGAAATCTTATTATAATCCACATTGAAACGGACATATATTATATTGACGAAGTTATCTTTTGTATCTGTGTTAATTATATTAGTAAAAACACAATAATCCTTTGTACTTCATTCCACCTTATTTACCTAAATTACTTTCAATCCCCATTCTAAATTTATTAATCTGAGATGACTTTTTAATTATATGTTAGATGTGTTAAACATTTTAATTTTGTGCTATTTTAGAATCACTTTTAATGTAATTGATATTTTCTTTTCAATGCCAATTGTTGTTTATAGCTGTTCATTTTTGTATAAATAGCATTGTTAAATTATATTTCTTATCAGTTGACGATGCTCGTAATGAGCGAAACCGGTCCTGACATATTAAATAAAGTGGAATGAAGTACAAAGGATTATTGTGTTTTTACTAATATAATGCCTTTCCACCAAGTATTGACAATGAACACCCTAAAAGTGATCTGTGTTAATGTTAAATCATACGACTCGTTCAAAACTCGCAGTCAAATAAAATAAAATAATACATGTTAAAAAACAGAGTATTAAATCATACATTTATGGCTCACGCCTTAAAGTCTTCATTTGACGAAAGTAGAAGGAGATTGTTTTGACGGACGTCACGTCCAAAAGTTTACTATAGCTCCTCCAAAATTAATTTCCTCTCGCAATGCAAAAAATTCAAATAAGAAATAATATTCCAAATTACCTCTCCGTGTCATTATTTGTTCCCTGTGAATTCGTAATGGAGGTCTGAGGGATCTGTCAGTGTTCTTTTGTTTCGCAGAAAGCACGAGAAAATAATTGAAAGAGAATTAGCGACAACATTTTTGTCCCGTTGCTTTGATGTAATAATTAAATTATACCACGTTTTGTATTTCGCACTTATTTCTTGCTGTATTCTGAATTATTCATGTTTGGTTGTTTGTATACACAAGAAATTTAATAATCCATAATATTGAATCAATTCTATAGAGACTTGATTTTGTTTAACATGAAATTTTATGCCATACAACAGAATTTTCTAGGTCAGATGGTGTTGGTGTTGAAATATATATTACAATCAGCTATGTCTAACTCGTAGCCCAATTGAAGATTTTGTGTGGCCCTTTTGTGGTTTAACACTTATTATTTGTTTTGATTTTTTATTATTCTTCACAGTAACACTTCTAACTTGGCGTATCAAAATTCTGTCAAAACCTAGGAATAATAATATTTGTTGCACCACGAGTAAATGTTCTGCCATCTTGAAAGAAGATAGTGCGTAAACGATGTCACCTCAGACACGCGTTACCCATCACTGACCTGGGTGGTTGCATGCCGGTACCAGCCATTCATTTGTAGTAATGTAAGTGTTATGCGAGAAAGCGCTAGCCAACTGAGCAAGACAGAGCGAATGTAGTGTAGTCCAATTGAATGGCTATGGCACGTGCTGCTTGCTATCTTGCTCTAATAGGTAAAATAAGAGCGAGATGGCTGTAGTTCCATCAAAGAACACATGTATGAATGGTATACATGAGCATATAGAAACAAATGTATTGTTTACACGAGTTGGTACAGCGGTGACTCGGTCACAAAATTTGGGCTCATCAAAGACATTCAATATTTTATTTGACTCACCAAATGATTTAATTTGGGCACCTTTGATTTAGGTCCGTGAAGAAAAATATTTTCATTGAACACGTGTTTTGAATGTTCGTTAAGTTCACAACTCCATCGTCCAGGAAAATCAATAAGGAGCAAGACCTTTCAATTCCAATTCAGTTAATTAACAATTTAAAAAATTGGACAATTGTTTATTTTAAGCACTTAATAATAATAAATCGTGCACACAATGACTGGTAAACGGAAAACGGTCTTATATAAAATTCAACGAATAAACTTCAGGAACGTATTTCGGTTGTAAAAGAGGACAACCTGAACCAACACGATCGCTTTAATATAATATACTTTGGTATCGTAAATCAAACAATTTTATGCAGTGCGATTGCCTAGTGATCAGTTTTATTAACAACTGTCACGGGTCTAAAACCTTCATTGGAAACCGCTAAAATATTTTTTGCTCACGTGGCTCACTTCACCTCTAATGGGCCCATATATAAAAGCATTGGTTGAATTTTGTAGACTGCAAATTTTTATTAACAGCGGCTGTTATATACGTATTTGCACAAATCATTTTTAGATTGGATCAATTTACGGACAATATTCAAAAAATAAAAAAAACTAAATCTTATATTTCTATAGATTTTTAAAAACACACAATCCTAGTAGACATGTGACATATCGACTATGGAAAGGAAAAACGACGTTACCCACAGTTTTTTCAACACAATTTTTTTGCGATAATCACAATGTACCCAAATTTTTACACGTTCTATTAAAACAATGTAAGCTGCAAATGCTGAATTAGTATCTTAATTCAGCTTTTAAGTTTGAAAAAAGATGAACTTGTTAAAATTGAAACCAAGAAAAAATACCGAAAAAATGTTCTTCCTAGACAATTTCTTAAATCAATATTAGATTATGTCAATTAAACACCAGGTTAGAAGTCTCCGTTCACTTTAAGGTTGTGCATATTTCATAATTTGCATATGAGTCAAAATCATCAAAACACGTTTTTTGTGCCTCCTGTAAAATTTGTCATGTGTGGGTTACGTCCTTTTTCCTTTCTACAGTCGATACGTTGTAAGAATAATTAAAAACATATGTTATACGTCTCTTCAAAATGCTGATAATACTTAAATCAATGTATACAAATAAACATTTGTATTCTTACTGTACTTAAGGTGAAATTTCGAGCTATTTCAAAGGTTTCCAAGGATAATTTGTGATATAATCACATCGTAGATTCTAATTAAGTTAATAGTCTGATTAATATGTTTGCCTTACTAATTATCTCCGTGCTATATAAGTGTATACGTAAAATGTATGTGTAAACTATGTGATTATACGTTAGCACGGTGGTTAAAAATGATTAAAATAATAATTATAGTATATAATAGTGTCACGTTAAAGCACAGTTTTATATATATATTATTTTCGCCTGACTAGTCTACTGACCGTGAGCTTAATTTGAATTTTAATTTAGAAAATGATTATTCTACATTTATTATTCGTAATTTTAAAATAACAAAATTAAAGGTACACAAAAAAAAAACAGTACACTTTAAAGGTACTAAAAAATAGCCCAAAGAAACAATATCAAAAAACATTTGAAACTGATCGCTACTTTTAGGTCTTGTCAATAAGCAGAGCTTTTTTTTAAGCAACTTCTTGAATGAAATCTCAATAGAGCATTCCGACAGATTTTTTAACGAGTAATTAAAGCAGCGATTTTCAACCTGGGAAGCGTGGGCTATTGCAAAGGGAGGCGCGAACAGTCCGAAATATTTATTTACCTTTTAAAACGTGTCTTTATTACTATATGAAATAAAAGATGGAGAGGCGCAGTAACATAAAGGTTGGAAACCACTGAATTAAAGTAATTTAGTTGCCTCACTTATCTTTTCCCAAAGTCAATAATACTTGGTGAAAAGGCGTTATATGTTTTAAAAAAAAATAAAACATTTTTATTGCGAAACACTTTTGTTTCTGTTTTTAATTCGATTGAAAATAAATAGCATTTTTTAATTTTAAGAGATCTTAAACATTTAAAGTATAGTTAGTTAAGTATGAGTTGATCGGAAGTTTTTATAATTATCTATAAATTCATTTCATATTTTTAGTAAGAATTGTTTGATAAACCCTTATATCGTACTTGGCTTACTATAAATAACCTTATATTAATAAATATATATACTATACTTGTTAATCGAAAATGCTCTCGATAAACGAAACCACTCCTGATCCGAATGAGTAAATGTGGAATTGGTACAAGAGAGTGTTATTTTTTTAATGTAACAATAAATCTTAATAAGAAAAACTTTCATTTCACTTTAAAAAATAAGATTATAATTTTATTACTTTGTTTCATTTACATAATGATATTTTGAAAGTTTGATTGATTGATATAAAATAAGATTTCGACTAAAGATGCTTGGTGGAATTTCAATATTAAATTTGAATCGTTAAAATTATCAGTCAGTTTAAATTCATTCGTGGAATTGAACGCCTAAAGATACCGAAAGGCGAAATCCGGGTCGTTAATGACAAAAATTGTGTGAATGTACATAATTTGAACGATTCAAATTTTTATTAAATTTAGTTTTTTGTCGAATATTTATTTTGTTAACTACGGATTTAAAAGCTAGTCTGTCGAACCTGTGTCTTAAAAATACTAATAAGTTTTTCTCAATATGCAACACACAATTGAAAAAGTGCTCTTTTATCCAGTGTATTTTTAAATGAACAAATAAACTATTCACTACTGCAAGAGTCGTTTGAAGTATCATGTAAACTTTTTGAAAACGATGTAATTAAGAGCAACGGTACGATTCTAATATGAGTGCAAATGTATGCCTGTAAACCACTTAAAATTAATTTTGATATAAACGAGAAAAAACAACAACCAAGATTCAGAAGTTATTCAGTATTACTAACCACTTAATAGCTGACTTTTATACTTTAAAACATATACATATATCGTAAACACCTTACTGATAAATGAATAAAATTGAATATGTTATTAGTATATGGTTTCAAAATCAATCCAGATTAAAGGTGTTATATTGCGATGAACAGTGCTAAACTATATTTAATCAAATGTTGTTAATTTAATACTGCTTATTCAAAAGATGACGTAGAAAGTCTACGGAATAATGATCGAATCGAAATATAGAGAATTGACGTAAGCATAAATAATAATAAAGGAACAATTCTTGTTATTTAAATGAACCTTTTTTGATGCATCAGATGATGCAAAATATGTTGTTTATTTAATATTGCTATTAAAATTTTCACAGATAAAATTTTAAATAAGAAAGTTAACTGACTATTTATACTGTGTTTGAAGTACGTACAGTATTTTTTCTGAATTAAAACACAAAGTAAAATGAAACGTACATAGGTACCTGAGCGAAATTAATACGGAAACAACTTCTCATTTTTCGAAACATCGGTTTGTATCGGTTAGTTAAATAAGGGTTAAGTTTTTTGGTCGGGTTCTACGGCACAGTGGTTGGCGTTGTTGGCTTACGTGCCGGATCTCACGCATTCGAGTCCCAGTACGAACAGCATTTTTTCGATCGATTCATCGATTTCTGTTCAAAAGCATAAGTGTTTTTGATGTCTAAAAATTCCCTCCCATTTTCCGATCCTTCAATAACTGGATGCAGCGAGATCTATAGAGCCACATGCTCCACATTGCGAGAAAATAGAAAAAAAAGATTTTAAGAATTTTGTTATTTATAGGAACTAGCTGTAAGCCCGTTGGCCCCAACTGGAGGATTTTTTCGTATTATAAAAAAAAATGAAATTTTCCATGTTACAATCAAATGCATATTTATCAAATTAATCAGAATAAATTAACTTCACTAATTCGCCAAACGGAGCTTATTTTTAGGAATATATGAGTCTTTAAGGGAACCAAACATAAAAATGGTGAAACTTTTCCATTTGACTTTTAAGTGCAATTACGTTTTCAATTATTTTTTGTGGGAACTGTCATCAACTTTTAATTTTATGTGAAAGTTTTTTCAATAAATAAGCATAAAAAAGTAATACAAAATAACTTAGATTATTCCACGTATTGTGCTACAAACTGTGACACGTGTTTCGCCTATTTCAGAGGCATCCTCAGACAGACTTACTTTCAGTAAGTAAAAGTAAGTCTGTCTGAGGATGCCTCTGAAAGAGGCGAAACACGTGTCACAGTTTGTAGCACAATACGTGGAATAATCTAAGTTATTTTTTATTTTATATTCAAATGAACTTCCACAAAGTTACCGACGAATCCATCGAAAGCATAAACAATGTATTTTAGAGAAAAAATGATTGAAATTATGCAATAAAAAGGGTGGGTTCAGTTCACTTTTTCCCATCATCCTAACTTGGCTCACTTTGCCGTATTTTAATCTCGTTGACCCCAATCTATCAAACTATTTCGCTTACTTTATTTATATTACTATTTGAGCATAAATTTACCTTGTCCAAAGCATAGACTCGTTTACTCGTTATTTAAAACAAAAGATACAATTTTTTTAAATTATCGGGATAAATTCTAAATACCCTCTGTTAAAACGTAAAATATTTAATAGCCGTCAGCATACATATAACACACATGGAATATTTGCATTTAACTGTCGAAACTATATTATGTAAAATATACCACATTCATTATTTGACAGGTGTTCCATTTTTTAATCTTGAATACAAACAATCGAAGTCAGTAGGAATCGCAAATATCGTTCCATTTTCAAATTTTTATTTTATATACACTATTTTTATCGCCTTGATATTTATGACGTTAGCTCAGTTGATAGAGAGCTCGACTGGTAATCCAGAGTTATGTGTTCGATCCACGGTCGCGGCGTTTTTTTGTATGAAATTTTTTCAGCGATTTGATTTGTTTCGTCAAATAATAAACAGTGTATTGGGAAAATATGTCTTTAGTATGAATTTTTTAAAAAAATAATTAATGGTGACAGCGGGGCAGGGGCGGGGATGGGGCGAAATCGCAACCATATACAAACGAAAAAAGTATGTATTTAGTATGAATAAAAAAATGGCGACAGCGGGGCTGGGGCGGAGGAGGGGGAGGAGAAATCGCGGACAATCATACAGACGGACGGACATTATCGACTATTAATATATAGATTGATATTTTGATAAAAGTCGTTTGTTCCACAGATATAATAGCATACATACACAAACGATTAGTAATGCACTAGAAAAAACAAAAGATGGCTTAAATTTGAATCGTTCAAACTACGTACATTCTCACAGATTTTGTCACTAACGACCCGGGATTCGCCTTTCGGCATCTCCAGGCGTTCAAGTGCACGAATGAGCTTGAACTGACGCTTAGTAAATGAATGTTTCGTGTTTGTATAATAAATAAATGCATCACTGAGTCTAAAGCCATTGCTGGTGAAAAGGATAAGCTCATGGGAATGCCCAAAGATTTGATTAGTGAGTGGTTTTAAGAATTATATTTATTTGTTTGTCGGCAAAGGTTTTATGATTATATTTATATAGGGTATAGAAGTGGAGATCCCGGTAGGCTTAATATTTCATTTAAAATCGGAAGGCTATGCAGCTGTACCCTATTTATTTCAAAAATTTCCTGGAAAAAGAGCTTATGACTGTCCGTATTTGGGTGTAACATTTTTATCCCTTGTTCCTGATTGAAAGATGGCTTATTGAGAATTTAAGAAAAGAAAACTCGAAAAAATCTTCACAAACAATTAAGACTAGAATAACTAAAAAAATAAATCACATTTCACATGGACCTTGCCAGGAGAATTAGGCACGGAGTGTTAAGAACAGATTTCGTGGATAAACTAGATAATATGCCGACCGTTTCACACTATGGAATTTGAAAGTTTTTTAGTTTCGAGTAAAAATGTTGATGAGAATGTGGGGGAAGCGGAGAAGTTAAACGATCAATCACGTGAAATATTATTAAACTATGGTAATTTGTATACATTTTTATTCACTCTACATGTTTCCACTACCTCTTTTTGGAGAATTTCACGGAAAATAACAAGTTATGAATATATATATAAAATAATCACATTTTAAATTAAACTACATACATCATGCTGCATCATCATAATGATTAGTTGATAATTATTATATATATTTATATTGTTTTTGAAGTAGATAAAACAAATAATTATTAAAACTATTTGCAAACTAAATGGTACTTGCAATTTGTTCGTTATTCATATTACGGTGTTTCGTTTAAAATTTTTATGTTTTGAATGTCTAATGGTCACTTTTGATGTGTTCACTGTCAATACTTGGTGGAATGGCATTATAATAAAAACAATGAAAGATTTTTAGTACTTTTTCCACTTAAAATTTATTTGATCAGGACCGGTTTCGCTCCTCACGAGCATTATCAACCAAGCATTATCAGTTGATAATGCTCGTGACAAGCGAAATCGGTCCTGATCAAATAAATTTTAAGTGGAAAAAAGTACTAAAAATCTTTTATTATTTTTATTAGTCTAATAACTTTTTTTACTATTTTCGCTCCCTAAGTGTACCATAATATCTTCTCCTAACGGAACATACCTTAACATTAGTTTTCTACGAGAATTGCTTTTTGTTCGGTTGTTCTTCACTTTTTTTCGAAGAAAGTAAGGATGGCATAATGCTATGACGGAATTAATGGTTAGATCACTAGGCCTTGTTTTTAAGATCAGATCGGTGGGAGATAGTTTTAGACATCACAGAAAGAAATTAAAAGTGTTCGTACTTGATCCCAAGTCGTGACCATCACAACTGACGTCAACGACAGTGACCACCAGGCTACAGATCATTAACCTTTTAAAACACTGAAATAAGGTAAACAAAAAATAAAAATGTATGATTTAAGAAGCATGTTAACTTTTATTATATACTAGCCGGTTCCCGGCAAGCGTTAAAATGCCACTCAAAGAAAGAAAGTGTTAGTGTTTTCTTTTTCTGTCTGCTTGAAGTTTGACGTTTGCTGCCGATTGCCTATGGTACGACACACGCGCCACCTACTGTTATTTAATTGTTCTACGCCTATAACCTACGCGCAAGTTGCATGAACGGTATAGCAGACATACAGATATTGATTTTTATATATAAGACCTACTGTAAGTTCATTTTAATATGCCTCTAACTTTCGCGCAAGTGCAAGCAAAATGATTGCCAAAATTTTATTTTTGATAATGAGGATGAGCGGTGTGGCAGCGCATAAAATACGAACAAACAAACATTCATTTTTATATACAAGATTAAATATGTAATTTTATAAATTTACTACCGAATCCTCAACGAAAATAATCACTATCTTATCTGAACACCCTTTTTTGAGTGGTTTTTGTATTAACTGAATATTCTCACAGTATAATGGAATCAAGCATTAGAAAATGCATTATTGGGGCGCACAAAACCTATATGAAGTCATTTAACGACTATCCATAAGTAATTTTATTTATTATATGATTATTAAAAAGCTCAATTGATTAAGTTTACTATTCTAAGTGGATTGTACATAGGTATTTGGAGCATTGCGAAACACAATGTTTTCAGAATAATTTTAGTATAATGAAGTCCCAAAAGCCTTTGTGTGGGCTATGCTCTAAGACCCAGACTACAACATACTGGAAACTGTACCAAAGACGATAAGTTAGGTAGTGACATATCAGAGATTTTCAAAGAAACTCTATTCTAAATATTAAAATAATTACTTAAAGATTAACTTTTATTCACGAATATTTATAAAATCAATAACAAAATTTGTGTATTTTTTGAGGTTTTTAGAATAAAAAACAGTCTTCTTTATTTTCGAAATCTAATGTGTTTAAACAAGAATTTATTGACGTTTTATTTTATATATTATTTAATCGATTTTATTTCAATATATGAATATATCAATGAAATCATTATTTTTTTAATCGATTTATAGATTTTTGTTTGAAGGCCACCTTCCAAACATTAGTCCTGTCTTAACCCTATCCTTTCTATCTCTTTCGAAAAAAAGAGGTTCAGAAACTGAATAATAAGTAGTTCTCAAAGAAAAACTTGTTTTAAGATACCTCCATTACATGGCAATATTCTCCGAATTGGGAGCGGACATGGACTAATTTTTTTTTTACTAGTTGTTGAGTGAACAACTAGTATCTTAATTTTTTTTTAAATGTTTGACATTACAGCTTACGTCAATACGTCAAAAATTTTGAAATTGAAAGATCATACGAGATGTACTCGATGAGAATTTTACATGAGATTAACTCAAGGAGAATTGACTTCACAAACACCCATATCTTAGATCTCAAATTAAAATTGGAAAAAATCAAATTTGACATTGACCTTACCGGGAATCGAACCCAGACCCACCTGATTGGTAGAGCAAGCTCTAACCAACTAAACCACAGCGGGCGAGTATCAACACGACAGTTTTGTCTTCAAGAAAAAACAAACATTTTAATGGTCACTTCGTGTTTTATTTAATATTTTTAGCCATCTCGTTTTTTAGAGCATTATTTCCAGTTAAAAAAAACATATTGTAGAAAAATATATATCATATCAACTGTGAAAAGGGAAAAAGACGTAACCTATACATACCAAATTTTATAGGAGGCGCAAAAAACGTGTTTTGATGATTTTGAGCCATATGAAAATTATGAATTATACACAACCTTGAAGTGCGCGGAGACTTCTAAACTAGTGTTAAATTGACATAATCTAATATTAATTAAAGAAATTGTCTTGGAAAGACCTTTATTTCAGTCATTTTCTTGTCATATTTTTTGAAACCTAAAAGCTAAATTTAGATACTTATTCGGCATTTTCAGTTTGCATCCTTTTGATAGAACGTGTACCAAGTTTGATACATTGTGATCATCAAAAAAAATCTGTTTTGAAATATCTGTGGGTTACGTCTTTTTCCTTTCCATAGTTGATAGATTAAGTTTCGACAAATTGCTACAATTTGATACAGTAGCTTCCAAGCAATTTTAAAGAAAGCCAGTGAAAAATGATAGGAAACCCTTTTTCAAATGGCAAATACTATTACTATTCCACTCGATGTAATGTCAGTGTCCATTTAAATCGAAACCAAACAGCTTATATATAGTAATATTTGGCTAGTTTTCTTAATATAAGCAAACAATTCATGGAAAGACTTGCCCGCCATAAAATACTGAAACATTTGGGAATCGCATTGTTCGATGACGCGATGTCTATCGTCAAAGGAGAATTTCCTTCCGCCCAGTAGAGCATAACACCCGCTTTCAGCTTTCAATTCTGTCCGTCTTAAAACACGCAGTGCTATTTTCTTATCACTAAACCCTGCTCGGGAATATCAATGAGTTATCTTTCAATGATTTAAAACGACCTTATAAATATATTCTCAAATAAGCCTTTATTATTATTTCACCAATGAGAAACATTCATTTCATAATTCGAATAAATACAAAATAAACAATTTATCTAGTAAGGACTGAAGTTTTTCAATAAACAAAATAATAAAAAAAGACTTGGTAAATTTTTTATAACGATTATATTGGGAGTATATGGCCACCCCACGGTTCGTCCAAGATTCACTATCCTCAACGAGTTACATTACTTTTTCCAGGGTTACCTCAGCGTTCTGTAGTTCTGCCGAATACATTCTATAGATGGTCAATCATGAGTAGCCTTCCACGACGTTAGGATCCAACCCGTTGGTAAAAGAGAAATGCAGGGTTAATACTCTTTTGGGGTATTCACAGTTTATGACCATGCCGAGCTAATAAGGGGATAGTTAGTCCACTCTTTTATCTCCGTGTTCTTGACAACGTCAGACCACTGAATCTTTAATATTCGCTTCAGGTATCTGTTTTCAAATCAAATTATACGGTTAAGTTGCAATGACTTTCAACCGTAAATCACTACTGTCAAGATACATAAATGATAAATTTTAATGATTAAACAATGTATTTTGCTATATTTGTTTTGAGTGGTCAACGTAATAAGCTTTGGTTACAGTGTTCATTTGTTCAAATTACCATATGAAAAGTTTCATAAATATATTTTTCAATCAGTTTTTAGATTTATGTTCCTAGGCATGGATGTCTGTGATGCAAAAATTATTTTCCATTCATTTGGTCCTAAAATGGAGCAATTAGCTTACCACTAGTCTTTTTATAGCCATATTCAATCCGTATTGTCTTCGAAAAAAATGACTAAGCAACAGGGGTGCGCCAATTTCAAGAGCTACTAACCGACCACTAGAAAATTCAGATTGAGATCTTTAATTTCGATTTACAAGTGCTTCAAAAATGTTCGTTCATATTCAAGGCGATTACATATATAAAGCCAACCATAATACTGTATTAAAAATAGACACATTTAAGTTATTCTCATAAATGACAGTTACAATTAATATTTTAATGTCTGATCTGAGTAAAACACTTAATGTACATATTGGCTGCTTGGGCATACCAATGTTATTTTGTTATTTAAACAAGATTAGAAAACATACATTGAATATTTGATATTTTTTGTTAGAGTAAACATAAAATATCATTAGTATAAAACGACAGATTCATAAATATTCACACATAAGAACATATGTGAATTTATGAACTTGTTTCTTGTCAATACTTATGTCATGACAATGGCATGAAATATACATTTATTTGAACCTTATGTGTAAAATATTAACTTTTAATTAAGAATCAATTAATATAGGTAAGTCGGTTGACTTACATCTCTATTAAGATAAAACGATGAATTAACGTTTGTTCCAACTACTAGCTATCTACGTTCATCGATTAAAGAATGTATGCATGAAATCATCTGTTTGTAAAATAAAATAAATTCAAGATAATCACAATCAGCTACACGATAGTCTGTTTAAATGAAAAGAAAAAACGAACATTTGCTAATGAAATAAATACAGAATATATTTCCTAATATAAAAGTTAAACTCGATTCTTTTTGCATACAACTCATATTCTTCAGAAATTTAGTAATTCTTTTTTTTTTGGTATACAGATAATCGATATGCAAGTAGCAAAGAATGAGAAACAAATGCGCATCGAAAGTTCTTCTGTGGAGCTTTTATTTCGTGGCAATGAATGATATTGTATTGACGCGAAGGCTTAGCCGCGCGTCACTCAGACGCGGCGGCAGGCAGCGCGGCCGAGAGCTTCGGAGCGTCTAACTTTAAAAAGTAATTTAAGTTGTAGCCACTTAGCAAAAAAAGTTGAGCTTTGCCCCTACACTGCGTATTTCAATTTCTGACAGGAGTCTCGGACGAGGGGTTAGTGTAATATTTCCCAATGAAAATAATCAGTGGAAATGAATCGCTAGCTGTGTTTTTTTTTACTTTCTCGCAGCCTGTTTCACAGTCATTCGCGTAAAGATTTGTGTAAGCGTAAAAACGCATTTGGCAAATAAAACTTTTTCAATTATAAAAGTTGATTTTTTTACATTTTTATTGATTTCATTCAAGATACTTAACATCATAGTGACAGCTCAAAAAAGTGACGACTGTTAAATATTAACTTCCTTAACTTTTTTATTGGAGTCGTATGCTAAAATAGTATATAAAGCATATAAAAACTTAATTAAAAATGTAGACGTTACCTGTGGTAAATAATTTTTTTAAGATTTGAAATTTAAAACTGTCAAAAATGCTTTCAAATACATTTATTAAAATTAAACCATGCGAATAATATTGACAGGCAACCCTAAAACACTAGTTGAACTATCATGTTTTTTAAGAAAAATACTTCAGTATTGAGTTTGCTGCATATATTTTTATTTGTTTCATAATATCTTTTTATTGCTAACGACTTTAAATACCAGTATAACTTTATTCCATAATATATTTTTGGCTTCATTACACAATTAATTTAATATTATGGATATTAAAATCTGTGAACTGACAAGAATGTTTAAATGTCACAGGTTTCAAAAAATGTAGAAGTTTTATTTTACAAAATTTTATTGATTGATTTTATGTAAAACATCATTAATAAAATAAAGAATAAGACATACATAAGAGTACAAAATATGACATACGAATAAAAAAACGGGCTTGTCAATAATTCATACTGAAAAAGCATGTATTCGTTTGAAAATAAAATTGTAATCGTAATGAGCTTGCTCTGCCAATCACGCAGGTCTGGGTTCGATTCCCGGTCAGATCACAGTGAATTTGAGAATTATTCAATTCAAAGTTGTGATCAAAGTCTGGGTGTTTGTGATGTCAATTCACATCATTTCCTCTCCTCCCATCCTTCTGATTCTTTAATAATTGGGTGTAGCAATAGCGATTAACCAACCACTAGTCCTGTTCTAGCCTTATCCTTCTTTCCCTACTACTCGCTTTGAAAAAAAGTGAGGTTGAGCGACTGAGTAACACACAGTTCTCGTAGAAAAAAATAGTGTTAAGATACCTCCATTAGGAGGCCATATGCTACACATTGGAAGCGGGCATGGATTAAAAAAAATGAATAAAATAATTAATGTCACGTTAATATTTGAAAGCTTAATTAAAATTAATTGGATTTATTGCTTCATCGGTTGTCCAAATAAAGATTTACCCAAAATGTTGCTCCAATTAAGAAAAATCACCAACGGCCCTCCATTGGTTGACCACAAAGGACTTGCCTATTCACGTGGGCTAAGTATTTTTTCCTTTGAACATTTTTCTTTTCACGAAATTACCCTTATATCTTGATAATGCAAAAGTCTTTTTGACTTTCCATACATTTCGGTAAATTTAGGTCACTCTATTTAAATAGGAAACATAATATTTTATTGGTGTTTGAGATCTGAATAAATAAAGGATAAAATGACATTATTATTTGAGATATTATGTGAAATCAATACAGATTCGATCTCTGGAAACAAAGACGGCAGACTACATATATTGTCTAAAATGAGTAAGATATTTCATTGTGTAGAAATGACAATTTCGCATATAGAAGTTTTTTGAACAATTTAGTTTGTAATAAAAACGACATTTTACACAGTTCCATATAGTAAGCACAGTAGTTATTAAATATCTATAAAATACAAAAAGTTTTGATTATTGTGTCATCATTTTAAGATTCTGAAAACTGCCGCTTTTGTTTCCGAGCCTTCAGATATCGTGTCAGATATTAAAATTTTAAAAGTAATCGATATCATCTTTAAAATGTAATGCATCAGGTATTTGATAACGTTGATAACAGTAACAATAAACACAACTGAAATGCATTTACTGGTTTAAAAAGCGTCTTGCACAAGTCCAAAA
Source organism: Himalopsyche anomala (assembly GCA_031772345.1). Taxonomy (NCBI): domain Eukaryota; kingdom Metazoa; phylum Arthropoda; class Insecta; order Trichoptera; family Rhyacophilidae; genus Himalopsyche; species Himalopsyche anomala. The sequence continues at coordinate 27,917,753 of CM062827.1, forward strand.
AAATAATCTATCAATAAAATTTGCCTGTCATGCCAGAGCTATACAAAATAAAAAAAATCGAAGTACAGACACAATACTTGCGAAGACACGTCCTGATGACACAATATATGCATTTGATATTTACTATTGATCGAATTTTCCGCTTCTTTGGTACAGAATTTGTTGACAAAGTTAAGCATTCTTACAATTTTTTATTATTGTTTTACACTGATAAAATGTTGCAAATAAGTTAGTTATTTATTTTATGCGAAAGCTATATAAATTATCTTTGTAAAGATCTAAGAGCTTACGTATAAATTTGATTTTAAATTACGGGTTCCAAATTCCGGGTCGTCGCGAAGGGTTTCCTGGGGGGGTCGCCAACTTTTTAATTTTTGGAGATTTGAAAAATATAGCAATTTCAAATTCTCCGGAGAGCTAAAAAAAAAAGAAGTTTCGGAGACAATCCGGGGAAAAAGTATAGCAAATCGAAGATTTCAAATTCCTCGGTGAGCTAAAAAAAAAGGAGTTTCGGAGATAGTCCGGGGAAAAAGTATAGCAAATCAAGGATTTCAAATTACTCAGGGGGGGTCGCTAGTCACATGGACTTTATAAAAAGGGGTCGCCACCCGAAAAAGGTTGGGAACCTATGTTATAAATCAATTGAAACATCAATTATTCGTGAATTTGAATCCACAGCATTCACACAACTTTAGAAAGAGAATGCGATCAAAACTACGCCACCGCAGGCTTACAACGTTACAGTTTACAGTAAGTAACATAGAGACATTGATTGAATTGTCATTTACTTTGTAGAACTCCATTGTTATATAGTGAACAAACAACAAAGTATTTTAATTCTACGAATATATTTTAGTTTTAAAAATACTTTGCTATTTTTTCATCTTATTGAAAATATTAACAATGACAAGGATATATAAGTGTTTTAAGTTATGATATATTTTTTTGATTGTAAAAATGTTCACTTTATGATTAAATCAGAAACTTTTTTGAAAGAATGAAGAGAAAAGTACATTGTTTATACCATATTTGATTTTTTTTGAAATCTATTGAACGTCAATTGTGGTATTTTTAAGGTAATCAATTTTCTATTGAAATATACTTATATAAACTATTTTCAGTTCAAACATAGTAAAATAGTAGTGGAGTACTTAAAATCAATTATTCTAACACAATCACTATGCTTACTGTTAAGGTAGACTTATCTGTCCGTCAGATATTACATTTTTTTTAGTTTGTTGTGGCTTGTTTCTGAAACGAGAGAAAAGTGGGTTAACGTAACAGCAGGTATCCCCCGCAGTTTGTTCTGTGTTCATGACGGGTACAGACTTCAGAGTGACGCAATAAGGGAACGACATATTTCGGCGCTGCAGCTTCAGCGCCATCATTTCAGCGCCGCAATATAATATATTTCTGCGCCGGTTAATTGAAAGGAAATAATTTCTAATCAAAAACAGCTGTTTTTCATGTGTATTTAAAGATCGATAGTTATAACCATGGCTGCGGAGCCGGGAGTTTTTTTTTCCGGATGCGGAGTTGGAGTCGGAAAAATCGAAGAAAAATAAAAAATAACGATATTGAAAAATCCTTGCCTATTCAAAGAAAAAAGTTTGCGTCTTTCTTGACGTCATCGAAAACGGGACCGACAGACGGAAAGACGGACATTATCGACTATTAATATATAGATGTATCTTTATTTTAAAATCTCATTAAGAAGTAAAAGGTTATAATCAATGTCTACTATATAAATAAAAATCTATTGATGGACTGAGTTTGAAGGTGTTTCTCAAGACGGCAAAACATGTGTCACATATAAAGATATATTCAGTGATATTACAAGTTTATCAATTTTAATTTGCTAAAAAAATATAAAGTTTGTTGTTGATTGTCCTACCACCGCCCGTTATGTGTATAAATCCGCTGTTTTAAAGCCGCCTTCCATAACGCAATGACAAGCATAGAAAAAATGATTAAACGTAAACATCAAACGTACTCATCATATTTACATACAAAATTACACGGAGCTCATCTTTTAATCATGCACTATTAATAGTGTTAAAATAAAGATGAGATTAAAATGGGAAAAAACGTGATTTAGATTAAGTGATATTAAGAATCCGTATACTGCAAATCCGTTGTGATAGTAGAATTTAATCCAGGGCTGTGGAGTCGCGGGAAAAAAAGACGACTCCGACTCCGACTCCAGCTTTAAAATAATTAACCACTCCGACTTTGATTTTTTCAATAATTTCATTTTAACTTATATCTATGTATTCCATCATGAAATGTTAACACTTTTGACTATTTTGCTTAAATACACATCATTAAATATATTTTTCAAAAAAAAATCGAGCCGCACATTTTTCACGACTCCGGCCAAAATACCGCGACTCCGACTCCTACTCCACAGCCTTAGTTTAATCTACTGTTTATTAAATCTCAAGAGAAATCAAAATATGTCGATTATAAAGAGTTCTTATTTTCGATTTGATTAAGTTATGAATCTGAGAAATGCTCTGAAAATAAATAATTCTGGCAGTGAGCTGCAGCCGGTCCCTAATGCACTCGCGACTCTGTTCGGATGCATTTCCATTTCAATTTCTACTACCTGCTCCTCTTTCTTGCAGAGCTGAAGAATATAATTGTGTTTTCTGCATCGCAAACTCTCGCTTCTCGAAGTTTCTTGAAAAATACTCCCTACAAAATACTTACGGGTGCGTTTTTAATATCTAATACTCTTGTGCATTAAAAATGTAATAAGAAACGATACACAATACAATATTTTTGTCCAGTTGTTGTTACAGAAGTAATTGAAGATATTCAAGACACGTTTGCGGTTGTCTTTTCTAATCAATTCCATATTTTGTTCTGATACACTCTAGCGTTTGTTTTTATTCTGAATACTTAATTGTGAATAATAAAAACACAATATTCCTTTGTACTTCATTCCACTTTATTTAATAAGTCAGAACCGGTTTCGCTCATTGCGAGCATTGTCAACTGTTAAGAATTATAATCTAACAATGCTATTTATACAAAAATGAAAAGTTGTAACAACAATTGGCATTGAAAAAAATTACCAATTACATTAAAAGTGATTCTAAAATAACACAAAATTAAAATGTTTAACACATCTAACATATAATTAAAAAGTCTTCCCAGATTAATAAATTTAGAATGGCGATTGAAAGTAATTACAATGCCAATTGTTGCTTACAACTTTTAATTTTTGTATAAATAGCATTGTTAAATTATATTTCTTATCAGTTGACAATGCTCGCAATGAGCGAAACCGGTCCTGAACTATTAAATAAAGTGGAATGAAGTACAAAGGAATATTGTGTTTTTATTAATATAATGCCTTTCCACCAAGTATTGACAGTGAATACCTTAAAAGTGACTTAATTGTGAATTTATGTGTGCTATTGAAATCGGTTTTTCCAAGAAAAATAATTGAATATATTAATGACAAATAAGTGAATTTTTATTTCAAATACACAACGGAAATTAATTCATACAGCGTTTATTTATTGTGCATTATTAATGTGTTTTAATTTTGACAATAATATCAAAGACATCATTAGAATATTGACGAAAACATCATTTGTGGTTAGAAGTGTGTAGTCAGGTATGTCTGAAATTGTCTTAAACCTAAAAAAGTGTAAAAAACCTGACTGCACACAGCGTATTGTAAATTTTAAAATATATTTATATTAAAAATGCATCTTCTTAATACTATACCCTACGACTTAACTGACTACACACATCGAAATAGTAGTTTTTTTTAGTAAATTATCTCAAATTACTGTGACAGTTTCTTTAGCTCCATTCGCAACACTAAAATTCGAAGCATAGCTAAGTTTTATAAGCTATGCATATTGTTTGAAGGTAGTTGCAAGTTTTAAATTTATAATCAATGACCTATTAGACATTTGATTAAACCGACATTTAATAATTGAGGTGTGAAATCGGTACCATAATAAATTATTAGCTTTAAATATATTATAATAAAAAAAAGATCTGATTTTTTTAAAATATAGCCAAGAATAATAACAAAATTTTATCAAAAGTATTCTCAATCAAATAACTTTACTATATTTCAATTCAGCCTCAATTTATTTATAAATATTTTTCATAGTATAGTATAAAAATCGGGTTCTATAACGCAGTGGTAAGCCTTGAGAACTTGAGTCGTGTCAGATCTCACGGGTTTGAGTCCCAGTACGAACAGTATTTTTTCGAACGATTTGTCGATTTCAGCGGAACTGAGATATGCTGTCATGTCAAGGTATGAAAAAGAGCAATTGGCGGGAGACAGAGAAACATGGAGGTGCTGAGTGGCGGCCATGTGCTCTATATATAAAGCGAATTTGTTTGAAAAAACTGTTTACTTATTTTATTTGAGAGTAACTGGCCGCTACGAGGTGGCACTATACAATTCAAATTATTGACAAGTGATTTTTAACTTATATTTAATATTCAATAAGTTTTTTTGATGATTTTATGCACTGTGCAAAAATAAATATTTTTCAGAAATATATTAGTGAAAAATATTTACTTTTTCCAACATCAATAAATTGAATGTAAATTCAATTACTTTCTTCTGATTTACATTCTGTCTATTTTATCACTGTATAAATTAAACTAACAACATATATTAAATCACCTTACCACAAAATAGACGACGCCACTTTTGTAAGATCAACTTTAGAACACAATATTTTGAACTCTCCTTCACGTATCATATTACCTAGTAGTAGGTGTTATCCCAACAATGCTTTAATTTGGGAAAGTGCTTTTATGTTTTATTGGAAGCCAGGAGCTGTAGGCAGGGTTTTTATCACGATGATAACTGGCAATGCTTCCAAGATACAGTTATTTATGGGATGTTGGCAAAGCTGTTTGTCATAATTATTGGTATAAATTGGCAGTTTTCATATTTACTATTGAGACTTAAATGTTTCTTACTATCCATTGTCATTTCGAAAATCTAGATCAAAATTTATTGTGTTGCAATACATTTTAGTTACATTACATTTTGCTTTCCCAATGTGTTGTTTTTTAATCATGCATAAAGTGAGGTTAGGTTTGCATCGAAAAGTCATTGTATTTGTCGTCCATTAAAACGTCAGTTGAAAATACTCACCAGTTGAGTGAGACCGTTCTTTTTTTTTATACAAAAATAACTGAATTAACCAAAATTAAACATAGCTTTCTTATTTCATAATATAATATCCTTCAACCGAGAATCATCATTCTATAATATTTATCTTGTGTTAATGGAGATTCTTTATTGACAAAATTACATTGGAAAATGTCAGATATAATATACATTTTTTGATAAAACCGATTTCTAACAAGAGAAAAATCATATGGTAGAAAACAAAATTGTTCATTGTTATCATTGTTTTTTCATAAGGTTTTGAATCTAATAAATATTTACTCATCCTTGCGTATTTTACATAATATTTTTTTTAAATCTCAAATAAGAATTTGAACTTTTTATAAAGAGTTCTAAAAGTGACCATTAGGGAATTGTTTGAAATAGTATTTGCTTGGTAGATATCCATTATTAGGTGATAATATAAAAGTATTTGTCTATCCGAATGTGAATTATGTAAATTGATAGATAAGTTTTTGGCTCGTAAATGAAAACTCCCGTAATTAATGAAAAAAGTCAGAATGTTTGTTTAACCCAATTTTTAAAATCTTTTTTGTGTATAAATAACACTGTATTAATTTATTTGCTTATCTGTCGCTAATGCTCGTCATGAAAACTGGTCCTGATCAAATAAAATAAAAGTTGAATTAGTTCAAATAAGTGTTTTATTTTTTGAAAGCTTTGTTTCGCTTATCGAAAAAACTGTGGCTTACGTTCTTTCTCCAGTTGGTATGATTCCTCGAACTTTCCAAGTCGTCTACGGTGACTTCTACTTATTATACATGAATTGTAAATCATTTATCCCAAATGGATTATTTTCTCATTACAAGATGTTGTGTGGGTGTAACGCAAATTAAAAGACAAATCTTTTGAATTGTTAAATCTATTGTTGTTTGTTTTGAGCCAATTAATGAAGATTGCTAGATCAAATGATTCTACACAATAAAGCAAATACGGCTTCAAATATTCCAAGAAATAGTCTTTCAAGTATTCTTAAGTCTCTAGTCATTCCATTGTACAATCAAATGTATTATTAATGGAGCCAGGGGAATAAAAGTCCGATAAAACTATTATACAAAGTTATTAAAATCAGGACTGTAAAGTCGGAATCGTGTTTTTCACGACTCCACAGCCCCGATAAATATAATGAATTTAATTTATTTTATTAAAAAATAACTTGTTTTTCCAGAGCTTGTTCTCTTTTAACAGTTTTTAGTCTCAGAAGAGAGTGTAATGTTTGGGTACAATTTTTTTTTCGGATTTCAACCCCGTTAATAAGTCTGTCGTGATTTTGTATGTTATTTTTGCGAAGTGATTCGATATTAAATACAATGTGACTTTCTGTTATGTCAAATATCGTTTATTGAATTACAGTACTAAATTGTAAACAACTAAGAAAAAAGTGTAATCTATTAAGTTATACAAAATTTAACATATAATATTGTTGACATTTTTTACAGGTTCGCACAATTAAATCATTACATAATACTATTTTGGCGTTTTATTTTTACTAAATGAAATATATTGAAAACAATTGTTTAAGATTTTTAAAAATTTATTTGATCAAGTAAGCCATTGAAAACTTCTGAAATAAATATCAGATAGTAATAATATTGAACTTAACTACGCATCAATGGATAAGAGACAAATGTGTCTAGACTCAAAAGAAGCTTTTGAGAAAAATAGCACTGACACACCTGGAAAATATTTCATTTGACTGTTTTACTAAGAAAGAAAAACTAGTGAAAACTTTCACGACATCCAGATTATTACATTTAAAGCGATAATTTAATTTTCAATTTATAAAATATTAATTTCGCCAACGCTCAACATAAACGTAAATATTTTGCATAGTTGGAAATTACTTTTAATAATTTAATGGATGAATACATAAATAAGATGGTCCACTTCACTTACCATAACTTCTAATTTATTATCAATTTCAATTTGTTTTTGAATGTTTCTAAAATAGTCTTCAGACATTCGAAGATAAAGATAAAATTGAACATAGCACGGCGAGAAAGCGGTTTTGTATTGCTTACCTTTCAGGTATTATGTGTTGTGAAAACCCGAGAAACAATTCCCGGAAAATCTATGATTTTTGCTAGTTAAGATTAGCGAGAATCCTCAACCCTCAATAGACAGTGAAGGGCACGATACATACATTAATTTACAAAGAAAGTCATACAATAACGAGACATTCTCAAATTGTACGACTTACCTACAAAACAAATTAAAGGAAAGGAAATATTAAAAAATATTGCTGGTTTAACCCGTAACATGCCATCCTAAAAAACCACGTTCCCTGCCACGATGGCATCTCGATTTCACTGTTTATTGACAGTATTTAAACCTAAGTTAGAAGCTAAAAAATAATTTTAATAATGTATATATGCTAGAATACCTAAAATGATAAATACTTATTGACAATATTAAGAGAAATATTGAATGATTTAATGGCTCAACTATTTACGATTGGATAATGGAAAAATGTTTTAAGGATACAATATGGGAAAAAACTTTAATCAGTATTTCATTATATATTACAGAATTAATTTGCTTATAATGAGCATATAGACATACTCGTAAATAGTATCCTTATTGCTTACCCTCCTTGTACTTCCGGCAGATTATTTTTTTGTAAATAGCATAATGAAAGCAATACAAGTAAAGGTTTCAGTCAACATTCGACCTTTTTCCATCTCTATACACCATAGGTTCCCAACCTTTTTCGGGTCGCGACCCCTTTTTATAATGCCATGTGACTAAGCAACCCCCCGAAGAATCCTCGATTTGCTATACTTTTTCGTTATTTTGTTGTTCAAATCCAAAATCGAAAAAAGTTGGCGACCCCCCTGAAAACCCTTCGCGACCCCCAGGTTGGGAACCCGTGCTGTACACTATGGTCTAGATTTCCTGGAATACCCGAGATTTCGATATTCCATATCTCGCGTCCCTCCTTATACATGCAAAAAGTCGAGACTGAGAAACCGTTTTACATATCATGGGATTAAGATAATTAGGACTCATGGACTCAAGTCCAGGAATCATAGAGAATGTCGCCCGCTGCGTTCTAGTGCTTGCTCTACCGATCAGGTGGGTCTGGGTTTGATTCCCGGTAAGATCAATGTCAAATTAGATTTTTTCAATTTTAATTTGAGATCTAAGACATGGGTGTTCGTGAAGTTAATTCTCTTTGAGTTAATCTCATGTGACTTACAAAAATTCTCATTGAGTATATTTCGTATGATCTTTCAACTTCAAAATATTTGACGCATTGGTGTAAGCTGTATTGTCAAATATTTTTTTAAATTAAAAAAAAAAAAATTGCTAAGTCGAATAATTAACAAATGATAGGAGAGTATTTAAAAAAATACCGGGCACGCTTGAATCTTTTATTAATATATAGATGTCTGGTTTGTATGAGTATGGAACAAATTAATAGAAAATAAATAAAAATATGCATAAATTTATCATCCATAATCAATCTCAATCTATATTTGAGACTTAATTGAGAACTAGGCAAATCGACGTAGTATAAAATTGAAAATAACTTAGATTATTCCACGTACTTCGTACTTAAACAAGCTTTTGTGAATGTAAGATTGTCTGAGGATGCACAATATGTGAAATAATCTAAGTTATTTTAAATTTTAAATTAAAATGAACTTCCACAAAGTTACCACCGAATCCATCGAAAATAAATCGAAGTAAATTCTTAAAATTTGAACTTTAGCTTTTATAATTTGAGAATGTATTTATCTTTAACAAATGTATACTGGCAAAATGCGTTAACTCAAAAACCGGCTGTTTTGAGTTATAAATGCAGTAAGATACGGCCACCCGGGAGGCTGTGGCCCACAATATAGGAAGCACTACTTTAAAGAAACAAATTCAGCCATATTCTGTATATTTTTACATAATATTCATCAAGTCAATTTCATTAAAAGTTATTTTTGGGCAACAAAAACTATAAATAACTTATCGCTCTTGAATATGCAGATTGAATTCGTTAATCATTTTCAAATTTCATCAAATAATAATTACTAGAAAGGTATAGATAATATATTATTACATATAAATCGATGTTGAAATTAAAAATTCATGGTTATCGAAAAAGACGATTTTTTCAAAATAAACTTATCGCTTTCTGCCAGTATATCGACGATATATATATCGACTTTATTTGATTATTGAATTAACAAGAAAATAAAGTTTGTAAGTACAAATAATCAACATTTAAAATTATTTTTGGTATACTTAACAAAATATATCAACTATCTTGATGTGTTGTTGATCCAGACATTAAATATATAATATTATAGACGTGAGTTTGAAACAAAAACTTCAAATTAAATTTAAAACATAAAGATTTACAGAAAATCGGCAGATGGAATAAATACAACAAGACAAGTACGCCAACTGTTAAAGTAGTTTTCCATATTTTGTAAGACGTTATTTGAAATAGTTGAATTTCCATTGTCATAATATGTATTATAAGCTGGGACTTTTCTATTCAGAAAGTAGCGAAGGTTGTATAATATTTTCCATTGTCACTGCGAACTGTAAATAATAATATTTTACGATGACATTTCTGTGCTATTTTAAAATACACAATAACTGGCTCGGAGTCTTTTTGAAATAGAGATTTTTCATAAGAGACCAAACTATGAATATGTACTTGTATTGTAAAAAAAATCTATAAATAAAATAAATTTTTCGATTTTATCTTCGTGATAGAAGAATGATTATTATCAGTTCATAATGCTCGCCATGAGCGAAACCGGTCCTGATCTTGGTAAATAAAAGTGGGAATAAGTACGAAGGAATATTGTGTTTTTCTTAATATAATGCCTTTCGACAATGTAATTGACGGTGAACACCCTAAAACTGTGCTATTTTTATTTTTTGCCAATGCGCCAAATATTTTGTAGTTGAAAGAACTATCATAAGAGATAAACTTGATGAGAGTTTTATGCAAGTTACTTGAGAACAATTGTCATCACAAAAACCTATGTATTAGATCTGAAACTTAAATTGAAAACATTCTAATATGACATTGATCTTATCAGGATTCGAATTCAGACCAGATAGACCATAGAGGTTGCGTTAAATACATATTTGGCATCACAGCCCATTAGTTGCAGTAAATTTTTTAAAATTAAATATCATACGAGATCAACTTGAGGAGAATTGACATCGGAAAAATTCATGTCTCATACCTTAAACTTAAATTGAAAAAAATAAATAAATTTTACATTGACCTTACCGGGAATCGATCGTAGACCTGCCCAATACGTAGAGCCAAGTTCTTACCAACTAGACCACGACGAGCAACATTTGAACGCAATTTAATTATACATTTTTAAGATTTGTTGTTGTTTTGTGTTCTCCAATTAAGTTAGTGATCCCAGGGATCCAAAAGTGTAAGTTTAGCAGTCCGTGATGTCATAGATGTTGGCGACCGCTGCACGAGATTTTTCTAATAAATTTAAGATTATCAATTCTGTACAACCCAAAATCACGTTGTATACCTGTCGATCTGTGAACCACTCCCGGTTAACCTTTGAAAATGTTCCAAACTGATTTAATTAATTCATCAACGATATATCGAATTATTACTCGATTTTGCTTGAAAGCAAATGCGTGATTTGACCTGTGGATGGAAGCCAACCCTTATAACGGGTGTATCAAACTATATGTAAGAATTATTAGTTTAGAATTAGCGATGTCTAGACATTTTGACCACAACTTAGCCGGCGCAAATAAGACGAATATCTTTCTTTAATCTATCTGATTGTGAGTTGAAGGTTGTTTGGGTTGTTCGCGTACCAATTCAATTAAATTTTATTAAAAATAAAACATTCACGTATAACTACTAATAACCAAACTTGGTTAATTCACGTTTAAAATAGTCAGAAAAAATATTTTGAAAGTCATTCAAAAAATATAAGCACTATTTAATTAGTAAGAAGGCATGTTTTTATTCAAGCAATTTTATTAAAAACAATAAACTTAAACGGTGCGTAATAAGCTCTATAAGTAGAGTTTGACGGCACAGCAGGAAGCGGTGGGTATAACGTTGGAAACCTTCGGTTGATTAATATATCGACTGTGACTTTTTTCAAAACTTTTTTCGATAATCTCAATGTATTCCACTTAATACACATTTTATCAAAAGAACGTAAGCTGCAAACGCCGAATAAGTATCTAAATTTAGTTTTTATGTTTTAAAAAAGAAGAGAATGTGAAAGTTATGCCCGGAAAAAGAACTTAAAAAAAGGTTTTTCTTAAACAATTTATTGAATTAATATTAGATTAAGTTAATTAAAAACCAGTTTACGAGTCTCCATGCAAGGGTTGAGCATATTTCATAATTTGCCTTTGGTCCAAAATCATGAAAAAACGTTTTTTGTGCCTTCTGTAAAATTTGTTATGTGTGGGTTATGTCTTTTTCCCTTTTCACAGTCGATATATAATCACTAAAATCTCTATTTACACGGTGGATACGTTCCATGGAATACTGTGTAAAAAAGTATATAAAAATTAAAAATAATTAGGTTGGATTGGTTTCCTTGTATAAAAATCAATTCAGGGTATGAACAAATGAAAATCATTCATAGACAAGTCCTAAAAAAGATTATTCAGTATCACTATCTTCCGATTGACGAAACCGTTGTAAAACGTCCACGCAAAAGATGCAGCACCGTCCTTTTTTGAAATAGTGGAAAAAACACCGTGTTAAACAGGAGACAGTGTTGATATATATATAATAATAAATGTAAAATTTAATCAACTATGACGCACGACGGCCTAGAATCAAATCAACATCCTTATTATATAATTTTCATATTTAATGAAAATAAAAGCTTATAAAAAGAATCATCCGTTATATCGTGCAGGTGGATAAACTTTTCTAATAAGTTCATTTAATTGGCCACATGGGTAGAGAATTAAAATTCTTACCGGAAAATGGCGTTTGTTTTTCAAAATGGTTGAGCTACTCACAGATGAGTTTTTTTTCAGAACGGTTGTTCAAGCATTCGAAATTATTCGGTTTATATCACGATGTATAATATTGAAAGAATTAATTAAGACATATAGTATTTTATGTGTTCTTTAATAATTTTGTATTTCTAAATGTTGATGACAGTTTATCAAAACATCACGACAACGTCAGTAACATTTTTTTAACACTTGTACAAACATTTTCACCAATAAAAAATGTAAATAAAACGGTTAATTCGTTCCTCACCACATTAAATATTAATAAAACTTAATGTCAAAAACATTTAGAAACACAAAATTATTGGAACAATTGAAACTATTGGAACTGAAAGTTTCCCGCTGAAAATGGATGAATTTTATTTTTCAATATCACATACAAGATTTTGAGACTAGATGTATGTAATGTTTCTAGAGATTGAACGTAAACATATTTGAACCAAATTTGAATTTGAAAATATTTTAATAATTTAACGATACAAGTATGAGCGAAATAAAAAGATGTTACTTACCCTCTCTTTTTTTTAAGAGAGTCGGGATAGAAGGATAAGGCTAGAACAAGACTGGTGTTCAAGTAATCGCTCTTGCTACATTGTGCAAATTTTATAATTGTAGTTTTAGGCATTAATAACACCCACACATTTCAACAGAAATCGATTGAAAAGTTGTTGTTCGCGTTGGGTATTGAACCCGTGAGATCCGACACGGAAGCCAACGAAGTTAAACGCTGTGCCACGGAAATATTAAATAAAGGTGTAACGAAATTGTTTAAATAAATCAAAAAAATCCAATGAATTGAAATCGTAATATCGGGCGAGTAAATCAAAATTCGTATTTCCATATTCCTTTCTAAAACACCGTCATCACAAAAATATATCAAAATTATAAACGGGTGATTTTTATAAATAGCTTTCATCAGATAATGACATATCAATGAAAAACTGATTAATGTTAGAACCTGTAAAGTATAAATGTAATGCGTAACCCTCAGATTCAAAATATTTTAATTGATCATAAACAGCATTGTTAAAATACGTGATAGTTTCTATACGTTCAAAATTCAACTTTGGTTCAATTTCCATATTTTTAAAATAGATATAGCGGTATTGAAACAAAACACAATGAATACCGAGATTTCGGTTTTAGTACTACCGGTTTTGCCATCACTAATATTGAGTATATCAGCTTTACGCACATATGTACATACATTAATCTAATATATAAAAAAATGAATGTTTGTTTGTTCGTACTCTATAGACTGCCAAACCGCTGATTCGATTGCAATAAAACTTTGACAAACTTTTTGCTTGCACTTCTGGGAACGTTAAAGGCATATTCAAATGAACTTACAGTAGGTCTTATATATAAAAATCAATGTTTGTATATCTGCGATACCGTTATATCGAATCTTAAATATTCGTTTATTAAAAACAAGTAAGCATATCCGAATTGTCAAAAAAATAATTTATCTTGATCTGAAGTGTTTTGATATTATTCATAGTCCCAATAATGCCGAATATACAAAGACAATAATCTTGATGGATTATAAATAATTAAGGCAGATTAAATTGTCTGGCAGGTATGGAGGAGCCAACAATGAAAGCAAGTCATTGAAATTAATTCGATTAGTACTAAGATTTGTATGTAAAATGGGCATCTAGAAACTTTAGTTCCTCGGAAGGCAAACACAATTGAATTAGTAATAATGCGCTTTTGCTAATTGGATTAAGCTTTATCCAGTGCGGCAACGGAAAGATGAGTATTTTGTGATTAAGAAGTGATTACCTACCCATCTGGAATACTCCTAATTATATTGTAATTAGTAACTAATTAAGATCAGTATTATTCAATTGGGACATATTATTGTATCAATCTTAAGAATCTTTTGACATGTAGTAACTACTCTAAAACTCGGTTATAACAATATAATGAATGATATTTGTGAATAAAAACACAATATTTCTTTGTACTTTATTCCACTTTATTTAAAAGGTCCGGACCGGTTTCGCTCATTGCGAGCATTGTCAACTGATAAGAAAGAAATATAAACAGTGCTGTTTATACAAAAATAAATTTAAATAAAAAGGTGTAAAAAAAACAATTGACATTGAAAATAATTTGCAAATTACAGTATAATATAATTATAATTACTATAATTATAATTATAACTCTATAATTACACAAAATTATAATGTTCAACATCTCTAACATATATATTAAAAATCATCAAAGATTAATATTTACTATTAACTTAAAATTTATCAGTTGACAATTCTCGCAATGAGCGAAACCGGTCCTGACCTTTTGAATAAAGTGAAATAAAGTACAAAGGAATATTGTGTTTTTATTAATATAATGCCTTTCCACCAAGTATTGACAGTGAACACCGTAAAAGTGATATTTGTGACTAAGAATAACCTTTCAATGGCGTGCATATTAAATTATTTTGTACAATGCATATTAAATTAATTCAAATTCTTTAAAATGACAATAGTTAAAAATAATGATTAAGAAGTTATTACAGAAAAAATACTTGTTACTTTAAAATCATGTTGTAAGACCATTTTATATCGTACGATTCATTTTGATATTTGAAAGCCTAAAAAAATACAAATTTATTATACATTAGTGACAATTTTAAATAATATGTATTTTCTATTTAGCCGCACTAAAACAATGCGAGTTTTAGAAAGTACTATTTTAAGAATCATTTTCTCAGAGCGACATCTATTGCCTAACCTGTCAAAACTGTCAAGCTGCTTTGTTGGACAGAAAGGTAAAAACTTTAATGTTAGAATTTAAGAACACGTAAGATGTCTAAAAAGTATTAATTTTTCAGAGTTTGCGAATCATTTGATAGAAAATGGTCTCAATTTTGATAACAATAAAAACTTGAATCGTTCAAATTTAATATTGTAATTCCACTAAGCACCTTCAGTCGAAATCTTAAATTATAACAGTAAAAATGATGAAGTAATCCATAAAATAAATATTAATGAGTGAAAAATGAATAGCTTGGAGCTTTTGGAAGTCATTAATGGAAAAGAAGCATTATAAATTAGATTAAAAATAACATAGGTGGACCACCACTGTCGTATTTATTTCCAATGGGTTTTGCCTCTAATAATGAAAGTAGTTAGTTTTTCATTAGTACTATAAAATTTGAATATTTTTTAGTTTATTCAAATTTAATGTTATAAATTACAAAATAAAATAAAGTCTGATGATATTTCCCAAAGAGACAATATACGTGTCACAAGTTGTAGCACAAAAAGTGAAATAACAAAGTTATAGAAATTAATTTTATATTAAAAATGAACATCCACAAAGTTACCGCCAAATCTATCAAAGATGCATTCTAGTTAGGGCTTAAAAAATATTCGTTGTTCAAGTCACATGCCAAATAATAATATGTAGATGTCATCTTAGCAAAAAAAAAAAAAAATGGAAATAATATAACAAGTATTCTTAAAAAAGTCCCGTCTTTTTAAACGTCTCTATCAAAGGTTATGGAAAGATAGAACAGAACCTTTCATTACATAGTTTTTTTGTGTACATATACGTGATTTATAAGTCGTAATTTTTCTACAGATATTTCTAAAGTTTCTACAAAAAGTTTTTTTTATTATGTACATATAATACATAAAAACGTAGTACACGTCGGTAGATTGGAGTTATTCAATAGAGTACAGTCAATTTGATTCTTAGTTATTGGTTGAGTGGAGTTATTGAATGAAATTGTGTTATCGCTTATGAAGAAAGAAAAATAATATATTTTGTGCTTTATTGAAAATCCTTAACGCAACAAATTGGATCCTTTGTAAGTTTACGTCAACTGTAGGATATCATTTTAAAGCAATCGGTAACGCTCAAAATTGCTGTGAATTTGTTGATTCTACCAAGATAACAGAAACATATTTTTAAATTTTTGTTGTATATATGTCCAAATATAATGTAAAAAAAAAAACTCTTCCTATCAATTAATCTTATTTCGTACCCATTACGCTAATAGTTTATCTCTTATGTTGATTTTTTAGTAATTTACTGAGGATTTCATGTAAATATTCAAGTAATTGTTTTACCCTACTTTGTCTTACTTATACTTTTTACTACTTTAAAAATGAAGTGCCTAGAATTTTTTTCAAAATAAATGATTACTTAATAAATGAAAATGTCCAATCAGAAATAAATCTTTCTTTATATTTAGACATGCAAACACATTTTATAAATTGTTTGCTTGTGCATTTTTTTTTGAAGTTAATGAAATATTTATTTCAGTGAAAATATTGTCAGTAGTTTATACCATAAATTATAAAAACACGTAACTATTAAAATTTTCCTTTTTTTCTACAAGAAAAATACCTTGAATTCGTAAATTTATTGTTAATAACTATAAAAATAACTTATTATGAGGATTTGTGATATGAATATTAAGTAAAAAGAACTCTAATACAATAAAATAAAAAAATAATTGCACCAGAATTTTAAACAATTTTGATGCTAATATTTCAGAATCTTGCACTCTGCAGAGCTATTTACATCTACAGATCTCACGATGGCGTGATGCTGAAATCACCATCAACATATAATATTGATAGCTTCGAGCAAATGTATTGTATGTCCACCTAGTATTTTTTGAAAAGATCGAATTTGAAAAACTTTTTTGCATGATAATTTTAAGCGAAATGAACATGATGACTATTTGATCGTAGAATAATTTTACTGTAGTCGACCATTACGTATATCAGTGTTTCCCAACCGTATTTGGGCTATGCCCCTCTTCGGGTCTCCATACCCCCCTCTCCAATCAAAATCTTATAGTGAGCTACCTAACGAAGTCGGAAAAAAAATAATTGCTTCTAATAAAAAATGCACATAGTGTATACTATTTTTTATTTAACTTTAGTAAGTAAATACATACTTTTTTTTTATGTGACACGTTAGTGCAAACTAGTGCAAACCTAGTGCTTGATGTGAGATTCAAAGAGTTTTTGTATGATTTACTAATTTGGTATTTTTTTCGAAAATGCGTTTTAACAAAAAAATGTTATGAATATTAATGATAATATCGTCACCCAAAGCATTGAAATTGCCCCACGTTGGGAAAAACCTACGTACACGTTAATGAAATTTCGATAAAACCTGTCTGTACAATAGCGTTTCACTAAAACATTGATATATATATATATATATATATATATATATATCGACTGTGGAACGGAAAAAGGACGTAACCCTCAATTTTTCAAAACAGCTTTTTTTAGATAATCACAATGCATACAACTTGACACACATTATATCAAAAGAATGAAAGCTGAAAATGCCGAATTAGTATCTAAATTAAGCTTTTAAGTTTGAAAAAGACGACCTTGTAAAAAATTAAAACCAAGAAAAAACACTGAAATAAAGGTTTTTCCGAGTCAACTTCTTTAATTAATATTAGTTCGTGTCAATTAAACACCAGTTTAGAAGTCTCCATGCACTTCAAGGTTGTGTATAATTCATAATTTGCATATTTTTAGCGCCTCCTGTAAAATTTGATATGTGTGGGTCACGTCCTTTTTCCTTTCCACAGTCGATATGTATATATACTTTAAGAAAAAATAATCAGTTTACTGTTTCTAGCGTTATCTACTGTATTGATTTTTAATAAAAAAATGGAAGGAAGTGGTTTTTTGAAAAATAAGTGTACTATACATATACTGCTTAGATAGATAAGTACCATTAAGTTTTCATCTAGTAATAGCTATGCAACATCATAACACAATAGTTTACTTATCAGATACCAGTATCATGTGTGATAAACATGTAGTGTAGTTTAGTTTCCTTAACCGATTACAGTTAAGATGCGTAGTTAATAATCAAAGTATTAAATTTACCCCGTTTAGTGATAAATCGTCGAGTTTATTACATCGCTGATAGTTTGGATCGCAAAGGGTTTGTGTAACGAGCTTGCTAGTGAAGTGAAACTTTCAACACAAAGCCCCGAACATTGTCACGCTTGATAAAGACATGAACTGGCATCTCTCGCACACACATACGGATTCTGGAACAATACTGCTCGGAACACAGAAGTTACACATTTAGCATTTGGCACACATTCCTGTAGGAAGCACAAACGTTGTCGGGTATCGAATACTATGTGTTTATAAGTGGCGGTTTTCAAAGAATAACAAGGTAATGTCAACAAAATTATTCCGGTATTTATTTTACTAAATGTACCGTTAAAACACAATATTTTCTTTATGTAACTTATAAAGGCTATTTATTAATACATAATTATATAGCCTTACACCAATCTTATCCAAAAACGGACGTAGTGAAAGCGATTACCGAAACACTAGTTCTGTCATGTTAAAATCCTTATATCCCTGCTCTCTTTAAAAAAGAGAGGTTGAGCAACTGATAAAGAAGCATTTCTCGTATAAATACTTCTGCTGAGACAAAACCTTTGAGTAATATATATGCTCCACATTGAGATCGGACATGGTTAAAAAAATAAATAAATTTAAGACTTCTAGTGTTAATAACTCTAATTAACTTTGCCTTCTGATTTTTTTCTTCATTGATCCATAGCAAGGAAAATACGTAGTGAGTTGAAAATATATCCAGTTTGCTTAGAATAATAATAGAGAGTTTTGTACTTTTCCATGAGTTTTGTCGCTAACGACCCAGTTTAAAAAAAAAATATACTACAAAAAATGATTGACACCAGAATTCATCGTTTTGAGAGTTTAAGTGTGACGGACACGTATGAATATAATCTATTCTTAGGTTATGATTTTAAAAAAAATTGTGATTGAAGATACTTTTCGGGCAATTTTAAAGAGTAATCAGGTTTCATCCGATCGGTTTGACATACTAAAAAAATATTTAAACTACTCGATTTTACATATTATTTAAATAAATATATTTGTTATTAAGGTTTTTAATTGATTAATTGTTTTTTTTATTAAAATAAATGCGTATGATGTCTATCAGGCTTGAAAGTACTTTCAAGTAAAGCTTTTAAATCAATGTTTAATTTTTTTATTCCATCAAATGGTGACTGTTATACAAAAAAATATTCTTAACTATTCCAGCTGAAATTCTCTACAAAAACTGCATGTTTTGGCAAACGATGTAAAAAAATGTATATTGAGCTTTCATTTTACTATCAACACAATCTGTATGGCCGTGAGTGGGTTTCAAATGAGTACCTATTATCTTTCATGTATTTAAGACTTAAGAGAATTTAGTCCAAACTTATTTGTCAAAAACATTTTTTTTTTTACTATGTTTCAATCGTTTTTTACATTGCAAAATATTATAATTTGTAAATTTACATTTATATACATTCAAATATGCAATGTATACTGATATATAATATTTATGTATTTTTTAATTTGTTGATTATGCTTGTCATAAAATAAACTGGCCATGATCATATTATATAAAAGTGGGATTACTACTAACGATTATTTTATTTTTTGAATTTGATTGCCTCGTCTCCAAGTATTTACAGTAGATTAAAAGTGATAAATTATATTTTTATACATTATAATATGTATATAAGTATTTAATTGTGATGTATTTTGACATGTTAATATTACGTGTGGTCAAGTGATCAACATCGTTGGCTGCGGTTACGGAGGTCACGGGTTCGAATCCCAGTATGGACAGTTTTATAAGTTGATTTTACATTCAATTTATGAATTTCTGTTCGAAGGCATGGATGTATGTGATGTCTTGAATTCCTCCCTCCCACCTATCCTATCCTATAAACGGGGCGTATCGAGAGCGATTAGCTAACCACAAGTCCTGTTCTACCCCTATCCTTTTATTCCTACTCTCTTTGGAAAAAGAGAGGTTGAGCAACTGAGTAAGAAACATTTCTCGTAGAAACATTTCTGTTGAGATAAACTCCATTAGGAGTCCATATGCTCCAAATTGAGAGCGGACATGGTAAAAAAAAATAATAATATTACGTTTTGGTAGTTTATATAAATTAATTCATTTTAAATGACGGAACACAATTCTAAAACAAAATACTCTGCACATTATTCAAAGTATTGTATTATATGTGTCTTATCAGGAATACATAGCTAGTGGAAGCTATTATATCTAGCAGCGCTGGTTACCAGGAGTTCCCTTGAAAATGTTCCTCGATGTGTAGCAGTGTGATGTCTGTTTCACGGCGTGGGCTCCATCGCACGAGAAAACTTGTTGGGCAAGTTTGCGGGTTAATTAGAATCGATGGGAGGAAAATGAATTAGCACCAGGAGACCAAACTCTTGAGGGGTGCGCGTGAGTCGCACATCGATGCGATCGTGTAAAAAGCTTTAATGAAGTTTGTTTCTATCTGACATCACTGATGAGAGCCTGATACCTTTTACTTTGTATTTTTACACTTCTACTTGGCAAAGCTTAAAATTAACTTATATGACAAACATTTTTAAAGTGGTAGATTTATTTTGTTGCAATCATTATTTGTTATACGGCAAAAAAATGTTTATCGACTCATTGGTAACGGGTTGCTTGTATCGTTAACGAGCAAACGACTGAAAAAGAATTTTTTGAATAATTTAAAAATAAAAATTAGACGTATTAAATGTTTATTAAGTAAATCGTAAATTTACTCGCTAAATTTGTTTGCATGCGATAACTTTTTATTAATTTAAATTATAACTAATCAAAAAATGTATTTAACCAAAATTATCGGATCTAAAATGTGGCGTTTAATATATGCACACAATGTAAAATAAAATTTAAGTGACGAGACGTATTAATATTCTAAAGTGCTTTTTGATAATGAAAAATTTGTTTGTTTTTATAGACGTTCTCATGTGCTTTTATTATGAAAACTCCACGAATATAAAAGAGGATGAACGAAAATGAATTGATAATATAATATGAATATATTTAAAAGAATTTACTATTTTTAAATGCTTGAAAGATTAAATAATTTGTAAAACTGTAATATAATTTTTATTGACTTGTCAGTGGTTTTGTTGCAATTAATTTTTATTATTTGATTGAAATGAATAACGTTGTAAAAATTGTAAGTGCACAATATTTTTCTACGAGAACTGTTTGTTACTTAGTCGCTCAACCTAACTTTTTTTCAAAGTGGGTAGTAGTGAAAGAAAGGTAAAGCTAAAACAGGACTAGTGGTTGACTAATCGCTATCGCTACACCTAGTAATAAAGGATCATAAAGAAGGGCGGAGAGGAAATAATGTGAATTGACATCACAAACATCCAGTCTTTGATCACAACTTTGAATTGAATGAATCTCAAATTCACTGTGATCTTACCGGGAATCGAACCCAGACCTGCGTGATCGGCAGAGCAAGCTCTAAACAACTGGGCCACAGCAAGCGATAGCCCAAATAGCAGTGAAATAATTTACATAATTATTTTACTGTTATATATTTTTAAGTTAATAATATTTTATAATAATAAGTGGAATAAACCTAAAGTTGTAAACGTATTAAAATATGAATCTAATTTAAAAAAAAGATTTGTCAAAATTTTTGATAACGTTTCAAAACAACGTATCTTCGCATTGTCCTACGTTACTTCCCTTTCGCGGTGAAAAATTGGCGTAGCGGGAAATTCCCCTATTTTGCATGAAAGAGTATACACAACATGTCTCAAAAACAATTATGTGTATTCATGTGTTTATTATTTTTTACAAACGACAACACCATCTGGTCCATGCAAGGGAAACACTTCGTGCGACCTCTTTGCGAGGCTTTTGTGAATTTTAAACATGTCAGTGTGTCGGCTCTCTCTCTCTATGACAGTGACTCGTCCACAAAGTAAAGTGACATACGCAGATATTATAATAATAGAAAATTATTTAAAATTATTCTCAATGAAATAGTATTACTAGGGTATATATCAAATTATATCTGCTTGTTAAAGTAATACTTTTATTAGCAAAATCTGTTATATTTTTGTCTGTAAAAAATTGATATGATTTGTTAAATTCTTTTTCAGAATCCTTATAGATGTTGGTTTTAAAAAAGTTTACTGCTTGACTGTGTTACTCGGAAATAGTTAAATCGTCGATTAGTAATTAATTTTATAAATGTAACATGATAAATGATTTTTTAAAAACTTCCCAAATTATTATGTTACGTTTGAATTTATCGCTAATCTTGACTTTTAATTAATTATCCTTTGATGAGTTTTAAAATTATATTAAGGTAATACACATTTTAATTAAATTCAAATTCCTTTCATTACCAATTGTTTGTAATACCCCAATATTTTGTTTTGTATAAACAATACTCTAATATTGTATTCTCTTATCAGTTGATAATGATCGTCATGAGCGAAACCTGTCCTGATCATATTAAATAAATGTGGAATCAGTAATAATGAGAATTTTATTTTTTTAATGAAATGAGTTTTTTTTACGTAATTTCCAGATTCAAAGTTTGCTTAAAAGTAAAATAAAAATGTCAGTCAATAATCGGAAGTTTATTTTAGTCAACAATGCAAACTTTGTATATAAAACACGTTAGTATTTTAATATATTTTTTATTTTCAATTTATATTTAAATACAAATAAACATTTTCTTAAAAATAATGTTGACTATCTGTTTCTGGAAATTTCACTAGTTTAAATGTCACTAGTGTTTCTGGAAATATAACAAAAAACGATTTTGAATAAAAAATATGTTATATCTTCAGTGAAAAAAAGTATATTAAGTTCAGGTTTGAATAAATGTCGATAAAATAATTGGTATAAGCCATTAGAAAATGCAATATTTTAGATGTTTACATAACATCAGTCAAAATCAATCTTCTTTAGTAGTAAAACCTTCGGATAACGAAGTTCGAATAGTTTTTCAAGTAATTTCAATTACAACATTTGTGATATCACTATACATGTACATAATGATACAACTAGCGCTGTCTTTATGATGCTAAGTGATTCCATTGATAATATTTTTTTGTATACTACAATATCTCTGTTCAATTTTATATATAACATAAAGCAGAACGTATATATATAATTATATTTGTGTCTGTCTATCAAGTGAAATCTTATAAACGATATACTCTGGGGTGACTAACAGTACTCAGTTAATCCAGATGAATTTAACTATTTTCAGCTTTCTATATTTTTCCCTTTCCGAGCTATGAGCTTACTTCGCGAAACTAATTAATGAACAAGGTCACTGATTGAAAAGTAAGATATTTTTTCTCAGAATATTGTTAACTAAATCATTTTAATTCTAAAGCTATAACAGAGAAATTATTATTATAAAATATTTGAGTTATTATTATATAATGTAACACTTATGATACAGGTAATACGGCCGAAGTGATACGTAATAATGGAAAGGATTTTTTATAATGATGATAAAATTATTACATAATGTGTCGGATATAAGCCTCCATGTCACTCTATCAAACAGTAGCAAGTAAAAGAAAATTAAAAAAAAAATCAGTACAGTCAGTATTCGTAAAGAGGTTTCACAATTATTTTTCGCATTCAATGCCTTTAGCTGACAATACAAAAATGGGTATATATACTGATCCAAGAATTAAATTGGCCAGAAGATTAAGACCATTTGATAACTGTTTTTTATGGCACTAATGAGCCTAAATGTTTTTTGTTTAGTTATTTATCTAATATTATAAAATTTAAGCTACAATAATATATATTATTACTAGTTGAATAAAGCAATCACTAAAAACATGTTATCGGTGTTATAAATTCATTACTTTTAGCGTGTTCACTGTCAATACTTAGGTGGAAAGGCATTGTATTAATAAAAACACAATATTTCTTTGTACTTTATTCCACTTTATTTTAAAATGTCAGGACTGGTTTCGCTTATTGTGAGCATTGTCAACTGATTTAAATAAAAAGGTGTCAACAACAATTGACGTTGAAAAGAATTTAAAAAATACAGTATAAGTGATTGTACAATTACATAAAATTAAAATGTGTAACTCCTCTAACATATGATTTTTAACAATTTATTTTTGTATAAATAGCACTGTAAAATTATATTTCTTATCAGTTGGCAATGCTCGCAATGAGCGAAACCGATCCTGACTTTTTAAAATAAAGTGGAGTAAAGTACAAGGGAATATTGTGTTGTTATTGATATAAATTCACTGAAAACTAAAAATATATTTTTCACTTGCACCACTCGCAAGACAGTAAGATTTAGATGGGACTGTGTGTTTATTTGGCCGAATTATTGGCAAGTGTATCCGCTTACACCGGCCATTGTTTCGTACAATAAGTTGGTCCGGTCATTTAACACGACGGTTTGTGAATAACCCGTCCGCCGGTTGCCGCTCGCCATTTTAGCGGAAAGCCTATTGTTTTCGAAAAAAAACGAACGGCACTTTTTATTTTCAATTCTTTTTTTCGCGCGGCGAATTTCCACTGCCGCTTAGTTTTGGAGCTGATATGGGGATGAAAGTTAAGCGAAAGATATTTTTTTTACCCGATGAATAATGTGTACGGTATTTTATATGTAATTATAATTTTTAAATTTAATTTAATATTCTTTTGCAATAATTTCTCATGAGCGTTTTTCCTCAAAATTTCAAAGAATATCGTTGATATTAAGAATACTAGTGATCAATTCGTTACCTTACTTTGCAAATGTTGTATTTTCACTTTACCATGTTTTGAGATACGAAAGTTTGAATATTTGACTGATCAAATGTTGTTTATAAATTGATTATAAAAAGTTCTATTGTTTCTTAGAAGCTTGTAAAATTACTGTATGAAAGAAAGTGTGTAGATAGAACTCTTGAATCCTGCTAACTTATTTATTTAATAATGCATGACTCTAAAATTAATATAAACGTAGAACTCTAAAATCCTGCTAACTTATTTTTTTAAAAATGCATGACTCTGAAATTAACATATATGTAGAACTCTAAAATCCGGCTTATTTCTTTAATTAAAAATGTATGACTCTGAAATAATTATATATATGTTAGATTGTGGCAAATACAACATTTTCTGACGAAAAGGTTATTTTATGCCAAAATGTCAGTTAGAACCTTTTCAAAATAAAGTAACGAATTGTTAATCACTAGTTGTGTAGTAGCCCTTATCTTTCTATCCCTACAAATCTGTTTAGAAATAAGAGGTTGACGACGAGTAAAAAACAAACTACGGATGAGATACCTTCACCAGGAGGCCTTATCCTCCACATTGGGAGCGGACATGGATAAAACGAATACCAAAGGATCTATCTGGATATATTGGTTTTTTTAAAAAAATATTATGCGATTGTCTGATTTCCTAAAACAGTTTGTTATAATAACAACTACACGCAATTGGTTGATACTAATTTTGGAATATAATCTAGAAAATTAGATTTCTTTGAGTATTTTGTATAAAACAAATACAACGCAGCAGAATCGCATTAGTAAAATTATATCAAACGAAGAATATACGAGGTGTATTTCTGTCAGTTTAAAAAAACCAAATACGCTGATGCGTATTCATCCGTAAATGCCTACTGCAATGAAAAAAATTTAGACAACAATGGAAGTTCCGTTGGGAATTTTGCCAATAATGAAATTTATTACCTTCAGCAAAGCTATCATTTAAAAAATCGAAAAACGAGTGTCTGGAATCAGCGTACCGTATTGTCCTTTTAAATGGTTTAATGTAAAACATCGAAAAACAATAAATTGTTTTAATAAGATATAAGAAGGTAATATATTGCGCTTAACTTTTTACAAAAGATCTTTTTACTCAAGGCGTCGTGAAGTGACTTCCGAGGGCCACTTAATTATGAAACGGGAAATATGAATAACACTGAAAAGAATAGAAAAAAAATGATCTTTTGTAATTGTCCTTTAGATTTGAATCGCTCAAATTATATACATTCACACAAGTTTCCGCGAAAATATAATTCATATTACCTATATCAAATAAAACCAATTCATTGTACAATTACAATGCTATTAGTTAAATGATATCGGAAGGTGAATTGCAGTCTAAGAATACTAAAATTTGTATCGGTAGAAATGTATTATAAATTATAATGATAAGGATCATAAACGGTTTTTGGAATATTCAAATGAAAACGGCAACGTAATTTAAACTATTTTTAAAATGTAAAAAAGGATTGTCAAATATAATTACTATTAAGTGAATAAATCGCGTGACAATATAAAATAAAATTTGGAAAAAAAATACCATAAATTATTGTGAGATAACTGTACTAAATAGGTAAATTGTTAATGTGGCACAGCTTGCCTACAAAAGGGTAATAAATATTACTTATACAAATTAGAAAAATGTTTAATATTGTTATGTATACACAACATCTACCTCTATGCTATGATTAATTCTCTATGACATACTTGTAACAATAAATCTTTCAACGGACTTAACCAAAATCCAAGTACTTCTCTCCAGTTCAAATCGAAAGGTCGACAGCTCAGTAGAAACTCCTCAATACTCACATCGATATTATTTTGATTTAATATGTTTAAGTGATTTCTTATAAAGTTTATAAATTATTTTTATGGAATAAAGTTGAAACAACATGTGTTTTAGTAAAAATATATACATAACAATATTATATTCGAAACGGTTTATAGTGAAACCAGCAAGGAAAAATCTTTGTGATTATTTTGACCACTTCAACTTTTTTCAAAAAAATATTTTTAAACAGTAAAGTTTGCTCCCCATTCGTGCAAATATATTGTATCACTAACATATAATATCTTTATAATAATAAGAAAATGTGCATTTTTTTTAAATTATTAAAATTATTATTCTCATTTCACAAAAGATAACTGTCTTGAATTTCTCACCAAAGAAGAAATCATCGAAGGCATTTTCGCGAGAACCCTCCCTTGGTTTTATCAGCCTCTTAGACACGATAACACCGGAAAACTTAAATTTATCTCTTACCTTTTCGAGGCATAAAAGGAAATGAGGCAGTATCGCAGAGTGAGAGGCAATAACTTACACGGAATGGCCTCAAATATGGACATCAATTACGCTAATAGGATATACCACCTATATCCTGTCACGGGGAAATATTCAATTTTTATAGATATCACTTAAGTGTGAATCAAGTGTTTTTCAATATTCCGTATACGGGTGCCCGAGCAACGGATTTGAGCGTGAAATATTGTTTTCAAGATGCCGTCTGCATACAAATGCGTGGAGAGTTTTACGGGGCTTTTGTGCGATACCCATTTTACAGATATCCCTCAAAAACGAATTTCAATATACAAAATAGTTTTGTCTCAACTTACGCCTTGGGTTTATTTATTTATTTTAAGAATAACACATTAAAGAAGCACTGAAAACAAATATTAGTCCAAATATAACATTTTATAAAAATATTGTTCACCATAAACAATAATATATGCTCTATGCATTTTCTTCTTACATTTCGTATTCTAATTATTCCAAGACTAATCTGAAGTGCTAAGATAAAGTGATTTTACGATAATCCGTTTTGATTAATATTTTTTCTGCACTCCTTGATTATGGTAAAATAATCGACAAAATTGATAAAAAAAGTGAAAAAGAAAGATCCAAACAACAATCAAATCAATACAGATAGAAGTTATGGTATATACTTTAAAATATTGGTCGCCGAAGAAGCGACAGCTACAATTTTATTTTGCACTTATTTTTTCATCTTTTCTATCTTGCTCCATAAAAGCAAGTCACGTAACTTCCGTGACGTTTTATTTTAGAAAGACAGCGGTTGGTCAACATATGTATTAATTATGTTTTTTATGAAATGTTTAAAATTTTATCGTTTGTTTATGATTTTTTTAAATAATGTCTTTATTAAACTTATATATTAGAAATAATTATTGATATACAGAACGTCAATTTACTATGCAGTTATGGCACGGAAAACCGTTAAAAAAATAATCATTGAATATAAAATTTAAATCATTTTCAATTCAATCGATGTGTTTATGAGTTTATTTGAGATAAGAGCGCAAATTGAGCAATAATTTCTAGTATTTTTTTCAAAGTATCTTGGGCAAAAACAAACAAAACAGTGGAATTGAGTAAAAAAACGACTTTGACGCCGATTTAATTTTTTCAATTATACCTTTAAAACTTCCCCTACGGTGCTGAAAAATACTTCCGATATGTTGCTGGCCTTAAAGAACAATGTGAAAAAACTTGTTTTAACACTTACCGCCTTTGACGGACGGTAAAAACACAGGACATATATTAAAAAAAACATGTTTATCATTTGGTTTTTAAAGGTTCAGCTACATATCGGAAGTATTTTTTAGCAACGAAGGGAAAGTGTTAAGCTAAAATAATATATGAACACCATCAATCAGATCAGCATAAGTCAGCCTAGTATGTAGTGCCAGCACTATAGACTATTCGAGGTTTAAATACACATTTTTTTTTTTTTAAATGGGTCGAAGTTGCAAGACTTTACCGACTCCGGAAAAAAAACTCCCAATTTTACGACGCACTTCACAGCTCTGGAAGAAAATATGTTAATATATATATATAAATTATTCCCAATGAAGGCCTGACATAATTAAATGTACCTATGCTAACTTAGAAAATTTTATTCCAAATGAAGAGATCAAAAAAAGAATCATAAGAATTAATATTTCACATTTTCAGACTTATTATTAAAAATAATATGCAAACCTATGCGTAAAAGTATTCGTTGAAATTCACTCATGATTTCCATATAAAATTTCTCAAACTGGCCCCAGCAAGTAAAATACATCCCTTTAAAAATTTCCCGAGCGCAAAACAGCCAACGCATCGAGTCTAAACGCCGAATGGGATAATCCCATACTTAGTTAACTGGGCTGTAAAACAAGATTGCATAATCGCCTTACATGCCACTTTATAATGAAGAAGAAGATTTAAATGCAAATTGAGGGAAATTTCTCGCAATACATGGGCGAACCATATTTTGTTATTCAGTAACTAACTAGAAAAATCTCTAGGGGTCAGTTTTCAATTTGAATAATACGCACGTATAATATCAAAGGGTTAAGACGTGAACGATGGCATGTTTGTGTTAGATATTATTTTACAAGTCTGTATAAAGTAAATAACTTATTTTTATGTCAGTTAATTAAATAATTTGTAAAATATCGACTGTGGAAACATAACAAATTTTACAGGAGATACAAAAAACGTTTTTTGATGATATTGGGCCAAAGGAAAATTATTAAATATACAAAACATTGTAGTGCATGGACACTGGTAAACTGGTTTTAAATTAACTTTATCTGATTTTAATTTCAGTCTAATTTGGCGCAGCGGTTAGCGTTGTGGGCTTCGAGTCACAGTACGAACAGCATATTTTCGATCGATTTATCGATTTCTGCTTGAAGGCACGGGTGTTTGTGATGTCCCTACCTCCATTTCCAATCTTTCAACAACTGAGAGTAGCGAGAGCGATTAGTTTACCACTATTCCTGTTATAACCTTATTCTATTACCCTCTTTGAAAAAAAGAGAGGTTGAGCGACTGAGTAACAAACGGTTCTCGCAGAAAAAAATCTATTGAGATACCTCCATTAGGAAGCCATATGCTCCACATTGGGAGCGGATATGGATACAATAAAATAATAATATTAATTTAATATTTTATTCAGAAAAAACCTTCTTTAGAGTTTTTTTCATGATTGCAATTTACAAAGGCCATAATTTTTTCATACTTAAAAGCTTAATTTTAAAAAAAATAACGTGGCATTTTCAGTTTCATATATCCTTTTGATAGAACGTGTATTAAGTTATATATATTGTAATTATCGAAAAAAGGTGTTTTGAAAAAACTGTGGGTTACGTCGTTTTTCCTTTGCGCAGCCGATATACATAAAAAAGGTTAAATGGAAGTCAGAAATTATTTAAAAACTTTATATAACCTCTCCAAAACAATTATAAAAAAAATACTTAAAACTAATAATTTAATTCTTGATCTTATCATTTATAGTGTTAAAACTGCACCGGTGAAATTATTTATTTTAATTTGATCATTTGCTTTGTTGAGATGTTTCGTGAAACTTGAACATTTTTATCGAAAATCTTTTCAATGTTCAAAGAATAATATACATTATAAAGTTCAGAATACCACCTTATGCTAAAAACCGAAAAATACATTTGGCCAAACGACAGAAGTTCGGCAATAAGAGTCCAACCTTAGAACATTGCCTACTTATTATGGTTGAACTTTTCAAATTGGTTAAGGTTTCGTTGGAAAATTGTCAAATGTGAGCTTTTAGCTATGATTAGGTCTACATAAAATGTGATCATCATAAATGTATTATTTTTGATAACTTTTTTCAAAGCATTAATGAAAAAAGATTTATATATGTTTTTTTTTAAATTTGAAACGATCAAATTTTGTGTACTCCCACATGTTTGGTCACAAATGGACCCAGGCATCTTCAGACATTCGGTTATTCAATTTTATCCGTTAATTTAAATGCCCAATGATGCCAAAAGGCCAAACTCAGGTCTTAATGACAACACGTGTGAGAGTGTACTAAATTTGAACGATTTAAATTTCACCAAGCATCTTTTTTTTCGAGTTAACTGTCAATTCTTGATAAAATATAAATGTATAAAAAAATCATTTTCATTTTTATAAAAATATTCACGATGAGCGAAACTTGTCCTAATAATTTGTTATATATATAATGCTTACGTTACCAAATTGAGAAAACAATTCTAATTGTAATAAAATTTATGTAATAATGGTATGTATTTATGAAGTTTTTTGAAATGTTTATTAGGAATTTTTAAAATGCAAAATACCTGTGTATTAGAGGTCTGCACGGGCCAAAATTTTTAAAAAATTACCTGGTCCGAGCCCTAAAAACTCAGAACCGACCCGGCCCGGGCCCGAGTCTAATACCGCACTTCTTACCCGAAGCCCAAAACTCATTATTTTAGCTCTCCGAGGAATTTGAAATCCTCGATTTGCTATACTTTTTCCCAGATTCTCTCCGAAAGTCCTTTTTTTAGCTCACCGAGTAATTTGAAATCCTCGATTTGCTATATTTTTTCTCAGATTATATCCGAAATTCCAAAGCCCGGCCTGGCCCGAGCCCGACTATCAATTGCGCTTACCCGCCCGATCCCGGCCCACGGGCTGGGTCAGGTAAGAGCCCACGGGCCAGGCCCAGGCCCGTGCAGACGTCTACCGTATATCGAATTAATAATTATCCAAAGTCGAATATTGAATATATGAAAACCATCGCAAATTTTCCGAAATTGTTTACGATGAAATATATTATTTTTTTAAAATGTGATAAGAGTTGTATTAGTATTGTCAGATTATAAAATTGTAATATTAATAATTAATCCTAAAATCATTAATTAATAATTATAACAAGTTTTTTAAAGGCAGAAAGAAATATCTTAATAAAGTAATTTATAATGATTAAAAAATAAATACTATGTAATCCAAATCATATTTAAAAAGTTAAAGCTGAAATGAATTTGCAAACAACACAAAATTTCAGACATCAAAATAAAAAAATAAAAGAAGTGTGGTTTTTCGTTGAATAAAAATCTTGAAAAATTTCACAGCATTGATACCTTTCCAACACGCACAACAAACTATGAAAACTTTGCCCTTTGAAAGCTTCTTTTCTGTAAAAGCTCTTCTTATTGTTCCCCGGATGTATCATATTTTGTCTCCCGCGAGCAATAGACCCCGGGTACCCGCTTTCCGTTTACCGGTGCACATTGGCGTACTATGTCTGGACAAGTTTTATTTGTATATTATACTAAATAATAGTAAATACCATTTCTTTTGTTTTTGAAAAAATGGTGCTTGAACTCTCAAGCTTTTTTATTCAAATCTGTCTGTTCCCAATGTGGAGCATATGGCTTCTCAAAATAAGTTTTTTTACAAAAAAATCTTGTTACTTGGTAGCTTATACCACTCCTTTTTTTCGAAGAGTGTAAGGATAACAGCTTTGAAATAGGACGTAACAATTAGTTAACTATTTACTCTACGACTGAAAGGGTGGGAGGAATTTTTTAGACATCGCGAACACCCAGTCTTCGAACAGAAATAAATAAATCGATTGAAGAAAATGCAGTTCTGACTGAGATTCAAATCTGTGTGACCTGTCACCGAATCCATGTTTCATCTGAGTAATCACCAATCAACGTATTTTTCAAGTTAATTTAACAATGTACAAGTGACAAATATGTTCCGACAATTCATGAAAAAAAAAGCTGTTGCAGACGGAATCTGCGTGACCCAAAAACGTAATAAACCAAACATAAGAGGCATGGTCTTGATCAAGAAGTAAATCTATGGACTTTGTTTTATTTCAATTAACGACATTTGTTAAATTAAATTCAAAAAGGACCCAAGATAAGGACAAACATATAAATAAAGAAATACAAACAATCTTCTTTTAGTTTTAACTCGAAATATCGTTTAATAGTTTTGTCAACGTTACCATAAATTTGTATCCAGTTGAGACAAATGACAAAATGATTAGTAAATCGTCAAAATCTCGTCTCTTTTACTAAAGAGACGAGACAAATAATAATTATCACTTTCTACAATTCGGGTTAGACTCGTCAAGACTTTAGTCAACCATTTTATAACAATTAGTAAAAACACAATATTCCTTTGTACTTCATTCCACTTTATTTAATATGTCAGAACCGTTTTCGCTCATTACGAGCATCGTCAACTGATAAGAAATATAATTTAACAATGCTATTTATACAAAAATAAACAGTTATAAACAACAATTGGCATTGAAAAGAAATTACCAATTACATTAAAAGTGATTCTAAAATAGCACAAAATTAAAATGTTTGACACATTTATTTATTTATTTATTTATTTAATTAATACATAATTATACAACTGTTATAACTTGTGACAATGCTCGCAATGAGCGAAACCGGTCCTGACATATTAAATAAAGTGGAATGAAGTACAAAGGAATATTGTGTTTTTACTAATATAATGCCTTTCCACCAAATATTGACAGTGAACACCCTAAAAGTGATTTTATAACAACACCAATTTCTAGCTGTAGCACTATGTAATTAAGCCATCGATATACACACCGACCATTTTTGCAGTGATTGATGACTGGAATTAAGTTTGTTTTTTGCAGTTGTGACACTTGTCATATTTCTGTACACCACTGTCAATATTGCACGTCTGCTAACTTAATGGGACAAATTCTACCAGCAACAGTGGCAATAAAACCAAACGAATCAACAAGACCTATTTAAACTTCCAGTTAAAGTGAATAGAGGCCTGGCCCGTAGTTGAAAGGTGGAGCGACAAGATAATTTCAATGATGCGTCATCATCATAAATTATAGTATCAACTTTTGTCCATGGTTCTTTTTCTATGGGTTTTTTTACTTTAATATTATATCTTGATATTATAAAAATAACCCTTAGCGTGTTCACTGTCAATATTTGATGGAAAAGCATTTTATTAATAAAAACACAATCTTGCTCTGTACTTATATCCGCTTTTATTTATAATGATCAGGACTGGGCGAGAATTTTCAACTGATATGAAACAGTGTTATTTATACAAAACCAAATAGCAATAAAAAAGTGTAACAAACAATTGGCAAACAATTATATGGAAGTGCCGAGTGGCGGCCATATGCTCCACATAGGGAGCAAACATGGCCAAAGAAAAAGAAGAACAATTGGCATTGAAAAGACTTTACAAATTAGAGTAAAAATTATGAATAATTGACTCTAAGCTAACACAAATTAAAAAATTATTAAAATTATTACTAACAAAAATCTTTTCTAAGCTCTTCGTTGACACAAATACTTTTCAATGCCAATTGCTAGTTGGCTTTGTATAAATAGCATTATAAAATTATATTTTTTATCAGTTGAAAATATCCGGTTTCGCTCATAACGAAAAAGTGGATGTAAGTACAAAGGAAGTTTATGTTTTAACTAATAAAAATAACACAATATTCCTTAGAAGGAGAAGATGTGCGAAGATTGTTGACAATGCTCGCAATGAGCGAAACCGGTCCTGACCTAATGAATAAAGTGGAATGAAGTACAAAGGAATATTGTGTTTTTATAAATATAATCCCTTTCCGCCAAGTATTGACAGTGAACACCTTAAAAGTGATCAAAAAAATACTAGTCAGACTAACAGAAAAAACCTTCAAAAAGACTTTAGAGATAAAAGAAAAATCAGTGGATAAGCCATGTATGCGATAGGAAAATATTGAAGTAAACAACACTGATTGAATCGTGAAAATCTCGATGAAGAATGAATATCTCAGGACCGAGCAGAACCCTAAATGTGCGGAGGAAGAAGCCAAGTCACAGCGCTGCAGCACAATCGAAAAAGAATATTATGTAACACGATAAAAAGTCTGAAACCATATAAAATGCTTTTATGACTGGTTTGATAAGTTTTTTTGATTGATATTCTTTATTGTCGTTTCAACTCCACCCTTCCAAGCCTAAATAGGGAGTTCCCGTGTAACAAAATAGGAGGCGAAGAGCGATGAGTTGTTTTGCGGTGACGTTGTTTCTAAACGTTTGTTTCTACGTGTTGCCCAGATCCAAACTTTCGGCTATTAAAGAAAATACGGGTGGTTTTATTCCCTCTTTCATAAACTTTTCTAACACATTTTTATAAAACTGAAACGGATGGCATTATTTATAATATAAATCATACGACCATTTAACTTATTTTTAATTAAAAATAAAATACTATTTAGCATTGCTTCTACAATAGACATTAAAGAAGTTCACTTTTAGGGTGTTCAGTGTCAATACTTGGTGAAAAGGCATTATATTAGTAAAAACACAATATTCCTGTACTTCATTCCATTTTATTTAATATGTCAGGACCGGTTTCGATCAGTTGACAATGCTCGTAATGAGCGAACCGGTCTTGACATATTAAATAGAGTGGAATGAAGTACAAAGGAATATTGTGTTTTTACTAATTAAAGAAGTTGTTAACAAAAAGCTATTGCAATATAATGAAGTGTCGATATGGAGATAACTAAATAAATGTACAGATGTTTAAAATCTCCAAGTTTTAAAGAGGTTTTTCATAACAATATTAAAGTCATCACGCTATTTTATTTTTTATTTTATCCATTTCCGCTCCCAATGTGAATCATATGGCCTCTTAATGGAGGTATCTCAACAGAAGTTTTTTCTACGAGAACTATTTTTTACTCAGTCGCTCAACCTCACATTTTTTCAAAGTAAGTAGTATAGAAAGAAGGATAGCAGGACTAGTGGTTAACAAATCGCTATTGCTACACCCAGTTATTAAAGGATCAGAAGAATGGGAGGAGAGGAAATAATGTGAGTTGACATCACAAACACCCAGTCTTCGATCACAACTTTGAATTTAATAATTCTCAAATTCACAGTGATCTTGCTGCGAATCGAACCCAGACCTGCGTGATTGGTAGAGCAAGCTCTAACCAACTGGGCCACAGCAGGCAAATCACCCTATTTACTGAAGTAAAATTATGCAAACTTGTAATTTAAGATTTTTACTGAAGGTGCTTGGTAGAATTTTAACACTCAATTTGAATCGTTCAAATTATTTTCATCAGTGCACTTGAACGTCTTAATATGCCGAAAGACAAAAACCCGGTAGTTAATGACAAAATTTTTGTGAATGTTTAAATTTAAATGATTCAAATGCAAACTTATGTTTGTATTAAACTGGCGCATTGCTGCAAGGAAACGAACGTAATTGTGATGATGTGCATTTTTGTATAGAGGAAAATCAAATTTATTGATTTAAAAAATGTTACCAATAAAAAAGAATCATAGAGATTGTATGCTTCACATATGGAGCAAACATGGTAAAAAAAGCCCAAAGTAATCGATAATAGGATAATTGGTTTTATATTAAAAAAAAATACATTTAAGAAACATACCTAAACTCTGCTCACTGATCAAAGGCTTGCATCTCTAAACGAGTATTGTATATAATATATTGATATTTTATTTGATTAAAAAATACATTATTCAACTTCTTACTAACAAACATTACTCGTGTCATTAAAAGAAACTGATATGGTTTTATTCATTCGTATACCATCTATCTATAAATTATGATGTAAATAAAGCATGGGTAACCAAACCGTGGAAGAAATAATTACACGAGGCACATTGTATCCTTGCGCCTACTTATTCTTCTGGAGCAACGTAAAAAAGTAGAAGAGGTGCTTTAGTTGTATGGAGCATCTGAACTCATTAACAAAAAATTGCCGAATGTTTTGTAAAGGGTTAGGTACCACTGATGTAAAAAAAAAACTAATTATTGGTTAGTAAACATTTAAAAAATAGCAATACTAAATTCAATAAAAAAAATCTATTAAGAATTCATTTGAAAATGTTACGGTAGTAATCTTAATTTTTTTTTATAAATATCATTTTTTTGTGTTTTAGAGTGTATATACATTAAACGAGTTTTTAAAAAGTGAGCAACAATTTAAGTTTACCTTGTTTTAAATAATTTAATTATATGATTGAGACAAATGCTATGAATAGCATAAATTAAATTGGAAAACCGTTACGTATTTTTTTTCTTTGTGTGGTTCTACATTCAGTAGAAGTTTTGCAAATTTACCCTCTATTAAATACCACCCTCTGTTACCACCTTTGAGGCAGCCGCAGGAAAACAACCCGCCCCCTCCGTACAACAGAAAGAGAGCCTTTTCATTTTGGGTCCTCAGCCCATTAATTCAACACGTCCGTACCTTATGCGTTACTCGCTTCAATGGTTGGCCACACATTAGAAGATTTTTACAGTACAACAATTATTATTTTTCGATCTAAAAGTAACTATTGTATTGATAGTAAATTTTCACACCTGGATATAAGTATTATTATACTAGCTGCCCTGTTCTTGACTATTACTTATTAAACTGCGTCGAAGCCTAAAACTCAAAATATCACTCTTTGATCACCATTGGAGAATGATTTTTTTCTGAATTTATCCATATATAATATAAGTAAGTAGATATTTTATATGATGTTTAGTTATGTGTTTATTTAGCTTTTTAAAAAACATGGTCTGGCAGACTCGTGACTCGTGATGTGACGTAGTCGACTGGTAGATTCGTGAAAAATAGGCACAATGTAGCTTTGATTTCTAAATAAATGATTGAAGGATATTCTCTGCATTTAAGCCCATCAACAAATAAAAAATGTAATTTAAGATGTCAACCGAAAGTGCTTGATTGCTTGGTGCAGATTGTCACAAAAACTGTTTTTTTTTTAGCTCGCCGAGGAATTTGAAATCCACAATTTGCCAATTTCGTGTTGATTTTCGGGATTTGCTAAAAAAATCTCAAAAAATTGACCGGGATCCCGGGATTGGATGCCCTAATTACAATCGAATGGGATGAATAGCCAAAAGTGTGGACCAAAGAAGGGAAAAAGATATGTTTAGTGTCATTAATATAATAAAACATATTTAAAAAATAACAAGTACATATAGCAGTGCTCGTTTTTGAAGCATTTAATTATCAATATATAAACAAAATAATTTTCAGTAAATTTTAATTTTCGATACACAAATTGACCGTTGCGAAATCTCCAGGTGTATGGACGTTTATTGGAGAAGAGTAGAAATTAAAACTCGCCGTCGCGCAATTTGTCACTTTTAAATACAATGCTTTGTTTTATAAAACAGTTTCTGGGTCGTGTCAGTTAACTTGGCCGCTCCAGGTCAGGACAGGTCTCAGGGCAAATGCTGTTCTTGAGTGCGACGGAGAAATGCGAAATCTAGAAGCACCTGTTTGTTTTTCTTTGTCAAGCAATTCATTTTGTTTTAAGCCTTTGTTTGACCACCGAATCGCGGCATGGTTAAATTTACATGGACAGTTTTAATAACAATAAGATGGATTTTTTAATTGAATGCCAGTAAGTTTGTTGTATATAATATAATATGATTGCATATAATATTATTAGAAAGAGGCGAATGAAAAGTAGACTCATATTTAAAAAAAAATCAAAATTACATGTTTTAAACGAAACCATAAAAAGTTAAAGATTTAGTATAAATTCTCATTTTTTAAAAATAGGATACACACAATTTTTTCGAATATTCTAAATAAACTGTCAGTGAGTGAAATAACGATGCATTTTTTTATTCATGTCCGCTCCCAATGTGGATCATATAGCCTTCTAATGAAGGTATCTCAACAGGTTTTTTCTAAGATAACTGTTTGTTAGTCAATATCTAAACCTCTATTTTTCAAAAAAGAGTAGTAATAAAGCTAAGTCAAGACTAGGAGTTACGCATAGTTATTGAAGAATGGGAAGTAAATTACCACATTACAAAAATCCATGCTTTCGAACAGAAATCGATAAATCGATAGAAAAATGCTGATCGTTCTAGGATTCGAATCTTTTCTTAAAAACGTGGTGTAGCGATAGCGATTAGCTAACCTATCGTCTTGTCACAGCTCTATCTATTCCTACTCACTTTAGAAAAAATAAGTTAGGCAACTGAGTAACAAGCAGTTCTCTTAGAAAATTCTTTGTAGAGAAGTCAATATGCTCATTGTTTATATCAGACATTGTAAACAAAAAGTAAGGAGAGCGGTTTTTATTAAATGATAAAAAATAGCATTTACTTGCACGAAAAATAGTATACTTTATCCGGTTTGCAACATGTTATTTATGTTGTACGTGTATTTATTTGTCTTATTTTGTTAAATGCCTTATTTTGATACCCTCTATGACATATGGCCCTCGAGCAGTACCTCTTTAGCCAAGGCCCTAGAGACGGCCCTGGAAGTATTTAACACCACACAACAATGGACCTTATGTGTTTGTTAATTGAGTAAAAGCCTCGTAAATATTTTTATATTAAAAAGCATGAGATTATTTTTTCGGAACAAAGCTAAATAAGCTGCGCGCCCAATGGCGCAGACAATCAAATAAAATATTATCATTTTTTTTACAATTCTTTTGCCAACAAAAATCACACAATATTTTGATCATTAAACATAATATTTCACGTTGCAAATTATTACCTCGTGTTTATTTGAATACTTACAAAAGCACAATTTTATTAACAATTATTTTGACGGTTGTTTAAAAAATATCGATGACAACCAATCGACGTTACCTTTAATAAGTCGTACCTTAACTTTTATAAAGACATAATAGAAAAAATCCCATTCAATTTCTGATATATTTTTTATATAATTTTGATTTCTTCTTTAAGAATCATCAATTCAATAATATTGTTCAACAGTATTTATGGTCCAAATCATCTTTCAAACACACTTTGAAATCTTTTTGTTCACTTAAATAAGCCTACTAACTAATACGGTAGAATATATAAACTTACTAACTTTTTCATGTTGATATAATTTAAGATTTCGACTGAAGGTGCTTGGTGGAATTTCAATATTAAATTTGAATCATTCAAATTATGTACACTCCCACAGATTTTGTCACTAACGACCCGGGTCAGTTCAAGTTCATCCGTGCGCTTGAAAGCCTGAAGATGCCGAAAGGCGAAACCCTGGTCGTTAGTGACAAAATCTGTGGGAGTGTACATAATTTGAATGATTCAAATTTTCATGTTGAGTTTGATTAAAGTGTTATTTATTAAGCGGTCATTTTGTATAAAATATTACTAAACTAAATATGTATTAAATAACATACATATATTTTTTGCATTAGACTAGGTAAATTTATATCTCTATGTTATTCTATATTGTATATTGTTGCAAATGTAAAAAACAATAGACAGCATTACAGCTGTCGCCAATTGGCCATGCACTTGATAAATATGATTACATAAAAAAAAATCAGTAGATACTATAAATACTAGACAAAAGCAAAATACATAACAAAACTAAACAAATAATTCACAAAAATTGCTGCTGGAATTGTCCACTTCTCTACGTAATGCAATGATCAACCGAACAGCTCTTGAAACTGGTGACTCATATGACCTAGGTGAAAAACTAGTTTACAGATTTTTTATGGTTTCGGCCAAGCAGGTAAAAAAGTGTGTACGTTTATAGTTTTGAAAATGACATAATTATTAGCTCGACCCGGTAGAAGAAAAGAAACATTCTTTAAAATCGAAAACGATCTTTAACCCTTAAGAGATGGAAACAATAGCATTACAACATAAAATTTGGTATGTTAAGAATATATCAATATTATTAGGATATCAACTTAGATCTGATGATAAAGCAATACCGATACATTTGATTATTATTGTAGAAACAAAAATGATAACAATATATTATATTTATTTTTTTTGGGTATTGACTGTTAATTATTTAATAAAATATAACAATCATAACGAAAATCGAAGCACTATCAAATGAAAATTATGTTGAGCGAAGCCGGTCATGATATTTAATGTGTTTTTGTGAATTCAATAGTTAAATAAACTGAATATTTAATATAAAAAACACGTAAGTTATGAACTGGGGTGAGTTGATTTAGTGCAGATATCTAGAGATGACATTGTGTGACTTAACAACTGAATCGTTAAGATTAAAATTAAAAATTAAAAAAGAAAACATGATTTAATGTCA
The DNA here is from genome assembly GCA_031772345.1 of Himalopsyche anomala. NCBI lineage: Eukaryota > Metazoa > Arthropoda > Insecta > Trichoptera > Rhyacophilidae > Himalopsyche > Himalopsyche anomala. The sequence goes on from CM062827.1 coordinate 27,958,453, forward strand.
GCACTTTACTGAGATACTTTAATATTTATATGTTAAATACCATGTTTAATAATTTATGATATAAGATAATAAAATAATAGAGAAATACGAGCTTTGATTTTAGCGACCGTTTAAACTTTAATGTCCTCACTTGTTTACCAAATAATTACTTAACCTTGATAGTATATTATATTAATATTGTTAACTATAAACATTTCCACTGTTTATTTCACAAATATCCCAAGCTACAGAAATCACAATCTTATGTATTATGTCTCATCCCATCGGATGTATTTGTCTCCAGAGACCTATATTCTCACAACATCTGAACTTTGTTTAACTTAAAAAGTTGCGGAAGACCCTTTCGTATTGTAATATTATATGTAATATGTATATCTTGCATATGTTTTATAACTTCTCAACAACACCTCGCCAAAGATATACGAGATAATATACACCCTAACAACAGTTTGAGTTAATTTATGAGATTTATAACACAGTAATACAACAAGTTACTGTATTCAAACCTAATCAATGTGTGTAATGATGTAAATATATTCCTGGAAGTTTATTTTTATTTTTAAATCGATGTTGAAGTTTGTTCGATCATTTTTTTGTACACAAATATTCAGATAAATAACAGCAAACTCACTACCCAAGTAACAAACACTTTAGAGCTTTCTGTTGAACTTAAAGAAAAATAAAAAAATACTAGTTTTTTTACAATTAAAAACCATTTTTGAAATGTATTTAATAGAAGACTAGCTGTAAGCCCGTTGACCTCAACGGAGAGATTTTTGTTGCATTTTTAAGTAGTCAGAAAAGTTACTGGCGTGAAAAATAAATTACTAACCTATTTATTGAATAATCCAGAAATTCTGATAGTAAAAGAAATATCTCGGGGCGTATATCGACAGCCCTGCCCTGCAGTATTTAAATTGTAAATTATTTATTTTTGGAATAATGTTCTAGTTTGCTAACAACTATTTTTCGTAATAGCAGAAATTTTGTAAATTATTTAATTTTTGGAATAATGTTTATGTTTGCTAACAACCATTTTTCTTAGAAGCAGAAATTTCGTTAATTATTTTATTTTTGGTATAATTTTTAAGTTTGCTAACAATTATTTTTCATAGTAGCAAAAATAGTCCTTGTAAATTACTTAATTTTTGGAATAATGTTTAAGTTTGCTAACAATTATTTTTTCTATTAGCAGAAATAGACCTCGTAAATTATTTAATTTTTGGAATAATGTTTAAATTTGCTAACAACCATTTTTCATAGTAGCAAAAATAGTCCTTGTAAATTACTTAATTTTTGGAATAATGTTTAAGTTTGCTAACAATTATTTTTCCTATTAGCAGAAATAGACCTCGTAAATTATTTAATATTTGGAATAATGTTTAAGTTTGCTAACAACCATTTTTCTTAGAAGCAGAAATTTCGTTAGTTATTTTGTTTTTGGTATAATTTTTAAGTTTGCTAACAATTATTTTTCATAGTAGCAAAAATAGTCCTTGTAAATTACTTAATTTTTGGAATAATGTTTAAGTTTGCTAACAATTATTTTTTCTATTAGCAGAAATAGACCTCGTAAATTATTTAATTTTTGGAATAATGTTTAAATTTGCTAACAACCATTTTTCATAGTAGCAAAAATAGTCCTTGTAAATTACTTAATTTTTGGAATAATGTTTAAGTTTGCTAACAATTATTTTTCCTATTAGCAGAAATAGACCTCGTAAATTATTTAATATTTGGAATAATGTTTAAGTTTGCTAACAATTATTTTTCCTATTAGCAGAAATAGACCTCGTAAATTATTTAATATTTGGAATAATGTTTAAGTTTGCTAACAACCATTTTTCTTAGAAGCAGAAATTTCGTTAGTTATTTTGTTTTTGGTATAATTTTTAAGTTTGCTAACAATTATTTTTCATAGTAGCAAAAATAGACCTCGTAAATTATTTAATATTTGGAATAATGTTTAAGTTTGCTAACAACCATTTTTCTTAGAAGCAGAAATTTCGTTAGTTATTTTGTTTTTGGTATAATTTTTAAGTTTGCTAACAATTATTTTTCATAGTAGCAAAAATAGTCCTTGTAAATTACTTAATTTTTGGAATAATGTTTAAGTTTGCTAACAATTATTTTTCCTATTAGCAGAAATAGACCTCGTAAATTATTTAATTTTTGGAATAATGTTTAAGTTTGCTAACAACCATTTTTCTTAGAAGCAGAAATTTCGTTAATTTTTTTATTTTTGGTATAATTTTTAAGTTTGCTAACAATTATTTTTCATAGTAGCAAAAATAGTCCTTGTAAATTACTTAATTTTTGGAATAATGTTTAAGTTTGCTAACAATTATTTTTCCTATTAGCAGAAATAGACCTCGTAAATTATTTAATTTTTGGAATAATGTTTAAGTTTGCTAACAACCATTTTTCGTATATATATAAATAAATAGTTAATTAAATTATTATATATAATTGAGCAGCCCTATATAGCCGTTCACAACCCTGCAGGTGGAAATCTTGGAATTCAAAATCGTTTAGTGCAAGATTTCACCCACAGATGTCATTATTAGTTCACTTAAAACGCGTTCTTTTTTTTTGCTTTGTATTATTTAAATTATATAAAGTTTTTATATCGCTTTTCTCAAGTGGATTCGTAGATCAGTGTGTAAGCCGTCCGAACGTCGCGCATGAAAATTGGGGCATGGTATCGAATCCCACAGCTTGAGAGAATATTTTTTGAAAATTAATTGTTTTTACACATAATAAAATAAAAATGTCATGATTTCAAAAATTCACTCATGACGTCAGAGAAAAATGAAGAAATGAATTAATGACGACAGCGGGGCAGGATAGGGGGGAGGGGGACCGTCTTTCTTGACGTCATCGAATAGGCGAAATCGCGACCATAATATACAAACGAAAAAAGTATCTCTTTAGTATGAATAAAAAAATGTTGACAGCGTGGCTGGGGCGGAGGAGGGGAAGGGGAAATCGGGGACAATTTACAGACAGACGGACAGACAGACGGACGGACGGACGGACGGACATTAACGACTATTAATATATAGATAGTTACCTCATACCGAGATTTGTTGATTGATCCAATACCCATAAAGAATAAAAAAAATATTCGTGTTTTATATGTATTCCATGAAATAATGGTAAATTTGCACTAGTTTTATACATAATAACTCAGATACACCGACGCAATGAATGAATGAGCTTGCCCGGTCTACGAGACGAATTATTGGTGAACGGATTAAGCCGGGGAAATCAATTAATAATGTAATTGATGATTTTATTTAAAGATTTCGTCACTTTATAGTTGAACAGTATCATATCTGAAATCTAGAGTATTATTTCTTAACGTGAACGCAGACGATTTGTTTTTGCATTTAGACTTTAAAGGACGCAGTTGAAACCTAAATCAGCAATCAAATGATTGCATATTGCAATGATACAATCATTCGGGTTCTAAGATTAACCGGACAAGAAAAAACCGTACAGGGACAAAACCGGATGAGATACAACCGGATAAGAAAAAAGCGGACAAGAAAAAAAACGTACATATGTTCTGTATAAAAAAGGATTGAGCGTACTTGAAATTATTTTTTTCTTTGCGGCCCAAACCCAATATAATTTGTTTTATGCGGCCCGCTAGAAGGTTAAGGTTGTGCATCACTGGTTTATAGCCTGGGACGTGTCGAATACACATACGCTAGGCAACATTTAACTGTATGTGCGGCACAGACGACCGTCTCTTAGTGACGACAATGGAATGCGACCGTGCAATTGGGGGATTTGCGGCGAATATTTCAAGCGAGCGCGTAATTCGTGGTAGTGTAATTGGGAGTTCCAGTGTACTGCTAAAAAATACGAAAAAGAATCCGGATCTCTAAGTGTATGCATTGAATAAAAATTCAAATGAGCTTTTTCTAATAGAATTACATACACGGTTGTATAACGGGCTGCTTTACATTTTTTTCATTCAATCGAATAAATGCCATAGAATTATTTTTTAAACAAATTCCCTTTTGCGAATCCCATTCAAATTTCTATACGGAAGATATAATATAATGCGACGTTTATTTTATGTAACGGATATGATATTGCGGGGATTTCCATTTTTCAATATGTACGCGCACTTTATGGCGCTCGTAGCCTATACAGAGAACGTTTCGGTACGAGCGTAATGGAGGATATGTAGTAAAAATTTGCCGAAGCTCCGTTTACACTGACTTACGCTTACGTTTATATGCATCGTGAGATTGCAGCTTTTCAAAAGGTCTAGTAAAACTTGTTCATGTTATGAAATGAAGTAAAAATTCTAGAAATTCCTTTTTGTAACGCTCCAGAAACGCAGTACACGAATTGCAGTTAATTTACAATAGAATATTTCATCAGAAAGCAATTTACAATAATTCGATGCAAAAAACGGCTTTTCACCAATTAATGTAAGACGAGAAAAAAAATAGTGACATATTTTATTTGAATGTGTACTACGAGAAAAAAATATTATTAAAATTCCTTTTTTTCTGATTCTAAAACATCTAGAACATTTGGTACATATAATTTTGAGCTTGCGTTGGTAGAAATGTCCTCATTTAAACAACATATTCAAATCCAAAGGAGTTATGGTGAAGATTAATGGTATATCATATCACTTTTTTTAATTATAGTAGAACTGTGTTTATCGGTAATGGACAAGGGAAAAACGGATTGATCTCTCTATCTGATTACATGACTATTCAAGTATTGTATGAACAAGTGGTGAAATTCGGCGAAACAAAAATCACATCATTGCACTTGAGACGTACATTTTTTTGTTTTGTTAATATAAATTGAGACATTGGGTTGCCACACGGTACCTCCAAGATTCTCTGTCCCAAACTAGTCTCCTTTATTTCACCAAGAGTATATATTGACCATACCAGCCGTCCCGTAACTCCACCCAAGTACATTATATAACGGCTCCACAGTTCCCCGTATAAAGATGAAATGACATCGATGATGATGATTTCCATTGTGTTTCCAATATCCAGTTTTTACAAGAGATACTCGTTATTCAAGATTCTCTGTGACATCAAAAGCACATGTTCAAAACAAATAAATATTCGATTGTTTTTATTTTGTACGAAATAAAGACCGGATAAGTCTTTTATATATGAATCCCTAATGCAAACGTCGGATATTTCTCACTTGATTCTGGTCGAATACAACAGTAAATCCCGGACTTCCCGGATTGAGATTATTCCAGCCATTCCTGATCGGATGCTCTTTTCGCGTATGTATTTTCTCAAGTATTTATGGACGTCGTATCTCTTGATATTTTTTTCAGCGTCCTTTAAAGAGTAGTCTGTGCTCGGACAGTTGTAGAGTACATTGGTTTTACTCGCAAGTTGTTCTGTAGCATGTCCATTGACTCTTCAATACCCTCGACAAACTATTGTATGCATACCAAAATCTAAAACAAAAAAAAAAACAGTTAGTTTTCAATTATAAATTGATTACAGGTAAGTAAGGTATGCACGTGTAAACGCTACTGTTGCCATTTTCAAGTAGCTACATACTAAACTGCGATGCAATGCTATTTATGAGTAAAATAGGATGAGTGTCAAATCGTATTTTTTATCAGTCCTTTTGCAGCAGAATCATCTCGAATTTATGACGCGATATGATTTATCGCCTTTTTGTATTTAAATTGTATCGATTTCGTATTTCCAATGGAAAAACGTGTGTGAAAGCGAAGCTTTTACCAGTAATCTAACCTGAAAGGTTGTTTTTATATCAGGAAAAAAGAGAACTATGTACTATACTAAGTATGAATGATATTTCGTTGTATGCAAACTAATTTAAATACATAGTTTGTTAGAGAGTTCATGCTATTCTTAGCACTAAAGTTTACATCAACTGTGGAAAGGAAAAAGGACGTAACCCACACATAGCAAATTTTACAGGAGGTACAAAAAACGTGTTTTGATGATTTTGGGCTATAGGCAAATTATGAAATATACACAACCTTGAAGTGCACGGAAACTTCTAAACTGGTGTTTAATTGACAAAATCTAATGTTAATTAAAGAAATTGTCTAGGAAAAACCTTTTTTTCAGTATTTTTTCTTGGTTTAAATTTTAATAAGGTCATCTTTTTTCAAGCTTAAAAGCTAAATTTAGATACTAATTCGGCATTTTAACTTTACATTCTTTTGATAAAACATGTATCAAGTTTGATACATTGTGATTATCGAAAAAAGCTGTTTTGAAAAAACTGTGGGTTACGTCCTTTTTCCTTTCCACAGTCGATATATATATATATATTTATATATATGTATAAGCATTTGTAGATTATTATTTTTAGTATCCGTATTTATTAGGTCGATAGATATTATATTTTTTAATAAATAAAATAATTAAATTATTTGTGTTACCAAAATTGCGAAAATGAATTTTTATGACCAGGTACAACGTAGTTTGGTCAGTAATTTATACTGAACTGTCATATAGTCGATCCTTAACTTATGACTATTTAATTACGAAATTTGGTATTTTTACTAGAAAATGCCTCGGTTATAATTAAAACGAGAATGATTCTTTAGTTCAATAAATGCGTAAAAAACATTGTATTTTGATTTAGTTTTGGTGTGCATTTTGACTCGGATACATTTCTCGACTACAGGTAGGTATGATTACTCCACCGCCGAGTAGGAACAATGAAAATAAATTTAGGAAATTTAATTATCTTTTTGCAACATTATTAATATTTAAAAAAACGCTCTTTTTGTTAACATTTAAAAATTTTACTGACATGGTGACTTACGCGATGAAAAACATTTTTTTAGTATGTTCCAAAACCGTTTTTTGCTTCTCCATAAATCGTTACCGAATTTGAAAAGGTTCACAAACAAGTCACTATCAAATAGTTCTCATTCTCATTAGGAGTCCATATTCTGCACATTCATCGTATATATGAAAACAATAATATTAAGAAACTTTTATTATTATACTCTACAGCAATTACACATATCAGTATAACACATGTTTTGTTTAAAGAATATATTGATACCGATAATTTAAAATAAATTAAGCATACGTATGTACATATGTATTGATCGACCCAGTTACAAAGTTATCTTCCATCAAGTTGCATTTCAAGCACTCTGAAATATGAATGCTGGCTACAAAATTCTTTAAAAGCAATAAATTTGTTTCGCAAAGTTTCTTCAATCCGTTACCATACACGCTAATACTTTTATCTTAACTAAGTAAGCATCCACTTAAAAATAATGAAAAAAGTTAGTGATCATTATTTATTAAATTCTTTGCAAAAATAATTTTAGGAATTCGGGATAGCTTTTAAGCAAATCTGAAAAGTTATTTTTCGTGTTTAGATTTATTCTCATTTATTGTATGTTATTGTCATAAAAAAATAAAGGAAAACTCCAAAAGAGTCAAATCTGAGCCGTAAAAAGAAAAAGGTTTTTTTCGAGCGTCAAAAATACGGTTGATTTTAATGAACTATTTGTTCAAACTAGCTGTAAGCCCGTTGACCTCAACGGGGGGATTTTTGTTGCATTTTTAAGAAGTCAGAAAATTACAAACCTATTTATTGAATAAGGCAGAAATTCTAAAAATAAAATAAATATATCTCGGGCCATATATCGACAGCATGCCCTGTAGTATTTAAATTGTAAGTTATTTAATTTTTGGAATAATGTTGAGTTTGCTAACAATTAGTTTTCCTATTAGCAGAAATATACCTCGTAAATTACCTAATTTTTGGAATAATGTTTAAGTTTGCTGACAATTTTTTTCGTAGTGACAAAAATTTCGTAAAATATTAAATCTTTGGAATAATGTTCAAGTTTGCTAACAATCATTTTTCATAGTAGCATAAATCGACCTCGGCGCATATATCGACAGCCCTGCAGTTTTAAATTGTAAATTACTTAATTTTTGAAATAATGTTTAAGTTTGCTAATAATCATTTTTCACATGCAAAATGGTATAAATTAATTGCACATTTTATCAAAACAAAATTATCAATTTTCCATGTTACAATCAAATGCATATTTATCAAATTAATCAGAATAAATTAACTTCACTAATTCACCAAACGGAGCTTATTTTTAGGAATATATGAGTCTTTAAGGGAACCAAACATAAAAATGGTGAAACTTTTCCATTTGACTTTTAAGTGCAATTACGTTTTCAATTAATTTTTGTGGGAACTGTCATCAACTTTTAATTTTATGTGAAAGTTTTTTCAATAAATAAGCATAAAAAAGTAATACAAAATAACTTAGATTATTCCACGTATTGTGCTACAAACTGTGACACGTGTTTCGCCTATTTCAGAGGCATCCTCAGACAGACTTACTTTCAGTAAGTAAAAGTAAGTCTGTCTGAGGATGCCTCTGAAAGAGGCGAAACACGTGTCACAGTTTGTAGCACAATACGTGGAATAATCTAAGTTATTTTTTATTTTATATTCAAATGAACTTCCACAAAGATACCGACGAATCCATCGAAAGCATAAACAATGTATTTTAGAGAAAAAATGATTGAAATTATGCAATAAAAAGGGTGGGTTCAGTTCACTTTTTCCCATCATCCTAACTTGGCTCACTTTGCCGTATTTTAATCTCGTTGACCCCAATCTATCAAACTATTTCGCTTACTTTATTTATATTACTATTTGAGCATAAATTTACCTTGTCCAAAGCATAGACTCGTTTACTCGTTATTTAAAACAAAAGATACAAAACTTTTAAATTATCGGGATAAATTCTAAATACCCTCTGTTAAAAAGTAAAATATTTAATAGCCGTCAGCATATGACACACATGGAATATTTGCATTTAACTGTCGAAACTATATTATGTAAAATATACCACATTCATATTTGACAGACGTCACAATCTTGAATAAAAACAATCGAAGTCAGTTTGTGAATCACAAATATCGTTCCATTTTCAAATGATTTATTTATATAATGTATTTTTATCGCCTTGATATTTATGACGTTAGCTCAGTTGATAGAGAGCTCGACTGGTAATCCAGAGTTCTGTGTTCGATCCACGGTCGCGGCGTTTTTTTGTATGAAATTTTTTCAGCGATTTGTATCGTCAAATAATAAACAGTGTATTGGGAAAATATGTCTTTAGTATGAATAAAAATATTGCGTCAGCGGAGCTTTGAGAAGGGAGGGGGAAGGGGCAGGGGGAGGGGATATCGCGGACAATCATTCAGACGGACGGACATTATCGAGTATTAATATATAGATATTATGTCACTGATGACATATTTTTTGACACTAAAATGAAGAATGTATTGTATATAAGCCAAAAAAATAATAACTGAGAACACAAACATTCTCTTAACACTAAACGTCTAAGATTTTCATATATGATAACGACAAACTATTTTGAAAGTATTTTTTTGTTGACTTGTTGTATATTAATGTTTGGGTATAATCTAAGAAGTAAGACACATACTACTGGTAAGCGTGAGTTGTGACTCAGGTGACGCAGCGCAGGGCAGCACAGAATTGGCAGGTACAGGCAGACGGAGCAGACATATGCCATGACAGCTGCGTCACACAAGGGGCATATACAAACGACACACAATAGCTCTTTTAATGTATTTCAACGAATAGTATCGCATAAATTTCCGTTCGTTCTAACTTATTAATTTTGCAGTAAAATAAAAATACCACTTCTAAGCATTCACGCGACACGCAGGAATCTGTGCCGACACTACAACGGAACGCAAAGTAGACGTATGTCTTTGTTGCACATTTATGCGTTGCAGCATACGCAGGTTTGCGCTTCTTCGTGTAATACAAAATCTGTGCTGCCTTGCGCTGTATGGCGTATGCCTTTGACTAAGCATATTTTAGGGAAATACAGAATTGGCATGAGTGACTAGTGTATGCTGTGACAGCTGTGTCACGCAAGTAACTTATTATATGAACGATACAGATTGACCCACAATAACTTTTTAGAGTAAAAATAAAAAAAATAGTAGTCTACAATAAAAAACAGCATCCTACATGAGAGATGATTCAACTAGTTTCTCAGTCATTTTTACGGAAAAATAAACAGAACATGTCCAAACGTGTACGCGGCACGCAGAAGTCTGTGCTGACACTACAACGGAGCGCAAATTCTTGTCTTCGGTGCACGACATTACGTCTCAGCACATACGCCTAGCCTTATTGTTAGCCGCGTTATCGACCGAGGCTTTTATACGTTTATTTTGCTACTGAGTATACTTGGTATAAGATAATTATAATTCAGAACTGTTTTAGTGCTCGATAGAATTTAGTGAAGTTGTAGTTATATTAAAAAGCCAAAACAATAGTTGATGAGCGACAAGAAAACCATTTGCTCAATAATGAAATCTGAATTGGTAGAAGAGGAAGATGTACTTAAACCTCTTTATGTGTCCATTGGTTGTAAAAGCATGTAATGAATTGCTTATTTTGAATTGAAAATGAACTACCGCTAAGGGACCGCTTAACCTATTGAAATGTTGTCATTCGTTTTCTTTGTTTAGAAAGGGAAGAATTTCGGTTAAGCATCTACACTAATGAAATGCAACTTCGGCGACTTTATTAAGTATAAAAATTTGTATTGTTGAAAGCTCCTTGAGCGAAAAGCTTAATCATAAGGCAGGCGGTGGGCCCTTCTGGGAAATTAAGAAACTCGTTTAATCTGACACGAAAAATATGTCCATCTGTATTTTTGTTATATAGGCCCTTTCTTCGTATCTTCAGAAGTGATGTCTTTATTTCACTCTGTCTTGAAATACGATATTTTAAAAGCATTTCTTTGATTATATATACAAATTTTATTTCAGTCCGTATGAAAAGCCGCCGAGAATGAAAATTTCTATGAAACAATATTATGAAATATCTTGTATCGCTAATATTTAAATTAAAACTGATTAAATCTATCTTTACAGTCGATTTGACGTAAATAAAAATATTATTAAATTAAGCTTATATTGTACGAAGGGTAATGATCTAAATGGGGAGAGGTAAAATGATAAGAAAACATAAAATAATATTGGTGAGAAAGAAATAAGTTGTCGCTTGCTATGATCTAATTGGTTAGAGCTTGCTCTACCAACCAGGGGGGTCTGAGTTCGATCCCCAGTAAAGTGAATGTCAAATTTTGATTTTTCAATTTAAATTTGAGACCTGGGTGTTTGTGATGTCAATTTACCTCGAGTTTATCTCGAGTGACTAAAATTCTCATCAAGTTTTTCTCGTATGATTTTTCAACTTTAAAATATTTGGCGCATTGGCATTAGCTGTAATGCCAAATACTTTTTTCAATTAAAAAAAAAAATAGTTTTACAAATATTATTTAAAGTATAGTTGAGAGCTATTTAAGCTTATGCTCTAGTCAGAACAATGTTTAAGCAAACATTAATGTACAAAGATATATTTTAAGCATAGTTCTTAGGCATACGCAAAAATAACAACTATTTTGAAAAATTTCTCCTTATTACAATGGAGCTCTACTAAGTTAATGGCAATTCAATCAATAGATAAAAAATAAAACGTTATTAGATATTTTTATGACTTATTGTGGAAAGGGGTTTCAAGAAACTATATATCATTAAATATCATGCTTTATCATAATTTATAAATAAATTTAAAAAAATATTGTGTTGTGATAAGTGATTCTATAATGAAAATGATTGTAAGAGTATATTCTAAGAAAATAAAAGAATTATATCAGTTTCAGACTACTTGCGATCAACAATGCCTCATGAAATATATCTGTAGATGTTTAATAAAGATAAATTGAAAACGAGACTTTCATTTCAATATTTCTTCAAAACAAACATAACTTTTGAAAACGTTTTATTTGAAATTGTATTTTTAAAATACTCTATTGTTTGTTATTTCATTTTATTTTTCTTTATCTGGAACAGCGACATAAATATCCTTTTATTGGATCGGTTTTGTCGAGTCTCGCGCCATGAAATTATTGAGAAAAATTATATTCCGTTACACCAGGAAGACGTAAACATTGTTTATTCGAATATTTTCCAAGTCGAGATTGTTAAACTTTGTTCAAAATTACAAAAGAAAGACGAAAGTAGGTGGATAGCTACTCCTCATTGATTATTAGTCTCATAAAGTATGAGAAGTATTCGCGAACATCTTTTATTTGAAGTATTTCCCTCGGGATTTTTATTCGTTGACTTTATTAAAAAAAGAAATGGAAACAACATCGCCTCCTTCATAAATATCTTATAAAACAAAAATGTAAAAACTGAAATTGTTTCATCGTCCTAAGTAAATAAAATGATAAACCTTATAAAGCACAAAAGGGAGGTAGGTCGGATGAAACTTTTTTTTGGCGTAGCATTCAAAAAAATAAAAACCGAATTGCATTAAGCTCTAATGAAATGACACTTTTTTTTATTTTGTGATTTTTTTAATCTAAGGTAAAATAATACAAAAGTTAACTTTTGTATATATTATTATTTAATGTAAATTCTTCATTAACATGTATTAAACATGTTTTTATTTCAGACAAGGTAGTGTTTCCCAACACATGGGTCACGGCCACTTTGACGGGTATAGAGCTCATGTGAGGGAAGAGAGAAAACTAAAATATTTTACACAATTACAAATCTTCATATTTTTTTATATAATAACTCATTTGCTTTTTCACCTTCCACCAATATTATGTTTCGAGAATTTTTCTTTATTTTTTACAGGGTAAATATTTGACAATTTTAAATGAGGATCAAAGGTACAACTGGATAAAACCGTTATTTGATGAATCCTTAAAAAATGATATGTATCATAATAAAGCAACAATAAGTCCACACTAAAAGTACATAGTTTTTTTAGGAAAAAAATGGATGATGATTGTAAAGAAATTATTATTTTCGTATTTCACGTAAATTATCGGTTTTCCTGAAGTTTATGTATGATATTTTGACATTTTCCTATTGGTAATCAAGCGTTCACCAAGTTGCATTGTAATAAAAGGAATTTATTTAATTTAAACGCATAAAACGAGAAGCATATTGTAAAGCAAATGCATCAAAAACTGCTATAAGTTATTATGCGAAAAGTGTGTTTTTCTCTGTCATTTTCGAACCCAAGTTCCTGGGTTCCCATTTATGAGTTTCAATTATTGATATTTAATGTAGCGTATTTATTGTTTCAAAAATGAAATAGTTATTTATCCTCCTAAGCAAACTGGCCAACCTCTTTGGCTTCAGTTTCGTTCCTCACGGCAGAAGGATTAACTAACTACTTGAACTGTCAGCCTTTTCCATCTATTCCTATTTTCTTTGAAAACAGAGAGAGGTTGAGCAACTGAATGGCAAGCAGTTCTCCTAAAAACACTTCTGTCGAGATAAACCTCATTAAAAGTCCATATGATACATATTAGAAGCGGGCAAAGTTTGTTAAAATTACATCAAAACTTATCGTGTGATAGCAGTTCAAGAACATAATTAACGAAGTTTGACAACACGTTTGTTTTTATATTATAGAAATTATAACAGAACAAAATAATACATATAAGTGTTAATAATTAAGAAAAGATTTTGGGCGACCCTTATAAACCTAGTAGATTTTCATATTAGCTTAGTACCGGCCGGACATTCATGTTAACATCATTTCAAATTTGGTTTTCGAATTTTTTTCTGTAAAATTTAAATGTGTTTCATTTTATTCACAAAGGCCACCATAATGTTTGGCAGTGGATGTAAAAAATGTGATTTACATTTTTTTAATACAATCATGTTTACCAAACGTGAATATTCATGGAAATTCGCCCCTGTCGAAAAAATCCAGCTCTTGTGTTATTTTCCCTTTGAATTTTTTAATTGAACTATCGAACTCAAAGCAAATGAATATGAAAACAGGCTATTTTCAAACAAAATTTGTTATTTTTAAAACAGTGTAGATAGAATTGATGAAATTAAATACAGTCATACACCAAAGTCACCAGAAATAAACGTTTTTTCAACATTTGTGTGTGGCTTTACCAATGCTTTCTTATTGTAAACTAATAGATATTCTTAATCATTTGAAGAGTATCACCGTACCGGTACAGCGAGGTATTTTGTCATCTTTTATCTATTGCCATTTTCATTAAATATTTGTTATTTTTACAGATATTGATACATATATCAGTGATTTTTTGTAGATAAATTATTTTTAGGTTTATATTTGCAAACAAATCAGTAGCCCTATAATATTAAGCGTAAAGTTCCATTTCGGGTCAATTCTCTTAGTTTAGTTGTATTGAAAAAAAAATCAGAAGAGCGTTACATGCCTACAGATGGAAGCAAAAAAAGATGATTGAAATATGTCTTCTAAAATTATCTTAAAGTAATAATGAATTAGGTTACATATTTTACACTTTTTAAATGTACTTCTTTAAATATTTTTGAACTCTACCCGAATTGATCCGAATACAAAAAAATAAATAAATTGTTGTGTAGCAATAGTAAAAATAAACAAAATATACGAAAACACCTAATTTAGTAAAAAAAAAGCTTACGTTAAGTAAATCATAAACACAGGTCCGCGATTAAATTGCCTACAAGATTTTTATGGTACATTAAAAAAACAGTTTTGAAGTTCAGGGAAGAATTACAAAAGTATGGGTAATGAAAAATATCTTTTGGGAAAAAGAAGAAAACAAAACAAAATGGCGATCGCAGTGGACTATCATCCCTATAAAATACGAAGTTAATTCAAACATTATCCGCAATTAATATTTAGATTATAGAAGATGCGAGCAGATTTTTGATCTCATCTCAAATCTCTTCGATGATGCTGTTGGGATACCTCAATTTATATAAAAATAGCAATCACAATAAATAATATTTAGCATAGTTATAATGTCATCAATAACGTTAATTGAAATATACATCAATACAAAAATACGAATATGTTATATATAAATCTGATCACGGATGTAAGAAAAATGATAGTTTTAAGCCCGTAAGGTCCGGCATGGAAGCCAACGACGTTGACGACTGCGCCATAGACCCAACATTGTATTTTGAAATTCATTATTTGTTTTGACTTGGAGATCACCAGATGGCAACCGTCAACAAGCACTTTTAAGAAACTTTAGTAACTGTATGCGAAAACATTACTCTGTACATCTTTTCTCAGGCAAGTTATCATCTGCACTGCGTAGAAATGGCGATTAAGCAAACCACCGACTGTGTCAGCCAAAGAATTAGTTGCACAGTGGTTTTACAATCTAAGCGTTTATTATCCAATTAGAAATAGAAAATCAAAGTAAAATAAGATATAATATAAAACAAACGCACTGAGAAATATACTGTACGCCAATACTTTGAAATACTTTAAAACATCTCATTAGTTTGGATCTTAGTAGTAATCTCACCGTTGGGATGAATAAACTTAATGCAATTGGTTTAATAAAAAATACTTTCTACACTAGTGCAAACTATTATCTTCTTTTTCTGGCGCTCTAGTTTTGGGGAGAAGATTGGCTGCCTCAATTAATCATCTCCATTCAGCTCAGTCCTCCGCCTTGCTACGCCAGTCGTTGATCCTCAAGTCATGAGACACTCTATCCATCCAGCAAAGTCGCAGTATTTCAACGCGACGTCTTCTCTCAATAGTATCGAATGTGAGACTGTAGTTTTGTAGATGATTCTGATAATTATTTGTTCTTAATATCATTACAAAAAGTAAGGCGGCAGACTTTCGACGAGAATTGTTTTGTGTATTTATTTTGTCACATCAGTCAGAAAACACTGAGGTTAACATATCAAAGTATAATATTATATTTAGCTCCACAAGAATTTTATGTATTGGTTAGTTAATGTATTTCCCTTCTCCTAGAAAAACTCAAAGCGAAATTATTACACTAAATACTTTATTTTTTAAATAAGACTTAGGAATCACTTCTAGAGTGTTCACTGTCAAATACTTGGTGGATAAACATTATATGAAAAAAATATACTCATTTGTACTAATTCCACTTACAACTGACAATAAACTACTTTGATATATAAATTATGTTTTGTATAAATAACACACATATTCTCTTGTCAGTCGTCATGAGCGAAGCCGGTCTTGATATTATTAAATAAAGTGGATTTAGTGCAAATAAGTATTTTATTTTTTAATGAGCTAGAAATAACTATAAGACTTCGTAATAATAATTCCCAGTACGGGCAGTTTTATAAATTGATTTTTCAATTGATTTGTGAATTTCTGTTCAAAGGCATGGATGTATGTGATGTCATCCCCCCCTCCCACCCATACTATCCTATGAACGGGGCGTATCGAGAGCGATTAGCTAACCACTAGTCCTGTCCTAGCCCTTTCCTTCTATTCCTAGTCTCTTTGGAAAAAGAGAGGTTGAGCATTGAGTAACAAGCAGTTCTCGTAGAAATATTTCTGTTGAGATAAACTCCATTAGGAGTCCATATGCTCCATATTGGGAGCGGACATGGTAAAAAAAAATAAATAAATAAACAAATTAAGAATGCTCTAATTGTAGTATTTATCTACAATTAGAAACATAGAAAAAAATAACTCATTTGTAGAGATTAATTCATCCAAGTATAAATGAGCATAGAAACAATACTTAAACAGTTCCAAGGTAGTCGAAATAACAGACAGCTTAAGCTCCAAAAGCAATTATAACAAGTGTTTTTTTTTCTAATGATTTTCTAATATACAAGCTTTATTCTATAATAAGACACTGTACGCTGCAACTAATCCGCTGGACTTAGCACAAATCGCTCGACCGGAGCACGTTCGACGTTCTCGCCAACTGAACAATTACAAAGTGCAAGGCAGCCAGAAGCGAAGGAACGCACCGCCCTCCACAAACTTGTTGGCCACTGGCGGCAACTTTAGGAATTAAACCTCCTTTGCAGTGTGGTTTCCAAACTTTGATCGTGTCGAACTGACTATCGGCAGCCTACATACAAAGTATAATTAGTAGAAGAAGAGTATAATCATTATACACAATGTCAGAAATTTGCAACTACACGTTAAAACAACAAATATACTTCAAAATAATGCTATTTTTTATATCATTTCCGCTTAAAATATAAAAAATATTATGAATTTCCAATCAAACTTAACTAAACATTTTTTTGCTGCGGTAGCTGTTGCTTATCCATTAATTTTAGAAAAAGTAAGAATTGAAGAACATGGCTAGAATTGGATAAGTGATTAGCTAATTGCTTTCGTTGCGATTCGATTTATAAGTCGGATGGGTCCATATAGCACTTCCAATTCACCGTCCAAAGCAACTAACCGGTTTTTGATTTTTTCAAATAAATAAACCGGTTAACCGGCTTAAACACAAAATTATTAAAAAAAAAAAAAAGTACAACATATACCAATATTCCAAAACAAAAAAATATAGGGCATTTTAAAGTAACTAAAATATGAACTAATAAGGTGCATACAATATTATAATAACTTATTCTATTTTTCCAAGTCTACTCCTAATATGAAACGTGTAGACTTCAAATGAGGTTTATCGAAATAAAGTTTTTTTTTTCAAGAACTGATTTTTACTTTCAACCTCTTTTTTTCGATGAGAGTGGGTATATAAAAACAGGGCAAGGAAAGAAGTAATAGTTATCAAATCGTAATCTCTAAGCCTTGTTGTTGTACTTCAGGATTGGAAAATAAGGAAGGAATATTTAAGTGACAAACACGCATGCTTTCCAATAAAAAATGCTGTTTGTACTGGCTTTTGAATCTGTAAGATCCGTCATGGAAGTCAGCGTTGACCACTGCTCTACGAAACCGTCATATTAATAGTTGTATAAAAATCCATTGTACTAAAGGAAAAACGAAGTTATCAAAGAACCCCGGTTAACCGTGCAAAATTAAACAGGTTTTCATCTATATATATAAAACAAAGTGGGGTTAGTTACACCACGTATATCTCGAGAATTACTGAATGGATTTCAATGATCTTTGATTTATTAAATTTCTCTTTGCCTAGAATAGCAGAATAAGCATTAAAACATCGGAAAAATATCACGGAAAAGAAATTATAAAGAAAATTAATGTCTTCATACATTTTGTTTTGAAATTTGAACTTCTTCTAAATGGAACGAGGACACACGACGTTGTATGCTGTTTGAATTATATCCACGAGATGGCGTTGACTGTAACTTTGACAGTTGACTGCTTGCTATGTAGGAGCGATTTTGAATTTTCATCGATTTTTATAAAGTTTTAATTCCGATAATTCATTCTGGTGTGAAAATTTATTTATCCAATTATGGTCAAACACGAGATGCATGTCTAATAGCGGGAACAGTGTATTTAGATTGGTTAATAATGTGGCGCGAATAAGACGCAGCTAATGTTGGTTGATTGGCTATTCTACCGGCGACGTACATTTTCAACTCGCGTCATATGCATGCATATACGCAAGATGCAATGACATATGTTTTTCATTACAATCATCAAGATCTATTCATCACCTTTACGTGCAATCCGAAATGGATAGAAATTGTTCAATTGCTGCTCCCTGGACAAACATCAAGTAATCGGCACGATATAACCGCACATGTATTCAAACAAAAAATCCGGTCGCTGATTGATGATAAACTACATTGTTAAGCATCGCATTTTTGGGGATACTCGATGCTGGATGTATTCGATTGATTGGCAAAAACGAAGCCTGCCGTTTCCACGAATGTTGCTCTCTTCTGAGGTGTAGGGTTGTGGAGTCGGAGTCGAGGTGTTGCGTTATTTTTAGGCCGGAGTCGGAGTCGTAAAAAATGAGCGGCTCGATTTTTTTTGAAAAATATATTTAATTATGAGTATTCAAACAAAATAGTCCAAAGTGTTGATATTGCATGGTTCGCTGACTTAAAATGATCTGATGGTATTACATATATACAGGGCTTTTTCTACCCTGTAACGCGGCGGAACGGCGTTCCGGCACCTTTTTTTCTCGAAATTTTAATAAATGTTTAATTTTTCTATTTTAAAATATGTATATTTTGTTTTATTTTCTATGCATTATATGAAAAGCTGTCATTAATTCTATCAAAATGATATTCGAATATATAATAAGTAATATACCTTCTTATAGAATGCTCGAAAAAAGTGCGTTCCGGCACCTTTTTTTTTCAAAAAAAAGCACTGCATATATATAATATATGTTAAAATGCAATTGTTGCAAAATTTCTTCAGAGTCGGAGTCGTTAATTATTTTTAAGCTGGAGTTGGAGTCGTCTTATTATATGCGGCAGTTTGTTAGTCAAGTTAGGAATGCCAACGCCAGATTGTGGAATGAACGACGCTTTCAATCGAGAATCGGAACGTGAACGTAAATATGATCGAAATGCATTGACGCAATCAGTTTGAACGAATGTACCAGTGTTGAACACTCAACAGAAGGAAATGTACGATACGTTAATGAAGGCAATTGATGATGGAAATGGTGGCTTATTTTTCCTCGATGCGCCCGGTGGAGCTGGGAAGACATTCCTCATGTCATTGATTATGGCCACTGTTCGTGCGAGATATAAAACTGCTGTAGCAGTTTCTTCTTCTGAAATAGCGGCAACGTAGATAGAAGGATACCGAACGGCTTATTCAGCGTTGAAATTGCCGTTAAACCTTCAAACCACTGAAAAACCGACATGCAAGATTGTGAAACACTCAGCAATGGCCAAATTTTTGGAAGCAAAAAAATCATCACCTGGGATGAATGGACAATGGCGCACAAATGCGCATTGGAAGCACTCAACCGAACTATGAAAGATCAGTGCAATGACTCAAGATGTTTTGGAGGCGCGATGATTCTACTATCTGGCGATTTCCGACAAACACTACCAGTCATTCAAAGATCGACCTTTGTCGATGAAATAAACGCTTGCCTCAAATCATCGACTCTGTGGCGTTATGTGAAGAAATTTCAGCTAACGACAAACATGCGAGTTGCATTTCTAAACGATCCATCTGCCGAAGATTTCTCCAAGCAATTGTTGACTATCGTCGGTAACGGCCGTGTTCCTGTTGAAGAATCGAACGGATTGATTTCGATTCCGCCGAATTTTCGCAATTTCGTCTCAACGAAGGACGGCTTCATCAACAAAATGTTCCCAAACATCTAATCACAAAAATCACAATTGGTTGAGTGAACGAGCAATTCTTGCGGATAAGAAAAAAGATGTGGATCATTTAAACTTCACAATTCAAAATAAAATCGTTGATCTACTGCATTCCTTTAAATCTATCGACTGTGCCACGTGAATTACATCATTTCAATGTAATTAAAATACTTTACATTTTGAATTTTGCACATTTATTGAACTTAATTCATTTTGAGTATTCATTCAAACTGAATTTAATTCATGCAATAAATTAACACAACATTTATTGATTCTGAGGCGGTACGAAGTTCGTCGGGCCAGCTAGTTATTTTATATAAAAGTAAACCGGTTAACCGGTTTTTGTTTAAACCGGGATGGAAGCCCTACACGTATTGTTTCATTTTTAAGTATTGTTTAAAGTTATTCATGGAAGGCGTTGAATAATTTTATATAATATGTTATGGTAAACTGGAAGATCCTTGTGTCTTTTGTTGCTTTATGGTTAACAAATTACATAAATATAATAAATGAATTAATTTAACATTAAGTAAAGTGTAACATTTTTACATCAATATGTACAATTATAAAACAACGAAAGATTAAAATTATTTTTCTAATCTGTTTCAAGTTTCTCGGACAGAATAATTAAAATTGAACTATTACAGCTATTGTATTGAAATTATGTACGCACTCCACTAAAACTATGTATGATTTGCTTCTTTCTTCTTTTTATTAATATTATAATATCTGTATATGAAATAAAACTATGCGAGAAAACTTTAAAAAACATTGTTTTCATAAACTGTAAAAAGGGGAATAGAGAGTTTAGCTACTGATTGTATTCAAAGATGAGTGTTCAATGGCTCGCGAAATTATCAAGACAAAATAAGGACTTTCGCATTTTCTACGCATCAACCTTCAGAAACTCACAAACCTTTAAGAAATTACCTTTCTTCGTAGACACCAATATCATTTTTATATAAATAGTTATTATGATTTTATATTCTTATCGATTTTATATTACACCATTTTTTAAAAAGGTTTGTTCACATTAACATAATCATATAAAATATCGGCTTTTATTATAATTGCATTAAGGGAAAACGGTAAGGCGAAATAAATATTGTAACTAAGGCATTTTTTTTTGTAAACTGAAAGTATTACGTTTATATTTAATATATACAAATGAGATTAAGATACGACTAGACATAATTAAAAGAGTTAATTTTCAGAATTGGTTGGTAGAAAAAGAATATAATTAACCACAACAAATAATGAATTGTCAGTTTATTGAAATGGTGGTTGAGAGATCAAATTCTTAATCGCAGAACTAGAATGGTATAGTAGTCTTAATCATAGTTTCTCATTTGTATGCTCATATTTATATTAATACTTATTAGGTTTAAACTTCAACGTATAAATTCTGTCAAATATTCGTGGTTTAAATATATAAAAAAACTGTATTTTTTATTTATTTTAATGTATTATTGTTTGTTTTTTTATTGGTCAAATTAATTTTTAATATCTTAAACTACCTTTTTGTATTTTAAAATCCACACAAGTATGATAAATTTTACTAAAAAACTGAAACAAAATGATAGAATTTAATCACTTTTAGGGTGTTCACTGTCAATACTTGGTGGAAAGGCATTATATTAATAAAAACACAATAATCCTTTGTACTTCATTCCACTTTATTTAATATGTCAGGACCGGTTTCGCTCATTACGAGCATCGTCAACTGATAAGAAATATAATTTAACAGTGCTATTTATACAAAAATGAAAAGTTATAAACAACAATTGGCATTGAAAAGTAAATACCAATTACATTAAAAGTGATTCTAAAATAGCACAAAATTAAAATGTTTAACACATCTAACATATAATTAAAAAGTCATCTCAGATTAATAAATTTAGAATGGGAATTGAAAGTAATTACAAACATAATTAAAATTTGGGAATTCTTTGACAAAGTGATACAACGAAAATAATGACATTAATAATGACAATAATATAGTGAATAGGCTTAATGATAGTTAAGAAAATTTCCCTGCTTCCAAGTAGTTGGTAAGTGTATATACTTAAACAAAATCGACAGCCAGGAAGATTCTGAAAAAGAAATTTTTCAAAGACCATATCAATTCTAACAAAGATATATATATATATATACATAACTATATATATTTTAAATTATATAAAAGAATAGTTAACAAGGGCTAATGCAATGGATAAAGTAACGGGGAACTAGCAAATATTAATTGATCGTTCAAAAGATCTGAATCAGGTAAAAATTTGAATCTATTGATTTCTAGGATTTCCTGTTTGTCTAGTTTGACAGACTTGTTATTTAAATGTAGAACTTTAAAATTTCTACTAATATCAAAAGTGTGATTATTTTGAAACAGATGGTTTCCAAATGAAGACTGTTCATCCCCTTTCTTAGCACAACTCAAATGCTCTTTGATTCTAATATTAAACGATCTACCTGTTTGACCAATATATTTGGCTTTACAGGAATCGCAGTTGAGTAAATATATACCGCTTTGGTTCAAAAAGTTTAACTTATCTTTAGAATTAACTAAAACACGACTCAAGTTGAGTGTGTTATAAAAGGTTACATTAAATTTATTTCTATCAATTTTCCTAGCGATTTTTTCTGTAACTCTACCCAAGTAATTTAATTTAACCCACTGTTTTATAACAACAGGTTTATCCAACACCAGGCCAGAGCTAACATTTAAAAGAGCAAGTTTTTTAGTTTTATTAAATAAAAGACGATCTACTATATCCGTAGCATAACCATTGTTAACTGCTATTTGTTTAATGGTTTCTAATTCTAAATCAAAATTTGCTTTAGTCATCGGAATCATTAGAAGTCGATGAATAAAACAATGGAAGGTAGCTAATTTATGCGAAATATGATGTCTAGAAGAACTACTAATAATATTGTCGCTGTAAGTCGTTTTTCTAAAAATTTTGAAAGTATGACGATTATTTACTATTTCAATAGTTAAATCTAAAAAGTTGATTTTATTTACACCCAACTCCATGGTGAATTGGATATATTGATTAACGTTATTGATATTGTTTAAAAACTGGGAGAGTTGTCTCTCCGTGCCCCCCCAAAGAACTAAAATATCATCTACGTACCTGTACCAGTAGATGACATTATTAAAAAGATCTAAATTGCAAATTTTAGATTCTAAAAAATCCATGAAAAAATCAGCTAAAATGGGAGACAGCGGACTTCCCATTGCTAGTCCATTGGTCAAACAGGTAGATCGTTTAATATTAGAATCAAAGAGCATTTGAGTTGTGCTAAGAAAGGGGATGAACAGTCTTCATTTGGAAACAATCTGTTTCAAAATAATCACACTTTTGATATTAGTAGAAATTTTAAAGTTCTACATTTAAATAACAAGTCTGTCAAACTAGACAAACAGGAAATCCTAGAAATCAATAGATTCAAATTTTTACCTGATTCAGATCTTTTGAACGATCAATTAATATTTGCTAGTTCCCCGTTACTTTATCCATTGCATTAGCCCTTGTTAACTATTCTTTTATATAATTTAAAATATATATAGTTATGTATATATATATATATCTTTGTTAGAATTGATATGGTCTTTGAAAAATTTCTTTTTCAGAATCTTCCTGGCTGTCGATTTTGTTTAAGTATATACACTTACCAACTACTTGGAAGCAGGGAAATTTTCTTAACTATCATTAAGCCTATTCACTATATTATTGTCATTATTAATGTCATTATTTTCGTTGTATCACTTTGTCAAAGAATTCCCAAATTTTAATTATGTTTGTAATTACTTTCAATTCCCATTCTAAATTTATTAATCTGAGATGACTTTTTAATTATATGTTAGATGTGTTAAACATTTTAATTTTGTGCTATTTTAGAATCACTTTTAATGTAATTGGTATTTACTTTTCAATGCCAATTGTTGTTTATAACTTTTCATTTTTGTATAAATAGCACTGTTAAATTATATTTCTTATCAGTTGACGATGCTCGTAATGAGCGAAACCGGTCCTGACATATTAAATAAAGTGGAATGAAGTACAAAGGATTATTGTGTTTTTATGATAGAATTTAACTCGACGAAGACTAATTTAAAATTTGCAGAAGGTGCTTAAATTATCTTCCAGTTCGAAATACATTAGACACTGATGATTTGGTATGATCCAAATATTATAATAAACGAGTTGTATTATATCAAAAGTTGCAAAAAAACATCCGGTTGTAGGCCTTGAGAAGTTACACAACTTCAAAATTGCCTGTTTGATTTAAGTCAAAACTGAGTTAATAACTTCTGAAACTTTCCTACTCAAATATTTTCATTTTAGGGTTCCTACCATAAATCATAGATTTGGAAATATTCTGTGGTTTCAAAAAGCTTGACATATTTTTTATGGTAAATAATAGTATCTTTTTATTTATCATATATTATAGAATTCAAACAAAAAACAGTTTCAGTTGAAGATATGTAATTAAAAAAAAAAATAGAAGCAAAACGCGATTTAAATGCTGTTCTCAAAAGGAAATATTAGTATATAAATCAATCATAAAATAAAGTTTAAAATTTTCTTAATTTTAAATAAGTACAATAGAATTTTGAATAAATTTATATAACTTTATGTGACACATTACGGTAGAATTTGAATCGTTACAATTATGAACATTTACACATGTTGTTTCACTAACGAACTTCGGAATTCGCTTTTCGGAATCTTCAGGCGTTCAAGTGCACGGATAAACTTGAACTGACGTTTAGAAAAATAAATATACCATTTGTGAAAATGCACATAATTTAAACGATTCTAATTTATTATTGAAATTCTTCCAAGCACTTTTAGTCGAAATCCTAAATTAAATTATGGAAGAATTTTGATCTACATAAAATTACCGACGGAATCATTGAAAACAATACGCTTTTAATAATCAAGACGTGAAATTCGTTCAGTTTGGGAACCGACTTTGTTTCATATCGACTGATTTCAGTCGGTATGTATATTTTCCTAATACATAATATTTATGAGTCGATATTTGCTGAAATCAAATAAGTTTACTACATGGTCGGCAAGTATTATAAATGGTAATAAAACATTGGTCATTATATTATTGTGCGTGGTCAGTTACTCAATTAAACGACAAGTAATTAGTTATATATTTTTTAAAGCTCATGCCAATGCGCCAAATATTTTAAAACCAAAAGATCACACGAGATTAAGTCTACGAAAAAAGTCTCTCTTAGTAAACTTGAGGAAAAGAGACGATACAAACACAAATATGTTAGATTTTAAATTTAGATTGGAAAAAGGCTAAATTTGACATTGACTTTATCAGAGCTCAAATCCAGAGTTGCCTGATAGACCACAGAAGGTGATTTAACTTAACCCCTCCATGCCCACAATACAATTGTAAATAGTTGAGCTATTAAATCTTTCAATATTTCTCAATATTATTTTAAATAACTATTTATCATTTTAGGTATTCTAGCATATATACATTTTTAAAATTATTTTTTAGCTTCTAACTAAGGTTTAAATACTGTCAATAAACAGTGAAACTGAGATGACATGCTGGCAGGGAACGTGATTTTTTAGGATGGCATGTTATGGGTTAATCATTCCAAAAACCTTACCCATGCTAAAAAAATATTTTCCGTTCATTTATTTTTTACCATGCAAGATTCAAAGGTGAAGCATATATACTCTTAACGGAGCTTATCCAAACATAAGTTTTTCTTTGAGAACCGATTGTTATTCAGTTGATAATTCTCTGTTTTCTAAAGTTAGTCATAATAAAACAATAAGCTTATAATAGGACTAGTGTTAAGCTAACCGCTCTCATTAAGCCTCGTTTTAAGATCGAACTAGAAGAGAATTTTGATGTTAATGATTTTAACTCAACATTCATTGTTTAAATTCATTATTTTATGAATTTGCATCTAAAAGCAAAAATCGATATATTCACATGACAATGTTAGTGGGATGCATCGTTTTTGTGTTTTTCGTTGAAAACATTATTTTTTTAAGACCTGGTATATTTTTTACATTATGCACTATCAGGAAAATATGCGTTTATTTTATAGACATTGCACACTGCACATTGTAATAGTTAAAATGCTCCAAGTGAGCGAAACCGGTTTATATCATTCTAAAAAAATGTGAAATAAGAACGAAAGTGTCTTTTATTCTTTTCAATATAATACTTCTCCATCAAGTATTGACTGTGAACACTTTCAAAGAAATAAAAACATTATAAAGTTTGACATATCGTCATTAAATTTATTGGTTTCTGTCATCTATTTGACAGACAGATTTTTTTTAGGTATGTTTTTAACGGGGCTTGCAAGTCAAATATTAAAAAAATATTTCGTTAAATGAAATTAAAAAATATATATTTTTGTTTGAGTTTGAAAACATGTGGACTTATCGATTTTTGCTTTTATCCGCTTCATATCGGCGTGTGCAAAAGAAATACTTTGTATATCCATGTCCGCTCCCAGTGTGGGGCATATGGTTTCCTAATGAAGGTATTTTAGCATAGGTTTTTTCTACGAGAACTGTTTGCAACGCAGTGGCTGAGTCTTTCTTTATTCAAGGGATATGAAGGATATGGTAAGAACAGAACTAATAGTTGACTAATTACTTTAACTAAGCTTTGTTATTTTATTAGTTTCGGATCGGAAAGAAGGGGAAAGAGGAATTTTTAAAAGCTTTCGAAAAAAAAATGTAGAATCACTTCTACTGTAATTTGTAAATTCTTTTCAATGTCAATTGTTGTTTACACCTTTTCATTCAATTTTTTTTTTGTATAAATAGCACTGTTAAATCATGTTTCTTATCAGTTGACAATGCTCGCCATAAGCGAAACCGGTGCCGACCTTTATAAAAAAAGTACAAAGGAATATTGTGTTTTTTTTTAGTATAATTCCTCTCCACCATTGACAGTGAACACCCTAAAAGTGAAATCAAAAATCGATTAAAATAGTGCAGTCCGTGTTAGGATTTGGGCTAGTGAGATCCAGTTTTAGTAGAGCTTTAAAAAAAATGCACAATTTTCTTTTTGAAAGAAATATATTAGTTCTTGAAAACTAAAAAACTACATTTACTATTCAAATGACAGCGGAAGCTCTATTGTCTCTTAAACGTCGTTGCACGTGCTTTAGAAATAAAAAAGCACAGTATAATATGGCAGCGCTTACTCAGGGTAGAGAAAATAACGTTTCTTGTAAAACCCTGTGGTCAGCCATAAAAATAAATAAAAAGCAAACAGCGTGTTTTGTCCCGTTACGCAGCAAAATAAAAGAAAATCGCTCAACGTTGCTTTTTATATAAAAAAAAAATGTATAAAACAACAATGAGGAAACCAGCGGTGCGAAAAAGTATTGTTTCGGTTTTCCCGGTTGCCATGAAAGCGAGGATAATGTCGTCTATAACAGTGTTCCCCAACCTTTTTACACCCGCGGACCGGTAAAAAAAAGAAAAAAAAAATCGCGGACCACTAATAATGAAATAAAAATGGTTTTTATGTAATATTTTTTAAATCTTATATTGTTACAAATGGACATAATTATACAACTGTTATAACTTGTGACAATGCTCGCAATGAGCGAAACCGGTCCTGACCTTTTTAAATAAAGTGGAATAAAGTACAAAGGAATATTGTGTTTTTATTAATACAATGCCTTTCCACCGAGTATTCACAGTGAACACCCTAAAATTGAAAACAATTATGTATTATGAAATTATTGCTATATTTAGGTAGGGTTTTGCATCTGGGTTCACTATCGAAGAGAAACTATTTATGACTGTCGATTCTACAAAAACCAGCGACCATCGTGTCACACACAGAAAAGATAATACAACAGAATAATTATCCGCAATAAACTAAACTTTACAAATTTGAAGCCGGATTTTAGAAGTGTGAGTAATATGTAACCGCACAAAAATGGCCAAGAAACAAAATACGGAGCCGCATTATTGATGTCTTCTTATTGAACAATAACTAAAAAAAGTGCAGGCGATAAAAAATCCTATATTCAATATTTTTGCATGGCGAATTTCTTGAAATTTGGAATACTGTTTGTGGCCCTGCAGAAAGTCTCTGCGGCCCAGCACTGGGCTGCAGACCACTGGTTGGAGAATACTGGTCTATAAGACTTACGGAGTCTCCGATGACATTTAGTTGAGTATTATGTTCTCATTTCATTAAATTAAAATATTCTTTTAAACTACTGGATAATAAATTTTACAGGATGAAGTTTAATTACTGGTTTTATATTCTTGAAAATAACTCTATATTTATATATTTGATGTGTAAAATGTCTTTATCTGTGTACTGAATGTTTAATTCTGAAAGTAAACTTTATTGATTGGATTTATAAATAAAAGAAGACCTGGCGGATTTTCGACAGGTAGACTAGATACGGCTACTCGATCTGATTCTACGACTGTATCTATTATAGATGGATATAGACTCATCGACGACTCAGGTTGTTTCGCCTCCCGTCTGCGTACTCTATTTTGGTTCAGTTATTCTGCTAGACCGCCCACGATAATGCATGAGCGGACCTTGTTACATAGGCGGCACATCGATACTGATTGTAATTATTATTCAATTGTCGGCAGTCGCTTGGACAACGGACAACTAGCACAATTTATTTTCGGTGCTATATGTTCGTTTACAATAATGAAACACATTTTACAGATTGTCATATCGCAGAAGTAGTCTCAGCGAGTATTTCCGTGCCATATTATCAAATATTTAAATCTAAGATGACATATTTATTTATTGAATTGGAATTTATTTAGTAAAACTCCATTGTAATAAAATTAAAAATATCAACGCACAGTAAAACCCCCATTTACACTATAGTCGGGACAGTGTGATTCAAGGTAGTGTGATTGGGGAAGTGAATCTCATACAAAATTAGGGATTTGGTTTTTTCCGCAAAAAATGCAAAACTAAGATTTCAATTAGTTTTGCAAAAAAAAATAATATGGACGAAATATTTAGTTACTAAGTGATAAAATGCAAAGCGTGACAAAATCCAACACATAGACAGTCGCCCGAATCTACGTGTATAGCCTGGCATGTGTTGAATACACAGACGCTAGCCAACATTTGACTGTATGTGCCGCACAGACTACCATCTCGTAGCAACGAAAATGGATTTGCGGCGAATATTTCAAGCCAGCGCGTAATTCGGGGTAGTGTAATTGTGGGTCCCACTGTATTTAGTTCTAAATTTTATTATAAATTGAGTTTATAGCTGCTTCAGCGTGCGCTTTTTTCAGAACTAGAAAAGAACAGTCCTGACGTTGGTGAATGCCGAATTAGCTATGAACTCAATTTATAAAAAAAACGTAGAACTCGATACGTTGATATTTTTTAACCTGATGATATATTAAGTTTGCTGGTTGCGCAGTGGAGTGGTTAACTTCGTTGGCTTAAAACACGGAAGTCACGGGCTTCAATCTAAGTACGTACAGTTTTAATATATTTATTTTTCAATCGATTTATGGATTTTTGTTAGAGGCATCCAACTCATCTTATCTTGGGGTGTAGTGAGAGCGATTAGCTAACCATTAGTCTTGTTCTAGAGAGATTGAGCAACTGAGTAGCATGCAGATTCCGTAGACACTCTTCTACTGAGAGAAACTTCATTAGAAGTCCATATTGGAAGCTACACATTGGAAGCGGCATGATTGAAAAAAAAAGTTAATTTGATTTTTGATTGATATTATTAATAACCAAAACATATATTTGAGTGCCTCTCGAGTAAAATATACAGTGATTACCATAGTGATGAGATGAGCCTATTCTCAAGCTCTGGCAATGTCAATATAATTTTAAAAATATTTCTTTTTAAATTTTGAGATTATGCGCATTGATGTTCGTGATATCTTCTCTTCTTAATTAAGTGAATCTCGAGTAATTTAAAAATTCGAGTAGTTGTGTGATTTAAAATTACCAACCATCAATGTAAGTAAAGTAATAACGCAATTTTTGTTTAATGAACAGTTCTTTGTTTTTATAGGTCTATATAATAATTTGTTTTAAACTAAATACACAAATTTTCCATGACAGCTTTTCGGTGTTTCGATTAAAACACTTTGACGTTGACAACTTAAAAAACCTCTTTGGTCTATTAAAAAGCTTAACCATGCGGATGCTTACTTTAGGAAGTGAATCATGAGAATGAAAGCTTACTACTTTGATTAATGAATGGACTTCCTAGAAA
Organism: Himalopsyche anomala; assembly: GCA_031772345.1. NCBI lineage: Eukaryota > Metazoa > Arthropoda > Insecta > Trichoptera > Rhyacophilidae > Himalopsyche > Himalopsyche anomala. The sequence goes on from CM062827.1 coordinate 27,988,837, forward strand.
ACATCTTTTCATCCAGAAAACTAAGGCGCGGGTGATAAATGCTTGTGCTGATGGAGCGATTAATTTCTGAAGATAATAATTTTGACGAAACTAAATTTATTAGAGCAAGAAACAAGAAATCCAGCTGTGTTTATTTAGTGGTAAATACGTTTACGAACTTTAAAAACAGTACTATTGCACCTTGATAACCATATGTATAGTATAAAGAATAATATGTTTAGATATAATAATGTACAAAATTATATGTAAAAATTTGAATCGTTCAAATTATGTACATTCACACAACTTTTGTTACTAACGACCAGGGTTTCGCCTTTCGGTATCTTCAGGCGTTCAAGTGCACGGATGAACTGACGCTTAGTAAACGAATGTATCGTGTTTATATAATAAATAAATGTATCACAGTTTAAAGCCATTGCTGGTTTTTATTATGAAACAAATAAAGCTTACTGGAACTGATAATGATTCAACTCAAATATTTTGAAGAAATTATAGAAGAACAATAAGCCCTCAAGAGGTGAAGTGAGCCAAGTAGTAAAATGGTAAAAAAATATTGGACTTATAATAAGGTCGTTTCCTATGGCGCAGCAGTTAACGTTGTAGGCTTCCGTGACGTATCTCACGGACTTCAACTCCCAGTACGAACAGCATTTTATTGACCGATATATCGATTTCTGTTCGAAGGCATGGGTGTTTGTGATGTCTAAAAACTCCCTCCCACCCTTTCCGATCATTTAATCACTGGACTTAGTGTAAGCGATTAATTAAGCACTATTCCTACCCTAGCCTTATCCATATATCGCAACTACTCTCTTTGAAAAAGACAGGTTGAACGACTGAGTAACAAAAAATTCTCGTATAAAATTTCGATTGAAATACCTCCATTAGGAAGCTTAAGGCTCCACATTGGGAGTGGACATGAATAATAAAAAATAATAACTTGTTATATTGGTGGAATGCATATTTTTGTTTTATTGATAACACTGTTGAAGTGTGTTTTTACTAAGATCACTGTCGTTTTACGATACTTAGAATATGACATGTAGAATGTTCATCTAATTTTTCCTAAAACACCACTTGCCTCACTTCACTTCTCGTGTGCTCAATGTGTTGAGCCCTTGTAATATAGTTTTTAAAATATCTTATAGCAGAGAAAATATAAAAATATGTAATTCAACATTTTCTAGTTAATGGACCGTGCCTTGTCCTTTTGTGAAAAATATGAATATGTGTATATACCATGTTATTGTTACGACTGTCAGCAAATAAACATTTGTCCCACATATGATAAATTGTCAGTTTATTGACAAGGATATTTAATAATAAGTAGGATGTAAGCAATTGAATAGAGATATATGACAAATGACGATAATTTTTTCCGTGACCACTCATAATTCGTGACTATGAAAGAGCATTTAAAAAAGATTATTGTTGAATCCGTGAAGGTTTATACTTTTAAACATATATAAATCGAAAAAAAAAAATATCAAGAAGGTAATAGAAACAATAAATAAAAATAAAAAATCCATCATAATGGTGTGAATGAAAAATGAACGGCTTTCCGAGGTGTGCAATTTAACGAAAATTTACCTTTGTTCTAGAAGCATCAATCAATTTAAATATTAAGTCATTTTCTAAAAAATGTCAAATTTTCCACGATCGCCATCTAATTAAGGTATTTTTATATTTAACAAAAGGCAAGAACGTACTTAAGTAAAACGAAATCGTCCACCATAATGGATGAGTAATTTTACTTAATGTCGGCTCGTTGTTTTAAAATAAGAGAAATTTCGTATTTAAGAGGCTGAAATTACTGTTTTTAAAAGATAAGAATGCCGCTTAATATTTTTTAATTCTTACCCTCTTGTAATACATTCACGACTTTGCTAGAAATTTATTTGGCTTTTTATTAGTGAAAAGTAAATAAAATTTCAAATAAAATTGTATTTATGATATTTAATAATCATAACGTTTTTTTATCAAAATAAAGCACAATCTGTATATTATTTCAATCGTTACTTTTTTTTACACTTTTATAAGTTTACAAATCCTCAAAGAATGTTTACATATACATTATATAAAAATTTCAATATCGGCCCTCAGTCAATATTTTCAATAAAACTGAACAATTTCTATTAATTCGTTTAAACGTTTTTTCGTTTAATCAGAACACGTTTCATTCAGAGAGCAAGCTGATCTTATTGACTTGTAATATACAAAAGTATTATAAATTTCATAATACAGCTTCAACTTCTTTAATGATTTAAATAGTATATTAGTCTACACAAACACATTAGTCTAGAAAATTTTGCATGCTCATCATTATGTGTAGAGCCTGCCAATGAGGATGCCACAGGAGAGAGATTTAACAGTGTTTTACATTATTGTCTCGGATGTTGACATATTCTGCGTGGAAGTGAGTGAGCTTATACGATTACTAATATTAATGTATTAATTTGGAATTTGTCAAAGCTTACAGATTTGACTTCTTTGCCAATTTTTAACGATACGTATTGTTTTACTGTTTTTTTTTACAAAATTATATTGATATATATATATATATATATATATATATATTTTTATTGTTTGTATTTTTAATGGATATTTAAATAAATATTTATAAATATATTACTTAAATCTTCTCAATATAAACCTGAAAAACTACTAAAGATTAGAAAAGTCTTTATTAGATTATTTCAAAAATTGTTATATAACGGTGCAAGATATATATAAAAAATACAGAAATCTTCAGCAATAATAATTATAAAAGTGGAAAATATGATGCAGGGTATTGTGTTTTCATCTGCTTATAAATCTGAAAGCGAACGAAGCGAGTTGAACATAGTCACATTCATGTATTTTTTCACTTTAAGTTAAACTGTGTATCACATAATGCTAGTTTGATAGTTTAAGTAGAAAATTTTCTTTCTTATTATCGAGTTCAATGATAATAAAATCATGAATGTAATATTATTTAGTTTTTTGTATTTTTGTCTGATCTTAATTTTATGATTGCTGAATTTAATTATTAAATTAAAGTATTTTTTTGTTACGTTAATGTGTAAGTAGTGCATATGTCCGCCTACAGATGTCTGCTGACAAGTCGACAAAGCGCACGTCCTCTGCTGCCACGCAATGCAAGCCAATGCTGAACTAAGGCCGCTTTCAGGCGTTTAATTCAGCGGTTTCCAAATAGCATGTAATTAAATCAGTTTTTTTTCAAATTTCTGAAACACTGAGTAATTACGAAAAAAGCTTAAATAATATTTTCAACCATGATTCCTAATGTAACATATGAATAGATTTTTTTCTATAATAATTGGTTGCTATTTTGTTTTAACATTTCTTCTTAGATTGAATAAAGAGAAAATGATTAAATTATAACAAGATTAACGTAACCAAAGAGGTCGTTGTAATCCAATAGTTAATAGGCTTGGTATAAATGAGGAGTGAACATGAAAAACGTGATTTATCACAAATTTTAAAAAATGCCGTTGAATATCAATTCTGATAGTCCACAATAAAATAAATTAATGGAAATCACAATTAGTGTTCAAAAAAAGTTTTTTCCTATAAAATTTAAATCATAAATTTTAATCATTCAAGCAAACCGTGATCTCTCCAACACCTAAATCGTCATTCACCAAGTTTTGTATTAGTGGGAAAAGTCACTTTTTAAATGTTTGTTTCTCAAATTTGGAGTATAAAAACTTTAAGATAAATTAATTTATTGTTTGATTTGCTAAATGATTGGTAGAAATACATTGCTTCTGTATATAGTACACGTAAAATCACTTTTTAAGATTCATAAGATTTCAGGTTAACAAACCAATTTTACAATGTAAACATATTTAATTTCTCAAGAATCTTATTTGAAAGTTGACCGTCAGAGCTGATAGATATCACATACATTTTTTAAAAATAATGTTATGAAAATATGTTGAATTTTTGATCTCAAATGTATTGGTAAACTGAAACTAAAATATAATAAAAGGGTTTGATATTAAAGTAAGCATACTTATTGGTAATAAAAAAATGTAGCAGTTCAAACCCAAAAACAATCACATTCGACCATCACTGCTTTCTCTGACGTTATTTTTTTTTACGACGTTTAAGCATAGACAACGTTCAGCATATCATTGTTATTTTTTTCATATAACTACGAATGTATCAAACAAACTTTTCAGGACAATTTTTGATAGGTAAAACTGTAATCAAATATTTATATTATAAGTAAATAAACAATACAAATTAAATGGTATCCTGAAAAAAAACTTAATAAATTAGGTTTTTGCGGTGACAGAAACCGAAACTTTAAAAGACACAAAATTCAGTGCAGGAAACGTAATAAATTCATCCATATAAACTGTCCCCTTCAAATTGAACCCGTGTCACTTAAGTAAGTCAACACGGAAACATGGGTTAAAACATTCAATAAAAAAGATTTCTTTTGTAAACAAAGCAACAGATAGTTTTATCTGTATTTCGGATCTGAGGAATAGGCTTCCTCCTAAATACTGGGCCTAAATTTTAGTCTTTATCAGCGAGGTTAGAAGTATTTTATACTATTATACAAAGCGTATTAGTCAACTATACCTTGATTAAAATATACGTTTAGAGCAATTAAAAGCAATTAATTTTTTGCATTATTTTATTTATAACGCTGAGTTGTTTTTAATTTGAATAGTTTCAATACGATTATAGTACATCGTAGATAAGAGAACTTAAAAGACAGCGCCCCATCACGTCAGTAGTCATGGAGTGACTCAGTCATGTGCTGCGGACGCCTCCAGAAATCCTTAATCCTGCCGGAGTCTTCTTCCGACTGCTGGGATTTCTGCGTCTAGGACAAACATTGTTTACTGTTCATAGTACTTGGCGGAGCTGAGAGATGCTGGCATGTTATGGAAGAATGCAAAGCAATTGGTGAGAGACAGGGAAAAACGGAAGATAAAAAGCAAATATAGTAAAAAAAAAAGAAGTTTTAATACAAATCAATAAATTTGATAGCATCTTGGAGGCCTTTGATTTTTTTTACCTCGAACATACATTGAAAAATAAAACTACTCTTAATAGGGTTCGATCCCGACAGCAGCTTGACTGAAGCCAGTGATGTTGACCACTTCCGCTGTGATCTAGTTGGTTAGAGCTTGCTCTTCCATGCAGGCGGGTCTGATTTTGATTCCCGGTAAAATCAAAGTCCAATTTAGATTTTAAAATTTAAATTTGAGACCTAAGACATGGGTGTTTGTGGTGTCAATTTACACAGTTGATATCGAGTGTTTTGCGAAAATTTTTCATCGAGTTGATCTTTAAAATATTTGGCGCATTGTCATTAGGTGTAATGCAAATTTTTTTAATTAAAAAAAAACATGTATCCGATGTTTATTTAAGAGAACACTATTAACGTAATTGATATATATAAGCATTGTTTATGACTGAAAACATATTTAGAGCAGAACATATTGCTTGTCCTGTGAAAGAATCTAAAAAGTTTGTCTTTTCGTTTGCGGGTTCACGACTTCAATTCCACATGTATACACTTCAAAACAACAATTTATAAGTCTGTGTCAAGCAACATGGATGACTACAAAATTTACATTATTTAACAAACCTCAGCTTCAATTTTCAATGAAGCTTAGAGCAAATGATTAGGCTATGAAAGGCCTTGAAATTAAAAAAGTTTTCATGTTTTTGAAATGTATCAAATCAATTCATTTATTATTTTTAATTATCAATGAAATTCATATAATTGTGCACCGTTTGAGAACTCCTTATTAAAGCTATTTTCCATTTTAAACGTATTAGATTTCCAGATACGCCATGCGAAAGATTTTTTGCGGACGTTTGTCCTTAGTCCCATGAGGAATCCATTGTCGTTGTCGAGAGAGACGTCATGCCAACCAATTTGTATTATTACACTGCTTTTAAAGGGAGACTTTTATTTAAAAATTGACGGGATTCCCGAAAAATATTCCATGCAATATGATAACAGTCTTTCATTCATATATAATATGTCAATTAAAATTCTAAGGTGTAGTTCTTCTTGATTAAGAATAACAAAACAATATAGATATTTTTTTTTACGAATTTTACAATGATCGTTTGAGAAAAACATTGTAATGTTGACAACAGTGAGCTCATATGAGACTCTCCTATAATTGAACAACAAAATGAATTCAATAATCAATAATAAAAAAAGAAATTGTACATTGGTAGGATGTCCAATCCCATGTTTAACTGACCGGATCGAAACGCGAGATTCCATAAAACGTGTTTTCAATCGTGATTGATTTATGAACATTTGTACAACACAACCTTTTGTTCTACTATCCCATTTCTCGTGTGAGTAATGGAAATTCTCCTAGTTGGCTCATTCACAGACATGTTTAAATTTCACGATAAAAGATTTTTACATCTCCATATTTTTTGTTAACATAATCATTGTTTATATTTATTATTTTATTTTAAATAATTTTATATTGTCGCTAGTTTGAAGTGTTCCAACAACATTGTCAGACTGCACCATAATATGCAGGTGTTACAAACATGTTTTTGTTTTTAGTTGATTTTTTATTATTTTATAAAGAATTCAGCACTCCATTGAAATTTCTATTTATGAAATACTGAACATTGCAATTGCAACAATATTATTACATATTTATAAAAAGTGTTATAAGTATAATTCATTTAATTTGTGTATAATAAAATACAGTATAAGACATTTTTATTGAGTTTGTACACAAAAATAAGTTTAATTTATTAAATGCAAATGCTTTCTGGTACAGAATTTTGAGTTTGAAGTATTTTAAATATCTAAAACATAGATTTCGTGAATTGATAATCATATTATTAGATTTAAGGTATAGTCTGAAGTATAAGATTTTATTTTATGTTCAATTAAGACTTTTGTAAATATTGAATAAGTCTGAATTTTCAAATGGTTTTTAATTAAAAAAACACTTATGGTTGTGTTTTGATTAAATAATAATAAAAAAATGAAATCTATATTTATAATTAATCAAAAACTATGTTTCTGTATGTACATTAAATTGAGCGTAAACTGATTTTTTTAGCGACGTTCCAATTAATTAAGTTATATTAAAAGCTTTTGCAAAAAAGCTATTAACCGAATTTTACACAAATCAATTTATAAATAATGTGATGACATTGTTTGTTTATTGCACTTTTATGGGCATTTTAAAATAATGAACTGAAAATATCCAATTATATTTCGCTGACGGCATTAAAAAAAACCGCCATCGTTGTAATTTTTAGGAAATTAATTTATAGCGCAGGTCCAAATAAAACAAACACAAAATATTTTTATTTTTGGAAGAGTTCAATGTATTTTTATTTAACATTTGTGTGATTTAAGTGAATGAAATGGCTTTTTTTTATTGAAGCACCAGCGTAACTTATTACTAGAATATTCAATAAAAAAGGGATTGTATTCAGTACCTTGGATAAAGATCCAAACTTTCCTTTTCGGCTGGAGACACAATATGTAATACAGCAATTCGTGTAAGATCGGTTTGAAGCTTTTGTTAATTTAAAATGAATTACCGTATTTCAAACAACTTCAACTATTGCCATTGAAAATACGTTTATATATTTATAAGTACAGTACAACTTCTTTATAACGGAAAAATGTAGAGTAGAAGTGTATGTTATAGCCAAATGCTCATGTTGTATTAATGCAGTCTTCGAAATACGATTTTTTGTTTATATATTGACAAAATAAATATTATGCACATAATATGAGACACTCCAAGCTCCAAGATAAAAAAATAATCTAAAAAAATATATTTATTGATTCCGTTAGAATACATATGACGCATTATCTATATTAAGCAGGGCTTCGAACCGGAACTGAACCGAAAACAAAAAACCGTTATTTTTACTGGAACGAAAACCAGAATTGAACCGAAAAAAATATCGGTTTTTTTCGGTGTGCGTATTTTGGGCAAATCTGTAAATTCCTGGGTTTTGGTTACCGGTAAAATCTCATTGGTAAATATTTCCCAAAATGCCAATTATGTACATATATTATTTTTTATTCGAATAATTAAAAATAAACGAAATTTCAAGACTGTGATATACATTTTTTTTCATTATTATAATTACATTGAACAACTTTCTGTATACTAGGTAAAATTTTTATAGTTTGGCATTGAAGCCTTGGCTTACGATGTGTGATATGAACCCTGGATACTTCAATGGGTAAGCGGTGGCATTGCCACTAGGGTATCCGATCCCGGATCCTTTTTGTAATTGACAATCTTTCAATCCCATGATCCCGGGATCACGAGATTGGAATACTCAACATAAATTCATGTATACATTGGGTATTAAGATTGAGAAAATTTTTGGTCGGCGATTTTGAAATTTTTCGAACAATTCATGTCAATTTCAAAAACCCAGAAATTTGCGGATTTATCAAAAATATCAGCGAGAGTTTTTTTTAGCTTTTTCATTTTCTCAATACCGAAATCCCGTTATTAGTACTGTCGGAATTTCGGGATCGCAGAATTGGATAGGATCCTGGGATTGGATACCCTAGTTGCCACTAGCTGTCTGCAATAACATAGAAAACACATGTCTTAAAAGCTTACATACGTTGACAAAATATGGTAAGTGTTATACAAATATAATTGAAACAAATGCCCCGTTGTCGTGACGGGCTCATATATAACGGAGTTGTCTTGCAGTATGGCACCCGCGGGATGCTTAGACGACCGCAGGGCCCCGGCGCGGGTCAGGGCCCCTCTCCCGACCGACGACGCCTGTCACCGAGGCCTGTGGCCAAATCACCGCAGTGTTATGTTGTTGCCGTTTGTCACAACATTTTGCGGTTGCGCTCAATGTGTTTACCGTTTGCATAGCGCTTCACATGCTTTCACGTAAATCGCTTTCTTTCTCATCTATCTGACACCGATATATTTTGTTGTGTGCTCGATTGACTCTCTTTCCATATCGACTGTGGAAAGGAAAAAGGGAGCAACCCACAGTTTTTTCAAAACAGTTTTTTTTCGATAATCGCAATTTATCAAATTTGATACACGTTCTATCAAAAAGATGTAAGCTGCAAATGCCGAATTAGTATCTAAATTTAGCTTTTAAGTTTGAAAAAAGATAGGCTTGTGAAAAATGACACCATGAAAAAATACTGAAAAAAAAGTTTTTCGTAGACAATTTCTTTAATAAATATTAGATTGTGTCAATTTAACACCAGTTTAGAAGTCTTTGTGCACATCTAAATTGTGTATATTTCATAATTTGCATATGGCCCAAAATCATCAAAACATGTTTTTTGTGCTTCCTGTATAATTTGCTATGTGTGGATTACGTCCTTTTTACTTTCCACAGTCGATATGTTTTATGGTCCGTCATAGTGAGCTTTCAATAAATGAAATATCCGTCAAAATACTGCATAGTTTTATGCGATATCCATTTAGAGTATAAATATATATTGGCATGTATTCAAATTATATTTAAAAGATTCGTATTTTTCCGGTATGAATTTTAATATAGTTTCGGTCATAATTTGTATTACATTGGTCTGAATTTATATTAAATGGTCATAATATATCAATCAGTGTACAGAGGGCAGAATAAATAATTAATGGTCAGAATTTATATTAAATAGTCATATTTTAAATGATATTGAAAAAAACCCTAACCTAACCAAAATGGTTATAAAAATTTTACCGTATAATCTGACCGCTCATATTTTGAATTTTATTCAGACCAAAAGTTTATTTGAATTCTGACCAAAAATTGATTTAGACTCTGACCATTTTATTTTTTTCCTATTTAAAATCGTAAGTAATCGATTTCACTAGCGCTGTGGAGTCGAAGTCGTGAAAAATAAGCGGCTCGAATTTTTTATTTTTTTATTTATTTAATGATGTGTATTCAAACCACAATATTCCATAGTGTTGACATTGCATGCTTGGCTCACTAAAGATGATCTGATGGAATACATATACATAAGTTAAAATTAAATTATGGAAAAATTTCTTCGGAGTCGGAGTCATTTTTTATTTTAAAGCTGGAAAGTCGTTTTTTCTTACACGAATCTACAGCGCTGGATTTCACTTAAATAAATTACTCATAGCATATAAAAAAATATTTAACTTAAAACAAATCATGACAATTTGAATGAATTGTTTTTGATATTACGCAATTTATACACAAATGCATTAATTTTAATACTAGCCGACCATTGTGCAATAAAATTTCTCATTAATGCTTAATTAATGAAGAAATGGAAACAAATTTAAATTGTATACTTTTCATAAATTAATAAAATATTAAGAGGCAGTGATTGTTTAAAATAATAAGACATTGAATAACAGATAATTGGTATGTAGATACTATGTTAAAAGAACCTGTTTATTAGTAGCAAAGAGTTTACAAAGCGTATCATATCAAATGCTTAGTGTGACCTATTAAATTTTGTATTATTGCGTACTACACATTTTTTCGTGAAATTTAAAGTAAACCATAAATAATTGACTAGCAGTGAGCTAATCGCTTTTGCCACATTTGTTTTAAGAAAGAGTTAGTATGATCTTAAATATCTTTACAACATAAACAAAAAATACCTTTCTCGGCAATAATTCACTTTATTTTTTGACACAAGCAAGATAATCCAAGAAAAAATAAACGCCGTAGAAAATCTGTTTATGGAAGTTCGTTACCACGTGTCTTTTAAGCACTTCGCAAAGGTTTTGTCACCGGCTATACTAAAAAAAACAATTACAGCCAGTTTCGTAGCTGAGTAAAAACGCTGGTCAGGTTAAAGTATCTATCTATCGCCTCTTTTGTGGAGACTGCCAAGCTTCTTATGTAGAGCAGACAGGTAGAAACTTTAATATCAGAATTAAAGAACATATAGGGAGTTTGCCAATCATTTAATAGAAAACGAACATAATTTTAATTATACAGTAACGTAGAAATACTCCATCAAGTAAATAAAAAAGATTTGAAAATGAATAGTTTAGAATTTTTAGAAATAAATAAAACAAATAAATAAATTAAAAAAAATGGATCGCCACTGTTAAATATATTTTCTAACGGCTTAACCTGTCCTAATTGATGCAAATCGTTAGTTAATCATTTCTTAATGTAAATGTCATTTGTATTACCATTATCGTTTTTTTGTTTTTTTATTACCCCCTCCTTGCCTCCTAATTTTAATTTTTATTTGATTTTTATTATAATATATCTGAATAGTAAAATTAAAATCATTCGTACTTAAGCAAGCATTTGTGAAAAAGTAAGAAAGTCTGAGGATGCCTCTGAAAGAGGTGAAACACGTGTCACAGTTTGCATCACAATACGTAGAATAATCTAAGTTATTTTATAGGTTAAAGTATATTTAAGTGCACAGCAAATGACAAAATGATATTTTATTTGTCAGTGAACAATTTATAATAAAAGTTTAGCTCACGTTATTTGAAACAAAAAGTAAAGTGTAGTGTGAGATTAAATATTGTTTTGTCTGAAAGAACACATCGTTTTTTTTTATATAAAGCAGTGATAAAATAAACACTGTTCAATTAATATAAAATACAATTTGATAAAGTTGTTATTCCACCTGTGTTGCAAATTGTGACGAGTTTTTCACATTAATTACAAACAAAATTATTAAATTACATTTTATATTTAACAATAAACTTTCACAAAGTTACCGCCGAATCAATCGAAAAAACTATTCTACTGTTTTAGATAAAAGCTTCAAACGCAACGACGCGTTTATAATAATTAAAAGTTTTCGAGAATGAGTAAAACGATTTTAGTATTTTCACGATTCAGTGAAATTGTTTATTTTTATGCATTTTTCAACATTATATTTGTTATGTTCGTGGCGCATTGATTTCAAATGTAATACAATATATTTTGATTGCCGACGAAATTTCAGCGTCAAAATTTTCTTGATGTTCTCGTGAAGTGAGCAAAGCTCTGTTTATTCACAGAAGTATTTTTGTTCAACTGTAGGTAAACGACATCATTAAATTTTTCCTTCTTGGTGCGTGTGGACGAGGAATGAGTTTCTTAGGTGAGTCGATGCTGTGTACACATTCTTCTATTTTAGCCCCGAGACTTCTTCATACGCAACTTCTCTTAGAAAAGTGTGTGAACATAATGCAGTACCGTAGACGATAATGAAGCAAGCAAAAAGTTGAAAGATATTTTTCACATTGATTTTTATATTTATTGAAAAAATAATGCATTTAAGAGTTTGGGTATTAAGTTATAAACATTTCAATATTTGCAGCGTACAGAGTTTTTTTTATGTTTTAAGTAAAAACTGTTAAAATATATATCTAAATTTAATATCTTTGTTATTTCACTTATCATGTTAGAAAATGTGACACTTGTTTCACCTCTCTAAGAAGAAGCAAAGTTTACCAGTAAATTAAAAATTGATTCAAATTCTTAAGTTATAAATTACAAAATAAAAATAGGGTCATGTCCTTTTCAACTGAGAAGATTAGATACAAACATAAATAATTTTTATTTTATTAATAATTTAAAAAAATAATTCCTTACATTATTTACGGCAAATTTCAATAAGAATAAATAATACAATTGTTATCCGCCTATCTCATTTAAATGCTATTTACTAATATTTTATTTTTATTGATAAGTTTATCTATTCTTTACCCTTTATTTTTTACGAGATGGAGAATTTCAACATTTTTATTTTTATTAAAATTGTCATAATTTAAAAAAAAAATGATTTGAATGGATCGAACGATTCAAATGAGCCGAATCAATCAAAAAAATGTTTTTTTAAGTTTAGATTCTTTTTAACCTTGTATTATATTTTTTTGCCGCCTGTGTGGTCTAGTGGTCAACGTCGTTGGCTACCGCTACGGAGGTCACGGGTTCGAATCCCCGTACGGGCAGTTTTATAAATTGATTTATGAATTTCTGTTCAAAAGCATGGATGTATGTGATGTCTTGAATTCCCCTCTCCTATAAACGGGGCGTATCGAGAGCGATAAGCTAACTACTAGTCCTTTCCTAGCCCTTTCCTGCTATTCCTACTCTCTTTGGAAAAAGAGAGGTTGAGCAACTGAGTAACAAGCAGTTTTCGTAGAAACACTTCTGTTGAGATAAACTCCCTTAGGAGTCCATATGCTCCACATTGGGAGCGGACATGGTAAAAAAAAATAATAAAAAAAAAGATTAGCAGATAAACCATACAATAAAATACATATAAGCAAAATAAAATAGACCATACCAGACATCACAAATCAATTAGATTTTAAATATTCCGATCCATGAATTTATCGTTAATTAAATTTTGTTTTTATTTAAATAGAGTTTTGAAATCTATAATTTTTCACTTAGTACTAAGCTAGATAATTTTACGTATAATACGCATTTTTTTTGTCGATTTGACATATAGATTTTTACCGTTTTTAGTAACAAGACATCTAAATATTAAATCCATAACAGTTAATAAAGTACCTACTACATTATGTTTTGAGGTGAGTAAAAGGATTAATTATTTATAATATTACCATATAAATCTTGGAATTATTGATATTAAACCAGATTTCTTACTACATACAAACAAACTTATTTTATATATGTATACTTGAATGATGCATAAGGTGAAAATAAATCCTGTAGTCATTAATAATGGTTATGTTATTTTATTTGTCGAATTTGTCTTCGCGTATTTCTGGTTACCGAAAACAATGAATATAACGAAGAAAACAAAAATATTGAGAATATCTTACAATGTAATATTACTCCAAGTTTTTCTATTATCAGAAGGCTGATTGACTGTTCTAATGACAAGTAATTCACATTAGGAAAATGTTCACACCCTCTCAAAGAAGCTTGTGCAATCAAGCTGAAGATTAATTAACCACACTCATGTTCAGAGTAATAATAACATAAAGAATAAGTACAAAAGATAACAATATAAGTAATTTGATACCAATTTATAATACTAAGATTTTGTTATATCGACTATTTATTATTAGAGGTGTATTTTTAGAATTAGCAACTTTTTTCTAATGACAGCCAATTTAACAGCTGACAGCTGATTGGTGGTAAGTTTGGGTTCTCATTTCAAAGTCCATGAATAGACTGGCGCAAAAACAATGCTCGAATATTGTGAAAATTTATTTTTACATTATATGATTTGTAGAGAACGGATGTTTTTTTAAAGGTTTGTTTTTCAAATAAGCAACAGTCAGCGTCAGCCAATTTGACAACTAACAGCTGATCTGTGCTTATTTTAGTTTGTGATTTTACCATTAATAGACTTACGCCAGAATAACGCTTGTAAATTGTGCATACTTATTTCTTCAAAAATAATGTAGGCAAGAACGTTACAGTCAATGGAGAGCGCTAAAGATCTACGATTACTGACGTGTTCGTTCTCTGATTGAATAGCATTAATGAGGAAGAGCTGTTGTTTTAACAAGATGGCGCGACATGTCTCATAACTTGCGTCACAAATTGGCTGCGCTGGAAAAGTATTGATAGTTTAAAAAAAAAACCTCTGAAATACAAAAACCCTACATAAAGATTTAACATCACAGATAGGAGCAATCATGATACTGTTTCTTTAAATAATACATACTAAAATAGAGCCTTAACACTTATTTTTATCTAACTTATTATTATTATTACTTTTAACTGAATTGAATATACAATTAGTAGGCTTAATAAAATTCAACAATATAATGAAGATTATAAATAAGCTCATACAGTGGTGAATTTTTCAAACTTATAGCAACATTTATGCAAAGCTTCGTGTGCAAGAAGGAATGTTGATTTAAAAGTTTCTGATAACTCAATTGATAGGCTTCAAAAAAGTTCCACCACTGCCGCGATATTACTTTCGCGCCCATTAAAATGCCAAACGAAGTCAGGCCTTCGCCCCTTACGCTCCTCCGTCCCTCACTCACGCGTCTGCGAAAACTCCGTTAAGCCTTCTACTCCCACTGATGGAATTCCCCGTGATTCTATCTTATAAGCTTTCGAGTGGCGGACAAGAGCTTTCCTGCAACTTGTTACCAGCTGAGAGCGAGTAAGCCTTTCTTGAATTTTGAAGGTATCTCTTAAAGTTTGCTTAATTTTAGAACTTTTGCTAAGTTTATATTCTGACGTCGAATGATGAATAGGAAAAATGTGTAACTTTCTATATTTTTTTGAAATGTGCGATAACTTTCGTGAGCGCGAATTCCAACACTCGAATTAATATACAAGTGTTATTATTGTATTTTCCTAAAATTTGTTGTAAAATATAATGGTTGATTTTATTTCTCAACTCATGATGAGAAAATAAGTTAATAATATGTTATGTATACGCAACATTCTGCCTCTATGCTATGTTAAATTATCTATGACAACTTATTGTAACAATAAACCTATATCGATATCCAATTCCTTCTCTCCAAATCTAGCCAGTTAAAATCGAGAGTTCAAATTGAACGGCCGACGGCTCAGTAAAGACGCCTCGATGCTCATATCGTATCATTAGATTATTAAGATTAAGTGATTTACTTTATAGTGTAAATTATAAATGGAATAAAGTTGAACCAACATTTAAACAGTGTTTCAGTAAAAATTATATTCATAACAAATATTTGCTGACATCTGATGCAACTTTGATTAATTGTATGTATGTTTCATAAAAAGATAGAATTGCAATGACACTTTTATATGGACCAACACAATATGCTATTAATTTAAAACTGACACTTCTGAATCAGCTGAGTTACTAATCATGGCTATTTCACTTCTAAACTCTCTCAGCTCATCCAGTTCGAAGATATATCAATGCAACATCAAACAAAAAAATGTACTAATTCCACATTGCTTATTTTAAATGAGAACCGATTGATAAAACTTTGAGTCATTCGATAAATTTGCAACCTTAAATGAGGAACGGAATAACTTTGATTCCTATTTAAATTCAATGCAGAGTAAATTAAATTCTACTGATTCTCAGTATAGAGAAACACAAGATACTTAATATTACTTAAATCAAATTACTGAGCAAGCCACATTTTAATTTAATTTTTCTTTCTATAATATTTACATTATTTTGAAGCATAAAAGCGTATCTTTAATTAAATAGATAGTTGTTGTGCAGCTCTGTATTGGACCAATATAATGATTAGTAAATTCGTTATTTTTCTTGATATTTATAGCGTTATGGAAGGCGGTTATAAACGAGCGGTAGTAAATATAAACATAACGGATAGTGGAGGGAGAATCAATATTTGGTTATGTAAGCCATGAGCGAAACCGGTCTTAATCTAAAATAAATAGTTTAAAATAAGTAAAAAAGATTTTTTTAGCCTTATCCTAAATTTCTATTCTTTGAAAATATGATATTGAGCACTGAGATCATATGAGCATATACTTGTGAGCGATGATCTAAAAAATATAATTCCACATTTTGATTGTAATTATTTAGCATGTACTTACGTCAAACACGTTTATGATTAAAAATAAAATAATAAACATTTTTAGTACATAAAATTTATTGTATCAGGACCGGTTTTGCTCATTGTGAGCATTGTCAACTGATAAGAAATACAATGAAACAGTGATATTTATACAAAAGTTAAGTAAGAAAAACAAGGTATGACAAACAATTGGTATTACAACTAAGAAAATAAATTGTAGCAAAATACAAGAAAAATAAACTATAAATAAAAAGTTGAAGACCTCTTAGCAATGCAAATTATTACATCAAAAATGATGCTTATAGGTGTCAATAAAACAATTTGTTTTGACAGACTGTAGTATTTTTTTTATTTATAAATAATGTTTTGTTACAGATTATTTTAAACACAAATTAGAGCATACAATAATAATGACTAGTAATTATTCTTCATAACGTTTCCAACTATGACTAAGTGGACTAAATGAATGGCCAGCGCGTCCACATAATTAACATGGTTTATCATACTTATTTTAATGACAAACCAGCAACTACAGCCTTTTTTGCAGAGTGAATAATCATGTATCATTATATCGCAAGCACAGGTGTTTACGAAAAGCTCAAAAAAGCACACGGATTCGTACGAGAGCTTTTCAAGTATGCAGGATAATAATTAAGTTCGTTAGCCTGCACTCATTTTGCCGGGTGGGGCAAACAAAAAGGTTAATTTATTTGAGAGGGGCAAACATTGAGTGTGAAGCGTTAAATTTGACCGGGGCAAGATTTAGTGCTTCAGAAATGGCTTCTAATAACATCTATTTGCTACGCGATACTACGGGATTTCACTTGCTCGTCTTTTTGTTGAGTCAAGCGTTTCGGCCGAGTGGCAAGCACAAGTTCGACACAGTAACTAGGTAGATAAACTTTATACAGTTTTACTGATGTAAATTTATACTTGGTTCCTTATACTAATATTTTTTTTATAATATTGTTAACAAAACAAAACAAAACCAAACTAAAATTTATTTAAAATATAAAACATCATTTTCTATTGATAGTTAACAACTTAAGTGACTAAAATACAAATAAACAATTGTGTTATTTCATTTATAATGTTACTAGTTTATGATAAAAAGAAATGTGACTGAAGACTCAAGTTATCCTGAAACATTATCAAAAGTTTTTTTTTTTTTATTAAAAATTACGAAAAATCAGATTTATGACATAAATACTTTTTATTTCTGATAGATAATAAGCAATGTTTAAAACTTTAACTGACAATTTTTTCGTGTAGGTAAGTGTGTTATCTTAATAACTACGTATAACGTCGATGTTATTAAGTAAAACTATTTAAAAAAAATCGAAGTGTAAAGAAAGACGTTACTAATCGTACACGTCAAATAATAGTAAAGAAGAAATCGCTATGGTAACAATGCTTAAACGAGAGAATCGCAACAGCTTTCCAAATTTAAAAAATCTACAATTAACAATCAGTAAATTGTTAAAAACGTTAGCTGTCAATACTTGGAGAAAAACATAATAAAACATTATTTTGCACTATTATTATTATTATTTATTAGGACTACACTATTATTTACACTATTATTTATTAGGACTAAGATAAGGACTGGTTTCGTTCATTGAAAGAGGTCTTAAATAATTTGATTGTAGTACGTTTTAGTTAGGGCTTATACAAAAACCGACTTTTGAATAAAAACCGGTAGTTGAATGGCAATATTGTTAGAAAACCGGTTTTATCCGGTTTTCGAAGTTTTACAAAAAATGGATAATTCAATTGAAATAGCGAGAAAAAGATCATTTTTTTTTATGTTGCTTATTTAAGGTCTCACTGACAGTTTGTGTGTTTTTTCTGGCCGCGTAAAATGGGCACCGCGTAAATCGAGGGATGAGTGTACATAATAATGCACAGCAAGAAATTATTTGGTGTTACGCTTTATAAAATATGATTTAAGAAAACACAAAGCGTCCACTGATCTTTTTTTAACAAAAAATCCTGATATCGAAAATACCCTTTCGCTGGATAATAATGTGGGGCATACGGTTTTTAAGCCATCAAATAAAAGATCCAAATTTTCTGTCCTTTTGTTTATAGACTCGTTTATGTAAAATTCGACACAACCGGTTTTCGAATGTCACAAATTTAGAAAAAAAAAACGGTTTTTGAAAACCGACAGGCCCTCGTTTTAGTGTCAATTATTTTGTATAATCTATGAGTAATTTTACCACACCTATACAAGTTTTTTGTTTTGTATACATATCTCTCTGTATATAAAAAAAATATTCTTTTATCCGTTGAAAAACATCATGATGAGCGAAATCGATCCTGATCCTTATAAATAATAGTAGAATACATAGTTACAAAAACGTTTTATTATTTTTAACGTAAATAATGTGTTAGGACTGTGTATGACTGTTTGATTGGCACTTTTTTCAATATTTAACTATTTTTTTCACTGTATAAAGAACAGTTCCGTATATGCCAATCGATTTCATTCCTAAACAAAAAAAAACCGAATCTTGTAAATATACCAATATATTTCAGTAGACTTCAATTGGTATTTTTCAAAGAAATAGATAATTGTTAAATGAAAAACAAAAGAAAATTGTATGTCATTAGTATGAATAGTTTCTTATAACTGCCTTTTGCAAGCAGCTCCTGGAATAAGGTTGTCATCGTCCTCTCGCCTGAATAACTAACGACATGTACAAAAATTGATCTTATAAATAATACTATATTTTTATTGATGATAATTTGTTATCAGTAAATGCAAAATCAATATTTAAAACCACTTGTAACATTTTTTTCCCACCAACTGTGATATAAGATTCGAAAATACAGTCAAAGTTAAAAAAATCATAATATTATCCGATCCGCTCTTGTAAACAATATTATAGATTCAAAACTTTTTAATGTTTGACCATATTTATATCGACTGCAGAAAAGCAAAAAAAGTAACCGACAGTTTTTTTTAAAGATTTTTTTTTATAATCACAATGTATACAACCTAATTTATTATCTTTCAATAGGATGTAAGTTGTAAATTAGTCTTAGTAGCAGTAATTAATTAGTTAATCTAAATTTAGCGTTTTAGTTTGAAAAAAGATGGTCTTGCAAAAATTCCGACCAGGATAAGTGGATTACAAAAAGGTTTTTCTTAAATAATTCATTAAATTAATATTTGATTCACTCAATGAAACGACAATTTACAAATCATCATATACTTTGTTTCTATTTCATGTTTTGACTTCAGCGTGAAATTAAAAAAAAAAAATTGTGGCTCCTGTAAATTTTGTTACATTAATTTGATAGAGCTCAAACATTAAAGAGTAAAAATTCAATACTTTTTTCAAATTAAAGTATTTTTAAAAATAAAAGTGTACTAGAAAAATAAAACATGAGAGGGTAAACACTAACACAACGGATCGACAACAAAGAAAATGGTGCCACGCGTTCTTCGTAAAACATTATAAATAAGCATATTTATTTGACGTGAAGTATCTAAATGTGACATCTCCACTATTAGACAAAATGACACATGAATTAAGTTTTGTAGAACATACAGTTTACGTTTAAAATTATGAGTTCGAAACAGTTTGAATCATAAAAGCATAGTTATTATGAAAGCATGATATATTTAAGGAGTCTAAAAACAACAAACCCCGAAAATGTCCACATTGCAATTAGGGCCTCCAATCACGTCCAATTCTTCGATTCCAAAATCCCGGAATTGTTACAGTACTAATCCCGAGATTTCAGGATTGAGAAAATGAGAGAAAGTTGAGCGAGGGCTTAAAGAAAAGCTGTAAATTCCTGGCATTTTGAATTCGAAATTCTGAGAAGACCTAAAACAATGGTCTCACGTCGTTTCGTAATCCGCAAATTCCTGGGTTTTTGAAATTGACAACGATTTAATGGTCAATATTCTATCCTGGGATTGAAGGAAACTTGTCCATCACAAAAAGAGTTCAGGATTGGATGCCCTAATTGCATTATTAGTAAGACAACGTTTTTGCATTTCACGTTTAAATTTTTAGTTTTATCAGTTGTTGGTTTTTTCCATCGTATTGTATGATATTGTGTATATAAAAAATGTAGAATTATTGGCTTTTTATTTAAAGCGCTTCGTTTGGCCAAGATCTATAAGATTATCTCCAAACTAGGAAAATTTAAATGAAATAGTTGTAATAATCATATAGTATTAAATTTATTCTAATAAATTTGTAAAGCAATACTTTTATTCTAAAAACACCGATTTTGTTTTCTACATTCAAAATAAAATACAAATAACTTTTGTTTAGGTTGTCTATGTAAGTGTAAAAGTTCCTCTTAGAATTTCTCTCGTTTGCAGCAAAGACTAACGAGTAGAAGGCACTAACAAATGAACCCGTACATATTTGACAGAGTTGTGATTGATTTATTTATTTCATGAAATAATGTATGCGGAAGTTGGCAAAATATATGGGCTCTTAGTATTTGCGAACATGCTAAATTAAACGTGTATTTTTGTTGAAAGTTATCGCGCATGCTTTTGCGAACAGGCGAGTTACTCACCGTGAATTTAGACACCCTACGCAAGAATAAGTATGAGTATATATAATTCATATAAGTAATAAAACATGTATGGCGTAAAACGTTAAACTTACTCATAAATTATATATTATATACAACACTCATTTTCTAGAGTAATAAAAAAAAATATTCATTAAAAAACTATGTAAGTAACTTAGTTTTTTTTCGTTGTAATACATTCCATTATATTCATATACAATCAAAGTCGGTACAACAGTTGAAAGGAAATTTTATATGTTTTTTTTATACTCTTTTTTTTTTGGATATCAAATTTATGGAGACTTAAGTACCAGGACGCGCTAGCGTCAAGGTACTTCTAGTCTCCTTCATGGATAAAGTTTTTGAAAAATTGTAAATTGCATCCCCTTACCATCGTTTGCAGACGGAAGGGCGTGATCACTACATAGATAAGAAGTTCACAGGAACTCCATATGCATTATTTTGCAATCTATTGTGATCAGGAGCTCAAAAACCACTAATGTGATTTTATACATCCATGTCCGCTCGCAAAGTCGTGGATTTATGTTATGTCCAAAATTCACCTATCCAATCCTAAAAGTAAGGTGAAACGGGGTTGAATAGCATAGGGTGAGTGATAGGGAATTCAAGACATGCCTTTGGACAGAAATCCGTAAATCGATTGAAAAATTAATCCATTAAAACTGTCCGTACTAGAATTTGAACCCGTGACCTCCGTGTTATAAGTTAACGACGATAACACTCGACAACTCAGCCGGTAATATAAAAACATTAGTAAACTTTAAATATAACATATTTTTATACTAAGAATTGACAGGTGACACATTAAATGTAATTATTTTGACGGTCCCAATTATAGAATTATTGTTATTTTTATATCAATACAAATTCCAAATAGTATTATTAATTTTCTTGTTATAATATCAAATACACCTTCAAGTTTGGAATTATTCTCTATGATGGTAAACCGTTGGACCTAAATATATCAAAATGATTTAGTGGGGGTTGTTTATTATATCACCGTGTTAGTAAAAGCAACTCGTAAGTTGGTGACTATATTTCTTAAGGGATGATAATATTCAAAGCTTACTTAAGATTATAATCCGTGAGGGAAGTCAATAAGATATTGTGATTATTTTAAAGCCCTCTGAGAAGCTTATACCGTACTTGTAGTGTTTAGGCATAAATAATTTCCGAATCACTGCCACTTCAAAAATATTATTTAATTTAGAGAAATCTTGTTTTGATTTTTTCTTAACCATGTTGATAAAACTAACCATGACATAAATTTTTCTCAAAGATTTTTTTTACTTAGTTGTTCTACAACTCCTTTTTCGAAGAGAATACATATAGACAGATGAGGCTTGGGCACCACTAGTAGTTAGCTATTAACCCTTGTTGTACCTTACTTTATGGATTAGATATGTGTATTTTAGATATAATAGAAATCCATGACTTTCAAAGCCGATTAACCCTCCAGAGACGAGAGCTTTTTTTCGATAAAAAAAATAATTAAGCCATATTAAAATGACGGATAACTTTTATACTTACAAAAAAAAAAAAAACGCCAATTCGTTGTATAGAAACCCCACATGACTATATGGTCATAATCATTCTTTTATTACCGTGTAATATTGTGTACGGACAGTAGTAAGGCTAAAAGCTGAAATATAGCTAAACGTGATTTTTTTTTAAAATATTTACAATTTGACCTCTTTAGATCAACATAATTTCAACACAATTATAAACAAAAGAACTGTAAATAATTTAATGTTTTTATAAAAAAATAACCAACAGTTTCAAAAAGTCTATTAAAAAAAACGGAAATTCAAAACATCGCATTTGCTTTTATTGGCAGTTTCTGTCCCCGCGGCTGATGACTAACTCAAGTCTGTACCCTTCTTAACCAAATATGAGTAAAAGCAACGATATTCAGGTAGAAAAAGGATGACTAGTGGAATCAATAGACAGCGGTGTTTATTGTGATCATATGGTCACGCTCGTCCTTGGAGGGTTCAACACATAATCTATGAAACTGGGGATCAAATCCGCAAGCAACGAAGTTGACCGCTTGGTTAAAAAGGCAATGGAATAGTTAGATTGCTCTATTACTTTTATAATTATTATATGCATACAGAGACAGTAAGTTTAATGGGGTCTGTCATGGATAAAGTGAGTAAGAAAAGATCATTTTAACACAAAACATTTTCTTTCTGTCATATCAATGTTGGCTACTTAAAATAAAAGATGGCCACCATATGGTGCTTCGAAGATATGACAGGACATATCAGCAACTTATGGTGGCACTTACTATTCATTTTTTTTTTAAACCATGTCCGCTCCCAATGTGGAGCATATGGACTCCTAATGGATTTTATCTCAACAGAAGTGTTTCTACAAGAACTGCTTGTTACTCAGTTGCCCAACCTCCCTTTTTCCAAAGAGAGTAGGAATAGAAGGAAAGGGTTAGGACAGGACTAGTGGTTAGCTAATCACTCTCGATACGCCCCGTTCATAGGAAAGGATGGGTGGAGGGGGGAATTTAAGACATCACAAACATCCATGCGTTTAAACAGATATTCATAAATCGATTGAAAAATCAATTTATAAAACTGCCCGTACTGGGATTTGAACCCGTGACCTCCGTAGCGGTAGCCAACGACGTTGACCACTCGTCCACACAGGCGGCTATACTAATATCATATTTAGACAAAATAATCAAATTTTCAAAAGCCTTTTATTCGTGTAATATGGTAAAAAGAGAAACTATTTAATTGTAGAATAATATTGTTGGTCTAGTGTGCAAGCCTCAACACAAATGAAAAACTTTAATTTGATAGTAAAGCGTAATAATTAAATTAAATTAAAATGTGGTTTCTTAAAAATATAAATGTGTTTTATGTTAGTTAGTAATTGTATTTTTTTTAATTTTCAATTTGCC
This sequence comes from Himalopsyche anomala, assembly GCA_031772345.1. Lineage (NCBI taxonomy): Eukaryota > Metazoa > Arthropoda > Insecta > Trichoptera > Rhyacophilidae > Himalopsyche > Himalopsyche anomala. The sequence continues at coordinate 28,012,780 of CM062827.1, forward strand.
TAAATAAACAATTCATGGAAAATGAATTTTTAGGTTTTAGAAATTTAATATCAGCTGAAGTAAAAAAAATTAGAAAATTAATTATTTTTGTTTTTTTTTTTAAATTAACTTTTTTTAAGACATCTTTCAAGCAACCAAGATACCTTTAGAGTTAGTAATAGGTATAAATGTCGCCTTTTTAAACGTTAATCGTAAAAAATGATTAGCAATACATTTGAACCATTTTTTTTAAACACATCTTGTCTATTTAAATAATTAAAAATGTGTTCATTCAAAAATCGTAAATTTGCATTAAGCCGTTGTAGTTATCGATGTTTTAGAATAAAAATGTTGATAAAATTAAATAAATAACTTTTTATACTCGACAATGCATGCGAAAAAAATAATAATTATAAAATAACCTTGAAGAGTTTACCGCCTTTTACGTGGTTAATGACTTTCTACTTTACATTGTAAATTTGCTTTCCCATCAGCTTACAAACATGGCTTGTCAAAACTCACTGCTCGATCTGTTGCTGCTACGTCTTATCCTCACACATAAGCTCCTCGATCCGCAAGATTATGGAGGAGAAAACAAACACCGCTTTTCGGGCCTCGCTAATTGCACGTGCAAGTCACGCGCCGGCACAAGATCGCAAGTCTAGAGATTGAATTTCAATCGTCAATACTGCGGCCATCCATTTGAGTCTCGTTATAAAGAGAAGAGCAATCACTTTGTTATCGTAGAAAATTTTGCCTCGTGAATTTCAATTTTAGACTTCCTGTGAAAATGGGGTGAGCATACGACGTTTTATACACGTCCTTTATAGAACGTGTGTATATTCACGTTCAATAATAAGATGGGGATGATTTAAAAACGTTTTATGAGCGGGGATAAACACCTCATGAAGAGTCTAGTACACTATATAATTTGACGTCATTGCACTTTCATTTTCACAGAATTTAAATGAATCTAATTATCCTTTACCAGATCAAAAATAAATGATACGGATTAAAAATGATCATAAATTACTTTAAAATATGACAAGTAGGGCTCAAATAAATACAATATTTTCCACGGAATTATCTTCTCAAATTTTTATTTTTATTGAAATAAGTATTCTCAGGACCCTTGGAACAGCGGTCAACGTCGTTGGCTTCCCTGACGGATCTCACGGGCTTGAATTTTTGTGATGTTTTGAAATTTCCATCTTTTCCAGCCTTACCCTTCTATCTTACATCCCAATTGTCTTCGAAAAAGAGAGACTTAGCAAATTGGTTCTCGTAGAACTTGTCAGTTGAGATTACTTTATTAGACGGCCATAAGCTCCACATTGGGAGTAGACATGGATTTAAAAAAATAGTGGTACTGTTTGAGATGTTCAAAAATTCCTTCTACCTTTCCAACTCATTAATAAGTGGGCGTAGCAAGGGCGACTAGTTAGCCGCTAGTCATGTACTACTAATAGTATCCTTCTATCCCAACTACACTCTTTTTAAAAGAGTGGTTGAGCGACTGAATAACGAACAGTTCTCATAGATAAACTTCTGTTGAGATACCTCCATTAAGAAGCAGTATGCTCCACATTGAGAGCGGACATGGATTTAAAAAAAAACACCGTAAGTTCAGCAAAGAATGTAAATTCCATGCGACATTTTATCAAATATTAAAATTATAATAATGTCATAATTATTTATAAATTAAAAATATGTTTTAACCTATAACTGATTCTATAAATTAATGTGTAAATTGTAATTATTACAATCAATGTTTAAACTATACACAGTTAGTCAGGATATGCTCTCAAAGAAGCAAAACGCTTGTCGCATTTTTTGACACAACCAGTGGAATAATAAAGTTATCAATTTAAGTTGTGTATTAAATCACACCCTAGAATCTTTAAACTTTACACACTCTGTAAAACTGTTGTTCAAAGTTTTATGCTTGCTTGACGTTCATTAAATTATATAATACACCGCCGACTGTCAGAAGAAAGAGTTGAACTGGTGTTGAGTTTCTATAGTGTCAAAGCATACCATAATACGAAATTATCAGTACTAGATTTTCAGATCACTTTTGATTCTAGTTGTTTTAAAGTTGTCACTGTCAAATACTGGGTGGAAAGGCATTAAAAAAACTCTTTTGTACTTATTCTAATTTCACTTATTTTGTATTTATAATTCTGAGAATTAAAAAAAAACTAAAGTGAGTACATAGTAAAGAAACAAATTTCATACAAGCGACAGTTCTTATCTACGATAGTTAGTATTTTTTTAAAGTATTTTGAACCACGATTGTCAGTATACAGGAGATATGAATAATCATAAGAAGAGCTTGGGATCAAAAATGATCTAGTCCAGATTTTTAATGAACTATGTTCCACACTGATACTAAAGAAAACACACTTTTTTATATTAAACCTTATACAGTTTTGATTATCAAATCATATTTTGACTCTTAATTCCATGAAAACTAGAAAGTTTTTAGCGAAATTAAAAATTAAATTCTGTTCTTATGAATCAGTACTCTAATTTCTTTGAAAATTGATTTTTTCTCAAAGCTAAATATGGTTGTATTTGATTTATGGCTTCTCAATTATATTATATACATTAGGCGTGGAGAACTGCAGTTTTTTTTTAAAATAGAAATATGATAAATTTATTCGTTTTCGTTACACCAAATGGTTAGAAAAAAGTGAAATTAACAAGCGTTTTTTATTCCAAATAAAAATACGTATTAATGTTTCGTAAATGCAGTCTTATTAAGTATCAGCTGAAACGTATAGTATTCAAAATCTAAATGTGTAGTATTTAAAAAAATATATATTTCCAAATACTCTGCAACAGACAATACAATCTTCCTCCTACTTATCCTTGGTATGACAACTGTGCTGAAAAATTATTTTTTCAAAGAAATAAAACTAAGAATGAGCTTGTAGTAAGATATGCAGTTTTTTTAATCAACTTTTTCCTTGCCCGGACACTGAATTGTTTTCTTTATAAAGTCCTAGGAGCTTTGTGAACTTTTCTTAATGACTGTTTTTTATGTATACCTTGAAGTTTTATTTTTAACCAGAAAATATTTCCAACCTACCAAAGTACCGTTAGTACAGTTTTAAATAACTCAAATGAATTGACTTTCAACTTATCAGAATTGAATAAGTGTCGTAGTACCTTTATGAAAAAAAAACATCCAAAATACTTTTAAATTTCGTTGCTTTTAATTTATTAACTATTTAATATTTTTGCAATGAATTTTAAAATTATCTAAGAAGTAGTGATGTTATGAAGATAATTGTTATTACAAAGCTTGTTTAAGTTTTGGCTTTCGATAAGTTTGGGTATTCTTCCAAATTGTTGAAGCATACAAAAACATACGTGAAAGTGATGATCCATCAATCACCTTCCTTAGATATTATAATTTAAAAATACTCGTAAAGTATTCATGTGTATAAAAATATTTTCCTAAAAATAATCATGCTTTTATAAAGCACAATTTACCTTTGTCCGTTATTTGAACTTTTAGAAATTATGCGACCGTGAAAAAGAAAAAAAGGTATTTTTATTAAGAATCGCTATCCGACATGCTTTGGTACCCCTGCATTAGAGAAACATTTGTCTTTTTAATAAAACAGGGATTCGAAATAACCTTCCGATTATGTAAATTTTCCATATCTTTTGTATTTATGAATTTGTAAATTGTTTAATACATTTATAAATAATAAATTCCAATCTCTTTATCGCAAAGACAAATATTTTTTTAAGCACCTGAAATCGAATTTAATTTCCGTAATATAAGCACTTCTTTCTTCACTCGTGTTTGGTTTGTTTAGAGCTGAGGTTCTCAAAGTGTATGTTGCTCTGAGTACTCAACAGTAGGTTTCTCGTCAATACATGAACGTATCTATAGTATACATAGAAGGATCTCACGGGTTCAAGTCCCAGTACGGATAGTATTTTTTTTTTATCGATTTATCTATTTCTGTTCGAAGACATGGGTGTTTATGATGTCAAAAATTCCCACTTACCCTTCCAATACAAACATAATGGAGTGGATCGAGAGCGATTAGTTAATCATTTGTTCTGTTCTATCCCTACTTCTCTTAAAAAAAGTGAGGTTAAGTAACAGAGTAGTTAACAATTCTCGTAGAAAAAAAACCTGTTTAGATAACCCAATTAAGAGGCACAAGCTCCACATTCGAAGCAGACAAAGATAAATACATATATTGTTGACCACAGAGTATACATTGTACATTTTTTAAAAATAGCATTAATGCCAGGGTGTCAAATATTTTGAAGTCAAAAGATTATTCAAGATCAACTCAAGGAGAGTTGACATCGCAAATACCCACGTCTTATGTCTCAAATTTAAATTTAAAGCAATCTAAATTTCACTTTGGCCTTACTGGGAATCGAACCTCGACCCACTTGATCAGTAGAGCCAAGCTCTTATCTACAAGACCACATCAAGCGACATGTATAAAATATATTGTATATACACTGTATTTAGTTGTACATTTTTTTAAAAATTAGTTGAGTTATTTCGACATCACTTATTAGACTATTACAAAATATATTGGTATTTTTACCGTGTTATAAAGGAGTTCTTACAAGTTAATGCTTATTCAACCGACGATTTGAAGAGCTAGTTAAGTATCAATTAGTTATAATACTAAAAATAAAAATAATAAAACATTTTTTCCACATAAAATTTATTGGATCAGGACAGGTTTCGCTCATTGTGAGAATTGTCAACTGATTTGAAATACAATGAAACAGTGATATTTATACAAAAGTTAAGTAAGAAAAACAAGGTATGACAAACAATTGGTATTACAACTAACCAAATAAATTATAGCAAAATACAAGAAAAATACACTATAAATAAAAAGTTGAAAACCTCTTAGCTAACTATTACATCAAAAATAATTGATTAAATTGAATCTTAATTGATTTATTTTTATTATAATGCCATTCCACCAAGTTTTGACAGTGAACACCTTAAAAGTTATAATACGTTATAATGTATAATAGAATAGCTGATATCGGATATGGAGAAGTGAATTAGTCAGATATAAAAAAAATACATAAATATGCTATTTACAGCAAAACAAGATTGTTACCCTGTAATAATACGGGAGGGTGTCGGCTGTTGAAATGTTTCGAAGCGCAGCCTTATAGAGCCATGAATATTTGAATTTAAATTTTCCACGATTCCCTTTTGTAATAATTTCACTTCTCGTGAATTGATAATGGCGGGAGGAAGCTGCTGATGAGATTTTGACAAGAAGCGCTGAGGACCAAACTCACTTTTATGTAAATACTTCCCACCCCCGAAAACATCGTTCCACTTTTGCACTATGATATATACCGCTCGTGCTAAAAAAGATTTAAGTCAGATATCTTTTAAAATTTTAGCGCTATATGTTAATGTTTCGATTAATTGTTACTTTTAGACAAGGCTGTCGGAGTCAGGAGTCGTGGAGTCGAGTAAATCAATCTTGTTTCAATTATAAGAAGTCTATTCATCATATTGAACGGTGAAATGATAACTTAAAATGTACTAGAATATTTCTAGTAACTAAAATGATTTGATGGTGTACCAATATTTTTGTAATTTAAACGGAAATTATTGAATTTGAATCGTTCAAATTATTTACATTCACACAGATTTTGTCACTAACGACTCGGGTTTCGCCTTTCGGCATTTTCAAGCGTTCAAGTGCATATTTTTATAATTTAATATTGAAATTCCACCAAGCACTTTCACTCGAAATCTTAAATTGTGAATATTATTGAAAAAATCAATTCAAACTAATGAATAGTCGGAGTCGTTTCTTTACCCGACTCCGAAGCCTTACCGGCAACGCTATTGAATTAAAAATGTTTTGCTTATCAATCAGAAAAAGGTTGGCATCATAAATTGATTATGTATTTACATGATTTTTATGATGAGTATTTTTCAAAATAATTTAAATGTTTTTTTTTTAATTAACAACTCCGTTATTCCACTGGTAATAATTCATACATGAGGAGCGAAAATTCAAAAAGTGATTTGAAAAAATGACGTTTAATATCAGTTCTGACAGTCCATAATAAAATATATGAATATAAATCACAATTAGTGTTCAAAAAATGATTTTTCCTATAATAATTAAATCATAAAGTTGACATATTCAAGCAAATCGTGACTTTTCCAACACTCAAATCATCATTTCCCAATCTCTGTGTTTGTGTGACAAATTACTTTTTTAATGTTTGCTCCTCACATATGTATTTTATTTAAGAAAAAATAACACTATTTATCTCTACTTGATAACATATGCGCACGTTTATAAGGGCTGGACGTTAATCGCTTTCATCGCTATAAATGGCTTGAAACATCTTATGTGTTCAAATATAATGAAGACTTTCATTTGTTATTATCATACTATGTGTTAAATTTCATGTTATAATAAAACCCTCATTTACGCGAAAGTTGGGACCGCGTTATTGAAAGTCGCGTAATTGGGGAAGTGAATCTCATACAAAAATTAGGGATTACGTTTTTTTTTGGCGAAAAATGCAAAAACTAAGAATAAATGAAAAAAAATATATGGATAAAATATTTAGTTACTATGTAGTAAATGCAACGTTTGACTAGATGCACCACACAGACAGCTGCTCGGCTGTGTGTACAGCAGCAACGGCAATTCAATTCGACCGCGCAATCGGGGAATTTACGGCGATATTTGGCGCGTAATTCGAGGTAGCGTTATTGGGGGTTCCAATGTATTTGTTTATTTTGTGTACCTGAAAATTTTGCTAGAGTTAAAATATTTTACTTATTCTTTTTTGTGGACTGTGTTACTTATGTAGAAAAGTGTATTAAATTGGGCAAATAAAAATGCAATTTATTGACTTACTCTGTTTAACAGTTGTACGGTCCGTAGTATAATGCCTCAGGCAGTGGTGGTATCATGCTTTTTATCTTGGCATATAATCGATATTTATTATAACTGATGCCGTTTCGTACCCCTGTTGTTGTGGTGGAAGTTTTGCGAAATTTTAAATGGAATTGCTAATGTGGCTGTAGTTGGTTTTCGCCATTACACTTTCAAGGATTTTGCTTAACCGGGAGTAATGGTAAATTTATTGGTAACTCTTTTAAAGTTGAACGCCGGTTTGCGAAACTAAGCTCGCCTGCCCTGGGTTTATGTCGTAATAAAATAATTAACTTCTTTAGCTTGGGTTTACATGATTATTTTTTTAAATAACCATAGCCAGGGATTGCATTATCGGACGAATATAATATTAAAACCGGTATTTAAAAAAAAATCATTATTACAAACAACGATAAAATAAGCTATTTTTATACAAAAATTAAGGCAAATTAAAAGCGCTATTTTTTATATCCATGTCTGCTCCTAATGTAGAATATATGGCCTCATAATGAAGGTATCTCAACAGAAGTTTTTTCTACGAGAACTGTTTGCTACTCAGTCGCTCAACCTCACTTTTTTCAAAGTGTAAGGAAAGTAGGAAAAAAAGGATAAGGCTGCAACAGGATTAGTGGTTGACTAATCGCTATCGCTACACCCAGTTATTAAAGGATCAGAGGATGGGAGGAGAGGAAGCAGGACAGCAGACGTCAAAAGCGCAAAACCGCCCAAAAATACAATATTATATTGTAAATAATATAATGTATGATTTCTAGCAATTAAATTGAAACAAAAATCACGTGGCTGAGCTAGTCACATGTAATATATTTTTTTAAGCACTGGCTTAAAATCAGTCCTGTGCAGCTCTGCTTGGCCATGAATATGAAGGATTGACTCTTTTATTTATGTTGGTAGAAGAGTGGAAGGCGGCCATTAAACGTTGGTTACATATACACAGCGGATGGTGGTAGAAAATCAAGTTGACTTAATGCAAATTTAAGAGATACAATTCAGTATTGAAAAGCTCACAAAAATCACAGATTTGGTAATACTGGTATTACAATTTCCAATCATTGAGCCACTGAACGACAAAAGGTTCTCGTAGAAAAACTTTTGAGAAAAGTTCCACTAAGAGTCGCCAAATAATTCACATTTTTAACAGTTAAAACACAATTCGAAAAAATCTGGTATTTTTCAAAATGCTTGAATCCACAATACGCTTTGTAAATAAAGCATAATTTGTTGCTACAAAATGAATCATGCATATCTCATCTTTATTTGTGTACGTGATACATATTCCAGTGAACAATTTAACGGAGTAATAAGTATGGTATGAAAAAACTGATTCAAACAAACTGATGTAGATGTTCTTATTGGTAAGGTGTTGGTGTCAGTTGAAAATACTGATAAGATAAACTAAAACTGTTTTATATAATATAATTGATTGTACTTTCAGTTGTGTTAATATTTTATCGTTGTTTTATACTTATAGCAAGTGTAAAGACTAAAAACAACAGTGAGATAAAATGAAAATGTCAATTCTGAGATAAACATGTTAATCGATTGCTAAATGTCAAACTTACTTAATGAAATACTGATATATTTAAAAAAAATACCCTTATTCGTAAGTAAAATCTCTACATTACGTTTATTGATCTGTTAATTCAAAACATTACTGCTATTACAACTATCTGGAATTGTTCTATTATCGTAGACACCACAGAATAATCTAGAAAATAAATGAATTAACTGTTTTTAAGGCATGAAAGAAATCTTCAATGTTTATTATCTCGAAACTAGTATTTTTGATTTATCCCACTGCTATTTATAAAAATGATAATTACTACTCGTCAATAAAAATTTTAATATTCGTATTGTAATTATATTATAAAAAAGATTGGCAACACTGTTTATAAATTTGTAAAACCAGTGAAAAATAACGTTTTTATGTAGAAAAAGAAACAAAAAACATAAATTGGTACAGCTATTACATCCATAAAAATGTTTTCTAGGAACGAGGTAAATTAAAATTTTCTTTGTACAACTAGAATAAGGATTTAATTTGAAAGCAAGTTTTTCTGTCTTTTAAAAAAATAGTATAGTCGTGCCTTTAATTTTATAGGGAATGTTAAAAAAACATTTTTACAAGTTCTTCTCTCTTATACAAAATTTTATGTATTTTCCATACATATACATATTTTAAAAACGTATTTATGTATTTTTTTAAAAGATTTAATTTGGAATCACCAGCAAATGTAAAACATATTAAAGTAGAGTACTTGCTTTTTTGTATAAATATTCATTGATATTTTACGATGCAAATTTGGAATGAATATTAATAAAATTAAACAATAAATTACACCATTGGAAGTTTTTCACATTGAAAATAGTATTTGATTTTTATAATCCTTTTCTATAAATTTATTTATTATACGATATAAAAGTCTGTAAGATTTTATGAAAGCGATTTTTCGACTTAATACAAAAGTACTAAATGGTTCAGCACATCATCAATGGCGACAAAAATGATCGAATTGTAAATGAGAAATTATGTATACGGATTGACGATACAACACGATATAAGTAATTAAAAGTTAGTTACAATACACGAAATAGTTTTTTAAAAAACTTCTTTTTAATCACCGGAAGAATTGTTTTTTAGTTATCTGTAAAGTAGAAAAACTGATGTTTTTACACTTACACAAAATATTTCATCGTGAAAAATAAATGTTTATCGCTTATCTTCATTAGAATGACTTGATAACTTTGTAATTTGATAACTTTGTTACTCCATAAGTTGTATTATAAATTAAAACACGTGTTTCGCTTCTTTAAGAAACATTCCCAGACAGAATATGGCAAGGTTTACATATAAACCTTTGATAAAGTTACCATAGAATTTATCAAAAATATAATACATGATAATTTATTCTTTTGGCATTACATTAAATGCCTGTGCATCAAATATTTTAAAGTTAAAAGATCGTACGAGAAAAACTCGATAAGAATTGACATCACATGATCATGGGTAGTTGAAAATTATCACTACGTAAATGGTCTTAGACAAGTTGGTAGTAAATTGCTGTATCTTTTCTGTACTATGTTACTTGTGGCATTTTCCGGTACGAATTTTTAGAAAAATATTGTTGGAATTCTGGTATACAAGATATAAAGAAAAATCCACCTCTACATAGAGAGTTGTTCTTAGACGAACTTAGCTTAAATACTTTTACCGTGCAGGGAATTCACGTTTGGGATACAAACTTTTATCCTTGTCCATGAAATTAAAATAAGGCACGTTAACACTCGGTTCGGGAGGCAAGGTGTTAATTTGAATGAAGAAAAAACTTTTCTTTTGTTATAAAGATTAACGTTTTTATGAAAATTTATCCATGTCAAGGTAACAATAAGTTAGGTAATATTTTATGCATGGAGGCTGCTAAATGCTTGCAAAGAACAAACTATTCTTTCTTAATTTAATATTTAAAAGAATGACAAGAAATTGAGTGTCAAGAATAAGATTTATATTTTTATGGTTGAGTTATAAGTCCTAGCCAAAAAGTTGTAAAAACCGAATAATCTTCTGTATATTTGAGAAGTTTTAGCATGCTGAGTGTATTTCTGCACCCACAACCAATGATTTTGCATGAGATCTACACAATGTTAGGTCTTTTTCTGTCTGTCTTTTGCAGTGCTTTTTTGTTGTATAACGCCACGAAACATCGTTTCGTCACCTTTTTTCAATAGATATTCAAAGCTTAGAAAATTTGATGTTTGATTTGTGTAGATTTGAATTACCCTGTTAAAAATATATGAACAAAAGATTTTGCAGATGAATGAGATGCACAGCAATATCTTTGTTGAATGTTAAGACAATTTCCGTAATTTAGTTCATCAGACATATATGACCACCTTTGTGACTTTCCGATTACTCAGAGGTATATGGCATTAGATACTTACAGCAAAGAAAGGAGTCTTAAAGGTGGGAGGTAATATTAGAACAGAAATCGATATATCAATTGAAAAAATGTTGTTCGTACTGGAACTCGAGCCCATGAGATCTTTCACGGAAACCAACGAAGTTGACCACTGCATCACGACTTGCCATGCAATAATAATAATGTTTTTTTTTTAAATTCAAGGTTAGAAAAATAATAATTTGAGCAAAAAAAGCATTCGTCCTAAATATTGTAAAGATCTTTTAGCTCTCTGGTAGTGTCTAATAATACTATACAGAGTACTAAGGTGAATGGCAGTCATATCTGTGTTAATAAGGTGGTGCAGATATGTTAACAAGCAGCTTGTAATCTCATAAGTACTGATGAACGGTAAAGAATCATGAAAAATATACTTGACTCAAAGTTCTGTAGTGATCCAGATCGGGAAAATATACGAGGTTTTTTTTTATCAAGTAAGAAACACATGAAATATAATACTTACAGTCGGTTTTTAACCATTCGTTTTAGCTCTCATTTAAACAGGAGTAAAGGTAGATAGATAATTTTATCCGAATCGACTGTCAACCAATCGTACTTTATTTATATTAAAACATAAGTAATAAGGTAATTAAGTTTGCATAACTAAACCATATTTAATTCGTGGTAGAATTTATTTGAATATTTATAATTTCTTACAATTATCTCTAATCGTAAATAGCGCAAAACAACGCTTAACTGAAAAGAAAACACGAAATAATAATTTATAAGTTCGCAGTATTAGTGGGTGTTTATTTTATATTTTATTAAAACAAAGATGTTTCGGTTTGTTTGCAGTCAATGTTTAATTTACGCGAGTAATAATTCAGCCCGAAATTATGATTGATATTTTAAACCAAGTGATTGATTGATGGGTAATAAATGCAGACTTAATTTGGACTGTAAAATAACCCAACACTTAATTAACGCATACGTAGTAAACTTATTAGTTAGTAATTTATTATAATATAAAGTGTACTTTATATTTTCATTGAGCGAAGTGTAGATAATACACAAGTAAAATATTGTATAATGAAGATATTTTCGTCTCACGTACTGAATTAATTATCTATATCACGTCCAATATAATCGGATCAGCTTGCCAAAATATAAAGGCGTATTTGTTGTTCCAGAATGATCTTTTCTCTAATATATTTGATCGAAAACTTTTCCACAAGAATTTCGTCTCGCCTCTGATCTAAATCTGCAAATCCGGTGGATGCGAGAGGACCAAAGCAAGATTGTTGTATATTAATGACTAGTCGATTTTTGATATACGTTTTTCCGGAATCAAACTCACCTGAGGATTAGTAAGCATCGACGAGCGCAGGCGCCTTGTATCGGGTCGACTTTATGCTCCTTTGCAAACAAGTTTAGTACCCGGCAAACCGCCGAAGCGCCCGTGTCTTTGGGGGTTGCGCTCGTGTTTTTCCTCCGCACTTTTCCAGCGCAGGTCGCGGTTTTTGGCGCTAAATTCGATTTGAATAATAACTTGTTTGAAATTTAAAAGTAGTTTTGAAGGTGCGTGTAGCTGGATTTTAATGAATATTTTTATTTGAATATCGAATAAGAATCTATCGATGTGAACAGGTATACAAATTAACTATTTTATGTATAAGTATATGTTAATAGTAAATAATGGTAGCCGATGATGAATTGTTTTTTTATTAATCTTTTTTTTTACAAATATTTTTCTTACAAAACAGCATTAGCAAAATTATTTAAATTATAATTGAATATTTTATTTTATTTAATTAATATTTACACACAACATATTTAAAGATTTTTATAATGCACTCAATAATAACAAATACTTTTTTACTTACGTTAGTGTTACTATTCAATATAATAAATAAACATAATATATTAAATAAATATCAATTTCGTATCATTAGAAAAAAAGAGCCACAAATTTTTATAATGTTTAAAAAATATCCATTTGTTGGCGCTCAGTTAAAAATGTCCCCCTTTTGTACGCATCGGCAAATTGAATATTGCAAGATAATTTCCATAATGGGATTTAAAAAAAGCTCAAAGTGCCGAGTTAGTTCGAAGCACATACGTTGAATAACACGTGTGCTGAATAAAAATTAAGCTCTGCAATCGAGAGAATTAGCCGAATAAAAAAAGCTTCCGTTACATACCGCAACAAAAAAAAAACAACTTTTTTACAAAGTTTAAAAGGTCGTTTTATGCTACGTCTCACCCAATACGGCAAATTTACCAGGTTTTTAAATATTTCAAGCACCACGTAATGCTTTTTTTGTACATAATAAAAAAAAACATTTTTTAGTAAAAATAGTAAATTGATTGAATTTTCATTTATTTGGTAAAGTTTCATTACAATAAAGAAACCAATAGATTTTTTTAGATAAATTAAATATCTATTTTGGCCTCAAGTCATCATCAGAACTGTAGAACTAGTTAGTTATAAATACATATTATTACCTATTATTATTATTATGACGAAATAAATTTACGTGATATAAAAATCGATTTGTTATTTGGGCATAAATAATGATATTTTGTTTAAAAATTTGCATATTCCTATATCATATATATATGTATATTAAAGTGCAAATAATTGTTCACTATTTGCATAAATATAACGCAAAATAAATACTATTGTTACTAATTAAATGGACCTCACTTAGAAAGTACATTTTTAGAGTACACATTTCAAATAACAATATATGTGAATCTAATTTGGTCAGCTTTCAATACAATAAATAATCAAAAATAGGCACATTTTGAATTACTAGATAAGATAAAAACAAACACGCTTTACGTATGTAAATGGTCAGTATTAACTAATTATAAAAACGTAATATTTTACATTTTTATTTAAAAAAAAACATATTTTATGTTGGTACAATATTCAATTGGATATTGTTAGTATTCTTATGAAGCGGTCTATTGTTTCATTACAAGCGATATGAAAACATCAAAATTAAAAACAATTCATTTCCAGATAAGTATTATGATATCACAAATTAAATGATTATTGATTACCAATTGGGTAGTTATGTATCGTATTGCCAAATTTAAATTTTGAAAATATTTTATCCTTATATTATAATCTCATGCATCATTTACTACGTAATTAAAATAATATGTCATAATTATCGAAAGCTTTAAACTTTTAAAACTATATTTTAACAAATTTTTTAAGTATCGGTTTTTACAGAAAAATAAAACAGTTCAAAATAAATAACTAAAACATATTTTCTGAATATTATAAGAAACATTTAAAAAAAAACTCAACAGATTATACGATGGTGAATGTAACTAAAAAGTAATTCAATGTACATTTATCATTAGATTATTTATTCAAATACGATGACTGCTTGTTAGTGAATTGATCTACATATCTCCTAATGGTATATTATTATACTACTATTTGCGTACATTCTAAAACTACACATTTATAGTTCTGAATATTTTTCGAAGATTTTTCTATATTTTGTTTCATGCAGGAAGTAGACATATTTGAAAAAACATGTTTAAAAGCGGTACAAACATGTGTTTTAATGTTGACCGCACCCGAGATTGAACATATGGTTTCATTTAGATTTATTGTATTATTCAAGTTTTTGTACTTTGAATGCAAGTTTGAGTTAAAAAAGCTGCTCATTGGTCAATAAATTGAAATATATATATATGTATGGAATTATGTGCGATTATTTATGTGGTTATTAAAAAGATGAAATGAAATTATATTTGATTTCAAATAATAAATAAACAAATTGCAAATATTCGATACTTATTTCACATAACTAATAAGTGTCGAAACAGTATTTCATATTTTACAACTAATTACAAATAAAATCGCACGGAAAAATGCTCACACCTTCTCACCTTTCCTCAATTTTATGATATTATTAATTTGCAATATAGTGGTTATTTAGTCATGTGTTAACACATTTTATTACTTAATAGCTTGGTCAAGGGTTTGAACATATCATTATACGCAACATGTCACACATTTAATGTGTTCGCTGTCAATTCTTATTGGAAAGGCATTATAAATATTAACAAAATATGCTTTCAAATTATATTTTTGATTAACGATCATGACCGTTTTCACTAATCACAATAATTGTCAACTTATGGCAATACAAAACGGATACAAAGTTATTCATACAAAATAAGGTAAAACTAATGACTAACAATTGGTATGTTTGATGATGGTTCTTAAAGAAAAGTTCTCAAAGCCATCAAAATTAACTTCTTATGATTTATTTGTATCCATATCCGCTCGCAATGTGGAGCATATGGCCTACTCATGGAGGTATCTCAACAAAAGTTTTTCTACGAGAACTGTTTGTTATTCATTTACTCAATCTTTCTTTTTCAAAGAGAGTAGTAGGGGAAGAAGGATAAGGCTAGGACAAGACAAGTGGTTAACTAATGACTCTCGCTACGCTATGAAATTTACAAAAAATCTATTATACTTAAGATAATTATAAATTTAAACTTAAATATTGTATTTCAATGTTCATCGAAAAATTCTCAATGTTATGTTATCTTCCCTTAAATTAAAATCAATGATTTGTTTTATTTAATCTTTTCTACATTTTTTTTGTTTTGGTTTCAAAACTTTATCAAACGATCAGTACCAGTTGCGCCCACCGCAAGTAGCATCAAATGATCATCTCTTAGTGAGTAAAACGTTCGTGATCATTACATAAAAAATCGGTTTAATTTTTATTGAGTATAATTCTTGGTCGCCTGCTGTGGCCCAGTTGGTTACAGCTTGCTCTACCAATCACGCAGATCTGGGTTCGATCCCCGGTAAGATCAAAGTGAATTTGAAAATTATTCAGTTCAAAGTTGTGATCTAAAACAGGGTGTTGGTGATGTCAATTCACATTATTTCCTCTCCTCCCATCCTTCTGATGATCCTTTAATAACTGGATGTAGCAATAGCGATTAGTAAACCACTAGTTCTGTTCTAGCCGTATCCTTCTTTCCCTACTACTCACTTAAAAAAAGTGAGGTTGAGTGACTGAGTAACAAACAGTTTTCGTAGAAAAAACTTCTGTTGAGATACCTCCATTAGGAGGCCATATGCTCCGCATTGGGAGCGGACATGGATAGTAACAAATAATAATAAAAAATTCTTTTCCACAAAGATCATCAGACTAATAAATATATGTGGCAAATTATGTCAATTATAAACTCAATTAAAATATAATTATAATTATAATTATGTTATAGGTGTTAAGCGATTTATTTTTATGTTATTATAATGTAATTTGTAAATCCTTTTCATTGTTAGTAGTTGCTTACACCTTTTATTTCAATTTAACTTGTATAAATAGCACTGTTTATATATTTTCTTATCAGTTGATAATGCTCGCGATGAGCGAAACCGGTCCTGATCAAATAAATTTTATGTGGAAAAAATACTAAAAATGTTTTATTATTTTTATTATATTGCCATTCCATCAAGTATTGGGAGTGAACACCTTAAAAGTGGTTTAAAGTTATTGTTTGTAAGATAAGCAAAACATACCAATTATATCATAAAAAAAACGATGTCAAATAAATGTTCTTTGGTAAAAAAAAATATGTTACAAATACGATAACATATACGAAGGGACCAAAAGCATGAATCAGCGATAATCTGTTAACAAGATTGTTTTGAGTTACTGTTGAGACAAAGCATTTGTATCAACAAAACATAATATGGAATATGTATAGTAAACATTGTTACGGTTAGAAAAAATAATTTACCAGTAAGACAAAGTCTAATACAATACCTAGATGTTATTTATTATATACAACCGCTTGGTTGGTAGGTTGGCAAGGATAATGTTTGAAATTATTATGTTATTCATCATTGTTTATGCAGCAAGGAAGGACCACAATAAGAACGCGGCACATAGTTTGTGGGATATCAACATCCTCGCAGTCAGTCTCGTTGGAATGAAATGCTATTGGACCTTCTTGAAACAAAAGTAAGTAAATACATACAAATTTTATTTATGAGTGTTTTTTATTTATATTTTTACAACTATTTTCTTTTAAGCTTGATTCGCTTCTGAAATTTGGCAGAAGGTATTTAAAAAAACTACGTGTGAGTCATTTGCTTAGTATCCTTTTTGGACAAAAATAAAATAGCCTTAAACTGCTAATAGTATTAAAATATTTGGGCTAAAAGTTATGACTCACTATTAATTTCAAGTCTTATAATGCAAAATCATTTTATAGAACATGATTTCTATAATATCGACTGTGGAAAAGAAAAGGGACGTAATCTACACAGCAAATTTTACAGGAGGCACAAAAAATGTGTTTTGATGATTTTGGGCCATATGCAAGTTATGAAATATACACAACCTTAAAGTGCACGGAGACTTCTAAACTAGGGTTTAATTAACACAATCTAATATTAATTAAAGAAATTGTCTAGGGAAAACCTTTTTTTTATTTTTTTTTCTTGGTTTCAATTTTCACTAGGTCTTTTTTTTCAAACTTGAAAGCTGAGTTTAGATACTAATTCGGCATTTGCAGCTAACATCTTTTTGATAGAACGTGTATCAAGTTGGATAAATTGTGATTATCGAGAAAAAGTTGTTTTGAAAAAAACTGTTTGTTGCGTCCTTTTTCCTTTCCACAGTCGATATTCTATTTGTATAAAATTGTAATAATCTTCGATTCAACAAGTAGTCAAAAATTGATATTTTGATCTACTGAACTATTGGTACTAGGTATTATTTTTTGAATGATTTAAGTATCATTCAAAATATCATAGAAAACGCAATATTATCAACAATAATAAACAGCTTGATTTTTTACACAGTAATTGTATTTTAAATGTTTTTTCAAAATTCGCCACATTCAAATGAATATTTTCTATTAAGATATTAACAGATCTATTTGATTAAGCTGGGTGTTTTGTTTTTAATGAAAACATAATCTAATCAACTAATTGTATAATGTTGTTATTTGTTATAACACGTCCAAACAAACATAAACTATATTCAATTTTACGTTTATAGCGCTTCACGAATCCGACTTTTGGCCTATTTTTATTTTTATATTGTTGATAACATAAAACCATTAATCAGAAGAAAGTTTTATATTTAATAAATTGGACTTTTTATTACGTTATTGATAAACATTCGTATTATTCGTGTTATTTTAAATGTCAAAGTAGAAAAATATAATTTAAGTTTTAATCAAAATTGTTTAGTTTCTATATGAACATAAAATTTTAGGGAATTTAATACAAAAGCTTATTTTACACTAGAAACAAAAATTGACCCAACAAATTTTAAAACTTCATAACTTCACTGGAATTTTGAATTGCCTAATGTTATGTGAATTAAAATACGTTAATAATTTATATTAGAAATAGCTTGATATTAAATCTATATTTTTATCGCTATGTGTACATTTTAAAAAGACTATCAGCGCTTCTAAAAATTTAAGCACTTTATAAAAAATTCTATAGTAAAAGTTCTTTTTTTAAAATCATAAATTGTAAAACACATTTTCAGTTACTTCAATAAAAGCTTTTCCAAAGGAAATTTATTATTTTTTAAACGATGTTTTATCAAAGCGAATTGCTTGAAATACTCAATGTAAAAATAATTTCATAATATTGTATTAAAATTATTAGGTTTATTTATTCAGATATACTGATTTATTGATCAATCATCTTTCTGAATTAAAATATAAAAACATTCAAAATATGCGATGTTTTAAAAAAAGCCGTTGTATTAAATACAACAAATATAATTCAGCAATGTGAGCAAAACACAAACATACAAAAACAATTATGAGGATATTTAGTAGAAGCTTCTTATAAGTCTATTGTTATATTATGTAGTTGTGGAGTTTTATATTCTATGCCGAGCATGATTAACCTTTTCTAGTTATTCTAGGCCAGTGATGCACAGACTTTACCTTCTAGCGGGCCGTATAAAACAAATTATCGTGGGTTCGGGCCGCAAAGAAAAAAAATATTTAAAGTACGCTCAATCCTTTTTTATCCAGAACATATGTACGCTCCATGAAAAACAACCTTAAAACCATGTAAAAAGATTAAGTGAATTTAGGTAAATGAGTAATAGGTTCCATTATATTATTTTGATCGTGTTATTTTGAAAATAAATAAGCCATGCCAAATATGGATTATGAGTAATTGCTTATTAAAAATCGTTTCATTGTGAAATATTTATGTTTCATTTATATGCAATTCATAAGTTAATGCGTTCTTGGTTATTTTATTTTAATATATTTTTTTAATTTGACATAATATTTGTAAGCCTGCTTTTATGAACCGATTAATTGAAGAAAAAGCTTGCTTACATTTATTAAATAAATGTTTTACGTGAAAAAAATTGTTTGAGAAAAAGATTTAAGGGCCGCCACATAATCTAAAGCCCGCGGACCGCGGTTTGTGCATCACTGTTCTAGGCCGTGAAATAATAAACGAATTAAGATAAGTTGCCGTTTATTATTTAATTTAATTATATATTTTAAAATAATAATATATGTTATAGTGAAAAAGAAATTCACTGAGAAGATTGACCTTTTAGATTATTACATAAGAAGCTATTATTTTCGTAGAAATTGCTTAAAGATAATCCGAAATAGTTTTCAAAGTTTTCGTCCGTCATCCTTGTCCGAATCTGTATTTGATTTATTATGATTTTAAATATCTGCGTGAGAGAGAAACGGAGAGAATCTGACAAACTTTGCTTATTCAGTTTATGCCCTCAACGAGTTGTCACCCGTTGTAGTCTAGTTCAGTGTTTCTCAACAGAGGGCCACAGCATTTTTCAAGAAGGCTGCAGAGAAAAGCGATTTTAGGCGAGCCACAGCACAGTTTTTGGGGGCCACGGTCAAATCTCCATAAACACCTTGGTCTTGAAAATCGAGCAGCACAAAATATTTAGAAATTTCGGGAAATCCGTGAATTCCTGGGTTTAAGAAATTGGGATTTCTGATAAGAGCTCAAAAAAAAATCCTGTTCATCTTAGAAAATCCGTAAATTTCTGGGTCTTACAAATTAGAAATACTGAAACGATCTTAAAAAAAAGTCTAGCAACTTTTCGTTCTGGGAAATCAAAAAATTGCTAGGTATTTTAAATCGGGCAATAAAAACTTCAAAACATGTACGGAAAAATATGATACCCAAAAAGAGCCACGGGCCCAAAAAAGGTTGAGAAACTATGGTCTAGTTGGTAAGATCTTGATTTACAGACCATGTGTGTCAGAATTCGATTCCCGGTATGGTCTAGTTTGAGACCTAAGACATGGGTGCTTGTGATTAGGGCATCCAATCCCGGGATCCGAGATCCCGTTCAATTTTCTGATCCCGAAATCCCGGAATTGACATGGTCGTGATCCCGGGATTTCGGGATTGAGAAATTTTGTGTAAATCCCGAAAAGTGAGACGAAATTGACAAATTTTGGATACCACATTCCTCGGTGAGCTAAAAAAAAAAAAAGGTGTTTGCAGATAATCTGAGGAAAAAGTATAGGGAAACGAGGATTTCAAATTCCTCGGTGAATTAATCTCAATCCCGCGATTGAAAATTTATCAATCCCGAAATTCCGGGATTGGATACCCTACTTGTGATGTAAATTCTTCTATAGTCGATCTCGAGTGACTTAAAAAGAGTTTTCATTGAGTTTAATCCGTACCATATTTCAACATCAAAATATTTGGCGCATTGGTTTTAACTGTAAAACGAAATATTTAATAAAAAAAAATCCACGATCTGGATAGCAGGCCGTGGTCGTGGCCAGTATAAGCCATAGGCTAAAATATCTCTTAACTAACATTAATTTATTTCTCATCTTTACTCCTACATGTAGATATTTGCATTATATATTTTGTCTTAAATGGCTTTTTGAAGCTGGGATTAATATTCATTAAAGCATACTCTGTTCGATATTTCATGGCAATACTTTTGATTTAATCCATCCTCATTTTATGTGGAGTACACAGAGAGAAAACATATATTTATTTGTGCAGTCTTGGTACTAATTAAAACAACACAGCGCGGCGTTAATAACGACAACGTTATACGTGCGTAGAGCATTACGTGATCGGTTTACTGGTTCGGGCGGTTATTACGTCCACGCAGGCGCACCCTCAAGCTTTGCTCATCTCACCACATCCTTGAACATGGGCTTCAAACTAGCTTACCATTAAATAATAAACATGAAATTTATTCGTTTCAGAACAACTCTATTCAAAAAACAAAAACACTTGTACTAATTCCACTTTTATTTTATATTAACAAAACCGGCTTCGCATTATAAATTGATCAGTTGAATGCTCGTTATGAGCGAAACCCGAATAAAATAAGAATAAGTACAAATCGATGGCTTAGTGAAGGGGTGGGGAACCTTTTCTTCTCTAAAGGCCGCATTCATTTTTTTCTGATTTGACATAAGGCCGCAGTAAACATTGACTAGGGAATCTTTGGTCGAAAAAAAATTCATGGATTTCCCAAAATTATCAGCGTGGGACCTTTTTTTTCTTCTTTTTTTTAAGTCTTCCAGAAATTTTCAAATCCAAAATCTCAGGAATTTACGAATTTACAAAAAAATACAGAATTGGCCAGAAGGCCGCAGGTTTCCCACTCCTGGCTTAGTTACATAGTGTTACAATAAGAAATTTGTAATTTTGAGATATCGCTGACCAAAGTTGTAAACAAGTGCTAATATTTGTTTGTCTCGTCATTTAACCAAATCAAATTTCTTAAATCGTTGAAAAACTAAGAGTTGTATTCATATGGAACTGACAGAAGATTGTTTACATATTTTTATTTCCATATGCAACAACATTTGCCTGCCGAGAGTAGGTTGGTATTTTTTTCTAGATTGAATTTTATGAATATATAAGAGAGATATTCGAATATAATGCGTAATAAAACACAAAACATCCAATTTTGACTCGTTCGAAATGAAAGTTGAAATCGTTCTATAGAACTAGAGTAATATTAAGCTTGTAATAATTTAAAAATGTATTTTCCCCCAAACTTTTCGTTTATTATAATAATAGCAATATTGTATATTTGGAAAACTCATCCAAAAATACATAATTTATAACTGCCCGAACAAAAAGTGTCAGCGTGTCCTGAAATTTGACCATCCACACCTTGAACAAGCCTGTCGGAAAGTTGGGATGTTTCGAGAGGCGTCAGATTCCCTCATTACATATTCATTAGTTAAGCTCCAGAACATTTGTATCTACGGATTTTCTTCGGCCAAATTGCCCTGTCTTTGATGATAATTGGGCACAGGCCGAGAGTGATGGCACACCGTATGGCGGGGCACCCCCGTATATTATGCGTTGTTTTTTTAACAAGGTTACTTCCAAAATAATGTTGTCTGTATCGAGAAAGGTGTTACGAGGATGTATTATTTCGGGAATAAGATATATAGGGAAAACAAGCAGTTGGTTTGTGTTTGTTGAAACACTGGGTATATTTCGTAATAAATTATTCGTGTGCTTGTTAAAAGTTTTAAGTAGGGAAACTCTTAGAAATAAATTACATTGTCGTATTTCTTTTTGATGTTGCTTGTACATAATGACGAGAATTAAAGGATAATTAGCTTGTTACTTAATTATCGTTATTATGTTTACCATTATGCTCATTGCTGGCTGCGTGGTCGAGAAGTCAACTTAGTTGGCTTCGGTTGCGGAAGTCACGGGTTGGATTCTCAGTGAAGACAATTTTTATAAATTTATTTATTTATTTTGTCTAATGGCTACCGCTACGGAGGGCACGGGTTCGAATCCCAGTACGGGCAGTTTTATAAATTGATTTTTCAGTCGATTTATGAATTTCTGTTCAAGGGCATGGATGTATGTGATGTCTTGAATTCCCCCCTCCCACCCATCCTATCCTATGAACACGGCGTATCGAGAGCGATTAGCTAACCACTAGTCCTGTCCTAAGCCCTTTCCTTCTATTCTTACTCTCTTTGGAAAAAGAGAGGTTGAGCAACTGAGTAACAAGCAGTTCTCGTAGAAACACTTCTGTTGAGATAAACTTTATTAGGAGTCCATATGCTCCATATTGGGAGCGGACATGGTAAAAAAATGACGTAGATGTATGTGATGAATTAGATTCCCTCCAACTTATATCCTTAAAACGGGGGTGCGGAAAGCAATTGACTTACCACTCGTCCTTCTTGTCCTATGCTATATTCCTACTCTCTTTGAAAAAGAGAGCCTAAGCATCTGAGTAAAAAGCAGTTCTATTATAATCAGTTGACCATGCTCGCAATGGGCGAAACCGGTCCTGACCTTTTTAATAAAGTGGAATAAAGTACAAAGGAATACATTAAAACCCCCATTTACACTATAGTTGGGACCATGTTATTAGGGGTAGTGTAATTGGGGGTGTGAATCTCATAAAAAATTAGGGATTTGGTTTTTTCCCGCAGAAAACGCAAAACTTAGATTCCCCTTTGTTTTGCAAAAAAAAAATATGGACGAAATATTTAATTTTTGTAGTAGTAAATATCCCGCACACAGCAGACGCTCAGCTATGCGTGTATAGCCTGGTTAATGTTGAATACACAGACGCTCTTAGTAACGACAATGGAATGCGACCGTGCAATTGGGGGATTTGGGGCAAATATTTCAAGCCAGCGCGTAATTCGGGGTAATGTAATTGGGGATTCCACTGTATTGTGTTTTTTTTAATATAATGCCTTTCCACCAAGTATTGACAGTGAAAACCCTAAAAGTGAACATTTATGTTGAGATAAACTCCATTTAAAGATCATATGCTCCACATTGATACATGATTAAAAGTAATGCTTATTCTATATAATTTTTAACTTACGGAATAATGTATTTATACTGGCAGAAGGCGTTAAGTCAAAAAAATTTTTTTTAGTGATAATCCACATTTTCGTGATAATAATCATTGTTACAATGGGACTACCTTTAAGTGCATTATTGGTATTCATTCTTACATTTGTTTCGCTGACAACTTACACTTAGAACCTTGTAGTTCTCGGGTCGCGATTTATATTTATGATATATAACTAATACTTATCTTTCCAACCATTTTATATATTTCGATAATGGTTAAGGGAATTAATTCACTTATTCAAAAGCGTCAACTTTTAACGGAATTGAATTGATTTAGAATATTAATATGTTCAAATTAAATAAAAATACACAAACTTTTGTTAAGTTTTTTTTTTCAAAAAATAAAATTTGTTAAAATCTATTTATCTGCCCGATTATTGACTAAGTGTATTAAACCAGTATACTGCCGATAATAAAACATAGTATATCGGTATATGACGCCACACTTGATGAAGTTATTGATAAAAAAATAATATGTACAATGGTTTTCGAGAAATCTCTTTGATTTATGGTCAATATTAATATAAAGCTCTTAGCTGACAACAGGAACCCCATACTTCCATTCTCAATCTCTCCGAATAACAATATGTGCATAATTGGAAGCAGGAATGATTTATAACATTTTAATCATAATATAAAAATAATATTTATAGCAGGTTTATCAGAATTCCAACTTATTTACATCAAAAACTTACGAAATAATTTATATACAATGTTATATTTACGCAGGACGATTATGTTATTATACAATGTACAATAATTTTTGTTTTTTCATGATAGTATTCCAACTTAGAGTAAAACTGTTATGCCTAAATAACTTAATTTAAAAAAAAAATTTGATGTTGTTCTATATAAATAACACGTAATTATTGTTTGCTTAAAATATTTTAAATAGAAAACAAGACACGTGTAGACATTTGAATATTACAACACCGACAAAATATTCGTACAAGAAAACTAAAGGAAATCATTAATTTTCATTTTGAGCAGTTAATTTAAATATTGATAATTTTTGAGCTTAATTAAAAGTCCTTTCAATGTCTTATATTTTAAATATATTTTACGTAAATTTACTTTGATTTATCTAATTTGTTGATTAGTACTGATATTAATGCTTGTGAATGTACAATATTTTCTATAGAATTTAGAGTTAAAAAGCATATGCAAATTGGGGCTCTATTTTTAAAAAAATTGAAAAATTCATATAACAAAGGTAAATAATAATGAAAACAACTCAATTTGTTCTTATGAAAGATAATTTATTATTGATTTTGAAGACGGTCTAATGAAAGCATGCATATATTGAAAAACATTGCAATTTTAGTCAAATATTCAAAAGAAATAGTATTCAATAAAAACAAAATGTGTTTCAGTAGAGCCCCAAGCGTGCACCTCTACCCCCTGCCAGTCTCATTTATCTGCATGTTTCCTCATGTCCAAGTCAGGTCCATTGTCGCTTTTTTTATTTTGGACGAAAATTAAAAATAATAAAAATGCAATAAACGGTAATTCTGGAATCACTCAAACTGACACAACTCTTGGCAGTTTTACATTATTTCATAGACGTTTAAGGTGTTCACTGTCAATTATTTGTGGAAAATCATATATTTATAAACACATATATATATTTAAAGAATAAAACACTTATTTGTACTAATTGCACTTCTATTTTATATGATTAGGTTGGTTTTCGCTCATGACGAACATTATCAACTAACTGATCAATTAATAATGCTCGTCATAAAAAAACTATTTCTGGTAACGTAAAATAAAAGTGGATTTTCTAAAAATGAGTTTTTTTAATTTTAAGACTAAAACAATTTTCTGAAAATCATTCGATTTTGGCCAATTTTCATACCAAAATACCCTTATTTTTTCATTTTTATAACCGATATTTCAGTATTGAAAATACCCTACGAAAACTGGTTTCGGTAACGCCACTATTGCCAATGGCGGATTACCCTATAAGCCACGGGTTCCCAACCTATGGGTCGCGACGTGTTTTCTGGGGGTCATCAACTTTTTTTGGCAAATCAGTATTCTGGGATTTTGGATTTGAAAATTCTCGGAAGAGCTAAAAAAAAACGAGTCAAGCCGATCATTTCGGCAAATCGGTAAATTCCTGGGATTTCGGATTTGAAAATTCTCAGAAGACCTAAAAAAAAATACCTTCAATTCCATTTGCAATTGGCTTTTATAAAAAGGGTCGCCACCCGAAAATGTTTGGGAACCTATGCTATAAGCAAATGATGCGCGCGCTTGTAGCCTCCGAAACTTATGGGCCTCAAAATAGTTTAATAATGTAACCCATATACTTTTTGTTCAGATTTAAAAAAAAAATATATTATTTTACATGGACTTTTCTGGAACTTCCTTGTGCTCAATCTTCCACTACCATGACCCAGTTATCACAAATCTGAATTAAGCTCATTTATAAGAAACATGTTTGTATAGCATAATATGGACTTCTTTCATTTGAAAACATTTTTTCTTGTTAATGTGTTTTCTTAGTGTAATTCTAATTGAATCTTTTTCGCCACGGGTAGCCGCATTTAGTTTTATTATTTTGGCAAGTCCTTTATACAATGAGGCCGACTCGGGGCGCTTGATCGTTTGATTTACGTCAACAGCTCGCCTTCCATTGACGCGTTAATTTGCCCATCGAAAACACACTTCCTTTAACCCACTCACTCGCAAATTAGTTTTACTTTGTTGCCATTATTTCATCGTATTCTGTGACCATTTCACTGTTTCCGTATCCCAGTATTCGACAGACGAATGCTTTACAGAATTACAAAAAAAACAAATCATTACAAACGTAGTTTAGTTAATATAAAATTAAGTTTAATTACTTTGTTATTGCTCTTGTTGTGTTTCGCCCCTTTGAAAAGCATCGAAGACAGAAAAACACAAGTTTTATGAATAAACTCGAAACACGTGTCAAAATTTTGTAACACAAGTGGAAAAGCAAAGTTATTCATATTTAAGTTTATATTTAATATAAAATTAAAAATAGCTTTGATTATTCCACGTATTGTGCTACAAACTTTGACACGTGTTTTGCCTCTTTGAGAAACATCCTCAGACAATCTTACTATCACAATGCTTGTTTAAGTACGAATGATTGTAAAAGCGCCCTTTTTGCCGTACTGGCTATCTATTAATACTTTCCATTGATTCGGCGGTAAATTTTGTCTAAGGATGCCTTAAGGCAAAACACATGTCACAGTTTTTATAGTCCACAATACGTGGAATAATCTAATTTTATATTAAAATGAACTTCCACAAAATTACTGCCGAATCCATCGAAAGTATTAAGTTTATATTTTTTGTGGAGCATATGACTTCCTGATGGAGGTATCTCAATAAAACTTTTCTACGAGAACTGTTTGTTACTCAGTCACTCGACCTATCTTTTTTTAAAGAGAGTAGTAGGGATAGAAGGATAAGGCTAGAACTGGATTAGTAGTGAAGCGCTACGCCCAGTTATTGAACGATTGGAAGTGTGGGAGAGAATTTTTAGACATCACAAACACTCATGCCTTCGAACAGAAATCGATTAATCGAAAAAATGCTGTTCGTCCTAGGACTCGAAACCGTGAGATCCGGCACGAAAGCCAGCAACTCTAACTGCTGCGCCATTGGATCCGACTGAGCTTTTATGATTTATATTTAAATTACATTGATGAACTGTTTAAGAATTGCAAAACTGGTATAACTTAAACCGGTATCATGTTTTCGTGGTATTTTCTCGATACCGAATTACCGGTAAAAGTTTTTTTTATTTGTTGTGATCTCTTATATCACTGGAAATTTGTTGTATTTTACACACAACGTTAGTAAAATAAAAGTCTGCATTGAAAAAATATTTCATACAAATCATGTAGGAAGCTTTTTTTCATCCTCTCGAATACTCTTTATGTGTAAGACTTACAAGAGAAAACCCTGTCAAAAGAGTGTATTTATTTAACCTAGCAAAGCCAAAGAATATAAGTTTGACAAAAAACATGTTACTTTACAAAGAACACTTTGTGAAATTGTGTTAAGCATTTCTATTGGTCGCAGTAAATTGCCCCTTTTTACCCATTGGGAAACCCACATGCCGCTGCCCGCCAAAATTGGGTTAAAGAAAATATGCCAAATATATGAGGTGACCAGATTTCACACTCAAATATCCACTCGAATAAAAACTTTATCTCGGTGAAGTTTTTTTGAGAGTATAGGGATTTACATTGTTTGTTGCGTAACCAGTTTTTGTTTTTATATGTATATCAATTTCATCAACATTTCCCTATACACGTCTGGCCTGTGACGCAGTGCTTAAGGTGCTTGACTTTCATAACGGATCTCACGGGTTCAAGTCCCAGTAAAAATAGATTTTTTTTCAATACCTCTCACCTTTCCGATGAGATAGATTTCAAAGGTATAGATTTAAAATATAAATTATACACTCTTTTTTTTTTTTGACTTTTTATACATAATACTTTTTCCACTTAAAATTTATTTGATCAGGACCGGTTTCGCTCCTCACGAGCATTGTCAACTGACAAGGAAAATAAATTAAACAGTTTTAAAATTAAACATTTTATACATATATTACTGGCGAGTACCCGGCATGCGTTTTAATGTCACTCAAATGCTTGTGTTTTAATTCTGTTTATTGAAGTGATTTTGGATACACAATATTTTTGTAAATTGTAAATTTCTACACATTATAAGTGTATGTTGTAACTATCGATTGCTTTTCCAAGTGTTGAATATAATTTCATTGGAGTGATTAAAAAACTAACTGCTTCTCCAGAACACTGAAAATTGTTCTGATATAAAGAAAACAACTTGTGAACGTATTGGCAGCACACTGCTGGCTGTAATTATTCAGAAACCTTTGCGGGCGTCCGCACAACACCTCACCAACGTTTTATCACAATCGGATGAACGGTATAGGAACGCATACGGGACAAACAAACAAATATTATTTCTTTATATAGATTGCATCATATTCAACAAGAACAGCACTGTTCTACAAAAATGATCGTATGCTTGTTGTCTATTTTTTCTTTTAAGAGCGGATAAAGAAAAAAGGATTCATAAGAGAAGGTCTTTAAATTATAGAAACGTGGTCGATCTCTACGTCTCTGATTTAATGTTTTAGTTAAATTTAATTTAGAATCGTTGGTTGAATAGAAACACCACAAACATCGAAATATTTTTATTCAAATGTGTTGATTGAAGAATAGTTTATAAATCTTTCAATCCTAAAATTTGAAATGTCAACTTACAACCGAGTATATCATTAATGTTGACTGTTCGCAATGAACTGTGTTTAATTTTAAAAGTCCAAGATACCAAATGATACGAACCCGTCATATTCAGGGTCAGGTTGTTTTTTCACGTCCGCTGTATGTCAATTTGTCTTATATCTCTCAATATCAATAGTCAATACTTGGTGAAAAGGTATTACATTTATATTTTAAAAACAAAATACCCATTTGTACTAATTTAACTTTTATTTAAAATTATCAGAACCGGTTTCGCTCGAGTATTATCAATTAATAAAAGAAAACAATATAACAGTGATATTTATACAAAACAAATTACACCATAAAAAAATATTTTGTTCATTTGGTTATTTTAATATAAATAAAAATAGCCGTGCCGTCCAAAGAAGTTCCGCAAAATCAAAATCGCGTAAAAAGAGAACTGGGTGTATTTCACTATTTAGTCACGAATATAGAAGATAATCAAGGCCTCTGATGGTCATTGGAATACGATAGTAGAATATGACCATTCGGGTCGTGAAAAATCTTTTTATCAGAATTTTTGGTCATATCCCGATGCAAATGTCGTTTGAAGCGTGACAAAATTTAAACAATCTGTTCAAAGCGATTGAAAGATTTTTTATATCTTTATACTGCTGGAAATATTTTCAACACCCATAAGTCATCCATTATGGTAGTTTGCAATTCATTATTACATAGATTATACTTTTGTTGATAATGTTTTAACTATTATTATTTTTTTAATGATATTATTATTATTATTACTTTTTTTGTCGCCTGTGTGGTCGAGTGGTCAACGTCATTGGCTTCGGTTACGGAAGTCCCGGGTTCGAAACCCGGTACGAAATAGTTTTATAAATTGATTTTTCAATCGATTTATGAATTTCTGTTCGAAGGCATGGATGTGTGTGATGTCTTGAATTCCCCCCTCCCACCCACCCTATCTTATGAACGGGGCGTATCGAGAGCGATTAGCTAATCACTAGTCCTGTCCTAGCCTTATCCTTCTATTCGTACTCTCTTTGGAAAAAGAGAGGTTGAGCAACTGAGTTAATAGCAGTTCTCGTAGAAACACATCTGTTGAGATAAACTTCACTAGGAGTCCATATGCTCCACGTTGAGAGCGGACATGGTTAAAAAAAATAATTCTTATACATTAATAAGAGTTATGTCTAAATGAAGAAAAAAATAAGCGTCGCAATATACGGCAAAACCTCCATTTACACTAAAGTCGGGACAGTGTAATTCGAGGTAGTGTTATTTGGGGAGTGAATCTCATACACAATTAGAGATTTGGTTTTTTTCCGCAAAAAATGCAAAATTAAGATTTCCCTTAATTTTGCAAAAAAAAAATATGGACGAAATATTTAGTTACTAAGTGATAAAATGCAAAGCGCGCCGAAATCCAACACATATACAGTCACCCGGCTATACGTGTATAGTCTGGCATGTGTTGAATACGGAGACGCTAACCAACATTTGACTGTATGTGCCGCACAGACGACGGTCTCGTAGCAACGACAATATAATGCGGCAGTGTAATTGAGGGATTTACGGCGAATATTTCAAGCCAGCGCGTAATTCAGAGTAGTGTAATTGGGGACTCCACTGTACGAGAAAAAAAAAAGTTTTTAGTCTTTGTTCAGATTCAAGCCGGACAAAGAAGTTTTCAGTATTTAAAAACAAGACTAGAATCTAAAAATAAGCTTGAAATTTTGTAAATATTTATTTAAATAATGTTTTGAAATGACAAAGTATAGTAATGTTTGGTAAGGAGATATCTTTGTCATCATGGTTGATAATCAACATTAATGAGATGACCTAATTTCAGATTTCGACTGAACGTGTTTCATGAAATTTTAATATTAGATTTAAATGGCTAAAATTTTGAAATTTTCTACACGTTTTGTTACTGACAGCTCAGGTTTCACCTTTCAACATCTTCAGGGATTCAATTACACGAATGTTTATATAATTCACTTTTAAGTTGTTCACTGTCAATACATGATGGAAAAACATTATTTACGAAAAATTGATACCAATTCCACTTAAATTGTATATGATCAGGGCCGGTTTCGCTCATGTCGAGCATCATCAACTGAGCAAAACCGGCCCTGATCATATAAAATAAAAGTGGAGTTGGTAAAAAAAGTGCATTATTTTTTTGATAAAAATGTATTTTCATGACTACAACTAAGCGAAAACCAGCGTCGTTAAATTTAATATAGTCGTGATTTCGTGATATAAACAAATATTTCAAAACGAACTATTTTTTAAATGAATTAATTTTTTTACATGTTTTTATACCAACATTATATGATTTCTTCTGAAGTGAGCCATGTAGCAAAATTGTAAAAGTTTTTTCAGAATTTAAAGTAAAATCACGTCTTGGTAGATTGAATATTTTCATTTTATAACACTATTGCAGTGTGTTTGTACTATTATCACTTTAATTTTAAGACCGTTTGGAATATTATAACGCATCTTAATTATTTTTTTCTAAAATATTACTCGACTCACTTCACTTTTCAGTAGGTCATATATATTCACCAATTAATGTTTTTTATTCCATTTTTATCGTGCATGTGATAAAGTATTTAACCCATTACCTGCCAGATTTTTTTTCCCGCTTTTTTTGCAATATATGTGTTCTTTTTTACTGAAAAATAGGTTTGGTAAAATATTTTGACGAAAAAAACACTTTACCCCCATAAAAAGTAAGTTTTTGTAAATGTTCCCAATTGGGGATCATGGCATATGGCGTGTAAAAAAACATATACATATTGAATAGTCAAATTTCTTTTTTCATAATTTTGTTATCTTTTATTGGACAGTTATTCATTCAACTATATCGTACTGTGCCCGTAGCAGTAATATTTCTATCACTTAACAGTGTTATTAACTCATAACTGATAAAAAAGTTATCGAAATGAATGGTTGGATGGATTATCGATTTTAGAAATATTTCTCATTATGACTGACGTGCCTAGTCCCATTTCTTGGTAATCTCCCTCTTGTATTCCTTGATATAATTCAGCATAGAAGCAATATCTAGTTTCGCTAAAACACATTGCCCATTGCTTGAATCCAAAACGTATAAGTTTTCGTCTTATAAATTGTTTGAAATAATGATGGCCATAATATCGAATCGTTTGTTCATCGATACTAATATTTGTAGAAAAAACTTCCAAATTTCAGAAAAAGTTTGTTCATCATATCAAGTAATGGACCAATTTAAAAAAAAATGTCTGTACATTGCTTATAGATTAATTCGGCATTGTCATTGAAGTGAAAATTTCTTTTTATCTCCAAATATCGGCTTCGTGACAAACATTTCCTTACACATTGAATAGATAAACCCTCGTCCTCGCACTGGTACATTTGTTCCTGGGGCAAAGAATGATATCTAGTTAGCAATAAAACCCCTAAAAAAATTCTTAGACAGTCTGGTGAAAAAATTGAAACCATGGCGGTTATTTTGGGATGCATACAATGTACTTTGTTTTACTATATGTTCCATTTATTTTCATCAAATAATGTCTCAAATACTTCCACAAGAGATTTTCCTTTCAGAATTTGTACTATATTTTTCATATTGCTTAAAATTTCATCATCTTGTCTCATTTTTTTTTGAAAATTCTGGTCTTATATTTTTCCAGAGCGATTAAGATTTTTTAAATTTTAGATTTAGATAGGGAAATCTTCTGAATTTATGAAGGTGATGTACTTTCATTATTTTTTCCCTAAGTGGAAGCTTCTATTGGTAGAATACTTGAATGAATTTCGACTCTGCCTGGAACATCTTTTGGCTTCTGAAATATTGTCACCGATTTCTCCTATATCTGACTGACGGTTTAGGGTGGATGTTCAACAAGATCTATCACAGGATCTGATTCTTCGTCATCCATAAATTTTTTATCATTGGATTTATTCCAATTCAGAAAGCGAATAAAATTTTCTCGTACGCATATCTACAAATTAGTAAAAAATAAAATAAAGCACATGTATCAAATATTTTACACGGCATCCGCCATGATCCCCAAATGGGAACATGCGATAAAACAGTAATAAAATTGACTGCATTTTTTTATTTATTTATAGCTAAGCATTAACATTTACTATAACCTGTATTTTAGCCATGCGCGAAATAACAACTTAAAATTTAAAGAAACAATACAAAAAATATGTTATACAAAAGTCACGTTTTACCTTTTTACGATTTACCTTTAAATTTTAACTTTTAGCACTTATAACTCTTATCTTATAATGCTAATGCAAATTATTTTCTGTAAATATGGTGCTACAGACTCTTCTGAACGTAACTGTGTTACTAGTAAAAATATTCCAGCAAGTACTACCAACTGCAGAGCAATAATAGTCGCGTACCCCAAATGGGGATCATGGCAGGTAACGGGTTAATGGAATAAATAAATTTAAATTATCAATTTATAAAATAAATTAAAGAAGATATTCTCATAATAACATTTCAACCATTCGCGTATTGTTTTGGCCACTCAATGTAGTGGTGTAACAAGAGGTTTTGATGTCCGTGGTGAAACTTGATTTTAAAGCCCCCCCCTATCATTCCTTGAAAAATAATTTTAAATTTACAAAAATGTGATAATTTAAGGGTATTTTTGTAACGAAAAAATAAAAGGAACTGTAATATTGAGCGAGGAATTATGTTTTTTGTACATAAACGCATACAAATTATACTTAATTATTTTCATTAAAAAATATTACATTTTAAAACTGATATTATAGAATCAAGCTGCAGGTGTCAATGTTATTTTTTTATAACGTTTTAGTTATTATCTTTAGAAAATATTAAAATTATTATATGTAGGAAAGTATAAAAATATATTTTTCCGATAAAAAAGGATATTTTGTCTGCGAGCCACAAAGAAAGGATGATGCATGCGATATAGCTTGCATTGATTCTGTATACCTATTTTTTTTTTATTTGTTTACTACGTCCAAAATTTTTTCGAAAATTCCTCTCACGAAAAAGAACACCCCCTCAATCTTTTTGCTACGCTACTGAATCTATGGCTACGGTTTACTTAAAAATTTCACACAATGAGAGTACCGAATGGCGCAGAACAGTATGGAAAAAATAAATGCCGAGGCGTAACGCAATAAGACCATAAAATGAACGAATTGCTGAGGATTACGACAAAGTAACCGTTGTAATAACAACACGAGTCCAGAAATTTACGCCCTAGTAAAAGGGATACAAGATCGCGCAAAAAACCAGACCGCAACAGGACAAATTGGAGGGATCTTGGTGGGTTAATAAGGCTCATTTATCCCTAATAATAAGATGGTGCATAATTTATATAATAGCATTCCATCGTTGCTTATACAAAAGTCAAGCTATTTTTTAAATTTTTATTCGAATAAGTGTTCATATATTTTAATTGTGAAATGAAAATTTACTGACAGAGTGTAAATATAGTTGAAGTTATAGCTGTTTGCATGAGACCCATATTTTTTAAAATTTTGCTAATAATAAAATGTTGAAATTCACAATATCAAACCAGAAATTGTCCCACGAGAGTGATATGAAACATAAATAAAACATTAAAAAATAATATATCTATTTAAAAATAGTCAATACATAATTGAGTATGTATTTTATAAAACATAGTAAACTAAACAATTAAATAGCCCTTTTCTCAATAAAGTTGTAATAAATTAGACAAAAAGGATTATTGCATTATGTTAAATAAATAAAACACTTTTTGTACTAACTCCACTTTATCTATCAAATATCAGGACAAAATAATCAGTTTATAATGAAAGCTTGTTCAACAAACCTTTTTATGATATCAGGATTATTGCATTGATGAGCTGGTCTTTTGTGGTTTTATTTTATTTAAAAAACCCAAAAAATTTAAAAAATCGATAAACCAACAGTCTTTTATATTAAAAGTATGATGCTTATTTTAGTATCGATATTTAATAATTAAAATGTCGAATTTGCGGTATTGATTTATTGTACATTCGATATTGTAATATTATATTTCTTTAGATAAGTTTTATTTCTGCTATTTTTTGTCTATTTATGTAATACAAATATTAATTCATTCACCCGGTATTGAAATTTCTAATAACAATGTACAATGAATTTTGATTGTCTTTCTTGTCGAATGTTTTACTTAGGTAAAATTTTTCATTTAAATATACCGATCTAAACGTCCCCTAGGTCGTATAAAATATTAATTACTTTTATCAAAATGGGGTCTATAATGATCAATGAAGATAATTTTAAATGACTTCGCTAACTAGCTACTTTGATTTAAAAAAATATTTTCAGGTAAAGTTTTCCAATTATAAATTGAATCCAAAGTACCCCTAAAATTAGTCAAATAATCAATCTAGTAAGATGAACGATTAAAGTGTCGCTGAGTATCATAAAGAAAAATTACCTTCTGATTTTATATAATCATTATAATGAACTCTAATTAAGTATCACTCTTTCATTTCATTAAATATTTGAGTTGGCAATTATCATACAGATACTATCGTCGGTTTGCTGCAAAAAGTCATTATGTGACATTTTTATCAAAACGGAGTTGTATTAACCATAGTGCTTATTTTTTCATACATTATATCTAAACATTAACAAATACTGTCAATTTAACATTTCGACTGAAGGTGCTTGGTGGAATTTCAATATTAAATTTGAATCATTCAAATTATGTACACTCCCACAGATTTTGTCACTAACGACCCGGGTTTCGCCTTTCGGCATCTTCAGGCGTTCAAGCGCACGGATGAACTTGAACTGACTGTCAAATTATAAAAACTATAAAACAGTTTTTTTTATATACAATTTATAGAGATTTAAGTCCTTGTTAACAACAATGGTTTTCGAGTCTGCTTCATCGCTGATCTTTTGATTATTTACCATCGCTGCCGATGGAAGGGCGTGATCGTTACAAAGGTGGATAATCTTCAATGACGCCAGTTCCCTGACACGCCATTCTTACGACTCTTACGCATTGTCTTATCATATTTGTGAAGATAAGAGATCGTTGGGTTATAATGTTTTCCTACCTCGCTGTTAAGCTTTTGAGAGATTTCACAAACGAAATCACGGATGGTAGGTGTTTTCAAGTCTCTGTAAAACATCGAGCTTATTTTTTATGATTTATTGCATGCTGATACTAGAATACAATACGTCATTAAGAAGCTTGCGTACTTCTTGCAAAAATCAATCCAATGATTTTTTACATCGAGCCGATGGTGTACAGGCTTTTACAAGTTAATATCCCAGAAAAAACTCGTTAGAAAATTGTTTTTCAGCCGATTTTTAAATGTTCAACATAACAGTTATATACGTGTGAGATAAATTACAATTCAATTTTAACCAGATCGAGAAATCTAAATAGTGTAGTATACTTATCGACGCTTTTTTAAGTATTATCAACAATTAAAACAAACAGTTGAAAAAAAGTGATTTTCTAACATAAACTTCATGAAGAAGCTTTGAACAGTCATAAGAAATAACTGCCATTTTTGACAAAATGTACTTTACCTCCCATGTACAGAGTTGTATGTAATCTTTATAAACCTTCTCACACATTGATTCTAAAAACGAGACGTACTAAGACATAAGTTTCCAACCTTTTTCGGGTGGCGACCCCTTTTTATAAAAACCATATGACTAGCGACTCCTAGAATTTGAAATCCTCGATTTACTTTTTGCCCGGATTGTCTCCGAAACTCCTTTTTGATTGTCAATCTCCTTGACTTGTCTCCTTTGTCGCGGTGATTTCGTCATTAAAGGTTAAAATGTATTTCGCAGTAATTATATCACAAAAATACCAAATTTGGTGTTTCCTATAAAATGAATCACAATCTTAATCGGTTGTAGAACTGAACACACCCATTGAAACTAAAATTTAACGATGTAAAAAATTTGAATTAAGATTAAATTGTAGTCTAAAATATTATATAGGTTTTAATTAAATGGATTTTAATAATCTGATTACATGTCACAAATATTACGTCAGCGGACAGTTGGTAATAAAAACTGGAAAAATAATCTAGTTTTAAATTTTAAAGTGAATTAAACTATTTGCTTAGGGGTAATATTTTTTCATGCTCTAAAAATAAAAAAAATCACACGCGCGTGGCGTAGCAGACACGCAATAAAAATTCATAAAGTAATTATCTGCGGGGCCGAAACTCAAACAAAAATCAAAATATGTATACCTCCGAATGTATGTAGGTTTCATGTGACCTCTTTAGCTTTACTGCCCTCACCTCTGATATTAAATATGTCCCGCAGCTTGGAAACTTACTATTAAATATTTTTTTTACCCTTTCATTATCCTGCTAAAAAGATTTAATATTAGTATTTGGTATTTCGTTCGACAGATTCAAAAAATTCGACGGAGAAAACTGGCAACAAAACCCTAAATTTAAATTACCAACATGATAAATTAAGCCATATGTATGTTTTGTTACTGAAAAGAAGAATGGGGGAAGTCACAAAACTGAAATGTTCAGCAGAGTAATTAAAAATATTTTAACTGTTTTTTTAAAAAAATATATTTTCAGTATATATCAATGTCCACTCCCAATGAGGAGAATATGACCTCAAAATGAAGGTATATTAATAGGTGTTTTTCTTCGAGAACTGTTTGTGACTCAGTCACTCAACCACTGCGATAGTAGTAGGGATAGAAAATATAGGGTTAATACAAGACTTTCTAAGGAAAAATCTCTATGTATACTTTTTTTTTTGACAATTTTGTTACTTGACAACTTTTGCCATTGCGGAGAAGATATGTCAGTTTATGTTAGTTTTATTTTTACCTATTTTAATTTATAAATTATCAACATTATTGGCTTTGGTTGTGGTGTTGTGTTTCGATCGATTCATAGAGTTGCGTTTGAAGGTATGGGAAAATGCGATTTGTGTCTCACCCAAGTGATCCATAAAGTGGGGCGAAGCGAACGATTAGCTAACCACTGCTAATATAGTAGCCCTGTCTTTTTTTTGTGTGGTTGAGTGACTGAATAGCAAACAACTTATTTTGAGATAAACTTCACAAATATCTATTATATATGATATGACATGAAAAATATGTATCTCTGATTTTTCAGACAAACTATGACCATGATTCGTTTGTCATATCGTATTACATTATTTCATCACACACGTCAAACTGTCGTTGACACCGTGTCATTATTGAGAGTTATTTTAAAATGTTGAAATGGTTACAAAAACAAATGTCAAAGCCTTAATGCGCTGTAATTGTCAGTTTCTTTTTATGATTCAAAAACAATCCAATGACTGGTTTTAAAGATTGATAAGGGAAATGCCTTTTGAAAAAATCATTCCGCTTTATCCTTTGAAGTGGGGCTTCTTTGCAGTGGAAAAACACGATAAATATGTAAATACTTATCCACTTTCCGGCTTTATCGGAAATCCCCATCATTCGGAACTTACATAAGCCCTTATAACAGAATCCCAACGAGGCTAGATGCGAATGTCACATTGACCCACTTGTACAAGATGTTTGGTACTAAGATCTTTTTACAAATGAGCTCAGATCAAAGAACGTATCCTGAACCAAGCCTGTAAACCCAACGGGGTATTTTTTTAATACCCACACACTTTTACATTTAAATGCATGTTTAATAATTCTCGTAATCTGGGTTGAGCTTGCTTTCGGTTAATTCTTGTTATTTGTTATAGACAATCATTGCTCTTGGCAGTTATATCGCTAATGCATATTTAAACACAAAAACAATTTGAACAATTGTTACCCACTTATTAATAACTACTAGATTGCAATATTGTCTGTTTAAAAAACCTTGAATGTGTCTTAGTTCTGGAACAGAAATCGATGTGATTAACCCTTCCCTTACCATAAAAAAAAGCACAAGCTCCTGAGCTGTGTATCCGTTACACATCAGGCAAACAGGAGTGAATCATGACAATTGTGTGTAGTACTGCTGTAGTAGTGTTATATAATTGTCATGATTCACCCCCGTTTGCATGATGTTTAACGGATACACAGCTCAGGAGCTTGGGTTTTTTTTGCATAGTAAGGGAAGGGTTAAAATAACAATAAAATTCATTGAAATATATGACTTAATATGCAGTAAATATATTTAGTGATGACTTCCTGGTTTTTATATTATACATTTTTATTGGCCTAAAATTAAATGTTAAGTTATTTAAAAATTAAACAAAAAAATATTATAATATAAAGGGTTTAAAATTGCACGGTTTTTTTTACAAACAAAAACGAAACAGTACTGCTAGTTTGTTTATAACTTATACGTGTTTTGATTGGTTCAAAATTTCTATTTATGAAAACAAAAAGTCGCTTATGTGGCTTATTTTCATTATATACCTTACAAATAACTGAACATATCTAAACATCAAACAGTTATCTAGCACTTCCTAAGTGAACATTAAAACATTTCTAGATTTTGTACAAAACAATACATACAGTTGTATGTCGTCTGCGTGGTCAAGTGGTCAAATCCGTTGGATTAGAACACAGAGATCACGAGTTTGAATCCCAGTACAGTCAGTTTTTATAGATTTGTTTTTCAATCGTTTTCTGTTCGAAGACGTGTATATATGTGATTTCTTAAAATCGATCCTCCCACACGTCCTATTCTAATAAAAAGGCATAGCGAGAGCAATTAGCTAACCATAAATTCTGTCCTACCCCTATCCTTATATCCCTACTCTTTTTGAAATAAAGTCTAAAAATTAAAAGTAGCTATCAGTTCTTGTAGAAACTTATCTGTTGAGATATATGTACTCTATAACGAGTTCATATACTACATTGCGAGCGGACATGGTTAAAAAAAATGATTTTGTACAAAAAAAAAGGTTTATATTGAATTTTGACTTCACAATAAATTACACTACAACAATGTGGTGTACTTTTTTCATTGAGTCCTTTCTGCAACATGGTTTTATATTTCATAGATTTATTTTAATATATTATGGTTTTGTAGCAACATACACCCGCAAGAAAACGTAATGCACGCATCACTAGGTCAATTATTCGTCTGCGAATATCTTTCTAATGATAATTCATCCAATAATGATTTCAGTTATATTTATTCTTAACGGGCTATCTAATATTAAAAAACTTAAAACTATATAACACAAGAATTTTTAATGAATTATAAAAATATTATTTTTTATAATGAAAGTAAAATGAAAAATTATTATATTCTTTAAATAAATTTACCAAGTTGAAAATCATACATTTAATAAAAAATAACCGCTGACTAAAATTCTGACTTAACCTAAAATTTCTTTCCATCTTTCATTTACTATTCTCTGTGTCAGAGTAAAAACATTTAGACTTCTTCTGACGCCCACAGATATTATAAATAGTTTATTTTTTAATAGTTTTGTTATTTACTTGTTTACAGTTAACAAAAAATCATCAAAAATACCTAATACAATAAAATTATTAAAAACAAATGTATTATTTATTTTACAAATTGAAAGTCATTGAAAGACATAAAAAAACATGAACGAACCACGGTGGAAAAATAGACTAATATGGAAAAAGATATAATATGTTGTCTTACATCATATAATTTCAAATTTAAATCGTACAAATTTTATACATTTCGATACGTTTGATACTAACGACCCAAGTTTCACTTCAGGTATTCAAGTGCACGAATGAAATTTAACTGACTTTAAACGATTATTTGATGTTGAAATTCTATGACGCATATTTAGTCGTAATTTTTAATTATAGGCCCGGCCATCAGAGGTCAATTGAGCCAAGCAATATTTTAGAAAAAAATAAGTTAGATTTGTTGTAATATTGAACACACCCTAAACTATTTTAAAAGTGAAATAACTATAATTAAAACATATTGTAATAGTGTTATCTCCGTAAAATAAAAATATAAAATCCACCAAAAGACCAAGTAAGGAAGTGATTGTACTTTAAATTCAAAAAAAAAGTTTTACCATTTAACTAGTTGACTCATTTCACCTCTCTAAGGCTCTTATATTTAAAGCGTTTTGTTTGGATCTATCAACATTTTGAGTATTGATAAATCGAATATTTCATTACCAACCAAAAGGTTTATTGTTGTAAATACAAACAAGATTCATTTGACAAGCAGAAGTTATCATGATTTTAAGCAAAGACTTGCAGTCAAAAAACTGTTTTTTAAGGATGGTAATAGAGTGAAGTATTATTTGTCTAAAAATTCGTTACTCCAAAATTTAAATGTAACTAAATTTGTTTAGACTGTGTACTGTTAGCAATGGACATCTAGTAGATAATTCATTCAACCTTATGCTCCTATCAGCTATATTTGGAGCAGATCTCACAGTGGCTTTTAAATGTCCGTTCATTTTCCAATCAAGTATACGAGAGTATTGCAACTTTTCAATTCACTATCGATGAATTTCAACATTTTTACTGAGCCATTTTGAATTTCCGTTTTAATTTTGCTATAAATTAATTCCTTTGGTTATTATGAAACTATTTATAAAATCTGTTTTTATGCTTTCATAAAATACGATTTGTTTAATTATTATTCAAAATTATTCTATTTATTTCCTTGCATGTATGTACGAATTTATTGTGAAGTCAAAATTCAATATAAACCTTTTTTTTTGTACAAAATCATTTTTTTTAACCATGTCCGCTCGCAATGTAGTATATGAACTCGTTATAGAGTACATATATCTCAACAGATAAGTTTCTACAAGAACTGATAGCTACTTTTAATTTTTAGACTTTATTTCAAAAAGAGTAGGGATATAAGGATAGGGGTAGGACAGAATTTATGGTTAGCTAATTGCTCTCGCTATGCCTTTTTATTAGAATAGGACGTGTGGGAGGATCGATTTTAAGAAATCACATATATACACGTCTTCGAACAGAAAACGATTGAAAAACAAATCTATAAAAACTGACTGTACTGGGATTCAAACTCGTGATCTCTGTGTTCTAATCCAACGGATTTGACCACTTGACCACGCAGACGACATACAACTGTATGTATTGTTTTGTACAAAATCTAGAAATGTTTTAATGTTCACTTAGGAAGTGCTAGATAACTGTTTGATGTTTAGATATGTTCAGTTATTTGTAAGGTATATAATGAAAATAAGCCACATAAATTTTCTTCCAAGCATGTGTTATGTAATGTTTTTAAAGTATTCACAACAAACACGGATTTAAATTGACGCATTATTTGAAAAAAATGCTACTTTGTAAATATGGTTTTTTTTTACATATTAGTTTAAGCCCTTTTCATTTTGCTTGTACTCTGTATAAACATATAAATATATGTACTGATTATTTTACATATAACGTCTAATTTAATGTAAGTGTTTTATAAAATGGGCGAATAACCAAATTTTTTATTTAACAAACAATTTTTTTAATGATCTTATGAATGACAACAAATAATGTATCTATATTTTATCAAACTATCTTAGGCTTTATCGGTAAAGTTTCAGTTTTTACTCAACAATATAAGTAAAGTGTATGATGTCATTGATTGACTTGTCATTTACTTTGTATAAATCTATTAAAACAAGGTGAATTCATCAAAGTTATCATTTCTAAAAGAATAATGATAAAAGATAAATGTTTTTGATAG
Source organism: Himalopsyche anomala (assembly GCA_031772345.1). Lineage (NCBI taxonomy): Eukaryota > Metazoa > Arthropoda > Insecta > Trichoptera > Rhyacophilidae > Himalopsyche > Himalopsyche anomala. The sequence continues at coordinate 28,055,423 of CM062827.1, forward strand.
CTATTCTGGCTCCACGCAATCGTAAGAATTATGTTTAAATGACATAAACCTGAAATTGATAACTATCAACCAACTCATATCAATCTTGTAAAACTAAATAATATCGGCTGTGGAAAGAAAAAAGGACGTAACCCACAGTTTTTTCAAAACAGCTTTTTTTCGATAATCCCAATGTATCAAAATCGATACACGTTCTATCAAAAGGATACAAGCTGCAAATGCCAAATTAGTATCTAAATTTAGCTTTTAAGTTTGCAATAAGATTGCTTGTAAAAAATGAAACCAAGAACAAAGACTGAAAAAACAGTTTTTCTAGACAATTTCTTTAATTGACATTAGATTATGTCAATTAAAAACCAGTTTAGAAGTCACCGTGCACTTAAAGGTTGTGTATATATCATAATTTGCATATGGCCCAAAATTATCAAAACACGTTTTTTGCGCCTCCTGTAAAATGTGTGAGTTACGTCCTATTTCCTTTCCACAGTCGATATGATATTTGTTCATTTTTGTATGATGTTATTTCACATGAATCTAGATTACGATAAAATGGTTGATTCGTTATATTTACAAAACACCTGCGATATTATGTAATATACATAAATGGCGGCTTAAATATATTTTTTCGAAACTGCCGTGTTGCTAATAAAAAGTTATCTCACAGCCATGAATTTTAATAAAAAATTAAACTTTTTTTCATTTAAAACTGATACCTATCCGAAAAATGTGTTATTATTATTCAAAGTGATTTATTAAGATTTATGTATTATTTCCAACATTGAAAACAAACAACGCCGAAATAGTTTGCGTAAACATATCCATTGCCGAAGCATTGCGTGACAAAGTAAAATAAGAAATTATTTATTAATTAGTTTTGTTTGTTATTTCTTGTCGCAACTGTTGCCCGTCATAAAAATTAATTAAAACAACATTGTATACAAGTTTTCTTTTTCGGCGCCATAATCCGTCACAATACGATCGCCAGACGTCACTTTTTCCATTTCGAAAATGGAATAGGAGAGGAACGCCAACGCCAGGCGGGCAACTTTTAAATTAAAAATTTAAAATGCAAAATGGCAGCGAAATAAATAAATACGCCACCACATTTCGCGGGCGCTCTCCTTAAGTTTCCCCATTTAAAAATAAATAGCCGGTAATAAGCGGAGGATAAGGAATAACATATAGCCTTGGCCGACAAATAAAAATGCGAAATAACAAGAGCAGTTATGCAAAATAAGCATAATAAACAAAAATAAAAATGGCGGCGCCGTAATCTGAAGATGTAAGAGATCGGTTCGTATAATGAATCAGGGAGCATCTGGGGATATTAAATTCTTCAATGCAACGCACACAGAAATATATATAATAATGAACGCACACTTATTTATAAATATTATAAACAAGAAAACAAAAAGAGAATTGTTGTAAATTTATTAAATAATCTCTCTTCTATTCTAATATCATCCTATGACAGGATGTATTGTGTATCTCTTCTATTTCGGTATATATAGCTAAGTTAATGCAAGCTCAAATATAGTTCTGATGAGTTCCGAAATAGTTTTGAACCATATAATAAATGACTTTCTTAGAACTAAAATACTTTGATATTTTTTTATTTTATTACAAAAGAGTTCAACCAAGTAAATGAATATACAAATAAAATAATAAAAATAACAACATAACGAGTTGTTAAGCGGGCTAACGTTTTATTTTAATTTTATTTAATCGACAAAAAATCATTTGTCCTTAGTAAAAGTCACCCTCAATCGACTATTTTTTATAAAACCGTTTTTTAAGAGAAGAAATTGGCACTTAATTTGTTGAATGGCCAACGCGTCAAATGTGTTGATCTTGGAAAATCATACGAGGTAACATAATAGTCAAATTCAACTCGAGTAGAAGAGACATCACACATATAAATGTTCAAGATCTCAGATATATATTGATACATCTAAATTTGATATCGACTAGAACTTGAACCCAGACCAATCACTAGAGGAGAGCTTTTACCAACTAATCCATAGTTTCTTAACCCTGAGTTATCTTAGCCAGACTTAAGAATAGCTACTTCCACTAATAGTAAATTAGTAAATGAAATCCACCGTCAAAGATAGCACTCATCGTGCTTGGCTAATTTTAAATAAAAAAAAATATTGTATTTTATTTTGAAATGGCATATAAATGTAAATAAATGTATAACTGAAACACATACTGTTAAAGTCATGTTTTTTTTTTATTAGCAAATAAGTCTCAAATGCGAAAATTACAGCAATAAGGTAAATAAACCCTGAAATAGATCATAATAGATGATGGACTGGGAAGCGATAAATGGAATTTTATTAAAGCAAGCCACACTTTTTTATAAACCAATTGAGATTTTCGCAAACACCCAATTCATAGAAATTCAAGAAGAAGATCGCTCTCTTTGAAGTCAATTTTTAAATAAAGGGTCGTTGATATGATAAACATCACAAACATTCGTGTTTTTTTTATTTGTAAATCAATCAAGGTATGATAGTTTCCCTAGGGTATTTAAACCCTCGATCGAGTAACTGAATTGTCACGGTCTATCATTTGCAATTTCCTATACCGAAGTATATTAAAAAATGATTTACAAAGCGTTCCAAACTAATAGTCCAAAATTTAAATTACACATTGATTAATTTCAAATTGCTTATTTCAGTACATGTTTCAATCATAATCACGAATCGTAGCAGAATGAAACATGTGTAACAAATATTTAAGTAAATGCTCGAGAGCTAAAAGGTGGGTTATTGCTAATGTTATTAAATGTGATAAAATTTATAGTTAAGTTACATAAATTAAGCACTTAATTAAGTATTTGCTAATTAAATTCTAATTTTAATATGTACTGAACGAATTATATGTAGCGCTGCATAAATGTCAATAAGCTGGATGTTCGCCATCAAATTTCTTGAGACAACTAAAACTGCTGCACCAAAGAAACTTCAACATAGCTTAAAAGTTGTGAATACACTTTAATAAACTGTCAATTATTTACGAAAAGGCTTTTAAAAAAAATCACTTTTTTTAGTCTACTTATTCCTCATTTCCCAAACAAAGATCAAGACCTGTATCAATCATCACGATCATTGTCAGCTAATGAAAATTTAAATCGATACAAAATTATTTGCATACAATTGAATAAGGATAAAGAAAAGATGTAACAATTGTCAATATTTCTTTTAGCAAAAGAATATTTCACTTTATTATTAGTAGTTTATCGTTTTGCCGGCTGCTGGGTCAAGTGGTCAACGTTGTTTGATTCAGATACGGATGTTACGGGCTTAAAAAAATGTTTAATTATGCATGTAGTATTTTAAATTTTCTCCTATCCACCATTTTATAAAGCAAGAGCGATTAGCTATACACTAGTCCTGTCCTTGTCCTATACTTACTCTCTGAAAAAAGAGACGTTGAGTGACTGAGTAGCAAGCAGTTCTTGTTGAAAAATTCTGTTGAGATAAACACTATTAAGAGTCTATATGCTTCACATTGGCAGGGGACATAATTAGTCTTACTCAATTATAATTAAATAAATCTGTTTAGATTTAAATTGTTATTAATGGATGAGTGTTACCAGTCCTGATCTGTTATATTAAAAAACAATAGCTGTAAACCCTTTGCCTACATTTTTTGCATTGTAAACAATCAGAAGTTTACTGGCGTGAATACTCAAATGAAAACTTACTCATTGAATATACCAGAAAATATATACTCAATTAATTTTCCAAATGATTTTCGTTGAAAATTTTTAATTGGGATTTGTAAATAATAAATTAAATATAAAAGCACTACAAAAAGATGTTTAAGAATGTTCGATATTGTAACAAAAAAAAAGGATTTTTTTAATATGAAATTGCTATATGTCATTATAAAACCTTTAATTGAAATACTGTAATTTTTCAGTGAAAGATAATTTCATACATGTTTTAGCACGTGTCTACAATAAAACACGGCTGCAAACGAAGTGATAACTTTAACAAAAAGTTCCGAGTCTTCGATCAGAGATAATCGTGCGATAATGATTTCCTTTATAAATTGAAAGTTCTTGTAAAGAAAAAACGCGCGATGCGTTAAACGAATTCAACTTTCCATTGAGAATCTACTGGCAAAGAGTTTCAAAGCGATTGAGGGAGGGAGCATAAAAGGGGCCACTACTGATTTAAGGCTCTGTAAGTGTTAGTATGTTATGTAGGGATGAAACATTTACTTTGCCATCGTAGCAAAAATTAAATTTAAGATTTTTTTTATAATTATTTATATATTGTCTTAAAAATTCGAGTAAAAACAATTTTATGGGTAGGCATTCAAATTATTTAAAAAAAAAACATTTTCCAATGGAAAAACTTAATATTTTGAGAATTTAAAACTGTTTTTTAAGCAATACGTGATTTTTACATCAGCCAACCAAAAATCATTTTAGAAATATGAAATTATGATTACTTGCTCAAAGTAAATAGTTTTTTTATTCGTTATCACAATTACTTAGAAAAGGTCTTAAGATTTTCGATATTGTAAAGATAAACAAACATACCGCATTTTCGATAGATCCAGCGTTAACTTTGTGAGAGTATATTATATTTATTTTATTCTTACTCTCTTTGAAGAAAGAGAGGTTGAATTACAAGAAGTTCTCGTAAAAAATCTTACCTATACCTCCATTAAAATACCTCCATTAGCAAGCCATATCTCCACAATAGATACGGACATAGTAAGAAAGAAAACTTTCGTTAAAATTTTGACAACATTTGAGTTCTCGCACATTAAAAAAAAAACACTGTATACATCACATCACTTCTAAAGAGCAACCAAAACGTTATTATGCTACGTTAGATTCTAATGCAGCATAATGACGTATTGGTTTTCTTTTGGAAGTGATAAATGTATGAATTCTGAAATGCTTTTCATAGTTTACTCGATACTGCTAAATTCAAACAAAGTGCACTTTGGAACTATTGTAAACTGGCTTCACTAGGGGTTTCTTACCTTTGTAGCAATCACGCCCTTCCATCTGTAACGATGGTAAGGGAATACAACTTTTCAAAACATTAGCGATGAAGGAGATTCGTAGAACTTTGACGATAACGTATCCTGGTACTTAACTCGATGGCTGCTACAGACGATATATCTCGTAAAATTTTTCTCAACACGCCAGAGACGAGTTATCTCGTCAATAACTAATTAGTTGCAAATTATAGCTGGCGTGCTAGGTTATTACTTTTAATTATCTACGGCCAGTGGCGACCGGTCATTGTATATGCATATTTATTTTATTATAGACAATTTTTAATATTCATTACAGGCATGAAGAATTTAAAATGAGTAAAAGGTATAAATGTTATGTTTGAATATTATTTCATGAAATATAACCGCCCCTGCATATCCAAGGGGTGCATTGATCCAATGCCACATTGACCGGTTGCCACTGTCTACGGCAACTAAAAGGTTAAAGCTCCATAAATTTTATATATAAAAAAAATCGATATAAACATACATACATGTTTGGGTAATAATGTCGATTAGCTACTCAAATTATTGTAAAGGCAATTATATAATTAAATAATTGTAAAATACATTTTTATTGCCATTAAAAAAATCGCATTGCCTTGGCATGACCCTGCAAAGGATTTATGTTAAAAATCCTAAGAGAGTCTCATCCCTTTTGTCGTATTCCCAAGAGTCGACCGTCTCTAAAAACACAATCCGTCCACCGCATACGTGACTACTGACAACTCATTTTGGCCAAACAACACTTTTATTGGATGTGTTGTTGACCTATCTCGATGTGATAATGTGTGTAAAGGTGTCAACTACATTTACACTGAAACCTGCTTACCAACAACAAACATTTTATAGTGCTGGGAACTTTTAGATTTAGATTTAATCATGGTAAGTATGTGTGTTGGTACCGGCGGCAAGTAGCGACGCTCTAGGGCTGGGATGACAAATACATAGCACGCGTGCCAAGCTTTGCCCGCAAGAGATTTTTGATGGCACCATAAAATATTCTACGTATGCATAATTAAAATTAAAACATATTTGATGGTCACAATTGTTTGTGCTTATTTAATCTAATAATATGGTATTGTGTTACGAAAATTTTTGATGAGAAGAATACCAACATTTATATAATTTTACACATGCAATTACTTTATTATATACATATATATGAAGGCTATATAAACATATCGACTGTGAAAAGGAAAAAGGACGTAACCCACACAGGAGGTGCAAAAAACGTGTTTTGATGATTTTGGGCCATATGCAAATTATGAATTATACACAACCTTCAAGTGCACGGAGACTTCTAAGCTGGTGTTTAACTGACATAATCTAAAATCATTTCATGAAATTGTCTAGGAAAAACCTTTATTACAGTCTTTTTTCTTGGTTTTAATTTTTTACAAGCTCATCTTTTTCAAACTTAAATGTTACATTTGGATACTAATTCGGCATTTGCAGCTTGCATCCTTTTAAATGAATGTGTATCATGTTTGATAAATTGTGATTATTGAAAAAACTGTGGGTTATGTCCGTTTTCCTTTCCACAGTCGATATAATAAAGTAATTGCGTGTGTAAAATTAAATTAAGTTCTGAAAAACGTACATAATGTTAAACATTCTTATTATTATTCAAGTATTATCTTGGTTTTTTAATATTGTACAATTTATATTGTTTTGTTAAATCTGCTTTCAAGCTGCCGTGCTTGCTATACAGAACTATGCAAATTGTCAATTTTGTTACACTCGATTTTTTTTAAAATGTACCTACATGTAATGGGTTTATTTTTTGAAACTTAATTTACTACCATATACAGAATAGGCAAACTCTACACAATTAAATATCGAACTCGTTTTTGAGAATCCATGAAGAATGCAGTCATTGTTTCCAGAGTCCTCATTTGTAAACATATTATGTTCACCTAAAACACATAAATCGTAACTAACTTCTATAGTACGATTTCGATTTTACACGGTGAATGAGTTGTGAACTATTTTGTATACTTAACACGGTTATACAAAAAATATATCAAATAAAAAAATATTTTTTAAAATATATCTATTATTACTTTTATAGAAAATAATCTATTTATAAATTCATATGTTTAAATCAAATTTAAATTTGATAACTTTGTTAAATTTGATAATGTTACATACTATTCGGAATGAGTGTAAGATAGATTAATTTGTTTTTTTTTTATAACATGCATTAATATGTAACCACAATTTGTTTTTTTGTGTTTTATATTTATTAACTTGCTTATAGGTAAAGCGCAATACAAGCAAACGTTGATCACTAGTATTTTTTATCGCTCATCAATCAATCAATCAATCAAGACAATCAAGTGAATAATCGAAATTTCCCAAAACCATCACAAACTTGTTTTTGTTTTAATGTCTAACTGGAACAAAAGTGACTTCCCATTTATAAATATGATGATGCTACGTATTTTTTTTTGAATCACGTCTATTAAAGATGTAAAAAAAACGTTGTCTTATAATTATTAAACACTCAAATGACTAGATCCGTTGTCGCAGGAACGACTTGAAACGGATACCGTAAAACGTCAACGCGGCTTTCAAACTGATTTGACATTTAAATAAATAAGTACTTTAGACTCCTAATAATTTTAATTAAAAAATAAAAATAAAAAAAAAAACATATTACTATGTAAAATCATAATAATTATTTAAATAATTAACATCTATTTTTATCTAATTTAAATACAAAAAACAAGAATGCTTTTTAGGTAGTGGTTAGATATGATTGCTTTTACCCAATTGAACTCAATAATATTATACCAAACAATAAAATCAGTAAGTTACTTGATAAGTCCACAGATGGAAAACATAAAAGGAATGCGATCTGTTTAAAAAAAAGGAAAAACCGGCTTTTGAATTTGAACAGAACACTCCTAAATATAAACAAACCATCGACAATCTTCGCTCGTGTAGTCGTTGTGAAAATAAAGGTAGAAAATGTCTTTGGAGGGTCTGGGCAATCGGAAAAACGTCTGGAAATTTCCATGCAGCAAAGGCGAAGGAGTATTTCATTGGATGAGATGAAAAGTAAACGAATAGATTTTTCTTATCTGTCGGATATAATAAATTATTCCCGATCCGGTGAATCGATATCTTATGTTATGGTTCATTTGCGTGATATTTATTACGTAAATATTTTAAATAAATACGCCCTATAGATTATCGAAAAGACAGTCATGATTAATTTGATTGTTTTATATAAGGAGTAATATTATCAAAGATATATAAAAAAAAATTATCTCATTCAAATTCTTAAGAGCAAACGTTGGATGTTCCGTTATTTATTAAAATCAATTGTCAAATTGTACAAATAGTTTAATCTGTTATTCATAGTTAATTATATTATAAACTTAAGCAATTACCAAAATAATAGAGACAACAAAACTACACCAGTTAGAATAATAAATCAAACTCATTCTTTTGTCATTGTAAATGCTTTAATAAATTTGAATCATACTCAAATCATTATTACTCCTAATTATCTGTTATATCGAGATGATACAATTTTTTTTTTAGCTAACGGTTTCAGTTGACAGCATATTAGTGATCATATTAAAATAATGCTTTATAATCAGTGTTACTGAGAGACAAGAGACCACAACCGTATATCGTGAAATGGATTTGCTATAATTTTATTATTCTTCATTCTTTCGTTGAGACAATTAATCAACCGAATAATTAAGATTCAACCAAATTATAAGACGAAATTATTTTCAAAATTAAAATATATGACTTATGTATTTTGTTTTTTAAAATGCCTACCTATCATTCTAATCCTAAAAATAACGGAACGTAGCGAAAGCGATAAGTTTACTACTCGTTCTGTCTTAGCTATATCTTTTTATTTATACTCTACTCTCTTTGAAAAAAAAGGTTGAACAACTGACTAACAAGCAGTTTTCGTAGAAAAAAATATCTTTTGATATAACTCCATTAAAAGGCCATATGCTTCACATCAAGAGCGTATTCGAGCACACCTTCAACCCCCAAATATATTTATGAAAATGTTGAATTTTAAATCATTCTTATTTATTGATTGGCATTCACTTAAAAATATATATAAGTTCTACATTTTTTTCTTTGTATATAGTTGGTAGCTATTCCAGTCTCACTACTTCGTTAGAATTATTTTCTTATTTAGCACATTTTATTCAAGCTGGATGTACAATAGTAATACTAGGTTGAATTATCTCTTTGATCTTAAAATGCTTTCACAGAAGGAAAATATTTATGTATTAATAATAAATAGAGATTGTTACAATTCTTAGGTTGTAAAACAAAATTAAAGATTTCGTATACTAAGGCAATATTGTAAATCACTACTCCACGAGTTTTTTGTCAGTATGACATCTATTTTAATCATGTCTAGCTATGGATTAATAATTCTGTCATTTATTATTTAATAAATAATATATCTAGATACGAGATTCATTCCCAAAATAGTAAAACAGAATTTCAAAGTAGCCACTACAACATAGCGATTATAAAAGCGAAAAGTGTATAAATCTCGAAAAAGAAAATGTTAACTTTTTGAGTTTTAATTAATAACCATTTTGAACTTTTACAAATCATTTATAAGGTAAACGCCTTTACAAATTTCTAAAAGCGCTATCATCTTTATTCGGTAAAAAATACGGCTTGATTTATTATGAGTCGCTTTTCCTGAGCTTTTCTTTTGGCAGAGTGTACCATCTCTCAGGTGCCGGCTTTCCTCTATTGTTTGTGAATTGATTTACACCCCTGTTAAGCCTTCTTGTGAGAATTTACTTTTCTATTTGTGTTTCCACCCTCCCCTAGCATCCACCCGCACACCCTGCGAAAGCTCCTTTAAAGAATATCTACGGATCTCTCAAGGTCGGGTCGTATATCCAATAGAGTATTTCGTTTTTGGACCATCTGGAGTTTTGCTTAGGAATATCAACAAAAAAAATCTGATTGTCAACATTCTAAATCAATATTTAAATAATGTATTTTTATCAAAAACTCATTATTTTTAGCTGTATAAAATAATTCGTTCCTTTTTTTAGCTGAATTGTAAATTAAATATGATAATAATTTAATGATGTTGCTTTTTACATTCACGCATTTCGATATGATAAAAAACAAACACTTTTTTTCAGTAGGGACCAGTTTTTCTTATTACGAGCACAATCAATTGATTATTAAATGATTAAACATTTTGTTTATTTTTTTAATATAATGCCTGTACTCTATGAAGGACGTTTGGAAAGTAATGAAAATATTACTCGAGAGAAACCGATGAGACGAGAACTACTCTATTCAAAACTTCATTAATTATACTATCTAGGTCCTTCTATTAATAATGCTTTGAAGACTGTCTTAAGATTAGTTTAATCTTTCTCTTTAACATCTCCACCAAGAGTTTGTTTATTAACGCAATATTAAAAACGAACAAAACAATATTTTTCAAAAATGAAATAATTTATCGATTAATAAAGTATCACTTGTTTTACCGAAATTTATATATTGATTTGAAATAATAAATCCAGTTCTAATTTAAAAAAAAAATCAACATTAAAATAAACGAGTTTAGTGTATAGCCAATAACTCAATAAACTACTCAATTTATTCGAAGTAACCATAAATACTACAAAAAAAAGAGTCAATTATTAAAAAAATAGTACGGAGTGGAAAAAAATACTGTTCTCGCACAAGACTCATGCTTTATTTATTACGGCTTGATTTTGCTTACCATGTAAGTTTAGTAATAAAACAAACTTGGGCTTCTTTTTATCAGTACGTTGACGATGTTTTTATGCCAGAAAAACCCGGAATTTACTAGTTTTTTTACTAACAAATCAAAAAAGACGATCCCTGATAAAACGCGACGACTCGAGTAATCACCATTTAGTTTTATTATATTATTTTTAACGTAAGCGATAGAGACATCTCATTTACAGCATTGACGATGGATTTTTATTTACAGTGTTAAATACTAACTGACTTTCACTCTTAGTGCTCAAGTTCTTGAAAAAATACTATCGCGTATTAAATTTTCATTTAATATCAATCATTTTTTATCATGGCAACTTTGTTTGCACGGAAAGTTTAATAAATTGCATAAATTATTAACTACTAGTTAATAATCATGGCCGTATCCTTCCATTTTTATTATCTAGTTCTTATAGAAAAACTAATAACTAGATTGTTTATGATTCCAAATGGGATAACATTGGAACCAGAAATTGTAAACAAAATATATTGATAAAATTCCGATAAACGTAATAATATTTATCTTATGTCATGCGTTTTCAATATCTAGAAAAAATACAATTTTATACAAATGCGTTCTAAATTGGCTTAAAAATGTTGATGAATAATATTGATACTGAGATTATTTTTTTTCTATTTATATTCAATAAAATAAATTAAAATAAATCTATTACCTTTTTAAATATGCGATTCGTATACGTACTATAATTATTATCGTTGTAGTGGCCACCCCCAGGAAACATTGCCACTCTCATTTTGTCTGCTGCAGGTTCATTCAATTGCCTCAGCCTAGGTGTAAATGTGTCTCCTACAAAAATACAAAGTGCAGTCATCTTAACAAAGGTCGTCTTACTCTGCTTCCCTTTTTGGCCTGTTGAGGCCTGGAAGAATAGATTTAACTAAGGAACCGAAGCCGGTATCCTGTTTTTTCAACTGTTTGTGTAATACCGGCGTTTCATTATGGAACAAGCAATAAACCTAAAGTAGCTTAAAAAATCCTTTGTGACTTTATTTGTACATATCTTAAATTTAAAAGCTAGCATATAATAATTTCTTACAGAAATGATGAATGTTGTTATATTTGGCGTTGGTTTTAAAATAATTTATTCTATAAAACTTTGCGCAGAAGTGGGTTTAAGGATGATTGGAAATATATATTTTTTTTATTTTTGTTGGTAGCGGAAATGTTTAGAACAAAATTAATGAATGCAATATGCGAAGAGAAAATTTACAAAAGAGAAAAATTTCGTATTGTATAATACCTTAGTTGAGTAATATTCAACGATCCTTCACATTTTAAGCAATAATTTCAAATTTAAAGCTGCAAAAACGTTTATCGTCACATAATGTACAAATGATTTACGTTTTTGAATTTTGAAGGATATTATTTGTTTGCAAAGTTTAGGAGAGAAAAAAACTGGCGACGGAGTTCGCAGCCAAGTTTTATTTCCCTGTTAACACACCTAATAATCTAGGCCATAAATCAGCGGAACCTGAAAACTTTTTTACCCACAAATTAACATCAAGAATTCGAAGATTTCCCCTCGAAAATTTTCCCAGCGATTATCAAAAAGGGTAGAGTTGCAAATAATGGGCCCCCGGGCCAAAATGTGAGATGCGATTTTAAAACACGTATTGTGTTTATTTAAATATACGAAACTTTATCATCTACAACATATTTTATGTATTCATAATGTTGAGCAAGTTTTACTTCGGAAATTGTTCGTTTAACAAATTCACTTCATCGCATCACGGTAAGTTTATTAACTTCGTGGGCGCAAATAGCTTCTCGGTAAAATATAAAGAATAAAATATGAATGAGGTCTATTTTTATTTCTGTGTTTGTCAGTTAGAAATCAACAGTAAATAGAATTTTTATGTAATATATTTTTTTTGTTATAATATTAAAAATATAATAACATGTTTGCGAAACTATTTCGCATCACGTGGCACATACAAAACGCCAGAATCCTATTGGTTGAAGAAGATACAAAGGGTTTAAAGGTCTCCGGAGGCTTTGACAACATGTGACTCAGCCAATTTCTAAGCCTTTCTATGACGTAGCAAGGCACTTCCTGGAATATTCCATCAGCTTCAAGCATTCTTAAGCATTCGGTGTCCTAAAATATAAAATATAAAAATAACAATTTGTAGTAAGTAATACTTTTTTTCTTAGAAATCAGTTCAAAGAACAAAGTTAATTAAAGTCAGAATATAAAGATACGACTTCCAATGAATACATCAAGTGTTCGTCGAAAGTTTCTTTCTTGTAATCAAAGTATCGACTGTCAATGAATTTAATTTTAAAGTAAAAAATAAAATTCTGAAGAAGCATCATAAATAACTGTATGTTAAATGTAATAAATAAAAATCAGGGAGCTAAGCCTTAAATCTATTATATTTAGAGCTTCGATTTAGCGGTTCGCCAAAACTACTAAACACCTTCACAAAGGCTATGACTTCGCAAACTTTGATATAAGGAAAACAATTAAATATATGTGATGTATCTATATTATAATAAAACGTAGTATTAAATCAACAAAACTGCATTGATTAGCTTTATGAAGTTTATACATATGTTGTTCTGAGTAACTCTCTTCTTGACTCTCAAATCACTTAATAGCGACATCAAACACAGAAAAGCTTCACAATGTGTAGGACCAAGATCTTTTTCGTCTTGTTCCTCTGAGGTCGATATTTCTCTGATTATTTCCTCATCATTTAAAAATTGAAATCTAGAATCGTTTGCATCGCAATTTAACCACTCGATTACATATTATTTGTCAAATTAAAAATGTTATGCATACCATCACGTACGTAAACAATAGTGGACGCACTTCGCCACGTGCAAAACAGCAAATTCGTATTTTTTTTTTTATTTTGAACTATTCGGATAATCAATAATACCGATAATCGAAGTCTGGATAATCAAGTTTCTGCTGTATGTATATAAAATCAAAATTGATGACTTGTTTTATTTTCATTAATAGTTTGTGTAATTAATAATAGATATTTTAATTTTGTTTAGAGTTTTCCGGTATGTGGCTGATGGTAGCAGTAAGTGTTCTAAGCGTGGCTGCAGGAAACCAGCACAACTCTTCGACCATCGCCTGCCCTGAGCAATGCATCTGTCTATCACAGACTCAGGTAAGAATCTTTAGAGAAAAAACAACATATTTAAAAGTTCACTGCTAATTTTCCGACAGTAAACATTTCTTCCTGTACAATCGTAAGCCGTCTAATTTCAAACATTATTTCATTAATCATTGATATCTTAACATGCACTTCTAAAATATAACATATGCTGACATCACTTTAACTTTTGCTTATATTTTTATGTTGCAGGTTCTGTGTAACAACGGAGGACTCGTCGACATCCCCATAAAATACCTTCCACCGTCAGTAGAACACTTATCACTGTCAAAAAATCAATTCCCAGTTATTCGTAGCGAAGCTTTCGCAGGGCTTCGATCTCTCAGGAGGCTTTCACTCGACGGTAACAGTATTGCTGCACTCAGACCGTTCGCATTTCGTGGCTTGCCCAAGCTCAAAGAGCTTTCTATTCAACATACATCGTTGGATGTCATTGCTCGCTTTACATTTGCTGGACTTCAAAACATTACTTCCATACTGTTGGGGCATAATAGAATAAAAAGAATCGAAGGTTATGCCTTTGCTGGAACATCGAATATTAAATACTTATACTTGAATAATAATCCGTCTCATGTCATTGAAACAAATGCGTTCTCAGGTTTGACAAACGTTGAGCATTTAGTGTTTCCGTCCGGAATTAAAAATATTGAAATCGACGCGTTCTTCGGACTCACAATAGTTAACACAATCAAATTGGCGTTTATGGATTTATCTACTATGAGAAAGCATACGTTTCGAGGACTGTTGCATGTCAATATTTTATCGATACAAGAATCCGATTTAGGGGTTATCGATTACGGAGCTTTCGATGGAATGAGCTACGTTGGTTTGTTGAATATAATCAATAATAAAATCGACGCTATACGAGAATTTAATATATCTTACAACAACAGCGTGCGATCGATAAGGTTTCACGGAAATCATTTATTGGAAAATCCCGATCCTGAGACCGTCGTCATTGAAGGGGTGGTGAAGCTTGCAGTGACAGCGAACCACTTCCCGTGCGACTGCAAAGCTCGGAGCATGGCGGACGGGCCGTTCGGAAACGCGACGACCGGGGACTTCTTGGGGAGAAACTTTTGCATTTCGCCGCTGGAGGCGCGAGGGAAGCGAATGCGTGAGCTGGAATCCGATTTCTCGGTTGGCTGCGACGGGAAACTTATAAGCGGGCAGGGGCCGGGCGAATTAGCCGTTAATGCGTCGGGAGTCGGTGTCAATTTGCCGGTGCTTTTTTATATCGCTCTCTGGAGTTGTGCCGTTTCGCTTCTGAAGAGGAGCTGATTGATGTTTTCATTATTTTAACTTGTTTTTTTTAATAATATTAAATGCCAGTGTTTATACAATTGATAGTTATATATTATATTATGTACAATAGATTTTATATGGCTTCGCTTGTCGTCCATAAACATATTGCATTAATTATATAAAAGTAAAAAAATATATACAATACGATTAAGCTAAAATTCTGATTTGCTGTAAGCGACATTTATGTTTTGCAATAATTCGCTGCTTAAGAATATTATCTGACGTAATTTTATTGTAGACCAATGAGATGCCAAAACTTAATAATGGAGAAGTAAAATGTAGTTCAAAATTTAACTTAAATAAACAAATGAAACTATACAAATAGAAGCAGTTCATTATTTTAAAATAACATATGTCATTAAGTTAAAATAAGTACGAATATTGACTTGTTTTTTTACCATACTTTTGTCGTTTACAGCAATTGAAATAAAAGTAGTATTACAAAAATATCCGCCACAAAAAATTATAGCTCAGAAAATATAAACATGAAAGGAAAATTTAAAAAAAATAATTTACCGACAATGTATTTTTTATTATGTCAGTATTAAACAAAAATTGTACAATATTTATCAAATCCAATATTTGTATTGATATTAAGCCATAAACAAAATGAATTTTGCCAAGTAAAATATTAACATGGCAAATGTAAACATAAAAATTCACGGTTAAAAATTGCATTATGCAATATTTACACATGTATCGTTTTTTGTCCTTTTTTAGTTTATACTTATCGTAAAAACAGTGAATATATATGGTTCGTATTTTGCCGGTCTTAATTTAAATGAAATTAAAAAAAACCTAACCTAATCTAACTTAATCAAAATAGTTATAAAATATTCTGACCGTATAACATTTTTATTTTGACCGTTCATACTTTTATTCTAACCAAAAATTGATTTAAATTCTAACCATATAATTTGTTTCCAATAAAATATATTTCGAAAAAATATACTTAAATGGATAAATTTTTACTGACAACAAAATTGTTTATTATTAGATGTACCATATTGTAACATTCAATTTTGAAGTAAAATAAATATTATATTATAAAATTTTAATTATATTATATAATTAAAAAACAAATTGCTGATCTTTTTACACCACACAATCAAAAAGAAGAAAACTGTTTTGGGTATAATATACATATCGACTGTGGAAAGGAAAAATGACGTAACCCATAGATAGCAAATTTTACAGGAGGCACAAAAAACGTGTTTTGATGATTTTGGGCCATATGAAAATTATGAAATATACACAACCTTGAAATGCACGGAGACTTCTAAACTGGTGTTTAATTGACATATTCTAATATTGATCAAAGAAATTATCCTTTTTTTCAGTTTTTTATCTTGGTTTTAATTTTCACAACCTCATCTTTTTTCAAACATAAAAGCTAAATTTGGATACTTATTCGGCATTTGCAGCTTACATCCTTTTGACAGAAAGTGATTATCGAAAAAAAGTTGTTTTGAATAAACTGTGAGTAACGTCCTTTTTCCTTTCTACAATCGATATGCTTAGATAGAAAATCGAATACATTGTAGAACAGAGCTTTGGCAAATAATCGAACATTTCATGGTATAGTTTTCTCGTTCCAGCCGGTGTTATATCCGAGTGGTCAACGATCTTGGGTATTTGTCGTATTTGGTTGCGTCAATAAGGTTAATAGTTTTGAATTCTCGACCGGAAAATTTGTTTTACATATTTGTTTTCAATGCCTATGATGTAAACGTTTCTTATTATCGATCTTACCAGAGTAATAAATAAACTGATTGAATTATAACGCTTAATTTTTTTCTTCTTACTGTATCTGATAATAATATGTTGAACGACACAATACAAACCATTTTGTGTACAATAACTTCAGATACGTCTTATGATAGTTGTCCATATGCTCCGTATTGGAAGCAGATAACACATAATTACCATATTTGAAAAAAAATGAAAGCATACTTTTCACTTGCCGAAAAACTAAATCATATAAAATTAAAAAATATGCTTTGCACTGAATTTTTACACGATTTTTAAACAACATGGATCACTAAAAAGAACGAGTACTATATGCATACATGAATTATTAAATTGTTCTAATATGATTCCCAGACACAAAAAAAAACAAAAAAGCGGATAACGGATTTTCTAATATGAAAAAATCATCACTATGAGACAGTTATACAAACAAAAGGCTTCATTAGATCCAAAAATATTACACGTGTCAGAATTTTTTAGCGATGAAAGCGATTTATGTCGTCCAGTCACTCATACAAGTCTCTGAATAAAATCAAGTAGCGACGAATGGATTTCTCTTCTCAATTTTAAATACATGCATATTATTTATTACTAACATTTTGTATAATTTTCCTTATCTTATTTTCGTATCTACTGTATAAAAATGGCGTATATGCCATAGTAAAAATATTACTAACCATTTTGAGCTATCAACTATTTAAAAAATCTTATTTTCTAGAGAGTTGAGAGTTCTTTTTTGATCAACTCACTATATAAACCATAAAACTCAAAAGTACTTAACTTGGCTAAATAAGTTACGGCATGTTAAAGTTGCAAGAGCGGAAAAGAAAAATATATAAATAAAAAATGAACGAACGGGTTATTTTTGTTTTTAAACAGTTTATGGCTGAAAAAGGAAGTAAAATTATTATTCAGTGGGTAGTAAAGTGTATTCAAAAGGAATGGAGTTTATGATGGTATTAAAATATTCTGGATAATCTCCTGGAATATAAAAGTTTAATAACACCTTAAACCCATTGAATATTCTTGGTCATAATAAACATTAAATTACCATTCCACCAAGGCTGCAACCAAATGATCTCTTATGTTTGGAGACAAAATGAATTTAAGCAAGAAATTTATAAACTTTATAAATATGCAAAACGTTATCAATCGATAATAATTAAATATTCGAAAGGAGTATCTAAAAGTTATATTATTAAAAATCTTAAAACTTATTTATCATTCCAAACATTCTTGCTTTCAATGTGAATCATATTGTATTATAAACTTAACAGAAAATATAAACAAATGTTCTTTTATGAAAACTTGTTTCAATTCAGTAATTTAACTTTGCTTTTTCATTATGTGTAGTAGGATGGGGCTAAATAATGACAGGTATTAAACAAATCGATCTCTCTATGGCCAATTTTTAAATTATGTAGACGACAGAGTGAGAGAAAATACAAATATAAAAAATAAATTAATCAGTTAAAAATGCATGAAGTTGTCTGTGTTGGAATTCGAAACAGTGAACACTGTTACTGAATAAAACTCCCACTCACCTACAATACCAGTTATTTATTACCTCATAACTAACTGATAAAAAAAATTACCCCTAAATGAATGATTTTCTACTTTAAAATAAAAAATACTTTCATATACAATGGGTGCGTGTAATTGCAGAAAAAATATTTTTTAAAAAATCGATAGTTTTTTTTTTAATACGTTTTTATCCAAAAATACTTTGTACTCTCAAAAAGAATTAGAGGCATAAAACATTTGTATCCAGCTTATAAAAAAGCAACACTCAGAATACACAATTAAACTACTTAATGCCATTGTGATGAACCATGCTTTTTTATTGTGAACATTATATTAAAAAACGGTCGAAAATCAATGGTCGTCAAAACTCCAGCTTGCTTTATTCGAATGAAGATTATACCTAGTTCAGCATGTGTACATAAGACATCTATTGAAACAATATGAAGAGTAAATATGTATTTTAGCATTGGGCATAAGAATAAAAGATACAATCGATTCCTGTTTTGCAAAAAATCAAAAACAAAAGTTTTTACTTTTTGTAGTAATCTATGCATTTTGTCTTCAAGAGTAAGGACTTCAATGAAATTTGATTATTTCGTTGGAAAAAAATATCGTACCAACTTACAGAACGGATAATATTTTCCACTAAAACTTTGCCGTACAGTGTACACGTTTTAAAGTGCTTCAAAAACTATTAAATACATTTTCGTAATAACACAACAATTTTTACTTTTATTTATTGTTTATTATTTTATACCTAAGACTTTTATTTCTGTTTGACGTTTGAGATTTTTTTTATTTATTTGATATGAATTCAAAAATGTATGTTGTACTAGAATTTACTCTTACGCCAAATATGTTCACATATTTTTTAATTCCCTTGGTGTTATTAAGTTCAAATGCGAGAGATTAATTGAGGATTTTCTTTATTGTACATATAAATATTGATATTGAGAATCGTTGGCCGAATGATGTTGTAATATTTATTACAAACATTTCATTATTCAATTATACAATATAAATTATTATCAAAAACCGCATCGGTTGTAATCAAATATAAGTATTAATTAATCGTGTTTTAGCAGTAAGGATATACCTGTAAAATATGAATACATAATTATATTTAAAAAAAAATGTTTCTACTTTCCTAAAAATTGCTTGTGCTACCCATATAAAACGGTGTGTTCAGTGGATATACGAAAATTTATATAATTTAATATATAAAATAAAAAAGTGACAAATTCTTTACGAGTATATACATTTAATATCGATTGTTTTTTTTTGTTGAAAATGTTATGAGAAGACTGACCTTTTCAGACTGAAAATATTTTTTTTCTCATTATCTATGTGAGTGTGTGATATGAATTAGTGTGTATGTATGTATATTTAAAAAAATATGTCAATATGTATTGTCAACAGCTGTTTGCTGTCTAGTCGGTAAGAGCTTGGCTCTATCAATCAGACGAGCTTGGGCTCAAGTCCCGGGAAGGTCAATGTCAAATTTAAAAAAATGAAATTTGAGATCAAACACATATGTAGGTGTTTGTGATTCTGTGACTTATGTCAATGAGTAATAGTTATGCTAAATAAATAAATATTTGTTTTTCAACATAATAACATTGAACCATTTTTTGTATTTATATTCCTTCAGTAAATACATTTTGAACAGATAATTCGAAGTAACGTATAAATTTAATGTTGAGTTATTGGAAACACATGGTACGCGGACTATATTTAAACAAGACTAATAATAAGTTCATGTGATTTTTATCAATTTGCAGCTATCTAAATATTGATATACAGGCGAACAATATGAGCTGAACTGGTTTAGTCACATGTAAAAAAATCTGAACCAAAAGATTTTTGTGGCTTTCTCTACTTTTTATTCACCAGTTCAAATGACATTTTTTTTTACAAAAAAAATACTAGTGATAATATGTTTGCCGATTCGGTTTTTTCAATTAAATTTTACTTTTACTTTCAAGCTCACGTAATTCGTAGTGAGTTTTTGTACCAGAAAGAGCATTGTGTATTCACCAGCTTAATTTTATCTCTAGTATCAGGGTTCTAAAATTAAATAAACTATTTTATTTAACAAAGTACGTAAGCAAAACTGATAATAACAATTGAGTTTTATCAACTTTACTTGCGAAATAAATAAATAAAACCCCTAAAAAACTGAAAATAGATCAAAAGCATTTCATTAAACATAATTTAATATTTCCCATTATTTATTTTTTTAAATTACGAAATTATTTCGCAAGCTTAAAAGTATTAATGTACATTTAATAATCAATATATTTTTTCAAATAGTTTTTAATATTTTTTTAAAATTTAATTTCCAGCTTATTTTTGTGATTAATTTTCATTAAAAATAAAAACGAGTACTTAATTAATAGTTGATAAAAAGTTATAAAAAAATGTTTTGTTCTTAATGATATGATATTTAATATAAAAATATAATTGTTATAAATTAGTTGTACGCTTTGAAATATAGCTACAAAACATGTTAACCAAACTGTATTTCATATTTATCAGAGCTTTTGTAAAATATGTAAATAATAAAAATGTTTTGAAATCAAAATTAAATGTTATGAAGAATTTTCATTTATTTTAATCATTTTAATATAGTGTGTTTGAGTTAAAATGATGTGAACTTTTTGGATCTATAAAACGAGAGTCAGAATTGGTAAATCAAAATACAGAGATTTTCTGCTGTAAGGTTTCAATGAATGCATCGGGCATTGCTTCTTGGGTGCATCAAATACCTGCAATATATGTAAGTTCGAGTTGCTTCTTAATTTCAGTAATTTTTCCAAACAATGAATTTCACTTCTTTCTGAAATCGAACTCAATTATACCGAAGTGCTACATCTCGCACATCCATTTGAATTTAATGAAAGTGTGAGAAAACTAACCATTCATTTTTCTTTTTAATTGTTTAATAGTATTGTTTGTTTCTGGTCCAATAAACAATTTTTGTTATTAAAGACAAAAATTCAAAGTATTATCAGATAAAATAACCTTGTAAACTAAACTTTATCAGCCGATATTATGAAAAGCTAAAGTCTTGTTCAAATATTTAATAAATGGTCATGGTAAGAAGTTTAAGAATTTTAAACATCGTTTTCTGTGCGTATATACATAAATACATTTAATAACTATTGAAATATAATGCATAATTGTTATGTTGATTGATCAACGTCTTTGGCTTTGATAACGACGCTCACGGGATTAAATCTCAATATAAAATTCCATCAATTTATTTTTGAAACTTTTTATTTATGGATTTCTGTTCACAAGTATTGATGAATGCATGTGTTGTATAACATTTCTTTCCATTCATTTGATTGTAAAAATAGGGCGCAGTGAGAACTATAAGCTTACCGCTAGTCCTATTATTACCCTTTCATTATATTTATTTTCACTTTTAAAAGGAGAAGTGAACCAACAGAGTAACTAGCAAATCTTATATAAAACTCATATTAAGATATACAACTCAATAAGGCAGGATTTTGGTGGAAGATGCTCGCAGGGTCTGGTGTGAGCTGGTGAGAGTAAATAAAAGTAAATTTGTTATATATAAATTTATCTATTTTGAAAAACAATGTTCTCAGATTTATGAGTTAAATAATAATTATATTAAAAACACTGTGATGTACCATTGATATTTCCGACAATTCCGAGATATGTTTTCTACGAGGACTGAAGTATAACGGTTAAAACATGGAATAAGAATGAAATGAAAAGTGCGTTCATCTCGAAACTATTCACTCATGCAACCTGAGGAAAGATTGTTTATTTTAAGTTATTGATATTTATTATTTCACAGTAAATAGCAAATTGCTACAATTAAAAAGCAAACAAAGTAATATTTGATTGCTTAGGCAATTATTTTTTCAATTTAATAATTTCGAGTATAAGAGTGATGAAAAAAACTGTCGCTTCCCCGGATAACTGTGAAAAATTATGAGATTAAACAAACACATTGTTAACGTATTGGTGGTCCATTTCTTCAGAAGAATATCATAAGAAAATATTCTTCAATTGGGAGCGGATATGACTTTGAAAAGCTTTAGAGTAATCCTGAATTTATAAAGCTTACAATAACTTTCATAAATTTGATTGACGACTTCTCTTTTAAACTCAATTTTCTTTTCGAACGCCTTTTCCTTCTAAGGTATAGACAAACATAAGAAGAAAATGACTGTTTCACTTAAGGAATTTCGTATATTTACCCGCATTATCATAAAAATGCTACAGTGATTCCAAAGTTCAATAAAGTGACGTACAAAATGTAAAATAAAACAGATTAAATACGAGCTTTTTTCTCAACGAATATTTTCGATCGGTATAACTTAAAGTAGAAAAAGTCCTACCTGATTTTCAAATTATTGTACCTTCATATTATGAAGTGCTCCTTTATTTATTTGTGACATTAAAAACTGTTCTTTTTAATTAACTTATAACAAGTAAAATAATAAATATATTTTATATGAATGGAAGCATTCATATTTTGCTATCATATATCACATCAAATTTGAATTATTTTGATTCTGTACTCTTCCATAAGTTTTGTCGATAACGACCCGGGTTCCGCCTTTTGGCATCTTCAGGTTTTACGACGTGCATCATCATCATCATCAGTGTCATTTCATCTTTATACGGGGAAATGTGGGGCCGAGCTCCAATTTCCTTTTCATCTAAGGTGATATATATTCACATATATTTTAATTTAGATGTCGTGGGTCCATTTCATTTAATTTAATTCTATTTACTTTTTTTTTAAATGCTTTGGGTTTGTCTGTAACGTTTTGTATCGTTTATATACAAACATTAAAGTGAATCGCACAGTATTTTTATTGTTAACCTAATTGATATGACTTTGCGAGAATTTATGACATTAATTAGTTTTAATGAATTAAGTGGGTAGATTATAATTATCACGTTTCTATGAATAAATAATTGGGTACTTTAAAAGTACTACATTGCCAAAAAAATTGCCAAAAAAAATTTCATTGTTTGTGAAAAACGCCTAGCACTACTTGAGGAAATTTCACCATCAAATTTTAATTAAAAACTACATGTATTTGATATTATTATGACCATTATCGTTCACCACGAGCAATATTAACTGATAAAAGTACACATTAATTCAGGGTTGCTTATACTTAATCAAGTAAAACTATTAAAAGTGTAACAAACAAATGGTAATAGCAGTATGCGAGTAATTTATAGAAAAATATAATCAATAAATTTATCTTTTTTTTTGAAATTAGCGTTTTTCCGCCAATTATTGACATTTGACACATTAAAAGTGAACAATTTTTTTATTTTAAAAATATTGTACTTTTATCTACGATTTATCATTCATTATCCAATATATTGAATGCATAAATCAATAATATCGACTGTGTAAACGAAAAAGGACGTAACCCACACATAGAAAATTTTACAGGAGGCAAGAAAAACGTGTTTTGATGATTTTGTGTAATATGAAAATTATGAAATATACACAACCTTGAAGTGACCACGGATACTTCTAAACTGGTGATTAATTAATATAATCTAATATTCATTTTAAACAAATTCTAGAAAAAACTGTTTTTTCAGTCTTCTTTCTTAGATACAATTTTTACAAGCTCGTCTTTTTGCAAACTTAAAAAATAAATTATAATACTAATTCGGCATTTGCAGCTTGCATCATTTTGATAGAACGTGTATCGAGTTGGATACATTGTGATTATTGAAAAAAAGCTTATTTGAAAAAACTATGGGTTACGTCCATTTTTCTTTGCACAGTCGATATGTTTAAAATTGTTAAAAATTGTTTAAAATTTGAACAATTTAAATGTTTCAATCAATACTTTTGATTGATTCGACGTTAACATTGTGGAAGTTCATTTTAATATAAATCATTAGTCAATCATTTCTTAATGTAAATGTCATTTGTATTAACATAATCGTTTGTTTGTTTTTCTATTATCCCATCATTGCCTCTCATTTTTATTTGATTTTTATTATAATATATCAGAAAAGTAAAATTAAAATCATTCGTACTTAAGCAAGCAATTGCAAAAGTAGTTGTCTGAGGATGCCTATGAAAGAGGCGAAACACGTGTCATAGTTTGTAACACAAAACGTGGAATAATCTAAGTTATTTTATTTTATATTGTTTTAATCAAGTTTATGATTTAAATTTATTGAAATAAAATCATTTGGGGAGGCTTTTATCAAGCAGTGCGTGACTATTTTAACGATGTACAAGATACCATTCGAATCGCTTCAATAAACGTAGCAATGACTACGAGTGATGTAAAGAAAGAAAGCATCCTGCGCGTGAAACAATGGCCGCTCGTTTCATTATTAAAATGGATGTTTACAATGGTGTCTCTGGAAAAAAAATTGCGTCCCGCAACGTGATGCTGCACAGGATCTCCATCGCCTCCATTGTCTCCTGGCAGATGTATGGCGCACTTTGCTTTGTCGTAACGTTGTTTTATGCATGCAATTTTACCGCGGAAATTATTACGAACCGCCCCTGGATGGTTTTATTATGCATGGGGCTAAAAGCTTGCCCGTATCGATGTTCACCGCCTAAATATCGCGGAGAAAAAAACAAAAGGAATATTCAAATATAAAAACGAAAGAGAAACGGTATCATTGAAATATTAATTTCGTTAGGGTAAAATATCAAGGTATTTCAGTTCTACAGTTTTTAAAAAGTTAAAGGTTGATAGCTATTTCGGCTTACGCCATCGTCAGAACTATGCTTTAAACGTACATTTACTTGGCTATATATACTGTCTAAGAAGAGATACACAATGCATCATATTATTCACTCTAACATACTAATTCAAATTCTAATTACAATATTGCACTTATTAACTGTGATTTTAGTGTTACAAAGAAAGATAAGCAGTCTGGGTTTTTAAAAACATTAATTAGAATACTTTAAACTGATATTTATTATTAATTATGCTACATTAAATTTATTAACTATGGCTTAAGTGATTTGAAAAACAATAAGCAATGTGGGATTTTCCACAAGTAAATTAGGAAAAAATATATTGATATTTATTATTGATTACATTAAGGGTTTTACCACCGGCGATGGATTAATAATGGTTTGCTCATTTAAGATGTTTTGTTTATGTCTGGTAATTTCAAGTTGTTCTAGTAAATTTAGTTTTTGACCCTTATGACAAAGATGCAGAACGGTTGGAACTAAACTTAAACTAATGTCATGAGACTCGGTCAGAAAATGATTTGCAAATTGTGAGTCAGATTTGTTATTTTTAAAAGATCTTATGTGTTCTTTAACACGTGTTGATATGCTTCTACCTGTCTGTCCTATGTAATTCGCATTACACGATCCACAGGACATTTTATATATTCCGCTTCTGTCGAGGTTGTTGATTTTATCTTTACTGTTTTTAAGCTGCATTCCTAAATTATTATTAACCTTAAATGCTACGTTAGCGTATTAAAATGGAGTTCTACCAAGTAAATGCCAAATCAATAAATATATTAATTTCGTGATTTTAGATCTATGCAAATACACATTTAAATTTGTCATGTGATAGCTTTTTTTAAATATTGTCTTTAGTTAAAAAAACATTAAAGATTGAATAATAAAAAACTACTTCCACCTTTTTGGGTGGTTAATTTATCATTCAGATATCTATTACGTAGTGTATCATATTACCGAAGCCCAGAAAATGTAAGTTTTAAGAAGATAAACATACAGTTAAGCCTAGTATATAAAAATCGAAAAAAATCCCATTTAATTATGTTATTAAAGACAGAGTTTATTTTGAGATCTATCGTTTCTAATGTAAGTATTGTCGGGTCCTATGACGCAGTGGTTACCGTTGTGGGCTTCTGTACCAGACTTCACGGGCTTGAGTCCCAGTACTACAGGATTTTTTAAATGATTTTTCTATTTCTGTTCGAAGGCATGGGTATTTGTGATGTCTAAAAGTTGCAATTGAAAATGGCAGCGAAAATACCTGTCACCACTGTTTACCGTTTGGGAGAAGTTGTTGTGACGGACATACATACATACATACCTTATGTGTTATATTATAAATATAATTACAAACACAAAGCAGAAAGTACTTACGTTTTTTTTATATTAACTATTAAATTAATATTAAAGAAGTTTCAATTAACACCAATTGGTGGTTTGAGCTATTAAGTGATTCACTATTATAATCTAATTTTCATTCTGTTCCAAATTGTTATCTCCCAAACATTGCTTAACACAAAATTTGTAATGGCTTTTACAAAACAAAGAGTCAATTATTTGATACTATATGATTTAATTAATTTTAATGGCCGTCTTTACGGCACCGGTAATGGATATAACTTAATTTAGTAGATCATTATAATATAGCACCAACTAGTTTGCTAATTTGCAAATGGTTTGCTCTTGAATCAAGTGAATTAAGTTTTCTCCGTCTCTTGCTCGTACTTCCCCAAGCCTCTGGTGAACCAAATTGGAGTTGGTTGAACGAGACTCACACCCCCAGCCAGATACATTACCATGCTACATACAATATTAAATTTATTTCATTAAGCTCATAAACTTTCCACAATACAAGTGGATACAACAGTAACTCACTCTGTTGGACAAGACGCGTTAAAAGTATATCTGTTGTAAATTGTATTCAAGGCAGAGCTATGTGTGATACTGGATTTTAGTAAATATACAATATCAAAATATTTTTTCATATAAAGAATTTTTCTGTTGGTATTGACAAAATTAGAATTTCATTTGTAAAATCCAGATTTACTCAACTTCTTGCCGGTCACGCCCAAGTGTACTCGGGTATTGATAGTCGTCAAAACGGAGCTCACTAGATAACTCGGGCAAATTTCATTAAAAAAAACAATGATTTCTTTCACTAAATATGCATGTTCTATAAATATAGCACATATGTATGTTTGGTGCTCGAGCATAATTAAAAAATATGTGATACTTTTTGAAATACATTTTTAATCAATTTCTGATAGCGATGCGCTAAAAAGGTAAAAAAATTGAGCGGTGGGCTGCCAATAAGTAAGCAAGTTCTCGCTTAATCTCAGAGGTATTAGCGGTATTCCGAGAAATGGGTGGATTTTTTATTATTCTTGTACAAATTGTACACCATAATTATTAAAGATATCTTATATATTAGGCATGGGCAACCTTTCCTAGGTCTGGGGCCAAATTAACATTTTTTCTCAGAGTCAAGGGCCGGACCAAATTATTTAAAATAATAAAGTAATATTAAATTAAATAAAGCACGTTGCTTTTTTATATGGTGGTGATAATGAACTAGCAGAGTGGAGCTACTGCAAGCGCCATTGTCATCTTAATTATTTAATCCCTCCCTGGAACTATTAATTTATTTCTCTAATACTTCGCCGAGATGAATCAGGGCCGGACAAAATAGCTCGGCGGGCCGGTGGTTGCCTATATATGCTATATATACTCTCATAATGCAACAATACACAATGTACCGTAATTAAATTAATATCAATAGTTAAAAAAATATTTTACTAAATGAGATTGCAAGAGTGTGTTACAAGATTATCAAGAAAATAGTCTCTATTATTTAAGTTCTAATTCCATGCTACAAACATTATATGCACTAAAACCGCAGTCGATAATATAACATATAATTGTACCCATTAGAGGTGAACTGAGCCAAGTGGTATGTTAGAAAAAAATAAATTAAATACGTTGTAATATTAAACACGTCCTAAAGACTTAAAGTATCGTAAAAGTGAATTAACCTCAGTAAATACACATTGCAATAATGCTCTCTCCGTAAAATAAAAATATGCAATCCATTACTGTAAATCCAAGTAAAGATGTGATAATACTTAAAAGTTCAAGATAAAGTTTTACCATTTTACTAGTTGGCTAACATCACTTCTGAAGGGCTCATATGTCTAAAACACCAAACGTACACCATTGTGCTCTTAAATGTAATTGAAATGCATACTGATACATGATAAAACGCATCAAATTGAGAATATTGTTTTTTTCATAATTTAGCAAGACGCTCGACGGCCTGATTAAAATTGAACAAAAGGCTCGCGAAGAATCTCTTACAGCTCATCTCTAAAAAAGTGAAGTTCTTATCTCAACAAAAAAGTAATACAGTGATGCCAAAGATGTGTTGTCAAAATAGCTATCAAATGTATTACATTTAATGCCCTAATCTTACATCGAAGTGTTTCGACCCTCTCTTTCTGCTGAGTAAACCCTTCATTCATCACTCCAAATCACCTTTTTATTACTATTATTCTTACTATGTTATGTATAGGTATTTTTTTTAAACATAGAAACATGTACAAAGTAGTTTTTAAAAGAACTAGACATATTTTATGATAAAGGGAACACAATACAAAAAGGTCATACATTTCAGTTGTTGTTCATTGAATAAATTTTATCAGTAAATAATAAAAAAAAACATGAATACATCTGTTATTAGAGTAGAAATAGAAGGAAAGGGCTAGGACAGGATTAGTGGTTAGCTAATCGCTCTCGATACGCCCCGTTCATTGGATAGGATGGGTGGAGGGGGGAATTCAAGACATCACATACATCCATGCCTTTAAACATAAATTCATAAATCGATTGAAAAATCAATTTATAATACTGTCCGTACTGGGACTCGAAACCGTGACCTCCGTAGCGGTAGCCTACGATGTTGACCACTCGTCCACACAGGCGGCGAGTATAAATATAAAAATATTAATTTTTATATGTGTATTTATAATAAGGTAAAACACTAAACAAATCAGCATCAACTGGTTTACCTTACCCTATGATAAGACGGCATAACACATCTACAGTAAAATTTGTTTTAACGCGGATATTGACTTTTTATACACGATGTTTAAATTAAGACAGTGACAGTGAATACATAAATTAAAAAGAGACTTATTTCTGCATTTCTTAAGTGATTATGTAGAACGAATCTCATGTGAAAAAAAAATACAACCCGAAAATATATTATTTGGTTAAAATGCAACGAATTCTGCATTGCTAAAAATGCGTGATTTTATTAGTACTGCAGCGGTTAAAGTTGCAGCTATCTACAAAATACTTGTGGTTTTTAACTAAATAGTACTATTCCAATAAATCGCTGAAGGTTTGAAACAAAGCCAAAATTCTTGGAATGCTTAAAACTTTAAAAAATCTTTGAATGGAAATAACTGATATTATTTGTTTAAACATAGTATATTTTAAAATACTAATTATATTTGCATCGCCGTGTGTATGTGGCAGTTTTGTTGAAGCTCAAGCAAGACAAACATATTTCAATTAATATTATCATGATGTATATGTTTACCTTAATAATAATTATGCTCTTTTTTATTGTGTTGACTTGAAGTTTTTATATAACAATACAAAATTTACACGTATTGTATGATAGTTTATTAATCAATTATTGTATTTGACCACTGATTTACTTAAAATGACACTGTCAATTAATTGTTTCAACGCGCTTAAACTCTTTTTCCATTACTAAATTGTTTCGCTGATGCAACAGAATAAACTGAAAACCCTTTTAATGTATTCCAGAGTAATATTATATTTGGTAAGAATATTTTTTTTAAATATATGGATACATATGCAAAAAATAAATTTAACGAGTCCGTCTTTTCAGTGTTGGCAGACATAATTTATTATTTCATCACAATTAGGTCTTAGACAAAAACCAGTTATAAATTATGAAATATGTCAAAAAACACGTTTTTCAAAGCTAAAATGTTATTCTAATAATCAATGTTGCAAGAATTCACCAAGTGCGGTAATTTTTGAAAACTTCTCTGAAATCGAAAGAATAAATATTTGTGAGACTTTTTGGAAACTTTGCAATAACAAAAGGCAAAAAAAGTCTTATTGTTTAAGTTTGGATGTAACTGATAAAATATAGTTGAATCTTTAAACTTGATTATCTCAGAATCAACATTTTGTCATTTAATGACTTGTGTCAGTAAACAACGATGTATACATTTTTAATACGAATTTCACAAATTTAGCTAAAACTCCGGTTTTTCAAACTTGTTTTTTTTTAATCGACAAGCCTTAATGACGATGTATAATGATGCAATTGTCGAATTGGATTTGAACTGGAGAGCCTCACACAATTTTTAACGGTATTAGTTTTTTAAAACTTCTGTTAAGCCTCCATCTTAAGTATTTGCAGACATGAATTGTTTGTTCTCCCAAGGTGTAGAACCAGTCTGACAATGGCGATGCCACTGGGGCAAACTTAAAGAGTGTTCTAAAGTATTGCTTCGGATGTCGACATATTTCACATAGAAGTGGACGAGTTCCGATGAATACTATTTTTTTATGTATTAAAGTAGAGTTCGTCGGAGCTTACTCAGTTGACTTCCTTGCTATTGTTTTCTACTACTTTTAATATTAAATTGTACTATATTCTTTATTGTAAAAGTTTTAAATTTATAATTTGTCAACCTTGTGCAATGTTACTTAAATAAATAAAGTTACATATAATAATATTATGGTGGATAAGAAAAACTGAGCTTTTCAATATAAGGTAATATTATTTAAGATAAAAGTATGGAAATGGTGCTCACCCTATAACCGGGTAGTAAGCATACTGCCAACGGCATCTACGGGACATCGCATTTAATTGTGTATTCATTTTATAATTAGGTTTCCTCAGCGTAAAAAAAGTATATTTCAACATGTTTCAGTTATTTACATAAAATAATATTTTTTTACCGCCGCGAAAAAGCAAACAGTTACCTGCTCAAATTAATTCGCTTCGGTACGAAATGTTTTACGTCTCTCCGTACCAATGTAATTGTAGAAAAATAAATATTCGGCGGATGCTATCGTCGGAAAATAACAACGTGTGAACAACCCACATTGTTTTACAGCGACATATCTAATATAACTACTTACATGCATGTTATTAATCAGTGATAGCGAACTTTGCAATTGCTGTTATGACACTATCTTTAGCCATATCGTATGACAATATTTAAAAAGTAACATGTCCTAAAATATATATTGACTTACAGCTTTGTTTCGATAATCACAATGTATACAATTTGACACACGTTCTTTCAAAAGAATTTCAGCTGATAATGCAGAAATAGTATTTAAATTTAGCGTTTTAGTTTATAAATAGAATGGTTCGTGAAAATTGTGACTGGGAAAAAGTACTAAAAAAAAGTTTTTTCTTAAACAAATTATTAAATTAATACTATATGAAGACAATTAAACACCGGTTTATCGGTCTACGTGCACTTCAAGGTTGAGTATATTTCATAATTTGCATTTGACCCAATATTATCAAAAAGCGGTTTTTATGTGTCTTGTAATATTTGTTATATGTGGGTTACGTCGCTTTTCCTTTCCAAAGTCAATATGTACTTATAGTAAACAAATGCATTTGATACCACTATGTAAGTAATTCAAATATGATAACTTTGTTACTCCACTTGATGTGTTACAAAGTGTGTTTCGCCTCTTTCAGAAACATCAGACAGAACATCGTAAGGCTGACGAATAAACTAAAAATTCTATAGTAAAATTATAATTTACATTAATAATAAAATAAAAAACGAGATTTTTTTATTTTTTTCGGGACTAGAGAAAGGGTCAGAAAGAAGCAAACCTTGATACTCCTAAATCACGGTTTCTCAACGGTGGGCCATGTGGCCCCCCAGGGGGGCCACAGCGTGTTCCAAGGGGGCCACAGAGATTTATTTTTGTTTCGGGAGCCACAACACAATTCAGGGGGGCCACGGGAAAATTGAGGATTTCAAATTCCTCGGTGACCTAAAAAAAAAGGTATGGGGGCCACAGAAAAATAAAGACACTCAAAGGGGGCCACGCTCCCAAAAAGGTTGAGAAACACTGTCCTAAATAACAAATGATTACTTATAATATAATTCACAGTAAATCAAAATGGAAATAAATTCAACAATTGTGAGCTGCCTGTCTTATTTATAATGTTATTTAATAATATGTCGTTTCTATAAATGACTTTATTATTTTGCAAAACTTTTAAGATATTCGTTCTAAGCACATTATTATTTACAGAATTCAGTAATGAAACATTTTTATTTACTTTAAGCGTTAAACTAGTTAATATTAGACAATAAAATAATAAAAAGTAGTATCAATATAATATAACTTTCTTCTGTTTATTGATTTAATTACATGAATATAGTGAACAACCTCTCTTCTATCTCGTTTTAGAAAGATAGAGAATCTGTGACGAAAGATTTTTTTAATATTTAAATTAATATGAAAAACCTATTTGGTCATTTAAATTAATACTGAATTTTAATTAAATGTATCATCATGCCTTAAAATCTTCATTCACAAATAAGTCGTTGAAATAAATAGAAAAATAACTAATAATAAATTAATTTAATATGTAATTAATTTGTATTTTTATAACTTTGTCCGCTCTCAATGTGTAGCATATGAACATCTTATTGTGCTTATTTCAGTAGAATCAATATCACAAAAAATGTTTGCTACTCACTTGATAAATCTCTCTTTTTAGACAGTATGATATAAGTATATGGCTATAACAGAGCTATGGGTTAGTTTATCGCTTTTTTTGCGCCCCGTTTCCATGGAAGAATTGGTGTGATGGAGTTTTACACATAACATCCATGTCTTCGAAAGAAAATCCACAAATCGACGGAAAATACAATTTATGAAACTACCTGTTCTGGGGTTCATACCTGACATGTTAATCTTATAAGCTGTACTTTTTTCTGAATAAATATTAACATATGATAATTTTTACGCTAACCATTTGTTGTTGACTTCTAATTTGAGCATTGGAAGTACCATAGAAGCCTGCAGTTACCGCAATTGTCGCATGGCCGTGGTTTGTTGGATTTCGAAAGCGCAATGTTTTACAGAACTATTTTAATTCATTACACGTATAAAAAAAATGCCTTTAACATTAACACAGCATTTGAATATCGTGTTAATGATTTTATTTTAAAACGACTTGCTATGTATGAAAAAAAAACTTGTTCACACTTTGTTGAGTTGCTGATTTAAAACTACAATCACTGTTGAAGATAAAATATGGAGAAAACATTGAAGTATTTGTATTGTAATTGACCCTATAGTAATAATATCACGGTACATATATTTTTGCATAGATTATTTGAAAGAAAAATAACATATTATTATTATTATTTTTATTATCCGTATCGCTTACTTTCAGGGAAGCGTGAAGTAATTTGGTTTGTGATTCTAATATCCTTAGTTTACATACATATTAGGGCATCCAATCCCGGGATCCCGTTCAATTTTCTGATCCCGAAATCCCGGGATTGACATGGTCGCGATCCCGGGATTTCGGGATTGAGAAATTTGGAATAAATCTCGAAAAGTGAGATGAAATTGGCAAATTGTCGATTTCAATTTCCCCGGTGAGCTAAAAAAAAAAAAACGAGGTTTCGTGAGAATTCGGGGAAAAAGTATACCAAATTGAGGATTTCAAATTCCTCGGTGAGCTAAAAAAAAAAAAACGAGGTTTCGTGAGAATACGGGGAAAAAGTATACCAAATATAGAAGATTTCAAATTCCTCGGTAAATTTATCTCAATCCCGGGATCCCGGGATTTAAAATTTATCAATCCCGAAATCTCGGGATTGGAAAAAGGCTCCGGGATTGGATACCCTAATACATACAGATCAATTAGGTATTAATATAAAAAAGGACGGATTGAATTTTAATCTCTAAAAACAACCAAATTAATTATGTTATTAAAAGTGTCTAGCACGTTACGATAGAGTTTGTCTGAAGATACTTTAAAAAAAATAGTAACATAATGTGTCGTACATAATTACACAACCAGTGGGATAGCGTAGTTTTAATAGAAATTAAAAAACACAAGTTTAGCTCCAAATCTATCGAAAATATTGTGTTTCTTTTTTTTCGAAAAAAAAAATGTAACTATACGAAATATAGTCCACCCTTAAATTTGAATCTTTTAAATTATGTACATTCACACAAGTTTTGTCACTAAAAACCCGGGTTTCGCCTTTCAGCATCTTCGTTCATTCAAGTGCACGGACGAACATGAATTAACGCACAAATGAACGCATCGTGTTTATATAGGAAATAAATGTATCACTATGTTTAAAGCCATGGTTGGCAAAAAGGATTAACCCATGGGAATGCCTACAGATTTGAATGGTGAGTAATTTTAAGAATTGTATTTATTTTTGTTTGTTGAAAAAAATAATTATTACATTTACTTACATATAGAGGGCATATGAGTGGGGAATTTGGCAGATTTTTCAATGATAGTGTGTGAACGTGATTAATATGTTAGTCGACTCTGCCCTAAACAAAAAGCAACAACAAACATATCCTCTTTTATTATTTGAAATTTGACAATTGTCAAAGCAACAAAAAATGACGATATAAAAAGCTGGTATAACCATTTCTAAAAGCATTCAACTTAAACAAAAGTAATGTTTATTTGTACATCGTAAAACTATATTACTGCGAGGTTTCTCAAAGTTATGGCTTTCAAAATATGAGAAACACAAATCACCAGTCAAATAAATGTCGTTAGCTCGATTAACTTCATTTATGGCCTTGTTCGTAATACATAGTAAAACAGAAATCCAATAAAAACTTAACCCTTTTATAAACAGTACTTGAAATCCGTTAGTCCTATGGGCTATTATCCCCGATAAGCGAAAACGCGTATCTACTTATAATGGCCACGCAGTGGCTGTCCCTAATTAAAATATTGAAAGGACACAGTAATCCAGTTTATTAGCAATTTAATGTAACCCGTGATAATTAAAATTAATATAATTTATTAACGGCTTTTTGCCAATGTTTTTTTTTTTTACATTATGCCAAATTCGAAAGCGCTTTTTCAATCATGCATTGCAACAAAAAATATTTTAATATAAATAAATGTTAGTCGGTCATACAACCTGTATTTTCAGTGAGGGTTGCGTTAAAAGACTATTTCGTTTTGATTCCTGTTCACTCTACGTCAAGTTTTTAAAATTCCATTTTTTTACTGTTATTCTTACGTTTCGATGACAATAAACGTGCCTACGTTGGTTTCAATCTATGACCACATAGCCTAAAATAATATAGCCTTTCGAGCAATATACTCGCTTTATATGACTGACAGCTGTATAAAATAAAGCTATTTCGTGATCCGAGTTCTACAAGGTTCTATGTGAAAAATTTTGACGAAACAGAAGTAACCATGCGGCAGTCTTCCAAGTACCATTATTGGCATACATTTAATTTTTTTTCGTCAATTTTTTCACATATAACCTTGTAGTACTCGGGTCACGATTTACTATTTAATATTCGACGGTAACTAGACATTTTTGAAAGCATATCGTTAAAAAGACCGCCAAGCTGTCAACATGTTTTCACCGTATTTCAATTGCCGGTCATTTTGACTATTCAAATAACAAAAAAACTTAATATTAAAATGTTTATTTTCACCTTAAAAATCTTAATGGAAGGTCCATGGTATAGTGTTCAACGTCGTTGGCTCACGAGATCGAATCCCAGTATGAGCAGAATTTTTTAAATCGATTTATGTTCGAAGGCATGGATGTTTGTGATGTCTTCAAAAAATTCCCCCCACCCCTTCTTTTATTCCAATTTTTAAAAAAAGAAGTGTAGCAAGATTGATGAACCAATCACTAGTTATTTCTGAGCAATATACTTTTTATACGTACTACTTAAAAGAAAGACAGGTTGACCAACTGAGTATAAAGCAGTTTTTGTAGAAAAACTTCTGCTTAGATACCTCCATAAGGAGGCCATATGCTCTACATTGGGAACAGAAATTGATTGAAGGGAACAAATAAAATGGTCAGAATTTAAATCAATTTTTGGTCAGAAAAAAAAATGAACGGTCAGAATATTTTATAACCATTTTGGTTGGGTAAGGTTAAGCTTTTTTTTTATTTCATTTAAATTATGACTATTTACACTGACCGATATATTTTGACCATTTAATATAAATTCTGACCGAAAAATACGAGCCATTAAAAAATAGTATGTCTACCTGTGTATCGGCAACGCAAATATTTATTTTTACTTATAAACTATAAAAAGTATGTTTAAGTCATCATTGGCAATTTATATGAGCTTAGGACTAGACAGAAGATATTTTAATTTTGTTTCATCTTGTACTTTATATCTTAAAAATAAACATAAATCATTTATGATATGTTTAAGTTGAAATCATTCCGTAAACTCAAAAGACGGAACGTACAAAAGAAAAAAAAATAATACACTCTGTATCCGCTGACTTTCCCAGTGGTACACCCTTGCTCCCTTGTGCCGGCGAGTACTGAAAACATAAGCACGCGCCGAGTAACAAATGTTGTCGCAAATTAACAGCTTTAGTTCCCCAATGTGTTGGTCGTATAAACCCGGTACAGGGTTGGTAACTTTTCCGAGGAAAGTAAAAACAATGATTAATCGTTTGAATTCTGACGATTAGTAGTGTCGGACATAATTAAATAAAATAAAATCTTTGAATTTGAATCGTTCAAATTATGTACACTCACACAAATTTTGTCACTAACGACCCGTGTTTCGCCTTTCGACATATTTAGGCGTTCAAGAACACGGATGAATTTGAACTGACGCTTAGTAAATGAATGTTTCGTGTTTATGTAAGAAATAAATGTATTATTGAGCTTAAAGCCATTGCTGGCGAAAAGATTTAGCCCATGGGAATGCCCAGATTTGAATGGTGAGTAGTTTTAAGAATTATATTTATTTTGTTTGTTGGCAAAGGTTTTATGATTATATTTATATAAGGTAAAAAAGTGGAGAATCCGGCCTATGTATCTGGTCATTTAAAATCGGAAGACTGTTTATTTATAAAATTTCCTTGAAAAATAGTTTATGAGCGTCCGTATTTGGGTGCAACATTTTTATCCATTGTTCCTGATTGAACACGTCTCTTTTTTAAATTGAGTGATTAGCAAAAGTAGACGTGTCTTTTTTTAGTGAATGTACATAATTTGAAAGATTCAAATTTAATAATGAAATTCCACCAAACACCTTCAGTCGAAATCTTAAAATCTTTGAGTTATTATTTATTGTTAATTCATTTAATGCGCATAAGATTATTTGAATGATTGCTTAGAAAAAAATGTATCTTTACTGGTTTATTTTCAATACGATTAATAATCTGCGCGTCATACTGATTAAATCTTGATTGAGTGAATGTTACCAGTTATAATTATTATCACAAAACTATGAATATCAACAAAATTTATTGTCATTTAACCGATGATGCGCCGGTTGCAATATAGCACCCATTCATACTCAAATAATGACGGCTCAGTGGAGCAGCGATCGACGTCGTTAGCTTCCGTGACGGAGTTCAAAGGTCCAAATCCCTGTACGAACAATTATTTTCAATCAATTTATTAATATTTGTAGAAGTTTCTTCTCGTCCTTACAATCCTAAAATAACAGAGCGTAGCGAAAACGATTATTTAGTTTTTAGTCCTGTCTTATCCCTATCCTTCTATCCCAACATTCCTCGTAAAAAACGTTGAACTGTTGAGTAACACACATATATCTATCGTAAAAAACTACTTTTGAGAAGCCAAAATATGTTGAAACACTGATAAATATTTTTTTCTGCATTATGCTGGTAAAATTCCTAAAATGATTATTTGTTTAACTAATTAATGAATAATGAAACGTATTTAATAATAAAACAAACTCCATTAATTAAATTGTATTAAGT
This sequence comes from Himalopsyche anomala, assembly GCA_031772345.1. NCBI lineage: Eukaryota > Metazoa > Arthropoda > Insecta > Trichoptera > Rhyacophilidae > Himalopsyche > Himalopsyche anomala. Next base: position 28,093,738 of record CM062827.1, read on the forward strand.
CGTGTACATAGGCTTTGAGAAATATAATATTTTTTTGCAATCAAATAAATTGTAAAATTCATTACAATGAAACAAATATAACAGTATTTTGATTATAATATTGATTATAATACCGAATAAAATAATTTTAAAAAGTAAATAACACATATTTTATTAAACATAAAAAATGGCAGTAAAGTATTGTTTAAATAAAAACGTTTGAGTCTCCATATATAACAAAATGAATGTGGTTTTGAATTTTTTAATAAAAAGCACGTGTTTCAAAAATTCTGGCAGCCCTGTCGATAACGAAGGAGTGAAGTGGTTCTTGTCACCCCCAGCGCTTGCAAATCAAGATGGCGTGTGGGTCTACGACGTAGAGCATCCCCTGAGACCGTTCCATCACGACCTTCCGGGGACAGAGACAACCCAAAGAAGGGGAGAAGGAGGGCCACATCCGGAATGGATTAAAAGCATATTTAACCTAGCCGCGTGTCAATGATGTGTGCAGAGAACTGCCTCGATTTTAGTCCAACAAGGTTAATATCATCGTATAACGAAAATATATCAACTGTCGACGTTAATGCTGTCCATTAAACGTGATCTACGAGATTACGGTTGTCTTCGAATTCACCCTTAAATTTCCGGTCTATCAGAAGCTATTTATTTAAGACTTCTGTTCCTTTCACAAAAAAAAATAGTGAAGTTTGACGAGGTTAAGGATAAGGTTTTAAGGTTAGTTTACAATTTAACACAAGTCACGCAGAGTGTTGTAAAATTATTTGCTGATTAATGGTAGTTTGAAGTTTTTTTTTCTTTATATATATACTAATTGATACTTAACTAATGAGTTATATAGCACTGTTTATATTCATTTCGTATCGGTTGACAATGCTCGCAATGACCGAAACCGGTGCTGACATTTTACATAAGGTGGAATAAAGTTCAAAAGAATATTGTGTTTTTAATTTTAATTAACTTAAAGTTTGGTTCTTAACTAAAAAACAATACAAGTTAGTTTATAATTAATATTGTAAATGCTATAAACAGGCGTATTTCAGATATTATTGTCTTCTTGTCGGAGCAGACAATTTAATAAACCACTGACTGTAAAGCTTTGTTTGAACTAGCAATATTTGAAGATAAATAGTCGAGGCAAATATTTAATTTGACCAGAATAGTTTGATTGAGATAGTTAGCTTGGATGAAAAGTTTATTTTCGTAAACTAAACTTAATAAGCGTCTATGGTTTGTTATCATGAGAGTAAATCATCCCATAATCAAACATTTGAATAGGACTTTGGTCATATATATTATAGATAATCGATTTTAAGGTTATTTCTGTCGAGGCTTAATTAATATGGAATAAATTAAAAGTGAAATTTATTTATTGTAATACGACGATATCAAATCTTTTATCATTCATTAACTTTTCCGGTTCTAAGCTCAAGAAATGCGACCCCAATACCCACATTTTCTTAAATATCTCTTTTAATATGGGTGATGCAATGTTTATAATTAAGGTATTCTTATATCATATATATATCATATATACTGTCTAAGAAGAGATACACAATGCATCATATAGTGAATAATATGATGCATTGTGTATCTCTTCTTAGACAGTATATATAGCTGAGTAAATGTACGTTTAAAGCATAGTTCTGACGATGGCGTAAGCCGAAATAGCTATCAACCTTTAACTTTTAAAAAAACTGTAGAACTGAAATACCTTGATATTTTACCCTATTAAAATGGAGTTCTACCAAGTAAATGCCAAATCAATAAATAAATTAACTTTTTACTATTTTCACATTATTTACTATCAGTTTCAATTTCGCTAATTGAGAGAATTATAAGCAATCAAGGTAACTGACTCTAATTTAAGTTTAAGATTTCGACTGATGGTGCTTGGTGGAATTTCAATATAAAATTGGAATTGTTCAAATTATGTACATTCACGCAAGTTTTTCCACAAATCAAAACTGATAGTACCGCTATATTTTGCTAGTTAATTATTTTCTACTGTGTACAAGGTAGCACATTTAGTAGAATATGGAATTGTACAACACAATACAGTTTTGGCAAGCTAAAAATTAAGAATTGTTTATTAATTTATAACGCTACACATTGACCGGCGATTATTTTGCAACTATTTTACTTGAACGCACATTTATACAATATTTTATACTAAAAAGGCCAATTTTGGTTGTCCAGTGATAAGAGATTCACGCTAGCAATCAAATAAGTCTACGTTTAAGATCAATATCAAAATTTTAGATATAGCTGTTTGAGATATATTTCCTTTAAAAAACACGCATGTTACTAAAATAATAATACACAAATGGAACAATAGAAATGGCTCATATATCTTTCATATGTACATGCAATACAACAAATAAAAGATTATTCATATATATTTGGTATAAACTTGTTCCGTAACTGTCTTTACATCTGTTCAGTGATATCCACTCCTCCATTAAGATTTCCCTTAATTAGCACCCACCGTCGGGGGGTTGAAATATGTTTGTAAATTGTAACTAAAGGAGAATGACTTCATATATTTTGTATTAAATGCAACTTTGCCTGTCTTCAAAGTCTGTTCATGCTCCTAAACATTTATAACAAGGTAAAAGCGTCATGGACTATTGATTATTCGCATAGGACTAAATTAATAATTGGAAAGTTGAACTAAAAACTAGAAATTTTTATTATTAAAAATATTTGTATCGAATATATTTCTTAAATTTTTAAGCAAAATTTAGGTTGCAACTTAAAATGCTGCATTTCAAACACGATTACGTTTACGTATTATATATATATATATATATATATATTTACCATGTCCGCTCCCAATATGGAGCATATGGACTCCTAATGGAGTTTATCTCAACAGAAATGTTTCTACGAGAACTGCTTGTTACTCAGTTGCTCAACCTCTCTTTTTCCAAAGAGAGTAGGAATAGAATGTAAGGGCAAGGACAGGACTAGTGGTAAGCTAATCGCTCTCGATACTCCCCTTTCATAAGATAGAATGGGTGGGAGGGGGGAATTCAAGACATCACATGTATCCATGTCTTTGAACAGAAATTCATAAATCGATTGAAAAATCAACCACTCGACCACACGGTTTGACCACTCGACCACACAGGCGGCAATATAATATATATATATATATATTTTGAGTATTTAAGAAGTGAAATAATCCAAGAAGCAAACTGTTCAATCTTTTCAATTAGTCTAAATTTATTGGTGAAATATCAATTGGTGAAATATTTTTATTTTAGGAAGAAAATACTTTTGCAGCAATTATATTTTTTTAAGATACATTAAAAAATTGGCTGATGTATTTATTGTAGTACTGATACCGCGAGACTTTTGTCATTTCATATTCATTATTTATATGAGCCGCTTTCAATGTAGAGCATATGTAATCCTAATAGAATCCTAATTGTCCATCTAACGTTTTTTCAAAGAGAGAAAAGATAGGCAGGTCTAAGACAGAACTAGAACAGGACTAAAGGATAGCTAATATTTACTCACGCTACGTCTCGTTACTTTAAAATTAGAAAAACGTCAGTGAATTTGCTGATATCACAAATCCATGCGTTCGAACAGAAATCGGTAATCGGTTGAACAAATGCTGTTCGTACTGGGATTCGAACAAGTAAAATTTCTCATATAAGCCAACGATAGTAACTACTGCACTACGGGTCCTACTTTTAAGATTTTAATAGTAGCAGGGAATTTTTAAACATCTGTGCCTTAGAACAGAAATCAGTACAAAGATTTAAAAAAGACCTACTTATGATAATATGCATTTGTATTTGGATCTGGGTCGCGCATGCGTATGTTCAAAATAGTGTTTTTTTAAAAGCCTTAAACGCTCTCCAGCCTTATGTTGTCGCAGTAAATTTGACGTTGAGGGTTTGTATGTACACTCACAAGATTTGGAAGGATTTTTTGCTGCAGGTTTACACATCTAACACTCCTTAGTCATAATATTGTCACAGTATTAGATAATTTTGTATTTTACTACCAAACTGCTTCGTAATCGGTCACATACGAATGTGCTCTAACTAGAGCTCCCGATCCTGGACCGTTTTTGTAATTCCGCGATTTTGGGATTTACAATTTTCCAATCCTTCGATTCCGGGATTGAACATTCACAATAAAATAGTAGAGAAATTCGGGGTTTCAAAAATGTATGCTCGACGATTTTTCAAATACTGGAAATTTACGGATTTCTAAAAATGAAAAATTTGGGATCTTTTTCTTTTAGCTCTCTTGCAAGTTTTTGAATATTTTTGTCAGTAGCCAATTCCAAAAATCAAAGCATAGTTTTTCAAACTTTTTGGACCCGTGGCCTTTTTTGAGTGTTATATTTTTCCGTGGCCCCCATACCTGTTTTTGCGATTCCCGATTCCCCAAACGAAAAAACGCAAGATTTTTTTTAGGTCTTCCTAGAATTTCCAATTTGTAAAACTCAGCAGTTTATGGATTTCCCAAAATGAACGCCGTGAGAACTTTTTTTTAAACTCTTCTCGAAAATTCCAATTTCTAAAACACAACAATTTATGGGTTTCACAAAATTTACCAGTGGCCTCCCAAAACTGTACTGTGGCACCCCTAAAAAAATCTCTGTGGCTGAATTTCTTGAGAAACACTGCTCTAAGGCAATATATAGAAATGTTACAAAATTATTATATTTATTTTCTGTGATTATTTATTTATTATTTGACGGGTAAATATTATACACATACGGGTAAATATTATGTCGCCTGCTGTAGCCCAGTTGGTTAGAGCTTGCTCTTCCGATTACGCAGGTCTGGGTTCGATTCCCGCTAAGATCACAGTGAATTTGAGATTTATTCAATTAAAAATTGTGATCGAAGACTGGGTGTTTGTGATATAAATCCATATTATTTCCTCTCCTTCCATCCTTCTGATCCTTTAACAACTGGTTGTAGCGATAGCGATTAGTCAACCACTAATCCTGTTCTAGCCTTTTTCTTCCCCTACTACTCACTTTGAAAAAAAGTGAGGTTGAGCCACAGAGTAACAAAAAATTCTCGTAGAAAAAAAAAATCCATTGCGATATCTCCATTAGGAGGCCATATGCTCCACACTGAGAGCGGACATGGATAAAAAAATAAATATTATACAAGTATTAATGATCAATATTTTCTTATAAGGTGTTCACTGTCAATACTTGACGAAAAGGCATTACATAATAGATAATTGCAATCATTCGCAATTGTTGCGATAAAAGTTACGTATCGACTGTGGAAAGGAAAAAGGACGTAACCCTCAGTTTTTCTAAAACATCTTTTTTTCGATAATCACAATGTATACAACTTGACACACGTTCTAACAAAAGGATGGAAGCTGAAAATGCCGAATTGGTATCTAAATTAACCTTTTAAGTTTGAAAAACATGAACTTGTAAAAAGTTAAAACCAATAAAAAAGACTGAAATAAAACTTTAACCTAGACAATTTCTTTAATTAATATTAGGTTATGTCAATTTAACAGCAGTTTAGATGTCTCCGTGCGCTTCAAGGTTGTGTATAATTCATATTTTGCATAATGCCCAAAATCATCAAAACATGTAAAATTTGATATGTGTGGTTTACGTCCTTTTTCCTCTCCACAGTCGATATGAATAAAAATCTTGTTTTTGGAGATTACTGCAAATTATTTTCTTAGTTCGTTGAGTCGGTCATTTTGTTTGTTTTATTTCCGAAACGATTCCTCTTTTCAAAGTGAACTAAAACGATACGAGGTGACGGTAAGACCGTGTGAAAATCTTTGCGAGACTGCGAAATAAATAAATAAATAATTTACCAAGCTCCACCCCCCGTCCCCAAACTGCGAGCGTTGCTCCGGTTAAATTTTATTCCATGGTATACTGAAAGTGGTTTTCTACAAGTTCCCCATGTTATGCCATGATCCCCGTGCGAAGTTTGCCAAGTGGCTCTGATCTCTCACAGCTCTTAAGGCCATACACCAAATCAGACATTTTCAAGTAAATGTTTTATCTGCTCCCCAACTCACAAAAGAATTATAAATTTACTTTAGAATTATGACGGTGGTTAATTCTGGTTAGTCAGTCGTTGAATATTTTGCGAAAGATGTTCGAAAGATCTACAAGAATGATAATATCAGAAAATTTTATGGAAAATGTGTATTCTAAAAGCAACTGACAGTTAAGTGTATTCAAACAAAAATTTGTGTGCTTTTGTGTGTATGTTGAGGAGAGAATGATTTATATTTTCTATAATAACTTATTATGGAATATATCAAAGCCCCTATAATGAAAGCCATGTTATAGAGTTGAAAATAGGTACTTTTGTCAGATGAGTGGTCCGGATTCATAATTTTCAAAGTAAAGTCACATCATTATGAGACCATTTATTTCTGTTATATCGTAGAAAATACATATTTATATTGTAATTATATATCTTTTCAAATAAATCTTTTTCAAAATAAGAAAAAACACATTTTCTAAGGTTTTTAAATAAAAATCTCGGAGAACAAAAGCAAGCAAAGGATAGGATTTCTCAAGTCATATCAGTAATCAAAAATCAGTAAGGCAAACTAAGGTAGCACATTTCACTTCATTATTTTTTAAATATTGTCATTGATTAAATCATTATAATTATATTGCTATTATATGTTAAAAAACGCAGCATTTATTTCATAATATCACAATAGGCGTCAGAATCTTTTATAATATAATATGAATTCAGCTTGTTACTGTTGTTTATGTAGTTTATAATTAATATTCTATATAACTGTGATACTTAATAGTGAGAAGTTATTTTTATTTGTTTTTACCACACTTCGCATTTCTTGCGATTCGTTATATTTTTTTGCAATCATTACTTAATTTGCATTTATGGCTCTTCCGATGTATCGTAAATTGTAAATTAATAACACCAACGAATTACAGAATATCCATACAAGAAATCTTTCAAACAAACATGTTTTATTTAACGAAAAATAAGCTCATAAATTGGAATTTAGAGTTGATCTACGTATAAGCGCCATACAATTTGTTAGTAAAGGCTGGGATTTCACGGTCCACTCATAATTTGCTGATTTTAAACAACACTGCGTGGAACTTAAGACTACTATGAATATATGGAATAATTAATTAACTTAATTAATTAACATTGCACAAGGTTGACAAATTATAAATTTAAGAATTTTACAATGAAAAAAAAAAGACATAATTGTAATTTGAATTAGGATGTTAGACTGAATAACATGATGCATTGTGTATCTTTTCGGAGCCAGTATATATAGCTGAGAAAAATGAAAGTTTAATCATAGTTCTGACGATGGCAAATGCCGAAATACCGATCAACTAATAAATATTTTTAAAAAACTGCAGAACTAAATACGTTGCTATTTTTACCCTATTATATTCAGTCAGTTGATAATACTTGAAATGAGCGTAACCGGTCTAGATCTTTAATAAAATATGTTAATTTTACTAAATTCATACTCGATTGTTTTTGATATATTGTATTTTCACCAAGAACTAACAATCATGTATTAAAATTCTCATTTTTTCTGAAAAACTTCGTTTTAATCCACCTTATTTACTATGAAATCGTCATTTTTTTATGATCCAATTCCACTTCCTATACAAATACCTTACAATAAAGCCTCAAGGAGGCTTCAATCACCAGTAATAAAAAAGGTATGTGTTTGTATTTGAACAATTAATTAATATTATAATATTACATTCGTAGAGTTGAATATCTCTGTTAGTAGTCAGTACTGAAATATAGCTTACATTGTAAGTTGTTTGGACCTCAACTACTTAAGTTTAAGGATATAAGTCCTTCTTTGATTTAAAACTTGACATATCCAGTCATGAGATATGGAAATAGTGTATTTTATTTCAATCAGGGTAACCGGAAATATCAGAATAATATAAGATGGAAAATTGACAATTTGCAACATGGGAAAAACACTTAACATTTTTGTCGTACGTATCTATTTATGAATCAGATACATACACAATTTTAAATACAAATAGTTGTAATTTCAATTAATCTTTTACTATATAAAAAATGGGTGTTTGTTTTTTCGTATTTAAAAGTCTGTAACAGTGTTTAGCGTCCCAACATATTTGGTTCAATCGAGAGTGTTTACGGCTCAAAACTGTTCCAAAATATGATAATTTGAAAACGAAGTACAGATCTCCAGCTGCGATTAAAGAAGTACACAGACTCATTACTTGGAAGCGGAAAAAACACAAAATCATCACTTAGTTATTTACTTTAGTAATTGTATGTTATAGGTGTTAAGCAATTTAATTTTGTGTAATTATAATGTAATTTTTAAATCCTTTTCATTGTTAATAGTTGCTTAAACCTTTTATTTCAATTTAAATTTGTATAAATAGCACTGTTTATATATTTTTCTTATCAGTTGATAATGCTTGCAATGAGCGAAACCGGTCCCGATCCAATCAATTTTATGTGGAAAAAGTACTAAAAATGTTTAATAAAATAAACTTTACATGCAGAGTTGGCAATTACGATTCAATTTTATCCAAGCTTTAATTAGTTCGTTATTATTGCAGTTTCACTTAAGTCTGCTTCCTTGCGTAGAGGCAATTTAAAATTATGTAAAAGTTAATAGAATGAAAAGCTCCAACTCCATTATTATTGCACAAAATGCAGCATTAGCGTGTCCTATAAGCGCCCTAAAATGTTCTAAACAAAACCCATTTCCATACAGCTAACTGGAAAATCTAATGAGTCCGCCATAGTTGAGCATTAATATCCCATTAAATATAGTTTGGATTCATAGCTGTTTATAATGATTGCCTTATCAAAACTATCGCTTAATATGACCGAAGGGATAAATTCAAGCAATAAAACGTAGAAATAAAGCAAGTATAATAATAATAATATATAGCAGCAGAAAATAGAGGCTTTTGATGGTAAGTGATTTTTTTCTATTAAAATCATAATCAGGGGTGGGCTGGAGGAGGCTTACGCGAGTCAATTGTTAAATTAAGAAAAAATATCAATTCTCAAGTCAAACACCTAACTGCAATTTCTGACATGTATTTCAGTTACGTGGTCAAGTGTAACCGTCGTCAGCTTAGAACACGGATGTCACGGGCTACCAGTACGGAAAGTTTTTATAGAATGATTGAGAATGGTATAAAATGATAAAGGACAAAGGAATATTGTGTTTTTTCCTAGTATAATGATTTTTTAATAAATTTATAGATTTTTCTTCGAAGGCATGGAGGTATGTGATGTCTTGAATTCTTCCTCCCACCTATCCTATTCTGAAAAATGGTTCGTAGCAAAAGCGGTTAGCTTACTGACCTTGTCCCATCCTGCCATCCTTACTCTCTTACAGAAGTTAAGCAACTAAGTAAAAATCAGTTATTTTAGAAAGTCCTATGATGAAATAAACTCCATTGGAAACTTATATGCTCCACATTAGGAGCCGACATGACCGCAGACCATATCCGATCAATACTAGAAGCATTTCAACAGAAGTCTTAACAACAAACTGCTGCGAGTTGGTAGCTCAACAGCTTCAATAATAGATTAAAATAATTGCTGATATTGATTGAGTTGTCATTTACTTGGTAGAACTCTATTGAAATAATATTTAAAAATGTTAAAGTATTTAAGTTTTACAAATAATAATTTGAATTAGTATGTTAGAGTGAATAATATGATGCATTGTGTATCTCTCTTGGCCAGTATATATAGCTGAGCAAATTTACGTTTAAGCACAGTTCTGACGATGGCGAAAGCCGAAATAGCTATCAACGCATAAAATATAAAAAACTGTAGAACTGAAATAGGTTGAAATTTTTACCCTATCAAAATGGAGTTCTACCAAGTAAATGCCAAATCAATAAATAAATACACTGAAATAGATATCAACCATATATTAAATTATATTTTATACTTTTTCATCTTAATAATAATGGCTGATTCTGTAATCGTGTAGTACCTATATGATTTAAGGTTTGTGTCCTATTCGATTAGATAGTCACAGGTTTTTTAATTAATTAATTATTGATAAATGAATTTTTAAGAATATAATGAAGAAATAAGTAAAAAAAAACTTCGTTTTTACTCGTATAAATTAAAATAAATTGAACGTTATTTATTTCAATTGTAAAAAAAAATAAATTCAATCAATTGAAATAATTGAACACGAATAAAGATGAATACTAACAATGTGAAATTTATTTATTTAAGTCAGTAAGTATCTTCAAGTAGAATATTTACATAATCTTTCCAGAGTTTTGAAAGAAATAAAAATATCAAAATACTGCTGAAAATCTATAATTTCCATCGCATATTCATTACATCGGATAAATAAGTACAACTTTTAGGCTACTTTACGAAAATTCAAAACTAAAAGTATGCCAATTTATATTCAATACAAGATTTTTAGTTTTCCCTCTTCGGATGTTGATAATATCGAATCAATATTCTCTGCGGTCCCGACTCACAAAGCTCAAAGATCAAATCGTCTCCTTTATAAGGGATAAAAATATTTTTTCGTCGAACAGTTCGTATAACTGCGAAATAAAATCGCCAATTCGACTCCGGTTATTCAGAAAGGGTAAAAAATACAGTCGGCCTGTTTCAAAGCAACATATTTTTGCCTCAATAGTCGTAGACAGTGGTTTTGAATCGAAAAATAAATTTAACACTGTATAAAAAATATAATAGAAAGAATACGATTTGAAATTTGACTGAAATTGAACGTGTTTGTACTACACATTTTCTTCTGAATTTTGTATTGAATATTTTTAGATTAAGAAATGGATTTCTATTTATATATGTGTAAAATGTATGCAAAGTTTTTATTTTTATGCATGAATTGTTTTTTTTAAGATTTTAACGTTTTAATTTATTAATATTTAAATTCTGTTATATAGAGTAAAATTGCCTGTAAATAACTTTAGTTTAAACTGTAGAACTAAATAGTTCTACATTTTTTATGTATTTATTCGTTGATAGCTATTTCGGCTTTCGCCATCGTCAGAACTATGATTAAACTTAAATTTTTCTGGCTTCGAAGAGATACACAATGCATTTTGTTATTCACGCTAACATCCCAAATTATAATTACAATTATAGTATTACACTTATTAAATATGACTCCAGTGTTTCGAATAACGATAGGCAATTCGGAGTTTTTCAACGTAAATTAGGATAAATTAAAATTATGGTTTTTATTAATTACACAACATTACAACCTTGATAGTAGTGATATTAATTAACATGGAAGGACGAGAAATCGGCTAAAAAAATATTGGTTGGCTTATTGATAGTAAAAAAGGAGATATAATCACTAGTGACCTAGGTCACTAATTTGTTTCCGTAAAATTTTAAAACTGTAAAATTTTTTTTTTTTGACCTATCTTAATGTGATAAACATATATTGACTGCCGATGAAGTATCATAATTCATAATGAAAGTGGTTGAATGCCATATTTATTAACTTTGTCAGCGTGTAAAGTTCTGAGTAATTGGGAAGGTTAAAAAAATATTTTTTTTATTTGATATAAATTCATAAATCGATTGAAAAGTATGGCATTCGGTGAAAAGAGCTTTTGATTATTCAACTGAGAGTTCAAAAGTCAGACAACATTTACCATTTAGTTAGTTTAAGATAGTTTTTAAACCCATGCCCGCTCCCAATATATAACATATCACTTTTTTTCGAAGAGAGTAGGGATTAACAGGATAGTGTTAAGACATGACTTATGGTTAGCTTATCTCTCTCGCTAAGCCCCGTTATTTTAGGATTGGAAGGAGGTAAAGGAAATTTTAGACATAACAAACATCCATATCTTCGGATAGAAGTTAATAAATCGATTTAAAAAAAAAATGTTGTACGTACTGGGATTCTAGCCCATGAGACCCGAAAAATTTAAACTGTATATTTTGATTACATAAAAAAGTTTTCAAATTTATAATAATGATTACAAACTCTGTTTGTATGCTTTTCGATTCTGCTTATAAACTGATTAAAATAAACAATATACCTTTGCCTTGCTTATGTTATTTGAATTGCTTACATAGTTAGAGTCTGGCGTATGTTTTACCTATAATACAATATGAAACTATATCGCTAGTACCCCAGGGAGGCTATTCACCTCCGATTGAATAACCCTGCTCGAAGAGTATGGGCTGCGGATTATGTTATCGAGGAATTTTACACCCCAGTAAGTCAACAAGTGGTTATGTCCCCCTTTCATATGAACCTAGTTCAGAAAGTGTATGTGGGTACATTTATTTTATCTACCAACAACTTATTACTGGTTGGGATAGCTTTTTCAGCATGCTTTCTTTCAAACGAATGAAACTTCACTTATCGAAATCACAATTATGATATATCAATACATTAAATTTGAGACAACGAGCGTAATACTAGTTGTCTTTGAGTTATATAGTAATTATTACAAAAATAATTCAAATATAATAGATTTAACTAAAAATTGACTCATTTCTTTTATTATTGTGTTTGTGCTGATTTATCGTTCAGCAAAATAATTATAATTGGATCGGACTCGACTGATAGAAAAATAAATATTATTTTTTTGTAACTGTATGATTTTTTACATTTGAATAAAAACATGACATTTGCAGTGCATGTATTAGATTGCGGATTAAATAATTTAGGTTATAAAGCTTAGGTATTTTTTTTTTATGATTGTCACTATGCATAAACGACAAAAAAGTCTTGCTGCCAGCAGAAAGAAAATTAAATTACACGTAAGGCGCGGTAAAAGTACTACAAAATATATTAATTATCACGTAGATTAGTAAATTACTTTTCTTTTGAAAATCGGATCGAAATTTGACGGATGCATCTAAAAAACTATTATTTGCAAACCCGGCTTATTCCATAATGGTTGAAAAAAGAATCTTGAATTTTATTTTGTAAAAAAATAAAATCTTTTAAGTATATTTGTTTTAAATAACCTTGCAATGATATTTTGTATGTTATCAAGCCTAGTTCTAGACTAGCAAAATACTTTCTAAAAATACTTTGAAAATGTATTTTTATTGACTAAATTACATTCATGGTTCATCATTCACCGATTGTGGAACAAGCTGAGCTTGCAAATAATATTGTCTCAAATATTTATTGTATGCGAACCATATACATTTACAACGGTCTATGTTAGACCAGAATGTTTCAACGGGGGGGCACTGAGATTCATTTTTGTTTAGGGGAGCCACAGTACAGTTTAGGGGGGCCACGGGCATTTTCCGAAATCCATAAATTACTGTGATTATGGATTCGAAATTCTTGGAAGAGCTAAAAAAAAGGTCCCACGCTGTTCATTTGGGAAAATCTGTATTTCCTAGAATGTTTGATTCGGAAATTCTTGGAAGAGCTAACAAAATGTCACAAACTGGTTATTTTGGGAAATTCGCAAATTCATGGGTTTTTTTAAATTCGAATATGGGGGCCACAGAAAAATGAAGGCACTCAAAAGGAGCCACGGGCCCAAAAAGGCTGAGAATCACTGTGTTAGACAATATGTACTTGACTTTTAATATTTTTTCAAATCAAGAATAAATCTATTTATGTATCAACAAGATCAGTTGAATCTTTATAAAATTATATTATATCAAAAGTACAAGGTAAAACTTCCTACAAAATTTAAAAAATATTTACGTAAATTTAAAAAAAACGTATATTCAACAAAAGGTTTGATTAGCAATCAGCTCATGGTCAAATTCAATATGGTATGCTTAACTTTTCCGGTTCTAAGCTCAAAAAATACGACCCCAATACCCACATTTTCTTAAATATCTATTTTAATATAGGTGATACAATGTTTATAATTAAGGTATTCTTATATCATAGTTTTTTGGACATTTTGTAGTTTATATAAATACGCGATAACGCGATAACGAGATAAGCGCCCGCGATAAGCGATCGTTCGTAAAATAGTTGGGCTAAACGCGTCAGTTGCAATTTCATATTTGTACTGGGATGACGTCTTTTTTACGCGAAACTTAAAATATAATTATTTATTAAAAACCACGAACTTTTATATAAAAAATGTATGAGTAATGATGCAGAGAGATATTTTAAAGCCCTTAGACTTTTTTTTTTTTTTAATTTATAAGAATAAGGCCAATAATGAGGAAACCACTGGGGTCCCTAAACGACCCTCATCGGCAGAGAACTATTTTTCTAGTCTCTGAGCCGCGAGAGTTAAATTGATAAATAATCTCAAGCAATTGTGATAAAATGAATGGTGCACCTGATAATAGTATATGGTATAATCCAGTTTAAAATATACACGGTGTATGCCAAGATGGCATATCGGTTTTTCCCCTGTGGTAAGAGCTTAAATTGGATATTTGACTTTTTGATGTCTACTCGTTCTTTTTTCTAAAGTATATAATCCAGGATTAATCTTTAGAGGCAGCGTATTTCCGCAAAATGCATTTTTGTTCTTTCACAGTTTGCCGAGCGTAAACGTTGGAGATTACATTGCAGCGAAACATTCAGCTTATATGCAATAATCTATGCAAGAATTCGGAGTATTTTATAAGTCTCGAAATAGATTCAGTAGCTGCATTGCATCATTTAGTTTAGCTTAACATAGTAAACTGTAATCTTTAAGAAGTGTTTATATTTTATATACTAAAAAGAAGACGTTTACAATTAAATTGAGAGGTGTAACGAAATTTAAAATTTTAGTACACTAGCGAATGTAAATGACTTTATAATACTAACTTTGCATTGCAGTAATTTTAAATTCAGAAGTCAGTTAATATTGTTTTTTTTTTCAAAGTTCCTGATTACTGGCATGGCTTAGATCAGTGGTTTCCAAACTTATTATGCTCATGGACCTTTTGTACCTCAGTGTACCTCAAGTGAGGTCACTTTGTACTTTTGTACCTCATGGACGGACCGAACTTCGCTGGTGAGGGGGGGGGGTTATACTCAAATTTATATCATACTACGCATGCGCGAAAAAATAATTGCCAGGTCGTTATATGAATATAAAATGTTTTATTTTATAGCATCAATTAATTATATTTTATTGTCAGTTTTATTTATTAACGATATGACAACGTTGTTACGCAGCATCTAAAGAAGCAGGCTTAAGAAACCATGAGTGAAAAACTAGAGCAGGGGTTACAAACCCCGTGCCCACCGACCGATTTTGATCCTCCCGCCAACAAATTTGGGTAATAACAGATTTACTTTCAATCGATTTCTGTTCGAAGGCATAGGTGTTTTTGTTGTCTTAAAAATCCCTCTCCACCACTCGTTCAATAATAAAATCAACAAGGCTCAGCGAGAGCGATTAGTTAAGCACTAGCTTAATTCAAGTCTTATCCTTCTCTTCATACTCTCTTTTAAATGGAGTGGTTAAGCAGCCGAGTAACATGTAGGTTGTCGCTGAAATTCTTATGTCAAATAATTCTTCATTAAGAGGCCATTTACTCAACGTTGGGAGTGGACATAGATTAAAAAAATGACAATTATGTTGTCTACATACAGGATAATTTTACCAATTTAAAACCTGTTAAATGTTTACGAAGACCACTTGAACACTTTTCATCAATTTAAAAACCTTTCATCTCTTATTATTCACATTTCTTACTATGATTTTTGACATCTGTATTTATAGTAATGTTAATTTCAACATTTTACCAGATATGTAATATATTCGTAAGGCTTCACCTAGTTCTCGTAACAAATACACTTGGTCACTTCTAGGGTATCCAATCCCGGATTTCGGGATTGATAAATTTTCAATCCTGGGATTGGGATTAGTTCACCGAGGAATTTGAAATCCTCAATTCCCTATACTTTTCCCTCAGATTATCTGCAAACCTCGTTTTTTTTTTTAGCTCTCCGAGGTATTTGATATCCACAATTTGCCAATTTCGTCTCACTTTTCGGGATTTACTCAAAATTTCTCAATCCCGAAATCCCGGGATCGCGACCATATCAATCCCGGGATTTCACAAAATTGAACGAGATCCCGGAATTACGGGATCCCGAATCCCGGGATTGGATGCCCTAGTCACTTCGTCACTTGAACGACCACGCTTCGATATTATTTTTTTTTGAAAAGTCGTACCTTTGTACAATTTGAAAATAATAAACATGTATTAGTCGTTACAAAATTGTAAATACAAAAAAATACTTTAGTAGATAAATATTAAAGTTGTATTGGTCAGTATTTAGAAGCTCAATATCATTTAGGATCAGGACAGGTGTCATTCATTTGTATAGTGATCGTAAACCAGCTTATTTCAATCCAAATTGTTTTGTTATAATTTTAAATATCATTTAAAATTTGTAAATATATTGTTATTTATATTATATACCTAAATGATAGTTTTTCATGGATATGGAAAATAAAATGTTTTTTTATAAAAGTGGGTATTATTATTAAAAATCAACTAACCATCTGTGACTCCTCTGTGCTATTGAACTTCGTATCAAAGCGAAACGATATAAAGGGACTCCGAAAAACATATATTTTCGATGAACAACCTTATGTTTCAAAATTTACTTTAGAAATGCTCTTAACTCTCTTGAAGTTTAAAAGCGCTTTCAATTTTAAAATATTTTTTAATTCTTCTACGGACTTGAGAGTACATATTCCCAAAAATAAATAACATAATATTTTTCTCAGACTTGATCTTTACGTCGTACATATGTGGTGCCAGTTGCAAGAGCTGTTTGGTCGTTTATTTAAAATAATACTTATTCAACACCAAGACTCAAATACATGAAGCATTAGCGTCAGCTGTATTGCATTATTTGTATTTATGTATATTATATTTTTACAATAGATAAAAAAAATATATTTAATAAAGAATCAAATTATCACTGAGTAAAATAAAAGATTATTAATTTAGTCGGTCCCGTAAGGAAGAATTTTGCCTCAATTTAATTGATTTGGGGTACTAACTTATATTGAAATCTATACTGACAGACAGGGCTGGCGCCACCATACAGGCGAAATAGGCAACCGCCTAGGGCGCAAACCATTAGGGAGCGCATAAATGGAGTATGAAAATTATTGTTATGTACTCTTATTATAAAAAATTAGCAGTACATTTTATTTCATGTTTGTATTTTTCGATGTAGTTATGTATCGTATTCAATATGATTCAAAAAATACAGGTTGAGCTACCGAGTAACAAGCATTTCACGAAAAAAACTTATGCCATATGCTCCACATTAGAAGCGGATATGAATAAATATAAAAAAAATCTAGTGATCGTAATTTTTTTGTTATTTATTATTTCAAAAAAAAAGGGATTATTTGTTAAAAAGGGGCGCGCTAATAACCTTTGCCTAGGGCGTCAAATAGCCTCGCGCCGGCACTGTTTTTTGCCGACACTGCCGACAGACATTGATTTTTTCCTAAATTTGTTCATTTTTTCAAAATAGTCATCAGCTAGTCCCATATTTTTTACTTACCTTGTCTAAAAAGCTTTTAAGCAGCTGAAATCCAACTATTTCATTTTTTCAATTGATAAGCTTCACACTAAAGTGAAAATCGTTTGAAAAATATCTTCAAAAGTTAATAATCAATTCAAGTTTTAGCGACCATCCTTTGTATACGATAAAGAATCATGTTTTGAATATGTAAACCACAATACTGATGAATCTATCTGTTATTCGGTGTTGACTTTTGTCACGTCCATATTTTGTAACTCATTGAATGAGTGAGAAAAGGTTTCCTATAGCTTGACTTCATGGGTCATTGATTGATTTATGAGGTACAGTTTGTAACACTTGCCCGTGAGAATTATATTTGCGGCCAATCACAGAAAGTGTCTGTTGACTGACCTCGCTCAATCATTCTAGTTAATTGTCCAATTAATTATATTGTTCAATATCGTAATTGTTTTGCGGTCGAGGTTTTGCTTTGTTATTAATGACGGAAATATTCCATATTAATCTATATTATTGAAACTTCATATAAAATTGGAAAATGGGAATTAGCTCAAGGCATGAAAAGAAGTTGATAACAAGAGCCACAGTAATACAGAAAGCACAAGAAAACACTTTCTTTAAATCGACTATCTAACACACTTAGGAAAAATTAGTGAAAATTATATGATTCTCGTTTACTTCGACATGCATAGGTGACAGGTACGATTATATCGACTCGAGCAAAATAACATAACATATAAAGTGAAGAAATAATAAAAATACGGAATCTTAATTTGCAAACCATCTTATAAAAGAATCGCTTAGTATAACTTTGAGTCTAGCACCCATCTGTTTACATCTTTGTGGTAAAGGCTTTAAGCTTAATGCACTAAAACAAGTTGAAGTAAGTTAGAATTATACGAATTTAAGCCAATGAATTCTTTTATGTCCAAACAAATATCAATTTATCAGCGTTGATAAGCTGTAATAAGATTAATAAAAACACAATATTCCTTTGTACTTCCATTCCACTTTATTTAATAGGTCAGGACCGGTTTCGCTCATTGCGAGCATTTTCATTTGATAAGAAATATAATTTAACAATGCTATTTATACACAAACGAAAACTTGTAAACAACAATTGGCATTGAAAATCAATTACATTATATGTTTACAATTACAATTATTACAATTACAAATATTACAATTACATATATACAATTTGTTTTCAATGCCAATTGTTGTTTACAATATTTAATTTTTGTATAAATAGTATTGTTAAATTATATTTCCTATCAGTTGACAATGCTCGCAATGAGCGAAACCGGTCCTGACCTATTAAATAAAGTGGAATGAAGTACAAAGGAATATTGTGTTTTTATTTATATAATGCCTTTCCACCAAGTATTGACAGAGTACACCCTAAAACTCTAATAAGATGCTTATGTTATTAATTATACATAATCATATGCGTCTAAATATTTTTTTTAAGAGTCCATATTTTTTATCGTTCCTGGAAATGTTAAAGTCAATTAAAAAAATCTTATACTTATACTTTACAAAATAAATTATAATTTTAGAGTGGGTGAGAAGATGTATTGTGTATCTTCTTTAAGTTAGTATAAATATCTAAGTTAATATAAGTTTAAATTTATTTCTAATGAAGGTATACGACAAAATAGCTTTGCACTATTTTAATGCACAAAGAAGGCAGTCAGTTGTCCCTGCCAATTAATTTGCAACATTATTTGTACCAGATCAGCGTAAATGCATATATATTTTGATGTTGGAATAATTATCCATGTAACATAAAATATCGAGGATAGAGACTTATCATTTAAGCACTAATTTTTCATTTACTATTTACTCGGAACTTTTAATTTGTAACTTCCCAATTCCTGCTAGTACGATGACAATATGCCTATGGTAAAATTAAAGCTTCGTGTATATTATATTATACAATATAAGATTATATATTCAAAAATATTGTGAACAAAATATTTTTCTTTTATTTTTCCTTCCATTCAAACTTTTATATTCTACATTGAAACAAATGAAATGCAAAGCCAAATAGTTTTGCGTTGTTTTTACAAGTGTTTTCAACGATAATAGTTTCGTACGCGTGCTCACTGAGCATATTTTTATATGGAAAGTAATATCATTCGTCGAATTATTTAAAGTATGTTCGCAAATTGCGCTATTTTTCCATTAGGAACCCCATCACGTCTGCAGCAAGTCGTCCGGGTAGAATAACAGATGCATCTGTTCCTAAATGCAATGCAGGTAATGCAATACAAGTCAACGAGGTTTCAATACAGGTAGGAAACTAGTTGTTAGAAACATTTCAATATATACTGGCAGTAGACAAACAACACAAAGATATTTTACGTAACGTTGATTGAACTATCAAATCGCTTATCGATGATTTTCCAAAAAGTGTAAGAAAACCTAAGCAAGACAATAAAGTAATCATTTATAAATTACGGCAATCTTGTTTTGTTGTAAACCAATTATTGTAAAAGAATTTAATCTTAGGAACGTCACACAATATTTATTTTTAAATTTTTATATTAATTATGTTATTATATTATTTTTACAGATTATCCAATTCTCTTACTGACTAATTTATAATTTGAAAAATAGCCTCAATCTCATTCAAAGCGTTCGACGATAAATAAATCGTGCTTAATTTCTGTCAAAAGACTGTTAAAATTATTTTTAAATTATGTTATATTACATAAACTGCCGCCTGTGTAGTCGAGTGGTCAACATCGTTGGCTACCGCTACGGAGGGCACGGGTTCGAATCCCAGTTCGGGAAGTTTTATAAATAGATTTTTCAATCGATTTATGAATTTCTGTTCAAAGGCATGGATGTTTGTGATGTCTTGAATTCCCCCCTCCCACCCATCATATCATATGAACTGGGCGTATCGAGAGCGATAAGCTAACCACTAGTCCTGTCCTAGCCCTTTCCTTCTATTCGTACTCTCTTTGGAAAAAGAGAGGTTGAGCAACTGAGTAACAAGCATTTCTCGTAGAAACATTTCTGTTGAGATAAACTCCATTAGGAATCCATATGCTCCATATCGGGAGCGTACATGGTAAAAAAAAAAAAACCTAAACGAACGCAGTTTCATATTTATTTAGGTCAATGTAGCATTTACACAATCGTCAGAAATTAAAAACAATTGTTTAAATATTATAGATAACATAATATTTATAGCCGATTAGATAATTTTATTAATTTGGTATTTCCCGATGGGGCAAGGTTCGATCCCCGAGGTGATTGTATGTGACGCCAAAAAAGGAGCGTTGCGAGAGCGATTAGCTAACCACTGGTCATGTCTTAGCCTTAGCCTTCTATTTCTATTCTCTTTAGAAAAATATGAGATATTGAGCAACTAAGTTCATATGCTTTACTTTGGGAGCGAAAGGGTAAAAAAATATATAATAATTTTCAACATTTTTGATCGTATATTTATTTAACAAAGGCGCCTGTAAAATATGTTTATGATTATAAACTTTAAAAAATATTGCACAAACTTTTGTAACAAAAATTGACAACTACTAGCATAACAAATAGCTGCACGTAAAAGAAAAAAGGAGGTAAGATGTCAATAAAGAAAATACGGGATTTATTAATAACACAACTTCATTCAAGCTTTACGTTCGTTGCATAAATGTGAAGTTTGTAAATAATTTTGGATACTATTAATTAAAAAAGTTACCTCACTACTGATGTCAAATGTAAGCCACTATTTTCACGCCTGGAAAAAATCAATTAACACCCTTACTCCTGTAATATTAAAAAAAACACAAGGAAAAATGAAAAACGTAATTTAATTTTGGCCAAAGTATGTATAAATAAAAAAAACATCGAATGAACTTTTTACAGGACGAAACATGTGATGACTCGTATTGTTCCAAATACAAAAAATGCGGTGTAGGCAAACAACACTAACACCTTTTTAATTTATTTTATGAAATTGGATTTGTCCCAAGGTAAACAGAGATTCTCTCCAAAAGTTTAAATGAAGTATATTTTTTTAAAGTATCGAGGGCTGAAATTGTTTGCTGTCGGTTATCGTCACGTGTCTGTATATTCAAATTTATATGTCGCATATTTTGGGTTTGCAATTAAACAAAAATACGGTTTTTTATTGTAAATGAATTAATATGTTAATAATAGTTACTCACTACAAGATATGTCAAGGATTGATAATTCATATATTTTATATTCGATATTTCTACTTGTACATAATTTAACATCTTAATTATAAGAAAAAACAGATTTCAAAGAACAGGGAATTTACGAATTTCTCGTAATGAAAAATTATGAAAGGCTGGCTGGTTTCAAAACTTTTCAAGAATTTTTTAATTGTTACTTTAAAATTGAGAGTAACAAGTGAAAAATTCAGGGATTGAGAGTATCAATCCCTTAATCCCGGAATCACTGCTATCTCAATCCCAAGATTGGTGACCCTAGTATTATTGGTTATAATAAAAGTATAAAGTCGGGGTCCTTTGACGCAGCGTTTAGCGATTTGGGCTTCCGTGCCGAACTTCACGGGTTTGAGTCCCAGTATGAACAGCATTTTTCGATCGATTTCGTTCGTAGGCATGGGTGTTTGCGATGTCTAATAATTCTTTCCTTCCCTCTCCGATTCTTTGATAATTCGATGCAGCGAGAGCAATTAGCTAATAACCACTAGTCCTATCATAGCCTTATCCTTCTATCCCTACTACTCTCTATGGATAAGAAATTTTGAACGACCGAGTAACAAGCAGTTATCGTAGAAAAAATCTGCTGAGATACCACCACAAGAAAGCCATATGCTGCACATTGGAAGCGGACATGGATATTTAAAAAAAAACTTGTAAAATCCAATCCTTTGCTAACCTCTAAAACAGTGTCTGCCAAACTGTGTGCTGCAAGAAGTCTCAGGTGTGCCGCGGTGGAAGAAGCCTTAAAAATGTCAATTTTAAATAATGCCTATTCGGTATCAAATCGAGGATTTAAAATTCCTCGACAAGCTAAAAAAAAAAGAAGTTTTAGAGATAATCTGCGGAAAAAGTATACCAAATTGAGGATTTCAAATTCCTCGGTGAGCTTAAAAACAAAAGGAATTTTGGAGATAATTTGCGGCATCTTGGTGTGCCGCGGTACTAGTTCCATTCATCAGTGTGCCGTAAAGGAAAAAAAATGGCAAACACTGCCCTAAAACATAACATGTACACATATTTCGTATAAAATAATATTATTTTGCCCAAAAATTACTACGACCGATCACAGTTTCTTTCACCAAGAAATGACGTAAAGGGTTTAATGTTAAAATGTTAGTCTTTCAATTGAATGTTTGATCTTCGATTAATTATTCATGTTAAATGCCTCTATGAATGTGCCACGCTTTGTTGTATTAGGTATAGCAGCTTCCGTTCTTCTATAAATTGGACCGCGTGGTCGCCGATACGAAGATATTGTGCTGGACTTAGCAATAATTTGAATTGGGTAATGCAATTCCGTACTTGAATAATAATGAATCTTGTATTATATTCTCAAGAAGAGAATCAAAATTTTCTTCGCGAAGCAATTTTCTTTCTATTAAATACAATGGAGTATAAAGAAACTTACAACAGTGTAAAAATAATTTCAAAATAAGGAAATGTAGCACAAGCGAAATTGCAATTTATATCGCAAAAAATGAAAATAAGTTTTTAATGTTAAGAAAATCACAATATTCCTTTGTAATTATTTTCACTTTTATTTACCAAGATCATAGCGTCCATTATTAACTGATAAGAACTATAATTTAAAAGTGTTATTTAAACAAAACAAATTGAAGTAGTTATGAATAATTGAAAATTTACTAAATTTATTGTTATTGTGATACTTTAATATGGGATTGTGTAAAATAAATGAAACATAATAATTAATGAATAAATTCGACAATAAGCTTTTTAATGTATTGTTTTTCCCAGTTTCACAATGTCTATCTCTAGAATTTTCTACGATGATTGGTGTTTTAATTTTAGTATAAGCATCGATCATTCATGTATAACTTGCGATCGTAAAGCATTACTATCAAAATGCATGAATTGAAGAGGTTATATAACATTTAGTTATAAGTCATAAGTCATATAAAAGAATGACTCGTTTAGTACTAAACGATTAGTTAAACAACGCTAAGACTGTTCTTACATGATTAAATACACAAATTGTACCAAAAGTTTTTTTTGACTAGAATTAATGATTAAATATTTCAATGTACAGTAAAACTCCCATTTACATTATAGTCGGGACCGTGTAATTAGGGATAGTGTAATTGGGGTGTGAATCTCGCACAAAATTAAGGATTTGGTTTTTTTCCGCGGAAAATGCAAAACTAAGATTTCCCTTGGTTTTGCAAAAAAAAAAAAATGGACGAAATATTTAGTTTTTGTAGTAGTAAATATCCCGCAGACAGACGCCCAGCTATGCGTGCATAGCCTGGCCAATGTTGAATACACAGACGCTAGCCGAAATTTGACTGTATGCGTGGCACAGACGAACGTCTTAATGACAATGGAACGCGACCGTGCAATTGGGGGATTTGAGGCGAATATTTCAAGCCAGCGCGTAATTCGGTGCAGTGTAATTGGGAGTTCCACTTTACCTACATTTAGATGATTTAGAACAAATTTGCTAAGGTATTTACTAGGTACGTGCCGTTACTTTACACGTATCTATTTTGAACGAATACATGTCGTGATACCAAAAAGCCGACCGCTTGGATGACTGAATGACGGTAAATCTTTAAAATACCCTTTTTAGACATATTTACATTTCGAATTGAGAACGGATATGAAAAAAAAAGTTAATCAACAATCTTATTAATTTATTGTTAAATTTTGTTATTTGAAATTTTTGAATAATTGACATTTTTATTTAATAAAATTGTCAAAATTTTGTAATGTTTTTCCATCTCGAATAAATTCGTGTATGTATAGCGTAAATATATTGAAAATTCAACATAATAAATACACTGATATCCGTTAAAAGTATTCACTGCAGCTTTTATTCATTTTACCCAACACATATTTAAACATATCGAAATGTAAACCACTTTTTTATCATTTCCGAAGTGAATAGTTGAATAACTATACTTTGTTTAAAATAATAAAGAAAATTAATAGATTAATGTATTTCAACTTATCAAATATATTCATCATTTGAACAGAAACATATAAAATACTAGACAATTTTCATGTTTCTAGTATATTTCCAAAAAAATATATATAGTTATTTGTAAGATTATTTTCGGGTCCATGGCACAGTGGCCAACGTCGGTGGCTTCTATTCCGGACCTCAACATTGAACAGCATTTTCAATCGATTTTTCGCTTTCTGTTTAAAGGCAAGCTCATTTTAATATAAAATAAAATAATTTAGATTATTTCACGTATTGTGAAACTGAAAGTAGTTGTCTGAGGATGCCTCTGAAAGAGGTGAAACACGTGTCACAGTTTGTAGCACAATACGTGAAATAATCTAAGTTATTTTATTTTATATTAAAATGAACTTCCACAAAGTCACCGCCGAATCCATCGAAAGTATGGATGTTTGTGATACCTAAAAATTCCCTTCCATCCTTTTTTTTACCATGTCCGCTCCCAATGTGAAGCATATGGACATCTAATAGAGTTTATCTCAACAGAAGTGTTTCTACGAGAACTGCTTGTTACTCAGGTGCTCAACCTCTCTTTTTCCAAAGAGAGTAGGAATAGAAAAAAAGAGCTAGGACAGGACTAGTGGTTAGCTAATCGCTCTCGATACGCCCCATTCATATGATAGGATTTAATTCAAGACATCACATACATCCATGCAACTTTAAACAGAAATTCATAAATCGATTGAAAAATCAATTTATAAAACTTCCCGTACTGGGATTCGAACCCGTGACCTCAGTAGCGGTAGCCAACTACGTTGACCACTCGACCACACAGACCCTCCTATCCTTAGCATACTAATTATGTCTTGGTCTAATACTTCTACTCCTACTACTCTCATTAAAAAAGATAGGCTAAGCGACTGAGTAACAAAAAGTTCTCGCAGAAAAAGTTCTGTTAAAATACTTCTATTATGAGGCCATATTAAGAGGCCGTCGCCCCCGCAATCGTATAGATCGAATACTCAAACGCCTGCTCCAACATTAGCGTTGGAGTACATTTTATAAATGAACGCTAAATTACTGTTAAATGGTAGGATATAACCGTATTTAGTTTATATTGTATACAAATACACGGTTAACCGGGCTAACTAAGTTAACGTTATCGATTTCTGTTTCTACGCAAGTAAAATACAAATTACATTTTCGCAGTCGTAGCGAAACCGAACCAAAACACTTTTTCCAAGAAACTGCTTACAAAAGCATTTCATAGTTCACTGACAGTAGAATTTATTCATACTTCCCGATAAAATGATTTCCTACGCGATCTGAAAACAATATATCCCTCTATCTTAGATTCTGCCTCGTCAGCCTAAGGTGTTGCCAGACCATACAACATAACATTTATGTTGTCTATTGAAATCCAAAGAAATATAACAGCAGGAAAATGGAATATTTGGTTTCTGATTGCCTACTGGTGTTTTATTTTAAAAACATTTACAGGTTTTTTTGATATTTTTTCTATTGTTTAATTATTGCTTTGAAATTTAAAGTGTAGCATCGTATTTGTGCATTCATCTAGACCAGGGTTTCTCAGCGGTGGACCATGTGGCCCCCCAGGGGGCCACGG
Organism: Himalopsyche anomala; assembly: GCA_031772345.1. Taxonomy (NCBI): domain Eukaryota; kingdom Metazoa; phylum Arthropoda; class Insecta; order Trichoptera; family Rhyacophilidae; genus Himalopsyche; species Himalopsyche anomala. The sequence goes on from CM062827.1 coordinate 28,119,941, forward strand.
AGATTTATTTTTGTTTTGGGGAGCCACAGCACAGTTTAGGGGGGCCACGGGTATTTAAAAAAACGATACAGGGAAGAGCATAATGGCGGACGTCACGCAGCTATTTTTTGTAAATCCGTAAATAAAATAAATTACTGGCATTCTAGATTCGAAAATCTCGGAAGAGCTATAAAAAATGGTGGGTTTTTTGAAATTATAATTTTTATGGGAAGACAAAACAATGGTATGGGGGCCACAGAAAAATAAAGACACTCAAAAGAGGCCACGCTCCCAAAAAGGTTGAGAAACACTGATCTAGACTGCACAGTTCATTTACACGTCCAGTGAGAGAAAATTGTACAATGTTTATTACTGTCACTAAATAATATACTGTATTTGGTATGCTATAAGTTCAATAAATATATATTATGCATGTAATAAGAAGGGATTATTATGATGCACTTTATTACATTTATGTTATGTTGGGTCTATGGCGTAGCGGTTAGCTTTGTTGGCTTCCGTGCCGGATCTTACGGGTTCATTTCCCAGTACGAAAATTATTTTATCGATCGATTAATCGACTTCTGTTCGAAAGCATGGGTGTTTTTGATGTTCCAAAATTCCTTCACACCTGTACGACTTTTTAATAACTAGAGAGAACGATTAGCTTACCACTAATCCTGTTCTAGCCTTGTCCTTTTTTTTACTACTCTCTTTGAAAAAGGGACGTTTAGCGACTGAATAAAAAAAAGTTCTCGTAGAAAAACTCATGTTAAGATACCTTCATTAGAAGGCCAAATGCTTCATGTTAGGAGCGGACATGGTTTAAAAAATGTGAATTTGAAACATTTGTAATTAATAAAATTGCGAAGCTGTTTGATTGTTTTTATTACGTAATTATTTTCTAGTGTAGAGTGCGAGGGTTCCTAATGAACCTGATATAAGCAGAAGTCCTTCTTAACTCAGTCACTCAAAATCTCTTTATCAGAGAGTAAAGATAATATTTAATTAGACTATATTAAAACTAGTGATAAACCAATCGGTTTTTTTTTGAATCCTTTCCGATTTATGACAACGCAGTATCAATAATTCCTTTCAACAAAAATCCATAAATCGATTGAAAAATCATTTTTGAAAACTGTCCGTTATGGGATTTGAATTCGTTAGCCTGGTATCTGTAGCCACTTTTCCACTTGTATAAATACTCAGTCAACGTCTACAAGTATACTCACTGCCGTAAAAACTAATCTTGCCTCGTGTACATATTCTTATATATCGACTGTGGAAAGGAAAAAGGACGTAACCCACACATATCAAATTTTACAGGAGGTGCTAAAAACGTGTTTTGATGATTTTGTGACATATGCAAATGATGAATTATACACAACTTTGAAGTGCACGGAGACTTCTAAACTGGTGTTTAATTGACACAACCTAATATTAATTTTAGAAATTGTTTCGGAAAAACTTTTATTTCAGTGTTTTTTCTTGGTTTTAATTTTTTACAAGGTCATCTTTTTCAAACTTAAAAGCGAAATTTAGATATTTATTCGGCAATTTTAGCTTCCATCCTTTTGATAGAATGTGTGTCAAGTTGTATAAATTTCGATTATCGAAAAAAATCTGTTTTCGAAAATTGAGGGTTACGTCCTTTTTCCTTTCCACAGTCGATATTATAAATTATATTGAAAACAAATCTAGTGCAATCGTTCATTATGCTATAGAAATTTGATTTGAACAACTTTTCGTATTATTTTGAGCCTATAAAGTTAAAGTGATAATTTTTGATAACATTTATTTATATATTAGACTGTTAGAGCTTTTTGATTGTAGAAAAGCTCATAATATTTTGAATTAAATCTGCAACCGCATAATCCGTCGGTTTGAAATGAGATAGTAATTAAAGTTTACAGCTCGTTCTAGCCCAATCATCATTAACTGGTCGCTGAAGTGTTTGTTAGTTATTTATTGCTGTTTAAAATTTGTATTTTAAAACAAAACAACACTAATTGTATGCAAAACACTATTCACGAGTCAAACAAAGCAAAAATTCGACAGATATATTTTGAATAAAATAATTCATGTGTCGTTTTAGTCAACGAATCATTTCAAAAGCATGCATAAATGAATACTTTAAACGAATAATTACCATTTGCACTATAAATTAACGTTGACGTAGATAAATCAATACTCCGAAATTACGTTTTAAAGTGAACGAATAAATATAAAAAATTTTGGTGATGGAAAACAGTGTAAAAAAAAACCGTTACAAACAGAATAAATTACTCATCTTGGTTTGATTCTTTCAGTGAAAGATATACACTAATGTTATTGTTTTAGTTTGTGTGCTGGTAAATCAAACTGTTGTTCATTGATCCAGACATATTTTAGTATCCAACGAATGTCTTGTAGTACGCCAGTCGAAATTTAGAATGCAGTGTAACGACCATAATGAACAACTATCGATCGACAAAACTGCAAAAACGCAAAACCTTTTTTCATATATATTCGCTCCCAATGAAGAGTAAATGGTCTTTTAATGAAGATATCTCAACAGTAGTGTTTTCTAGAAGACCTGGTTGTAACTCAACTTCTCTTTTTTTCGAAGGGAGTAGAGAGAGAGAAAGGATAGTGTTAAAACAGGATTAGAAGTTGACTAATCACTCTTGATAAGCTTGTTATTTTAGAATTTTGAAAGTGGGATTGAATTTGTAGAGATCACAAATATCCATGCGTTCGAATAAAAATCAATTATACATATTTAAAAAAAATCTGGTCGTCCTGGGATGCAAGCACGTGAGATTCGTCACAGAATTCAATGATGTTGACCACTGCGCTAAATAAAAACTTACTAAATTGAATAATTAACAAAATAAATAAATATAAAAATAAGACATAAATTTACACATTTTTTTAGAAATTTCCCTTGAACATTCAAAGTAAATATTTGATACATTCTTTACCACGTTTAAAAATGAATCAGAAACCGTGACTGCCTGCAATTTTCATGTGAAATTAATATTTTTACTTTAAAATAAATAAATTTAGTTGTATGACTATTCTTAAATAATATATTTTGAAAATACTAGTACTTTGAGTGTAAAAACAGTACAAAATTAGTGAGTTATCATTTCAAATAATAATAATATATACCTTGTAACTTGAAACTAACTTGAGAGAATGATAAATATTCAATTCAATGTTTCAGATGTAAAATATGTTTAACATAGTATACTTACAAATGTTTCCGTAATATGTTGCGAATAAGTGGAATAATACTCTAAGATAATGAATTTAAATTTATATTTATGATGTAAATGATCCGCTTAATTGCGAGATGTAATAACATACGGTGGAATGAAGCTCTCTCAACTGTCATTAGTCAAAGCACTTACACAAACTTATACAAGGATTAGTATCAGTGGAGCAACGGAGTGTAGGCAGACGACAGCGCCTTGCAAGATAGATGGTTTACCCAATAACACATAGTAGGCGGAATTATTCCGCCCACCGCCCAAATGAGACAATGGCCTGGCGCCCTTTCCAAATTATCACACTCTGTGTCACTGTTGCATCGGTTACGTGACATCGTCAAGCGATTATCTGAACGCATCTATGCGACAAACGTGCATTTCAGCTAAAGTTAATTTTCAAACATAATTACATGCAAAAACTTTTAAGTGATAATTGTGAAAATTAACAAACTGACATTAGAAAATTTAGTTTGTTTTTTATGAAATCCGTATCATTTTTTTGTTATTAGTTTGTCATTTAATAACGAAGTTAAACGTTTATGATTGCAAACGATGTATAAAAGGAAACAAATTGGTTTTCTTAAATCATTTTTGTGTAGTTTAGCATATTAATTAATACCTTAAAGCACGGGTTCCCAACCTGGGGGTCGCTAAGGGTTTTCTGGGGGGTCGCCAACTTTTTTTGATTTTGGAGATTTGAACAAATCGAGGATTTCAAATTCGGTTTGTTTGCAAAAAAATGGTTTCGGAGACAATCCGGGGAAAAAGTATAGCAAATCGAGGATTTCAAATTCCTCGGAGGGGGGGGGTCGTTAGTCACATGGCTTTTATAAAAAGGGGTCGCCACCCGAAAAAGGTTGGGAACCTATGCCTTATACGCTTAAAGGAATGTTTCTCAGTGACGTGGTTGAGGTATTCCTTTTAAAAGTTAGATTATATAAATTAATGACTGCCATCTTTTAAGCCACGGCACAATCATATTATTCACTTGTGACTTAGGAAAAAGTCGTTTAGTCTTCAAAGATATGTAAATTAATTAAATAGAGTAAAATATAAGAATTATATAAATGTATCTTTGTAAGCCAGTGAATAATTTATAGAAATTCAAAATGTTGTTACTTTAGAAAGAAATGAGAGATGTAAAATACATACATGTCATCGACTTGCATACCTCGATGTATGCGTTAGATTCGAAAACCATGTGAAAAATTTGAACTCTAAACGAAATCATGGGATAAATAAAACCTTATAAAAAAATATAGGATTCATACAAAAGTTAGAAATACCCTTCAAAAACTAATCGCATCAATAATCATTAATCTTATTTAACTATTCGCAAATTGAATAACAAACAGTTGTAAATAAAATAAATAAGTTTTACGTAATATTTTAATAAACAAACGTTTTAAATTGATGACTAATATTCTAGTTGCTTTATGATTAATAACCAATATTTAAAAAAGAAGACAATGAAAAGAAATGTGTATTTTAATTTAGTATATTAGCAATCAACAAACAAACGAGTGTGTTATTAGAACCCTGTATCTTTTTTGTTGAAACTTCTTCATTACATTTTTACAAATAAAATACATTTTTATATTTTAGTTCTACAAGTTTACAATATTATAAGAATCAGGACATTATCATATAATGAAGAAACTGATCCTGACCGTTGGATACAATCAAACAATTGGTAATAAAAATATTTTTTTATTTAAAAAAAATGCCTTTCCACAAAGAATTGACAATTATACAATTCATTCCATTAAAAGCAATCCTACATAAGTTTTTGTTAATAACATAAAATAATAGAAGTTTTTTTAAACTAACTTTTTTATTATTACAACGTGTAATACATTCAACGAATAAAAAATAAATCATCACATATTTTACACCAATTTGTGATTCGTATTTTATTTTTAAATTTAAATTTAACCAATTAGAGCTTAGGTAAATTAATGTTGAATGCTTCTTCCTATCGAAATTAGCTTCCAGGCATTGTATCTCGTTGTTGACCACTGACTGACGTGGCAAGCGATGGATTCCAAGATAGCAGCCTTATTGTCCATAGTCAAGATATTACAACTAGTTGATGTATGCCGGTTGTTGAATAATTACGGCAAACTGTGAGGCAAGCTTGCTTCGAACTGTTTGCTCCATCGCACCACTAAATCAATGTCAAAAGACTATGGCTAACGTAGCCATATTATGTATCTATGAGTGCCATTAATGTTATTGGCTACCTGTCTTACATCTAGAAGTCGTATTATGCTTTCAATACATAGATTTATCATTTTAAAAATATCTGAATCTGGGTAAAAGATAATTACAACACACAATATGCAAAACAAATTATTACATAACAAAATAATATATACTTTCGATGGATTCGGCGGTAACTTTGTGGAAGTTCATTTTAATATAAAATAAAATAACTTTGATTATTTCACGTATTGTGTCACATTTTGTAACACAATACGTGGAATAATCAAAGTTATTTTTATTTTATATTAAAATAATATATAATTATTTTCATTATTTATTGCCTGTTTTTTGTGTTTTTTTATATTATATTTACATTAAAAATTTAAAATAAATAATGTTATCACTTCTTTGAACATCAAACATATATTATATATATATATTTTTTTACCATGTCCGCTCCCAATGTGGAGCATATGGACTCCTAATGAAGTGTATCTCATCAGAAGTGTTTCTACGAGAACTGCTTTTTTACTCGGTTGCTCAACCTCTCCTTTTCCAAAGAGAGTAGGGAATAGAAGGAAAAGGCTAGGACAGGACTAGTGGTTAGCTAATCGCTCTCGATGCGTCCCGTTCATAGGATAAGATGGGTGGGAGGGGGGAATTCAACACATCACGTACATCCATGCCTTCGAACAAAAATTTATAAATCGATTGAAAAATCAATTTATAAAACTGTCGAACCCGTGACCTCCGTTTTAATTTAAAAAAAAATATTTGAAATTACAGCTTACGCCAATGCGTCAAATATTCTGAAGTTGAAAGATCATACGAGATATACTCGATGAAAATTTTCGTATGTCACATGAGATTAACTCAAGGAGAATTAACTTCAAAAACACCCATGTCTTAGATCTCAAATTAAAATTGAAAAAATCCAATATGACATTGACCTTACTGGGAATCGAACCCAGACCTACCTGATCAGTAGAGCAAGCTCTTACCTACTAGACCATAGCGAGCGACGGAGTATTTGATTGAATAAAGCAGGGTTTTCCAAATTATTTTTTAAATTATAGGATTGTGAAATTGTGAAATTTGGAATGTTTTTATACGCTGCAACACGTTTAAAAATATACTTCATATTGAAAGGCGATAGACGGTCAATTCAAACTGATTTCTATGACGTCAAGTATCTAGGTACGCTTATATTTTTATAAAATATGTGACGTTTTAAGAATAATTACTAAATAATAATAAGTGTTTTAATAATACATTTTTTACTGTTTTTAGTACAACCTAAAAAATAAGCCAAGTGTTTCGTTAACATTTCTGGATTTCCGAAATGTTTCATTGCAGAAAAAGTTTAGGAAACCCTGGAATACAGAATACATTTAAAAAACAAGGTTCAAACGCAAATAACAACCATCAATTTTTCCGATATATTTTTAAATATATAATACGTGTTCGAAATCGGTTTTGCCACTTATTTAGTCGCAAAATAACCCTTTATTACAAAAACATAGCTAATTTACAGTTCATCAGAAACTGAATAAAATTACACGTGAAATTATGCAACGCTTCAAAGACTATAAATTAACTCTTCTCTACAGAGTAAAATATGACCTACGTAGCGTTCTCTGTGTTTCTACAACAGACATACATACGACAAGCGACAGCATGTGCGCAAATCACAGAACGGGTTTTCTACTAAAGAATTATTATTTTGCACACTTTTCTTTTGAAAGTTGTCTTGAAAAACTTACACATTTCTTTTCACACAAAGCTTTATTTTGATTTGGAGAATTTTTCAATGTCAGATCACTGAAATAGTATTCTTTCCAATTCTTGTAAAACGACATTATTAAGTAGAGAACTATCATTGAAAACACAAGTAGTTTTTGTTTCAGTGATTTTACCGTTAAATAAAACGACCGGTATTTAACCTTAAGTTACTGATTCTTTTAATTTTTTGTTTTATAGTTCTAAAAGGTTTTTTCTGGTTACACAAAAGTTTTTTTTAATACATATAATCAGGAACACTTGTCTCAAACATTTATGAAACATCAGATGAGAAATAATCAAATGGGGTTCGATTTTAAAATGCATTGCAGGTTGTTAAAATTTAAAATGGGTCATATGTCGTAATAAAAGAATTTATTATTTCTTTTTTTTTAATCCATGTCCGCTCTCAATGTGGAGCATATGGTCTCCTAATGAAATAATATCGATAGAAGTTTTTCTACGAGAACTGTCTGTTACTCAGTCGCTCAAACTTTAATTTAAGCTCTTAAATTTGTGTCCATATCCAATCTCATTTGGAGCAAATGGGATCATAATGAAATATTTCATCAGAATTTATTCTACGAGAACTGCTTGAAAATCAGTTGCTAAACCTCGAAGAGAATAGAGATAAAAAGTATTAGTGTTTCACTTTTCGCCCTCACGGATCGCACCACGTAACCACTAATTATATAATCTTTAATAATTAATATATTGTCAATGTGTTTTTTTTCTTTTATCCTTTTTATTGTATTATATTTGGTCAGTAAGAACGCGGTGTACTCGAGATTAGCTAGCTGGCTCATTCAAAAACCTTTGCTTCCATCCAAATTATGCCAGAAATTACCTTTGCAGAAAAAACATAATATTAACTGACTTCTGAATTCAAAATTACTGGAATTCAGCTCGTATTTTTAACATTCATTAGTGTACTTAAATTCAAAGCATGGCTATACCTCTCAATTAACTTTAGTCTAAGTGAAATAAGAGCCATGAGCATATCAATTTTAATTAATCGAGCAAATCAAGATATTTACATTCGCGTGAAACAGATGGATTAATTATGGATGTCTGACATTTCCCGTGATATTTGTTAACTGTCAAAGATGTGATTGTCGCTAGTGTCGTGTGCATGAAGCAAACGAGAACGTGCCGATTGGGTAACATGTGGCGGTAAAACGAACGTGTCCCTCGCAAGGACAGCCAATCACGTCAATGATGCTGCGCGTGCGATCGCTTGACAGCACTGCTTTGTTATTTTACATTCTATTTTTAATTAATATTCGGCCGTTGAATTTGGACGAACCTGTAGTTATGTAATAAGTTTTGACGATTTTAAATTACTTTTATCGTCGTAATTTACGTATTTTTTCAATATGAGAACACTGAATTTTACCCTACAGCTTGGGAGTAATCTCATTTCATACTGAGAAAATACGACATAAATTATTGTATTAATTCGACTTTTCGAGACTGGGTCCGTAATCGAGTGGTCAAAGTCGTTGGCTTCGATCGTGGTGCTCACGAGTTTGAGTCCCAGTTGGAAATGTTTCATTTTCTAATAGATCAATAAGTGAAAAATCACTCCGCACCATTTTTCTTTTAATATTTTCATCAAAAAAAAAAGTCAGGTCTACTAGTTCACCTAAAATGAAAAAAATAAGTGCGAATAAGTGATTGATTGTTACAAACATTTAAAACAACAAATATTTTTTTACTCGGTGAGAAGTGTTTACTGATAGTTATAAATTCATTCTACTTAGAAGACGTAACTAATTACATTAATTATTAAAATATCAGAGATGAAAATAATTTTAGTATCATAAGCATCAGTGACATCTTGCGAATTCAAATCAAATTTATTATAATAATTACACTTATTAGAATTATTATCAAGATGTAGAATCTAATTATTATTGTGGAATAAAATTAAATTTATATCTCCACTGGGTAGAGACATGTTAAAATATATTTAACCCACTAAGTAAAGAAAAAAACACTTTTTTTAAAATACAAAGTATCGGAATACATTTTTCAAAAAAACAGAATAAATCCATTGTAGACTAAACCCTTTCCTATACTTATTACCATATTTTAAAATATATATCTGGTCTGATATAGTATCATCACAAGAATTATCAAAAATACTGTTTAGTGTTTTAATGTTATACTTTTCCACTAAAAATTGACAGCTGTGGACACCTTAAAAGTGACCAATTTCATGTATTTTTGATTCGTATGATAATCTTTAAATTCTTTTGTAAATTTGCGATTGTTTTTTTATAAACTTGTATTAATTACACTTTTTTGTACAAAACAGCTTCCGATTATTCCACATTTTTTAATTTTTATAAATAAAGGCATGAATGTATGTAATGTATTTAATTCCCCCCTCCCACCCATTCTATCCTAAAAACAGCGAGAACGAATAGCTAACCACTAGTCCCGTCTAGCATCATTCTTATATTCTTACTCTCTTTCAAAAAATATGGGTTGAACAGTCAGTTCTCAGTCAGGTAAACTCCATTAGAAGTCCAAATGATACACATTGGGAGCGGACATGGTAAAAAAAATGAACCATGAATTTAGTCGTTTGGTATCAAAAGCAGAACTGTTCCATACATCATGTATGGGACATTTCTATTTTTGATTCTGTACGACTCAATTGACAGTTGACACTATGATAGTGAGATATAATTTAATGGGCAACGTTGCCAAGTCTCTTTTTAATTTTTGATTTGTAATGATGACTGAAAAGTAGAACTAATTGTAAGCGTATTGAACAATTGTAAAAAAAAAACAACCGGTCAACAGGAAACGCATAGGAAATACATACGTCACTTTTCCATTCATTTTAGCTGAGATAATCCAAACTTAAAACTGTAAATTTATGCGTATTTGTATGAATATATACGTGAAATAAATAAATCAGACGTGTACTTAGGTAGAAAAATGTTTCCCGTATACATGAAGGGCAAATGTTTCAAGACATGGCGATGAACGTTAAAAGTAAAATATTTCAAAATGTAAATGAAATACGGGTTTGTACATTTTTCATAAGTTTTCAGTCAGAGCACCTCAGACGCTCTGCAGTCATAACAGTTTTATATTAAGAATTGAAATGTTTCAAAGCTACAAACATCCATATCCGGCGGAATATTATTTAGTATTTTGAATACAAACCAAGGTTTTATAGCAACACCGGGATTCTCAAATCGTTACGACTGTGTCGATAGCAGGTCTGTGAAGTCGTTTTAGAATCTATTGACTCCGACATGGCTTTAAATTCCCAGTCGAACACTGATAACAGTTCTGGCACATACTTAACTTTACACCTCAGCTATAAAAAAAAAGAAACTGTAGCGCAACTCTACTCGTATTTTTTTCTTTATAATGTTTGTCTCAGAAACATTCACGAAAACTTTTCCACGCGTGTTCAATTGTATTACTCAAGCAAATCATCGAAACGAAAACCCAAGCAAAATATGGTTGCTGATTGATTTACCACTATCTGTAATGTATTTCTATAACGCAATAACGAGCAAAACAAAACAATAATTTACTCTTCATTTTATTGGCACTTTACACAGTTGCACGGAACATGCACTATTGTGTTTAAAAATGTGACTTGCTCAGCCATTTAGTTTGAGTGATATTGAATATCCTATTCATCCGTATACTATGTATCCATATATTGAGAATCTACTCGAATTTAAATGAAATAAGAGTTTTACATATGTGCCCATAAAAGGAGAAATGTTAGGTGATAAGTTAGGTGCGTTGTAATATTTTACACGTCTTAAAGTATCATAAAAGTGAAGTAACTTTAATTAATACTTATTGCAATAGTGTTATTTCAGTAAAATAAAAATATGCAATCCCACAAAACACCACGTAAAGACGTGATTGTATTTATATGAATAAGAAAAAAGTGTAACCATTTTACTAGTTGGCTCACATCACCTCTAGAGTGCTCGTATGATGTTGCAAATTTATCGAAAGCCTAAAAATTGGCCATGGTTGAGATCAGGTCAGCATGGTCCTATTATATGAGGGTAGGTATTACATATCGACTGTGGAAAGGAAAAAGGACGTAACCCACGCATATCAAATTTTACAGGAGGCGCAAAAAACGTGTTTTGATGATATTAGGCCATATGCAAATTATGAATTATACACAACCTTGAAGTGCACGGAGACTTCTATATTGATGCTGCAAATACAGTATGAGCTTGGTCAATGTTTTATTTATCAAGTCAATGTACATATACACTTTTCTTGGACAATGAGTACTAAGCAGGCAGCGGTGGGCCGCCAGTAAGTTAAAAATGGGCTCGCTTAATCTCAAAGCAATTATAAGTGTTCTTTGGTGTGATTTTTTTTACTATTCCTATGCAATTACATAATTGCAATAATTAAATAAGAAATCGATTGTTACCTAATATGAAACAATATGCAATTTACCGTAAACTTATCAATGTACTACTGTGTATGCTAAAGCTGTCATAGATAATATGTATTTAAGTCAGAAATTGCAGATGTATACTAATTTGATTTGAGAATATTGTTTTCTCTTAAATTAACTAGAGGCACGCCAGCCTAGTAAAAAATAACAAGGTGCTCGCGCGAGCCCTTCCAAGCCTCCACTAGCCCACATCTTTACACAGATATAGATAAATTCTACACAAACTTAAAATGATCACACGTCCCCTTGCTATATATAATATTAGTAATGAATTAGACTTAGAATACAATGTTACTTGAATTTCTTAAATACCACAGAAACTAAGTCAATATTTTTGACAAAAACGTACCCACTCAAATCTCATATTCGCTATGTGAAAGTAATATTTAATTTAAAAGCCTGAATAAGAAACATAATATTATGTGTTGTGAACACCATAGGTACGAAATAATTCTAGCAATAATGGCTCCGCGCGAAGTGAATTAATGTGTTATTCTGTCTATCGATTCCGGTGACTGAACAAACTATACAGGCCGGGAATAAATTTCATCATTTTAATAACAAACCCATTAATAGTTTTAAATATAAGATCACTTTCAAATATATACAATATAAAATTTGAATTGTTTATAAAGTAGAATAAAGTACAAAGGAATATTGTGCTTTTCTTAATGTATATAAACGATTGATTTATTATCTCAAATTAATTACTTTTAAGTTGTTCACTGTCAATACTTGGTGGAAAGGCATTATATTTTTAAAAAGTTGATAATAATCGTATTTAATTCATATCGGTTATAAAAAAACTTAAAAACACGCTGATTGCTTAACCGCTGCTTAAAAAATAGTTGAGTTTTTTAAAATATTATAATATATTGAATAAAAAATGATTCATAACAAATTTTTGGAATTAACCCTCCAAGGACGAGCGTGACCATATGGTCACAATAAACACCGTTGTCTATTGATCCCACTATTCATCCTTTTTCTACCTGAATATCGTTGCTTTTACTCATATTTGGTTAAGAAGGGTACAGACTTCAGTTACTCATCAGCCGCGGGGACAGTAACGGCCACCGAAAGCAGATGCGATTTTTTGAATTTCCGTTTTTTTTAATGGACTTTTTGAAACTGTTAGCTATTTTTTTATCAAAACATCTAATTATTTACAGTTATATTTGTATTAAAAATATATTTGTATTAAAAATATGTTGATCTAAAGAGGTCAAATTGTAAATATTTTAAAAATTTCACGTTTAGCTATATTTCAACCCCGAATGTTTGCGAGCGCATACGGTCACTTTTGTCCTTACAACTGTCCGTACACAAAATTACACGGTAGTAAAAAGATGAGTATGACCATATAGTCATGCGGGGTTTCTATACAACGACTTTGCGTTTTTTTTTTTTAATTTTGTTAGGGATAAAAGTTATCCGTGACTTCAATATGGCTTAGCAAATATTTTTTTTATCGAAAAAAAGCTCTCGTCTCTGGAAGGTTAAGATGATATGAAATATGGATGATCGCTGGATCTAGCAAATAGTATTCTCAGACTTTTTCACGTAATGAATTTACTCCTTTGAATATTTAACAACAACGCTGAGGTTTGCTGGCCTTAAGGCTTTCCTAAAGTTGCTTTGTCACGACCACTATGATATTTTCATATTTCAACGTCAGCTAACACAAATAACGCTATAATAGCACAGACGAAAATATTTGTATTTCTTGTTTTCGGTTCCGGTTGGAAGCTTAATTCAACCAGGATGAAGACGGGCACCACACCTAGCAATTCTATTTTTAAAAGTGTAGTATATAATTGCCGCATTGCCGGCTGCGTGGTCGAGTGTTATCGTCATTGACTTAGAACACGGATGTCACAGTTTTGATAGATTGAGTTTTCATTCGATTTATGGGTTTCTGTCCGAAAGTATGGATGTATATGATGTCTTGAATTCCCTTCCACAAATCCTATTCCTAAAAATAGGCGATTTGCTAACCTTGAAGTGCTGTGGATACCTCAAGAAAGTCTGAATTCTGCTTGTCTTCTCTAGAAACCGGATGGATTCCGCCGTCGTGGAAGACCACTGATGCTGAGCTACTGGACGCTAGAATGATATGGGAGGAAGCAAAAAGACTGGCGGAGGATAGAGAATCTTGAAAAATCATGTAGCGGCCATATATTCCGACTAAGGAGCGGATATGGAGAAAAAAACTATTTTCCTAGTCTTATTCTTCTATCTCTACTCTCTTTTAAAAAGAGAAGTTGAGCAACTGAGTAACAAACAGTTCTCGTAGAAAAAATATCTGTTGAGATACGGGAGAGGTCATATGCCCCACACTGGGGGAGGGCATAGATTAAAAAATGCACTAAAAAATATATGTGTGTGATTTGGTAGAAAGTGAGCGTAGTACTCGTGATGAATAAAGAATAATTTTGAATCTATCCCGGACGAAGCCGGGTAATAATGATATCTTATTAATAATTAAATAAGCCTTGCCGTGACTTACAGTTACCCTAATACAGTCGGACAAACAAAACACTCCTTCTATTGGTAGTGATATTCAGGCTTAAACATATCGATCCTACTGTGGCTATAGTTACGCTGATGCGTTGCAGATTAACCCACTCAACTCCGGCGACAGCCTGGGACTAAACTAATAATTATAAAGTGGCGCTTACCGAAAGGCAATGGGTTGAAAATTGCAGCGCATTTGACACTCGTTCGAAATGTTCCCCTCCAATCGCACGCTTTGAATTACACCCGGCTTTTTGTTTTACAGAAAATTTGTCATCTAAACTTCATTGTGATTCAGATGTCTTTCATTTTGAAAATATATCTTGCCTGCAAACGAACGAAAACTACTTATGACGAATGATAAAATATAATTCACATTAAAATTAGTTTGTTTTACTTTATTATCACGCATATTATCAACGTCAACATCGTTCTAAAATAAAAATAAATATGACTGAATACGAGATTTGAAAAGTCGAATTTTGAATATTATTTGGATTGAACATTCAACATCAAATCGTGAATAAATTGGGATTTGGAATTGACAAAACTTTTGGTCTTGCGATTAGGAAATCATAGAATTTTAGCTCTTCCAAGAATTTTAAAATCAAAAAACCCAAGAATGTACCGATTTTCCCAAAACGTCCGCGTTTTTTTAGCTCTTCGAATCCGAATCCAAAATCCTAAAAAAATCTTAATCACAAAATCGGACGGGATCCCGGGATTTGAAAACCCAGTATCAACCATATATACAATAATATTTGTAGACTTGATAAAATACTTTGATATTTTTTTCATCTTTTTACAACGGAGTTCTATTAATTAACAAAACTAAATTCCGGTGGAATAGTCTAAAGTAATTGAGTCATATAAAATGGTCCGTATGGTTTGGTATGGCATTTTAATTTATGCGAAGACTTATTCACAAAACTATTAAATGAAGAGGTTTAATTCTTACAACTTTTTGTTAAATTAGTTTAGCAAAATTTGTTTCCGTAGCGTGATAAAACAAAAAGAAATTATATGTCAAGGCATTATAAACATACACTAAAGTTTATAATTAATTAAAGAGAACCACATATGTGTTTGCATGTATCGTATAACTGCTTAGTTTTAGTGGTATAGTGAGAAGAAGGGAGGCAAAATTAGAAAAGTCGTTTGTTTTAACCAAAGGAGCATTATTCTTTGTCAGAATTTCTCGTAAGCCTACTCAAGAGGCCTATCATGCCAAACAACTCCACCTCATTTCACGAATAACACCTAAACTTTGATACTGCCTTTTGCGGTAAGACCGCCTCGCTACGCAGGATGAAAGACAGTGTTGGGAAACCATCTGACAGCGCTGTTTTAGATTGGCTTATCGAACGCATCAAATTGCAGTTTCATTAAAAAAATAATTAACGTATATAAATGATCAACCATAAAGTAATTTTTTTAATTTTCTCTGTCAATTCATAGCATCAACGCACTTCTTATATATATATAAAAAAAACACTTAATCGTAGTTATTCCACATTTTTAAAGACTTTGATTATCACGAGTATTATCGACTAAAGCACTCTTATTTTTAATAAGTAATATTTAAAAAATCAAGAAAAAATTTGCAATTAAATATAAAACATTTAAAGTGAATGTGAATAATATGTATATTTGAACTATCAGCCCAAAATTTGTCAGAAAATATTTTTCTAAGCGAATGAAAGGAATTATCCAAATCAAATATTTCAAAAAACATACGTCTTAAAATATCATTGAAAAGATACGAAATTTTCTTAAATAGCTGCAAAATGTTTTTAATCACTGGTGTAGGGTACAGTTGTGTGGTGTGGCATTTAATTTTGTGCTACAAAATGGTTTCAGTTAGGGTGCTAGGATTTTCATCAGCCAAAACGGACTTATCTACTTGATATCGTTGTGGATGTAGCTTTTACGCAGTAAAAGCTGGACAAAAGCTTGTAAAACAAAAAGTTTAAGCTGTCTGCAATTATGATTTAAAACCGCCTTCAGTTTTCGGCCGAACGCATTTTTTAATGTTTTAATTATAAAGCATTCGACATGTAAAAAATAATGAATATATATAAATATTTTTCACGTAAGTTTTACTATTTAGAGAAAACTAAAATGTAATGTTTTTGTCATTGATAAATATTGTTTAATTGCATTATATTGTTTCATATAAGGGTAGGCACATCAAATTATTGGTTACACAATAAAAACAAAAAAATCTTTGAAATAAAGCTCTTGATTCACCGTCAGTTCTACAACATTGAAAAATAGTTTTAACCTTTTCAAGTTATAAGATTGTAAGGTGAAATAATAACGTTAAGGTTATAAAAAAACTGATTTAATAATCTCATATTTGTATCGTTCCGGAAACAAACAAAATCATTATATTACATTTTGCTATTATACTAGATGAGACAATGTAAAATGTATCTGTTATTTATATATAAGACAGTTTTATATTTACAGCTAAGATAATATAAATTTAATAATAGTTCTGACGAGGGTGTAAGCCAAAATAGCTATCAAATATTTATAATATAAAATAATAATTGCAGACCTAAAATACATTGATATTTTTAAACTTAGTATAATGAAGATCTACCAATTGAATGACAATTCAATCAATACATCGTAAGATTGTCATGTTAAGGATGTTATTACGTCTAGTAAATGTTTTATTTTCATAATAAAAGATATCTCTTCAGAAATTAAAAATTCAGATGAATCTACATTTTCAATAAAAAAATCAATGTCGATTATTTAAAATTTTCTTAAACTTTTAGCTGCCGTAGATAATTAATAGTAATTACCTATCACGCCGGCTATAATTTGCTGCTATTAATTTAATTACTTATTGACGAGATAACTCGTCTCTGGGGTGTTGAGCACGAAAAAATACGAGATATCTCGTCTGTGGAAGCCATCGAGTTAAAGTAGATTTTACTTCATCACAATTATTAAATAATTTTTTTATAATCAAATGAAAAGCACTTATATCCCATTGGTTTGAGAGTAACCTGCAGTGGTACTTGTATGCAAACCATTTCAGTAAAAAGGTCCTCCCAGCTGTGTGATTGTACTCAGCCTCCTTATTCGGTAACGCTTTTCAAAGATATCTAATGAATAACAACAATCCATTTAAATATAACGAACCAAAAAGCTCATTTCCTTGGTCGTTATTGACGTGTTTTGATTATAAAATAACAAACTTTGTCGAAATGTTCTCAATGATAAATAAAACAATCGTAGAAATTCAAATTGAGATACTTTTGAATTTATGAGTCAAAAGTAAGAATAATTTTACATATTTTATTTTAAAATATTCAAAGCTTAAAATGGATATTGATAATATTTTTTTTCAGAAATAAAAATAATTTCAGTACCACAAATCGCTAAAATTATATCCAAAGTTGTCGGGATGGATATTGGTGAAGTAATTTAAATTCATGTTAAAAGTATGAGTACATTACTATTACATCTCATATGAGCTTTAATTTAACTGTAGTTCATTCACGCACAATAGTCTGGGATAGCATCGGTAAAAATAATTAAGTAAACTTTGTTCAATCAATCTTTTTTCATGTTAAATTGAATTTAATGACGCCAAACAATAATTTAAATTTATACAATGGCGTACCAATTCATCAACAAACATTAATTTTATTGTAATAATGATATAGCGATAAGTCGAAATAGTTAAGGAAAAAATTGATTGACCCTCTAGGTTGTTATTTCACAGATTGTGTTACAAATTGTGACACGTGTTTCGCTTCCTTGGGAAACATCGTCAGACAAACTATCGCAAGGTTATACGAAAAAAGCGTAATAGTTTGTCTGTAGATAGTTATCAAAAAAGCATAACACGTGTCACAATTGAAGCCTTTTTCCAGCTGCCGCTCACCAGATATATAGCTAGCTAAATTAATAATTGCAAATTATAGCCGGGGTTTTAGATACAAACGTACTTTTTTCTACGGCAAACAAAAGGCTAAAATGAACATACACACGGTTACAGATGAATCTATAAAAATACCTGTAAATTAATGCGTTTTTTTAAATTTAATGCTTAAGTAGTGTTTAAATTTGTTTGAACTTATGCTTTAGTTAGCAAATAGGTGTTAATTATGTTTTTATTCTTTATATCGTTTCTTGATAATGAAATTAGTAAGCCAAAATTATACATGGTGCTGATTAATTAACATTGACACAGAGAACACTGAACATACGGTATATACGCTTCAACGCCACCCCCCTAATTACGTTAACTTTCTCCTGTACAAAATAAAGGGGTGAACGTGAATTAGCGAAAATGCTGTTATTCTAATTCACGCAGTATTTATCGGATAAGAGCGTCGGGTGTTTGCACTTCCAGCCGTAGAATAACCGCGGACATGTGAAATTAATGAGAGGCTGGAATGATTTTCAAAAGGCAGCCGCGTCGAGCTTTGCCGGTTTGAAAGCTTACCGCGCGAGAAATATGAGTGGAAGAGCTTTTCAATGGGATATTCAGTGAAATTCCATTATCTCTGTTTGGCAGTTCCAGCCGCGTAAAATAGCGCGAGTGTTTACACATATCCATAAGCTTGATTATTTATTTCAGCTATAACTGCGAAGCAAAGTAAATGCTATATTTACATATTGATATCATTAGCATGGTAAATATTTTAACAGTTCATTAAATGTATTAACAAAAACGTATTTTTTAAACGATCATATTTTGCTTTAGCTGAACGATTAAAAATTAGCAAACAGTTTTGTTCAAGACATTTAACATACTTCAACACGAATCTTCATCAGCCTGATATGGTTATGCTATTGGATCTACATCCTAGCTGCAAAGTATTCATATGTTAATTTAAATAAAAACGATAGGCTTTTCTATCATATTAATAATATGAGTAGCCAATTTCCGAGCTATACTATGTTAAAAAAATAGAACTATAATACAATACATAATAATGATATATCCAAATTATCATTTATTATGCTATCATTGCAAACCCCAATATAATGCAGCTCGAGATTGTTGAATCAGTCGCTAGGGTCACCACCCTCAAGAGATCTCAAGACTTCCACCTCAAAACTCAGTCAACTTCATGATCATCACACCAAATCAGCATTCATATTCATATACATATAACATACGTTATTATTCTGTTATATAGCCTGTTACTATTCCGTTGCATAGCCTGTTATTTTTTTTTTTTTTTTTACTTATAAGTCGCAACTGTAACCACCATCACAATAGCAACACCAAACGCCCATCTTCAACAGCCATCCAGAACATCTCGACATTCCCCTTCTCTTCACTTCTCAGCAACCTCACCAAAACCATTTACGGGTTCTCATACCCAGCATCCAAGGACCTTAACAGTTCACAAAACATTAGATGAAAGGGTTAAGGGGCGAAAGCCCGACAACCCCATATATGAACATTCACAAGTCAAGTCAAGTCAAGTCAATTTCCGAGATTCATTCACCTTGTCAATTTTCATTTGCTTTGAGATACCAACAAAAAAATGTGTACAGAATAACGTGGTTATTCTTTAAAATTGGATGATTCGATTCATATTTTTTTGCTAGTGTCTCCAAGCACATGGAAATAAAGAAAGGATTTTTTTAAGTAGGTGACTCAATTACTCTGGAAGTTCATTCTTTGTATGTTTACTGTTCATAATAATTAAATACCATTATCAATTATCACAAAGCAGCAAAAATGCAAGAACCATATTTTTTTTAATATATAAACCGAGTGTTGTTTATTTAAAGCATTAAGTAAAACAAGCTACAACTATTTATTTTTAGGTCAAAATTGAACTATTTTATTTTACTTACAAAACTTTTTCGATGATTTTTTTCCCTTTTTGATTCATGAATTGTAAATCTCGACTTTTATAATAAACAGTGACCAAATTTTAATCAAATTTTCATTATAATTGATTTAAATGTATTATTCGTGAAAACTGACAGAGAAAATATGTTTTTAAAAAGTGCATACAGTTTATTGTAGTCCAATTGATAATTAAAAAAATATTTTTACTGTGTATATCGCACCTGCTTCATAGTAAAAATCCATTCAAAAAAAAGGTAATCAAAATCTCACTTTTAGGGTGTTCACTGTCAATACTTGGTGGAAAGTCATTATATTAGAAAAAACACAATATTCCTTTGTACTTCATTCCACTTTATTTAATATGTCAGGACCGGTTTCGCTCATTACGAGCATCGTCAACTGATAAGAAATATAATTTAACAATGCTATTTATACAAAAATGAACAGTTATAAACAACAATTGGCATTGAACAGAAAATACCAATTACATTAAAAGTGATTCTAACCGGTCCTGACATATTAAATAAAGTGGAATGAAGTACAAAGGAATATTGTGTTTTTTCTAATCAAAATCAGTTTTTCATATAAAAGAGCTGAGTTAACTATGTCTGAAATGAAATAAAATTAATTCTTAAGACTTGGTTAATTTTTAATGATGAAAACTAGTCAATATATTATGATATATGTAAACGACGTTCATTTTTTGCACTGACAAGTGCTGTTCATATCAATTTTGTGTACCTTTTTTGACAGGCGAAATTTTCAGATGTCGGCTATTTTGTGTCATTCATTGATATGGGCCAAACGTGGAACTAATGCAAATATATCATTTCAATCGTGAATTTCAGTCGATTTATTTGGGAAATTTTGCCGTTATTTCCGGCGGCGTGTACTCGAGGTAAATAGTTAAATATTTGCAATTACTTTTTATCAAACGGTTTAATATGATTTTCAGCTGTTCAAAATGTTTGATATTTTTTATCCCACTAATTACAAAAATCATATCTGTTTGACTTATTATGAAACGCATAGTTAAAAAGTGATCAATTAACTGTCACAAACATTCTGGATCAACGTCCTATAAAAAAATCAAGTATTAAAAAGGAGAGTGAGGAAAAAATGTTTGTCACTCTGATATTTAAAAGTTGTTAAAAGTATTGATTGAATTTTAGCGACTTATCTTAAATTGTACCAAATATTTATTTCGTAGTATATTTGATTCATAGTCTTGTCTGAAATTATCATTTTTTACGAAAAAGAACTATACCATTTTTCGGTATTAAAATGCTATGATATGAATATGATAACATTTTTTTTTAATCCAAAAATTAATTTTAGTATTCAAAATATAAATTAATTAATTAAAATCTTACTGCATTGAATGACATTGCTATCATAAATACAGAAAACACCATAACTATTTTATTTACTACAATGAATTAGGAATACTATGTTTTTGTTATCACAGAGCTTAGATATTGCATCTCTAGAACAACACCGCCACAATCCCAAATATTTTACTCTGAGTAAGTCGCATTTGAAGTTTAAAGCTTTCTTTGATTATTTCTCTCGGGATAAATTAAAGCTTAACGCATAACATACATAATATAATGCCTTGTTAATATGATGGGTAGAGCCATATTTTTATATTGATAGTGTTGTTTTACATATTTTAAAAACATTTAAAATTGCAATATAGCAATAATTCGTACAACTTACAAAATAGCTTAATATTAATAAAAACACAATAATCCTTTGTACTTCATTCCACTTTATTTAATATGTCTGGACCGGTTTCGCTCATTACGAGCATCGTCAACTGAGTTCATCAGTTGACGATGCTCGTAATGAGCGAAACCGGTCCTGACATATTAAATAAAGTGGAATGAAGTACAAAGGATTATTGTGTTTTTATTAATATAATGCCTTTCCACCAAGTATTGACAGTGAACACCCTAAAAGTGAAAATAGCTTTAGCCTAAGACGCGGTAGTCTTACATCAATTATTATCAATATTTACCAGCAATTGATTTTTCATTCACATCAAATTTTCCGATTTGTCCTACTTTCGATTCGTGTTGTCCTACAAGTGCAATCTATAAACAGAGTTTCTTGTAATTAATATCAATGTTTTGTATGCCGCAAGATGCTGAAAAGGAAAAATTTAGGTTTTAATTAAAATATATTTTGATGCTTAAAAAAATGAAACTTTGCAACGAAGGCTATAAGTAATACTTAGCCATTATTTTTATAACTAATTATGATGTACGATTAAAAAGATGATGCATAAGTACAATTTAATAGATTTCACCTGCGCCTACCAAATACCCAGTTAAAACGACACAGATAAAGCTCTCGCCTCCCCGCAGAACAATTTCACTCGAATAAGGTAACAGATTGTACTGTCTACATTTCTAACTAATTTAACCGCCTTCATAATATTAACACTTAAATTCGTTCGAGGAAGATTTTGCCGGTCGTAATCCGGTATTAGTGCGCGCCAAAGGGTTAAGGCATTAATTGTTTTAAATCCATACTAACCTATTACGTTCCGGTACGCTTATGCAAACATTAAACCTTCATTCACTGTTGCTTCCAAAATGGGGGGCGCGTGTCGTGGAATATTTAACAAAAAGGAAAATTAGTAACTTGACTTCAAATGCACGAACGACAGAAACATAATAAAGGATACAATTAAATTAAGCATTAAAAATGTTTAGCTTAAAATTCTACTTCTATAGCTAATAGTTAATAATAAATTGAATGCATTAATATTGAATTTAGATGACAAACTTCAAATTGAAAATGCTTACATGGTACAAGAAACCGGTCTTGTATTTCAATAAGAAATTTAGAAAGTATACTCAGCGTAATCTTTTATTTTTATAATAATAACATAAAATAATAAGGAAACAAATTAAATGGTCAGAATTTAAATCAATTTTTGGTCAGAATAAAAATATTAAACGGTCACAATATTTAATAACAATTTTGGTTAGTAGGTTAAGTTAGGTTAGGTTTTTTTTTATTAAATTTCATTTAAATTATGACTATTTATTCTGACCGATATATTCTGACCATTTTATAAATATTCTGACCAGTGTTATTTAAATTCTGACCAGAAGAATACGAGCCAAATAATAATAAAAAGAGCCACTACTACTGAAAATATGTTGCATGATTTTCACAATAAAAACTAAATTAAAATCAATACATACGGCAAAAATAAATACAAAGTCTGACGATGCATGCAAGCAAACGAAAAAGCAACAGTTAAAAATTGTAGTTTTGCATTAAAAGTATTTAAATTATAATTAAAATATTGCACTTATTAATATGATCAACTAAAAATAAGCTTTATAACAATAGGGTAATAATATCAACGTATTTTGGTTCTACCAGTGTTTTATATTTATGCTTTGATAGCTATTTCGGCTTTCGCCATAGTTCTGACGATGGCGAAAGCCGAAATAGCTATCAACGCATAAATATAAAAAACTGTAGAACTAAAATACGTTGATATTTTTACCCTATTATAATGGAGTTCTACCAAGTAAATGCCAAATCAAAAAATAAGCGCCTATAATAATAGTTAATGCGATGTACATACATGGCAGGAATGAAAATAAAAATTGTACGATATACGAATAAAACTTTTTATGACGTGTAGTTTTTAAAGGCCGCTTAATTGTATTATAGTACTTATTCATAAACAGTGAAAGATGTAGCTGTATTTTTTAAATTAAAAATTTGAGAGAGAAAAAAATGGAAACATATGTTTTATATGTTATTTGACTGTTTGAAAAAATATATCATTGAATAATATTATGATAAAAATTTTCTTTTAATAAAAACACTATATTAAAATTAGAATATTAAATTTATTAAACATGACTTTTAGACTTTAAGAAATACTAAAATCATGTTTAGTAAATGTAATTAAATTAGGATGTTAGAATAAATAATAAAAAGGAATTGTGTATATCTTCATATAGCATATAGCTGAGCTTAAACATAGATCTGACGATGGCGCACGCCGAAATAGCTATGAACTCATTTTATACAAAAAATGTAGAACTAAATACTTTATATTTTTACCTTATTACGATGGAGTTCTGCCAAGTAAATGCCAATTCAATGTTTTGTGATTATCTGCTTTATTCGTAAAACCATGAATTCAAAATAAATATAAACATAATATAAATTCTTTATTAAATGATATAATAATATTCTCAATTTAAACAAATCGTTTGGTGTTCATGTTTCTCCGCTCAATCTATCAAACTGTAATTAGCATCCTAGTACGATCGTAATGTTTGAGAAGTTGTGACAACTTTCACAGAAATACGACATTATATGGCATTGTAGTAAACTCATTTTGTTAATTAGGAATAAGTTATATTCGGACTTTGAACATGATAATGTTTATTAAGAAATACTCTTGGGCCTAATGACACCATTACCATGGATCTCATTAGGCCGACATCTTACTTATTATCTAAGGGTTGAACGTATGATTTTTTAAGGATGTTTATTTTATTTGTCAAGGGCGAGTAAAACGGTCCACAGCGACATATAATATTAAGACAAACTTTTAGGTGACTTATTAACGACAACAAAAAACGTGTAAGTGTACTTGAAATAGCATTTTATGGTTTTGTCAATGTTTCAGCATATGCGAATTGAATTGAGATAAATGACTAAATGATTTACTAAAAAGATAAGCCAAACAATAATTATCATTTTTTTTACAACTCAAACAAGTCGTGTCAAAACTTTGGTCAGCCATAAACTGCCAAATTCTAGTTGTAGCTCTATGGAACTGGGCCATCGATATATATATATTTATATACTTAATCTAAGCATGTCATTTCATAAATTAAAAGGTTTTTCTATCTTCTTACAAAATCGATTTATTAAGCACACTAAAGTATAATAGATTTTTTAAAATTATGATGATTGAAACAACTTTTAACACTAAACAATGTAACCATGCTTAAATTTGACCTTTTAAATAAAGTGGAATAAAGTACAAAGAAATTTTGTGTTTTTATTAATATAATGCTTTTCCACCAAGTATTGACAGTGAACACCCTAACAGTGACGCTAAACATTGTTGGTATGATTGAATATAAAACATGTATAAAATTTGAATCGTTCAAAATATGTACATTCACACAGATTTTGTCACTAACGACCCGGGTTTCGCCTTTCGGCATTTCCTATACCCTATATAAAAAAAAAACATAAAACCTTTTCCGGCAAACAAATAAATATAATTCTTAAAACTACTCACTACTCGAATCCGTGGGCATTCTCATGGGCTTATCTTTTTCGCCAGCAATGGCTTTAAGCTCAATGATACATTTTTTTATATAAACACGAAACATTCATTTACTAAGCGTCAATTCAAGTTCATCCGTGCACTTGAACGTCTGAAGGTGCCGAAAGGCGAAACCCGGGTTGTTAGTGACAACATATGTGTGAATGTACATAATTTGAACGATTCAAATTTAATATTGAAATTCCACCAAGCACCTTCAGTCGAAATCTTAAACATGTATAAGTCTAAGTAAGTCGAAGCTTTTTTGCTTTTTAATAACGTTGTCTGCATTTTTAATCCTCAGAATAGGGTGTCAATTGATTTATTAACAAATAGCATTTTTCTTACTCTATTATGTTTAAAAATGTTTTTCAAAAGTGAGGTTGAATAATTCAATTACTTTCAATATGTATTTCTTAAAATTATTAGTTTGTAATAAAATAAATATAAAAGACGATTACGAAGTTATACAAATAAACATAAATCGTATAAAGATTGAATAATTAACGCGGTGCGTTTTGTGAAACAGTTCTTTGAAACAGTCCGTTTCGTATATTACACGCAATATACGAAACGTAAAGGAACAATTCTTACAATTTGAAACGAGACCATTTTTGCATTCAACTTTATCGTCCTCCAAGGATGCATTACCTTAGCTGAGAGAGTCTCACAAATAACTCCAAGTGCACATTACAAGTGCTCGTCATTCTTCAGGAGATAGGAGAAGAACTCTTCAAGGGCTCGCATTGCCGACTTGGCAGAGCGAAGAAAATTTATACGAGAAAAGTTTCGAAAGTGCGGCTCATTTCAGTTCTCGAGGACCTCTGCTGGATCTTATTATTGTTTTCTTACGTTTTATCATAACGATAAGTTTCATTGCTTCGCTTAAATACTTCAGTTTTAAAAGAGTTTATGTATTAATTGATTTTATTTTAAAATTTAGGTATGTACTACAACTAGAGATTGTCAATGCAAATCTATAAACTGATTGTACATCCAGCGAATGATCATTTGGTTTCCCAATTCTTTCAAAAAAAGTAACGAGTAAATCTAGTCAGAAAAAAATACGCCTCTCTTAAATATTTAATATCAATACAAATAATTAATGTGGCGCAGAGGTGTCAATGTCGTATGCTTCCATGAGGGATCTTACGTTCTCAAGTCTTAGTACCATCTGCATTTTTCATTAGATTTACCGATATTTGTTCGAAGGCATTGGTGTTTGTGATGTCTAAAAATAACGGGGCGTAAAATGAGCGTTGAATTAACCACTAGTTATATCCTAGCTCTATTCTTTTTACTCTACTATCTTTAAAGTATAAAGGCTAAGCAATTGAGTACGTAACGATTCTTCCGTAGTAGAAGCCATACGCATCACACGGTTCTAGGTAAATACCTCAAATACAATTGCTTGAAACACAAGTTTTTCAAATTGGCAAATGCTCGAACGACAAGTTAATCGAAAAACCAACTACTCGAGTACAAATACAAAGAATATAAAGCGAACCATTCCACATTGGCAGCGGACATAGAAAATAAAAGTAATTAAAACAAAAACAAAAAATTGAAGAATTTTGTAACAAAAACTACTGTGTTTAATTGCTATTTTTGTTCAATGAAATGATTGCAAATAAATAAACTGTATATGTGTATAAATAGCACGAACAAAATTAGCAATCAATTTCAATTAGACTCAAACAAAACTTTGCTTTGATAACAGTAGCACAAATTGAAATTGCGAACTGCAAACATTAAAGGAAAAAGTAAATTGGGCAAACCGTGGACCAGATTTATGGACAAGTTTTGCGGCCGCCTACCGTCCGACCGCCCGCCTGTCTCTTCCTGAATGAATAATTCCACGTTGCCAGAGGTGGATTTGGTGACGGGCGTCGTGAATGTAAACTGTGACAACCGAAATTGTTTAAGTCTCTCTAATATGATTTATAGTAAAATCTTGAAATAGTGAAACGTTTTATTTGACAAGGGAAAACTTACAGTTTCTTCAGGTAAATTGGCTTAAAACGTTTAACATACAATAAATTATCATAGCTTTGTGTATACACATTTCCGCAAACTATCGAAATAAATTTTACTGACATAAAACTTGGAGTTGTTCTAAATAATAAAACACGTAAATTGTTTTAAGATTCACAGGTTTTTGTTACCAAACTTTTACTACAATGTTTTTTTAGAAAAAAAAAACCTTTGAATTGGCCTCTCAAACTATATTGATGTAAACATGTGGATAAAAAAACTAGTAAAGATTATTTTTGTTTAAAAAATAGTCTTGCCTTGTTAAATATTTGACTTCATCTAGTAATAATTGAAAATATAATATTAGAGATTGTTATAGTTTATTTAATGGGCTCATTAGAATTGAAGTTAACCAACGAGTAAAACGATAAAAAAAAATCTTAAATTTTAAGTACTATCACGTTTTTACTTGATGCTTTGGTGGATTGTATATATTTTTATTTCACGGAGATAACACTATTGCAATGTGTATAACCTGAAGTCACTTCGCTTTTACGATACTTTAATACTTACAATTTCTTTCAATAGATATGTAAATGTATATTTGTTTATTTAAAAAATAAAGTACATATTTGTATAAACCATCTTCGATATTTTTTTTGGAACGCAATCCTTAATTTTGTATCCACTTCAAACCTTGTATAACACGGATTTGTATTACACGACGTTTTTGGGGAACCATATAACCGTGTTATACGAGGCCTAAGTGCACTTCCCAGGAGCGACTTAGAAGTATTTACCAAAAATTTCGTTGTTATTATTATTACACTTTAAGTTTGTTGAAATAAAAAAAATCAACATAAATCTTTTATGAAATGATCTACTGGCTGTTTATATGACACCACAAAGTTAATAATTGTAATGTATGTTAATTCAGTCTTGTAGTATTTAATGCAGCCGTGAACTGAAAAACTGTTCCTTTTATATTTGAATAAAAGTTAGTAACATTTATATGAGACAATTGCACATATCAAAGTGATAAACTCAACCTCCATTATTTTAATTATTTACTGGCACAATAGCTTCGAATGCTCCTCTGTTCAGTCGCGTTGCATTTCAGTGACTGCATTATTATGCAATCACACCCGGGTTCCTTTGAACAAAGAGCCCGAAATCATTAGCTGGTGGCGTGATAACAGACAATTACATTTATCACCTACATGCATAAGTCCCCGGGTACTCGATTGTCAGAAAAGGCTTTGTCTCCGGACGCCCGATTGCTAGTAGAGACGCTGTCCCCTCCGCGGCTTAACGAATCCCGGCGCGTGATAAGCCCCTTCTCTCGAACGTGACATGCCTTAAAAAGTGACACCGACCTGTTATAACTATGGGACAATGGAGTAATGACAATCTCTTGTAGTAGGTTGTAAATACTACGTGACAATATCTAGAAGAACCGTTATATGAAAAAGTGATGTGAAAAGGATATGACATTTGGAAGACATAAGTTTTTCGAGCACAAAGACTATTTCACACTATTTGTAGTATTATATATTTATTAGGGATTCTGTGTCGAGACGTTCCGAGACAAAATTCCCGGGACTTGTCAGGTTTTTTGCTGTCTTGAGTCCCGGGTCTTTGTTGTAAAATGTCCCGGGAATCGAGACATGATTTCAAACGTGCTAATAAATTGTACATTTTAATTTTCAAAACACAATTCTTGTGGTTAAGAAACCCTCAAAAGAACCGATGCGTATTGAATCAAAACAGGAATAAGACGGAAATCCCAAGAAAAACGTATACAAAATATGACTGTAGCAAAAGCAAATTAAAAAATATTAAAATTAAATGTGCATACCTGATTTTGTTTTATTTACAAATGTATTTTCACTATTATACAAATGTACGAATGTCTCAATAGGACAAAAAAAGTTACGGTCATAAATTTACTCCTGACTGAGGTCGAATTCATTGATATTTTTTCAATATATGTACCGTTATTATCTCTTTTTAGTAAAAATCAACTGTAAGCATATCATATATCCATTACATAAGAAAAATAATAATTATTAAACATTGTATTAAAAAAACGTGATTTTTACTAGTGCGTACATTCAAAAAGCGCCGAGTGTATGTAATACATACATACATACAAATATTTATTTTAATAATTTTACAATTTTATTGAAGGGTAAATAAAAGTCTGAGTTCCGGGAAGTCCCGGGACTTTGAAAACCCCGAGACTTCAGAATCCCTAATATTTATACTATTGATTTATAGGAAAACAGAAACAGTAGAAAGGTCAGTAAAGCTCTCGAATAAAAGGTATTGGACTCGACCCAGACATGAAATAAATGAAAATGACGAATGATACGCCTTTTAAAGGTTATGTTTCGAAGAGTAAACATTATTGATTTAATATATAGTATTATATAATATGATTTAAAAGGAATAATATATGATATTTATTGTGTGTTCATAAAACAGTGAATTTATCAAATCCGATAGTCAAATGGTATACGTGTTTGAACGTTGGACCTGTAGGACTGGTTCCTGGTTCAAATCTCCTACAAGACAATTTCACAAATATATTTGTCTTCTTGCTCACTTTACTTTTCAACCTTATAAGCAAATATAGAGAAAATTATTGTGAAACTATTGGTTCTTTCTTAGTCATATTATGGTAAAGTTGAGTGACTTTATACCACCAATTATCGTTAAACTATTTTCATTAAAATGCTCCATATGAAATAAGAGATACATGTGCACCGTGTGGTAAAATTAACCAAGGAAGGTTATTGTACAACTAAAATTTACCAATATAAAGTTTTTAGGGCGCGTGTATTTTTAAAATTGTTTTATATGATCACTTATGTATTTTTTTATCTATGTCCGCTTCCAATGTGGAGCATATGGCCTCCTAATGGAGGTATCTCAACAGATTTTTTCTACAAGAATTGTTTGTTACTCAGTCGGTCAACCTCTATTATCCAAAGAGAGTAGAAGGATAATGCTAGGACTTTTGTATAATCGAAGAATTATGTTTTTCTATACATAAAAAAGAAAATAAAAAAATGACTAACTTATACCTTAAAATTCTCTTCAAATAAAAAACATTTCTTTATCATTCTGTAAAATAAAGTTAGGTTGTTATAAGTAATGAAAAAAAATAGGTTTAATTTTACTTAACTCTAGCCAAATATTATTATTGTATAGTAAAAATGAAAAGATAAACATTTTCAATCTTCACGAGCGTTCTCCAACAGACTAGATAACAAAACAAGATTAAAGAACAATTCCGCCTGTGTGGTCGAGTGGTCAACATCGTTGGCTACCGCTACGGAGGGCACGGGTTCGAATCCCGGTACGGGCAGTTTTATAAATAGATTTTTCAATCGATTTATGAATTTCTGTTCAAAGGCATGGCTGTATGTGATGTCTTGAATTCCCCCCTCCCACACATTCTATCCTATGAACGGGGCGTATAGAGAGCGATTAGCTAACCACTAGTCCTGTCCTTGGCTTTTCCTTCTATTCCTACTCTCTTTGGAAAAAGAGAGGTTGAGCAACTGAGTAACAAGCAGTTCTCGTAGAAACATTTCTGTTGAAATAAACTCCATTAAGAGTCCATATGCTCCATATTGGGAGCGGACATGGATTAAAAAAAAGAACAAAACCCTTTTTGTATATTTTGTAACATACTTACACATAACAACATTATTAACAAATCAGGACCGGTTTTGCTCATCGCGTGTATTATAAACAGACGATACTGGTGTTGATCTTGACAACGAATATAAGTAAAAAAAGTGGTTTAATTTAATATAATGCTTTTTTACTAACAATTATCGGGAAGGACCTTAAAAGTGAAGAGTATAAAAGTATTTACATTTTGCTTATGTTAAATAACGAAATGTCCGCTCCCAATGTAGAGCTTATGGCCTCCTAATGGAGGTATCTCAACAAAAGATTTTTTTCTACGAAAACTGTTTGTTACTCAATTGTTCAACCTTACTTTTTGGTATGATTTTGTGAGGAATTCAGAGACAAGGAAGCGTACAAGACAACGTCCTGTCACGTCAGTGGTGACGTTGGAACTGGCTGGCTGACGTGCTGCGGATGCCTCCGGAAAGCCTTAATCATACCTGCCTCTTCTTTCGATCTGTGAGATTCTGGCGTCCCGGACGTCCGTCGGGTACTATCCATAGGATTTACTCGGCGAAACTGAAGAATCGTGGCATGTCATGGGAGGAAGCAAAGCAATTGGCGGGAGACAAAGAAATATGGAGGTGCCACGTGTCGGCCATATGGTCCACATAATGAGCGAACATGGCCGAAGAAGAAGAAGAGTAGCAGGGAAAGAAGGATAAGGCTAGAACAGGACTAGTGGTTGACTAATCGCTATTGCTACACCCAGTTATTAAAGGATCAGAAGGATGGGAGGAGAATAAATAATGTGAATTGACATCACAAACACCCAGTCTTAGATCACAGCCTTGAATTTAATAATTCACTGTGATCTTACTGGGAATCAAGCCCAGACCTGCGTGATCGGTATAGCAAGCTCAACTTGGTCATAGCATGCAAAAAATGTATTTACTGTTTTTATAATATTTAATCAGAGCAGTTTATTATTTTTAATGAGGGTGATAATAATTAAAAGATCAACTTTTTCTAACGTAATGAAAAACATTTCCTGCATAAAGTGGTAACAATATAACAAACACTTTCTGGTCAAAATTATATCCTTATTCATGATAAAGCAATTAAGACTACTAAAGGCGTATAACAAAGTCCACTATCTTATATCAAAGCGCTTTTTATAACCAGCGTTACTTAATTTATATTTAAATTTAATTATGAAAGGTGAAAGCGTCTACGACGTAGACTCTATGAACTACGCTGTAGTCCGGTGACAGTCATATCTAGGCTATAAAATTTACCAAAGACAGAAACATTACACAACCTTCAGGTTGATTTTAAAGAGTTGTTTTTCAGTTAATTACTGAAAGATTTCCTTGTCTTGAGGGGTAAATAATTTGTTTGTCAATTATTTTCTTGTACCATGTCCGCTACCAATGTGAAGAATATGGACTCCTAATGGAGTTTATTTAAACAGAAGTGTTTTTATGGAAACTTCAGTTGCCCAACTTATTTTTGTTCCAAAGATAGTAAGAATAGATTGATAGGCTTAAGACAGGACTAGCGGTAAGCTAATCGCTTTCGATACCCCCCGTTTATAGGATAAGATGGATGGGAGGGGGGAATCCAAGACATCGCATACATCCATTCCTTCGAACAGAAATTCATAAACAGATTGAAAAATCAATTTATAAAACTGTCAGTACTGGGATTCAAGCCTGTGACCTCCGTAACCGTAGCCAACGACGTTTACCACTCGACCACGCAGGCGGCAATTTATTTGTATTATATTAAAGTAGGTCTTCGAATTGGTTTAACAAGCATAATTATATAGGACATGAGAAAAGAGTTTTTGTCTACCAAAATAAATCTACTTGGTTTTTTAACAATACCAACATATCCTTATAAAAAAAAAGTATAGGGAATTGAAGATTTCAAATTCCTCGGTGAGCGAATCCCAATCCCGGATCCCGGGATTGAAAATTTATCAATCCCGAAATCCGGGATTGGAAAAAAGCTCCGGGATTGGATACCCTAGTCATGATTATCTGTGGTGTCTGAAAAATTTTGTAATACCCGATTTTGAAAAGACATGTTTAAAGTAGTCTTTGTTGACATCAAGTTTTTTCCGTGCTCTGGGAAAAACTATCTGAATCGGGGCTGCCTCATAATAACAAAAAGCAGACTTAGTCACCCAAAATTTAAAATCGTGAGCATATAAAAACACTATGAAAAATAATCAACAGTTTATCTATTCAAATTAGTTTTGTTGCACAGGTGACATATCAATGAAAGTTTTTTACTTGTCATAAACACACCAGTAATTTACATAAGACTGATGCTCAGCCACCAAGTGTCACCTCATGCCAAGTCGACCGGTGTTCCCTAGTTAAAGGAAGTGAATTTAAGGTGGAAACATTTTTTTTGTTCTAAGGTTCTGTAGTCATGAATTTTGCCCATAGCGACATCTGGATAGCAATATTAAAAAAAAATGTCTCTTTCAGGCAATTGTTTTCTCTGCCCACCTTTTGCCCCAGTGGATGCTAGATGACTTCCAAAACAATGAGCTACATATGTTTCGTTTTTATATCTGTATTTTCGAATTTATAATATTTCTACACATTTTTACGACAATAACAATATGAAACATTGTTTCTTGGGTTTGTTTATAATACAATGTGTAAATATACAAATATCTTCTCTGGAATTGAAAAAACTGGATTTATGAAAAGAAGGTAAAAAAATATAAAAGTTTTTTGTGTGTTCCATATCCCCTCATAATGTTAAAACATATATAACTTTTAGGGTGTTCACTGTCAATACTTGGTGGAAATGCATTTTATTAATAAGCGGGGAAAAACAGGAAACTATCATTAATCTTATTCACTTTATTTATGTAGCATTTTATCACTTTGTCAAAAAAAAAAAAAAACAAATTTTAATTATGTTTGTAATTACTTTCAGTCACCACTCTAAATTTAATAATCTTGGATGACTTTTTAATTATATATTATATGTGTTAAACATTTTAATTTTGTGTTATTTTAGAATCACTTATAATGTAAATGGTAATTTCTTTTCAATGCCAATTGTTGTTTACAACTTTTCATTTTTGTATAAATAGCATTATTAAATTATATTTCTTATCAGTTGACAATGCTCGCAATGAGCGAAACCGGTCCTGACTTATTAAATAAAGTGGAATGAAGTACAAAGGAATATTGTGTTTTTATTAATTAAAAAATATAGTCGTTTAATAAATTATTTCAACATAAATTGTCTCCTTAGGGATGGTAAGTAAAGAAGAAAAGCACAAATGACAGACTAATCGCTACATCATACACTTCGTTGTCAAGATAAGAAAAAAATGGATGGTGGGTCGGTACTGAATTGAGTTGGACTTATGATAATGCTTGGTTGTACTGCATGTGGTTCAAATCTCTGAATTTTACCTTTTATACACTGACCGTTCAAACGGCTAACTTATCTATTTTTATTTATAAAACTTTAACACAATTTAATTTAGTTTATGTATTTGTGAGTATCTTCAACATAAAACTTAATTTAAATGTTGGCATATGTCATGGTCAATTTAAGATAAAATAATTATTTGACCATATGCTCCGCATTGGGAGTGTTCATGGGTAAAAAATATATATATTATAAAAAAAAATACCGGCTCACCAGAATATTTATTCTCCGTGTCTAACACAATTACAAAGCTCATTCTATTATGTAGAACGAACTTTTTTTTGTCAAGATGGGTCATTGCTCAACTTTCCTGAATTATTTTAATGTTTTTCTATGTTATTTATTGACCCCAGAAAAAACGGCTATGCAAAGGAGACTACCCCTACAATCGTAAATTATTCTAAGCTAACACAAAAGCTTTCTCAATGGAGCTTAGCAGTATGTTATACTTAGGATGTATTTGTGATTTTACCATCTCGATATTATAATCAACAGTCAACACTACTATAGTTTGAGAATTATGAAATATGTGGGCTTATTCATCTAATCGTTGATTGAGTGTTTTTATTCAACGTATTGGTGAATCGAGTATGTGAAATATATAAATGTTGAAAAATGAATTAAAAAGTATTTAACCATGTACGCTCTTAGTGTAGATTGTAGAATATATCGTCGGAATTCTGCCAGAAAACGTTAAGTTAAAATACCTTGTTTTGAGATAATCGAATTTTTCAAATATCATTTCAAATATCAAATACGACAAATAAATAAACTACAATTGACCATTTTTTTACAGCTTAAAAACGTTTAGTCATCTAATCGTCTTCGGTTAGCTGTAGAAATAAGATATTTGTATAACTAAAAAGCGTAAAGTTATATATAGGTTTCCGCTAGTAATAAATGCCAAAGAAAATAAATTTAGTTCGTATTACTTCTTTAAATATCTAAATAAATAAATGAAATATGAGTTTTTGAGACTATTAAGCGTGTTTTAATAAATCGATCTGAATTCATAACCTAAAAAAACCGATATTTGACTTAACGTTTTCTGGCAGTACCGACGATATGAACTCCCTAATAAGCTTTTTTAAACAGTAATTGTACCACAAGAAATGCTTGTTATTCAAGATAACTATCATACAGTAAAACCACGATATAATTTGCAATGACTGAAGAAAAATGTAAACAAAAAGAAAACGTAGATTTAGTGCATAGAAATAATTAAATTCTTTTTTGTTTATATTTTTCAAACATCTTTTGAATCAATGAAAAATTGATTTGTATGATTAGTTGTATACGACATCTATGCTAGTAAAAAATCTTTCAAGACTTTCAACTTATCGTCAAATGAATGTAATTTTAATTTAATATTTTCGGCGATAATTGCGGGATATAAAAACTTTAGATCGGCTATTAAATATACTTCCATAAAATGAGACTGCAGAAATTGCACTCAAATTGAGGAAAAACGTAAAATATGAGCACGTTTAATTCGAGTATCACTGGATATATGTATGTATATACCATCCATAGGCAGATATAATAAAAAAAATATGTTTTCGACACTAGCTGGGTGAATATTTTTTTTGACGTCGTCTATTAATCTTGATTTATATAGACGTATAGAATCGTATTGTTTTCGCGAATGAAATAGTCGAGGATCGAATGCAGAGCAGCACAGATTTCACTTCAATCATTTCCGAATAAAACTATAATAAACGGCTTACAAAGCGTACCGTAAATTCACAATGGAGCGGGAAAGCAGTGGCGGCGGCGGTACGAAATGCTTACCATTTATTTAAGTGATCTATTGTTAGTGGTTTTTGTTTGGCTGAATCCAGTTGGCATGCATTTCACGGGCGTGCACTGGAAATCGTTATAAATATTTACGACTATACTTTTAATGCTTCAAATGCTCTCAAGAGAATGCTCCTGGCCTCTATTGACTACATTTTGAAGCTACTGTCTGTGACAGATGGCATTATCGACCAGGTTGAAAACATTTTTAATACAGTTATCTATACAAAGTTGACTTATTGTTTGTATTTATAATTTATTTCTGGTAAAAAATCTTAAGGCAGTCGAAACGCTTAAATTCGAGTTGAATATTAATTCGCTGGTAAAAAATATAATATATTCTTACGTGGAAGTAAAATAATATTTAATTTCGATCTCCACGATTTAAATCTGTAATCCTTACATTTTCTTCCACCCACGAAAAGAAAAACTCTTCCTGAAAACAGGCTGGAAAGCATATATGGGCAACCACCGGCCCGCGGGCCGGATCCGGCCCTTTGAGCTATTTTGTCCGGCCCTGATTCATCTCTGCCAAGTATAAGAGAAAGAAATTAATAATTCCAGGGAGGGATTAAATAATGGAAATGACACGGGTGCTTGCAGTGGCTCCACTGTACTAGTTCATGATCACCACCATATAAGAAATAGCAACGTGTTTTATTTAACTTAATATTACTTTATTATGTTTAATAATTTGGTCCGGTCCTTGACTCGGAGATAAAATGATAATTTGGCCCCAGACCTAGGAAAGGCTGCCCATGTCTGCTGTAAAGGATAGGGTCTCTAATCCCGGAATCGTGATAGTAGTAATCTCGAAATTTTGAGATTGAGGATAAGAAAAGAAATCTGCGAGTAAGTTAAAAAAAATCTTACATTTAGAATTTTTGATGAGTCCGTAAACTCCTGGGTTTTTGAAATGTCCGTGAGAGCTAAATGAATCTCCCGCGTTTTTTCATTTCGAAAATTCCTGTCTAAAAAAAGGTCTCATATTTTTTTTATTTTGAGAAATCCGTAAATTCTCGGTTAGCAAAAATTATTGGAATTAAAATTATTAAATTTTTTCACATTATTTTAAAATCACTCAATCCCGGATCCCGAATTTCTTCACGATTTTAGGGATTGAAAAAATTATAAATTCCGCGATTACAAACAGGGTCCGAAATTAGATGTCCTTGTAGCGGTAGCTATTAGCTTACCACTATTTTTGTCCTTATATTATTATTTTATCCCTAATCTCTCCGAAAAAAATAAAATAACGAATTAATTACAACAATCATTAAGAAAATAACCTTTTTGTGATAATTATGCTTTATTGAGAGTTAACATTCGTACAATTATAAGTGGTCTAAATTCTTATCAATGTACCATGTTTTAATTTACATGCTGAGACCACGTACAGAGTTAAAAATTCTTACGTTTTTAAATAAAGCTATATTGGGTATTCATACAAAGCTCAATGCATATAATTATCATTATCATAATAGCTTCTTACGTGAGGTCCTAATAGAGCCTTATGCGAATCTAGCATAGAAGGTAGTCTCTGTAAGCGGCCAACTTTGAAAGCTGATTAGCGGAGGTTTAAGGCGAAAGTAGCTGTTTAGTTGGTCGTTATCTTGCGCTAATTGAGTTTTTTATGCTTTTTCCGTTGCTACGCTTTGTAGGCAGGCAAACATTCTTACTTAGAGTAACCAATATTTAAAATAATTGAAAACTATAATCATTATCAGAATATAAGTGTTTTTTTTTTTTTTTATATTTACTGAATTGTTAGAGACATTTTTGTAAGTCAACATTGCTTTAAATTAGTGGTCGGCAAACTACTACCCGCGGGTAATTTAATTACCCACTACGATACTTTGTGCTACCCGCCAAGAAAATACGACACAAATAGAATACATTGAATTCAAATGATCAGTTCTATGGACCAATACTTTTAATGATTGTCTTTGAAACACGATCACATGAATGTAATATTATCATGAAGAGCATCATTAGGTCAAAAAAAATAATGCCAAACAAAATTTAGTTACTCTTTTATCGGAATTTGGTTCAATATATTCAAGTGAGAAAACATTTTCTTAAATGAAGTGTGTCTAAAATACTTATAGTGTGCGAAATATACCAACTAGGGATTCTGAAGTCTCGGGTTTTTCAAAGTCCCGGGACTCGAGACGTGATAAAGTCAAAGTCCCGGGACTTCCCGGGACTTGGGACTTTTATTTTCCCTTCAATAAAATTATAAATTCATTAAAATTAAATATTTGTATGTATGTACTAAAAAGTGATGATAACGATACATGTATTGAAAAAATAACAATGAATTGGGTAAAATTATGACCGTTACTTCACAAATCACAATACAGCTGAAAAATAGTGAAAAACATTTGTAAATAAAACAACATCAGGTATAAACATTTAATAATAATATTTTGTAATTTGTTTTTACTACAGTTATATTTTTTATACGAATATAAATTGATTTAAACAAATTTTTAATAACATAAATGGAGATATCTTTCTCCTAAACGTTTTTTAATATTTTGTTTCAATTAAACTAATTTTTTTGAGCGTTTTTTACGCAGTTAAACGTATATTTTTTTTCGTACGTACTTTAAAAGGCCGCCGAAAGTATGCGTTAATTAAAATAAATACATCTTTTGAACACATTTATTTATTAATAATGAAAATATTAAATTAATTGAATAATAAAATCAGAACCTCAAATCATACATAGTATGTATTATTTACACAAAAGTTAATATTTTATTTTTGCTTATCAAAATATGATTTTAAAAATAATAATGAATTTAATGACGAATCAGAGAGCCGATTTCTTATTTTTGTAATAAGCGTTGTTGCAACATTGTTTTTCCAAAACATTGATCTTTCTTGTATTCTTTTCGAAAAACAATTAGTCCCAGCTGAACGATAATAAAACATTTATAATCCGCCTTGATTTATAACATAATTATCTAGAAATAACTATCGGCTTCATTATTTCTTGGAATTCTGTGAATCCCAAGCTTCAAATTGTTGAACTATTGAGTTAAGCGAGCACGTGTCTAAGTTTTTTTGTATTTCTGCATGTCTCTACCCATTGAAAAAAGTTGTTTCGTATTACAATATATAAATAAATGTTATTTGAAACTTCTACAATTATAAACCTAAACAGCTGTTTCTTTCATAAGGTGCCTTTTATATATGCATACTTAATTTTGTTAAAACCCCGGCCTTTAATCCTTAGCCTGAATATAATGCATTTTTTTCAAAACTGATCTCAAGGATAGACACCAATGTAAATTTATTTTAAATCAAAATTAACTTTTTAGGTCACATTAGCGATTGCTTGCATCCAATTTTATTTTGTTAGAATGGTTTTTTCAAAATTAAAATGTAAAATTTGGCTGTCTTAAGTCCCGGGACATTCAACAAAAAAGTCCCGGGACTTACGACAGCAAAAAAGCTTAAAAGTCCCGGGACGTCTCGACACAGAATCCCTAATACCAACACTAGAAATTCTTGATTCCCGTGTTAGACTTCATATTTGCCAAATATTGAAAAACTTTTATAAATAAATCAAAACCGTGGATGTCACTAGTAAACATATAATTAAATATTTAAGTTTTTTTTTTAAATAAATTTTCAAAACAATTACTTACTAACCAAATACTTTTTCCTAAATTGACTATTTTAGCCAGTCTCTAAAAAAGTTGCCGACCACTGATTTAAATGCTGCTGTAAAAATGTATTTAAGTACACAAATGTGGTATCGTTGAGTCCATGGTCGAGTGGTCTGCGTTGTGTTAGCTTCGGTCGCGGTCTTTCCAATTCATTTGTAAGTTTCTGTTTGAAAGCATACAGATCTGGAATGTTTAAAATTCCCTACAACCTATCCGATTCTAAAAATGGAGACAGCGAAAGCGATAAGATAACCACAAATCTTGTCTTAGACTTACCCTTATATCTTAACTGTATTTTAAAATGAGAGATTGAGTAACTGATAAACAATAAATTATCGTCCACAACTCCATTTTGATTTCATTATTATTCTATACATTGTAAGCGGAATCGGTAAAAAAATCTATTTGAGTTTTCATTGTAGCTATATTCGTTCCATATCAAAAAGACTGTGAAATTACTAAACTATGTAAAATTATGTTACGTAAACAAAATATCATTTGATTCTATGCCGAAGCGGTTAGCTTTGTGGACTTCCATGTAGTATCTTACGGGTTCGAGTCACAGTACAAACAGCACCTTTTCGATCGATTTCTATTCAAAGGCATGGATGTTTGTGATGTCTAAAAATTCCCACCCATTCCTTTAGATTTTTTAATAACTGTAAAAAAACAAATAGAAGATTTTTTTTATTGATTTCAAACATTTTATTTAATTGAATGTAAATAATAAAAAAACAAACAATATTATTGGTTACCTGAATATGAAACCCTCTGAGTATTAGAATCGAGTCTTCAACGACAATTGTTATCCGACATATTATTTTCCCTGAATTTTTATCAGATCGGTACATTTGTAAAAATGTTATACCCCAAAAGACGTTATTGAAAAATATCAATATTCTTTATTAAAAAATAAGGTTTACTTAAACGAGTTTTCCCCTCAAAGGAACCAAGAAAGGTCACCCTTCTCCACTGCCACGTAAGGGTTTCATATTACTGCTAACTTTACTGCCAAAAAGGAGTAATGCTTTTATTGTATTCTTTGTAGATGTATACGTCCATACACAGATAAAGTTGTAAATCAACACATGTTACTTTAAAAGATGGCAAATTAACGACAAGACGTACGGTAAATTCCCATTTACGATAAAATAGTTGAAATGCAATCAGCTGATCATAAAATAAAAAGGTTTCCACTTCAGGAGTACTAATTACCTTTTATTTCTCAGGTGAGTGGTACCACCTATTTGTCTGTCGAAGCATTTCAAATTATATTGGGTAGAGCACCGTTTCCCAAACTTTTCCCCCCGCGACCCGGTTATTTTAATATTTCTCCTTCGTGACCCACTAAATTTGTTATGGCCTACACTACAGGCCTATAGGTAAAATAAAACAGTATATTTATGTCCATATAGTCTTTATATGTTACAATCAACGTTACTTCTAAGCTGCGCACGTGCGCGGCCACGCAGCAGTTGGGAAGCCCCGCGCACTCATTCCGGGTTGGCGCGCTCTACAAGACTGTTGGTCAATTAATATGTGATAGGTCCGGGCAGCCTCCGCGCAGCCTTTGAAATTTCCGCGCGCACAGCTAACTTCTTGCCTTAGAGGAAACATTGCTTGGTGGTACATATCACGGGAGAATGGGGATTGCTGGATCAACTTTTAATTCACTGGAGAAAGTCAAGGACTCACGGCTTTACTCGGTTAAACTAAGCACCTCCTGTTCAACACATGCATTTTGAAAGTACTTTTTACGATTGCGAGTTATGGCACCTTACAAAAGCACAGATTAGATGTATATTGTTCTTTAAAAACGGAAGCCTGCGCCGAATACCAGGAATGAAGTAGTTTGACTATCTCAGGAATACGGATATAAGAGAACGGACTAAACAGCTCTTTGTCACGTCCAAAGTGAAAAAACGACGATAGACCTGGCTTGGACATGTATTGCTGATGCCTCAAGAAAACCTGAATTCTGCTTGTCTCTTTTACTAACCGTATGATACAAACCTCGTGGAGTGCCACTGGTGATCATCCATAGAACTATTTGGTCGAGCTAAAGGAAGAAAGAAGATTGGCGGAGGACAGAGAATCGTTAAGGAACGTTAGAATGTTCTGAATAGGGAAGCGAATATGGTTGGAATATGTGAGAAAATCAATGTTTTTTTTTGTTCTTTTAACTGTTTGAGTAACAAGCAGTTCTCGTAAAAATACGTTTGATGAAATGAACTCAGTTAGGAGTTCGTATACTCCAAGCTGGGAGCTTACTTTAGGGTGTTCACTGTCAATACTTGTTGGGAAGGCAATATATTAATAAAAACTAGTCTATCCCTATTCTATTATTCTTACTATATTCAAAGGAGAGAGTCATGGCGTCTGAATAACAACCATTGCTCGAAAAAAAAGTTCTCTTGACATTAGTTTCTCTTTACGTATATATGCATCACACTAAAAGCAGGCATGGTAAACAACGCAATGTATGTTCGATGTCGCTTAAATTCAAAATCCTATAGTCAGTCGATCATTTGATCTACAGCAACAATTGGTTCGAAATAGTTTCTCGTCTCCCAATCGATATAAAAAGTTTCCAGTTCTGGGTACATCAATTGGGCACATATTATTATAGCTACTGCGAGCAGAGTCGTAAATCAGATACGCGGGCCGCGCGTTAATTTCCCAATGCCCAGTGTTTATTTCTCAGTCATAAAATCGGCCATTATTTTGTTTTACGCCGTGTAGGCTATGCGGGCTATTTTATTTAGGAAAGGTGTTGCTATTATATTAGCCCAGCTGCAAGAACTACAATTTTCTACGATTCGGCAT
The DNA here is from genome assembly GCA_031772345.1 of Himalopsyche anomala. Lineage (NCBI taxonomy): Eukaryota > Metazoa > Arthropoda > Insecta > Trichoptera > Rhyacophilidae > Himalopsyche > Himalopsyche anomala. The sequence continues at coordinate 28,162,692 of CM062827.1, forward strand.
TCGAACGCCCCAGAAATTTGACGAGTTTGTCGATGGTCTGCTGACGATTACTAACAGCAGGGGAGCGGGACCATTATCCGATACGCTCCTAAATCGGAAACCGTACTAATAACTCTTTCGTGCACAGTAAGCTCTTGGCTTTCAATTATTTAATTTATTACGTAGATATTTTTTTGCATCGAAAATTAGTACAGTTGCATTAAACTGTTTTTACTAAAATGACGAAAACTGGTTTTAAAACAGTTAACTCTCGCGGCTCGGAGACTAGAAAAATACTTCTCTGCCGATGAGGGTCATTTAAGGACCCCAGTGGTTTCCTCATTATTGGCCTTATTCTTATGAATTTCAAAAAAAAAAAATAGTCTAAGGGCTTTAAAATATCTCTCTGCATCATTCCTCATACATTTTTTTTTATAAAAATCCGTGGTTTTTTAAAAAATAATCATATTTTAAGTTGCGCGTAAAAAGACGCCATCCAAGCACAAATATGAATTTGCAACTGACGCGTTTAGCCCAGCTATCTTACGAACGATCGCTGATAAGCGGGCGCCTATCTCGTTATCGCATCGCGTTATTGCATATTACAAGTTAATTGCACAAAAATGTATTAACAACATTCACAGACAAAATTTCGGTTTGAATAAATATTTTATCTTGTATTTCATAAATAATTCTTTTCTCTTTTTATTCTTTTACCGTTACCAGTGGTGGATTACCATATAAGCGAACGAGGTGCGCGCTCGGAGCATCCAAATGTTGTGGGCATCAAACATAGCTAGCTTATTTTATATAACCCATATACTTTTTGTTCAAATTTTAACATATTTTTATTATTTTACATGGAATCTGTTGATGTTTTTCTGTTATCAAAAATACAGGACCTCCAAGCTTTATTTCGCCTGGAGCCTCTCGTGTGTTTAATCCTCCACTGATCGTAACTATATGACTGCATATTGTGATAAAATAGTGTTTTGTCAAAAAACATTAGGTAATCAACTCATTACAAATGTTTAACGGGAATCTGGCATCCACACAGCTTGTGTATGAAGAAACGGCAAATATTAATTTTAGAATATTTCATAAGGTATTTTAGAAGTCACATAATAAGTTTATTGTAGAAATATCATTCACATATAGTCGAAAACAATAATTTGTTTAATCGTTTAATTAACTTATCCGATAAGAGGTTAAGGTTTCCTTATAATAATTCTGCTGAGTACAAAACAGCTAATGGGAAAAGTTTTTCCACAAATTCGTTGGTTCTGTAACACTGGCGTACATACATATTATATAAACGTCACACTTTAATGCCAATAAATCAATTTAAAATATCATATATACATAGATTAATATCATGTTTAAAATTTGACACATATGCCCAACTTAAAGCAATTATAAAATTGAATATATATTTAAGATTTTTATAAATAAGCCTTTGAAAAATGTATTGTATTGCTTATAAATAACGTAAACTCTAAGATCAATTTGAGTATTTAAAACTAAAATAAAATTGTTTATGTTGTTTGAATTAATTCATTCTATCGTTATATTCAAAATAGTCACTTGATTCAATTTTCATTTTTTAGGCCGTGTCCGCTCCCATTGTGGAGTATATGGCAATCGAGGTATCTCAACAGAAGGTTTTCGGTCGCTCAATTTCACTTTTTCAAAGAGAGTAAGTAGTATGGATAGAAGAATAAGGCTAGTACAGGACTTTTGATTAATCGCTCTCGTTATATTCTGTTAAAGAATTGGTAAGGGTGGGAGGGAAATTTAAACATCAAAAACAACCATGCCTTCGAACAAAACTCGATAAAGCGATCGAAAAAATACTGTTTGTAATGGGACTCGAACCCTTGAGATCCTGCACGGAAGTCCACAATGCTAACCGTTGTGCCATAGCACCCGACAATTTTTATTACCTTTTTTTGAAAGAATCAAATAAAAAGTTAAATATTTAGTGTAATTTTTAAAATATATACAAATTAAAAGGATCTTCAGGTTAAGGTTTTAAATAATTTTATTAAATTCAGCAGCGAGTATCTTATATCAATTAAATACAAATTTTCTAGTACGGACAGACTGTAAATTAAATGAGTACGAAAATGATCAGAATGAAAAACTTATTTATATATCATAATTTAATAATTTATTGCAATATATTAAGTTTGGTCATTCTTATTAAATAAACTAAGCTCGCGTAATTTAAACAAGAATAAATAAAATAGTTAATTTAAATTATGTAGGTTTATAGCGGACGTTTAAAAAAAGTTTCGCTAAGAATTTTGACACCAGAAGACTTTGAAATCCATCGTACAACTTCAAAGAGAGAGAGGTCTATTGCGAGCGTTGTGCATTTGGAACCTCCTGTTTTTGCAGTGTTGGAATGGCAATAGTGATTCGATATTCAATCTGGTTGGCCAGGTTCGTTGACCTCATGCCAAAAAATTATATGTACTAGTGCAGGCCTCGAGTAAACCATTTCGATGCCACTGCCTAGCTAGATAATCCGTTAAAAAATACACTCAGTCCTCGTATATTATAGTTATCTATACAGTTAATGAATATCTTAATGGTGTTTAAAATTGTGTTATACGGAAGTTTTACGTTAATTTTTTTTTCTTTAATAAACCATGCATTTCAAAATATACGTATACATTAAAGACTTCAATGACTATTGTGCAAGATGCGTGGAGCTGTTTGGCAAAAGGCGTTTACCATTTATTAAAAAAAATATGTATCATTTTGATAAATAGTATAAAATTGTCCAAATGCCTTTCAAAAACGCAAGAAACTATAAAAATATAACAATTAATGGTTCTGATCGACATAATAAATTTTTAATCACTTCGATTTCGAGATTTTGAGATTCATTTACCTCGAGAAGTTGTAGCCGAGAAAAATACTCAAGAATTTTAAGCAAAATAATATTATTTAATCCGATCGTTGAATTGCAAAAGAATGTTGTTAAGTTTTGCGTAAATCTATATCTTTGATTAATTAAATATTATCAATGTGCTAAAATATTTGTCTACATCGAAAATTATAAGTCTTTGCCTTATAGTTTTTTGGATGGCGTGAGAAAAAAATGCAATTATTACTGTTTTCAAAATGCTTACTACGAAAAATAATAATTATTTCATTTAGATATGATTCACGTAGTTGCTTCAGATTGGTATACAATTCTTTATATACTATGTCATAATATTTTATAACATTTATCAGCCAATATTTTTCTAGCAATTTCACTCAAATAATAACATCATAATATGAACTAGATATTAATTACTATAATAGTTCCATACATCTAAAGGCGACTCTCTCTTTTCAAAGGAAGCTTTAGAAAGTGACCGGGCCAGGTCAATGTGTCCTTTTTTTTATTAATTAACCAAGAAAAACGTCTGCGAGAATTTTTCCGCTATTTTTTTTCTTTCAAGACGACCTCATTATTTACTTGTCACTCAAATTATGCCCTCGGTTACTTTTCAAACTTAATACGACTTTGAATATTATTATTTCTTCTCTTAATTAAAATATATTTCAATGCTAAGCAGGATGGATGTCTAAATTTAATGTTCTCGGTTTTATTTACTGGAATATTCTTATTTCTGGAAAGTTGACATGGCTTAAACCGGTGTTACTTAACGTGGGGCGTACGCTCCACCGGGGGGCAATGCGCGAATCATTAATATTTGTTTCATCTTTGCTTTGTTAAAACTAAAGCATTTTCGCAAAAATTTACCAAATTATTAACTCACATAAATACTCTTTGAAGCTCATATCAAGCACTAGGTCAGGGTTTCCCAAACAATGTTCCGCGGAACACTGGTGTTCTGCGGAGCCAGAGTAGGTACTTACCTATAACATACAATATATAGGTGTTAAGCATTGTAATTTTCTGTAATTTTAATGTAATTTGTAAATCTTTTTCATTGTTAGTAAGTTGCTTACACCCTTTATTTCAATTGAAATTTGTATAAATAGCACTGTTTGTATATTTTTCTTATCAGTTGATAATGCTCGCGATGAGCGAAACCGATCCTGATCAAATAAATTTTATGTGGAAAAAGTACTAAAAATCTTATATTATTTTTAATATAATGCCATTCCACCAAGTATTGGCACCTTAAAAGTGATAAAATTAAAATGTTTTTTACCTCTAAAATAAAGTTACAAAACTCCAGATAATGCATTCAAATTGTGGTATTTTTCAAAATCATGACAGCCATGAAGATTCTTACAAAAAAAAGGAAAACATTAAATGTCCGTTAATGTAACGGATAAAGTAAAGGAGAAGTCTCGAAGATAATTTTTTAATTCGGTAAATCTAAGTCAGGCAAGAATTTATGTCAATTAATTTCTAAAATTTCTTGTTTATCTAATTTCAAAGATTTGTTATTTCAATGAAGATTTAAAAAAATATATATTGATATAAAGAGTATGGTTACTTAAAATGGTTTCCCAGTGAAAATAATTCGTCACATTTTTTGATAGAAACTAAATGTTCTTAAATTCTAATGTTAAACGATCTTACGGTTTTACTAATATATTTAGCGTAACAAGAATCGCAGTTAAATAAATAAATGATGATTTTATAATTTAAAAAATATTTGATTCATTGTCATTAGTTGTAAAACCTACTATTTTTTTTTAATCAAGAAAAATAAGTTGGTAGTCACAAAGTTGTTTATAAACATTTTGAAATACTTAATATAATCGTAATACGATACTGCTGAATACGCAAACAAACCATTTGTACAGTCAATTATTTATCAGCTGTTACTATGTCAGCCTTGCAAAACGGTGTCTCTGTTTTCTAGCTACGTATTTTTAAGTATTAGTAGCGTAAATTATACTTTCGTTTTTTTAATTATCATTTATAATATTCAACATCCTTAGCTTCAGTTGCAGTGTTCAATCGTTTGAAATCAAGTGCAAACATTTTTATAAACTTCTTTTTATATTGATTTATGATGTTTCGTTCAAGGAAACAGATGTGTCTTTTTTATAATTCTCTAACGCCTATTCGATACGAACAATGGAATATAATGAAAGCGATACACTAACTACTTGTCTTACAATTATCGCATTACGTTATATACCGATTGAGATTTTTAATTTGATTATATTTGTTACAAATTTGGCTGACTTGTGTCTTTTCGATATCGTTCACCTTAAATAAACAGTCAACAATAAAAAATCGACAGGTGTCAACGTCGCTTGGTGAACATCACCGATACGAACTGCATGGCTTGCTTTCCGGTTGAACGATTTTGATGAAGTGAGCATCGCTGCAAACTGTTTTATCATCGCTGCAGAGTCGAAAGTGGAAGTCGCCGTATACAAGCGGAGGTCGGTTCGCGTGAGCGGTCAACTGTGCGCGAATTAGTTGGAGCAACGGGACCGAGCTTACGTTGGGAAAAGCGGCATTTATCTTCTGAGAGACGGCGGAGAGAAAAAGCGAAAAAACCTTATGCAATTTAAGGAAAGATAAAACTGTATAAGTTGAAACGGTTACATTTTTTTTATAATTCTTACTTTACGCATTAGACTGCACAAAAAATATGGCTGAATTCAAAAGGAAAAATTAACAGCTTTTTTTAATTACTTGCCCTATAACTTTATACAAAGACTGACGCATTGTCGTAGAACCTTGTAGTACTCGGGTCGCGATATGTCTAAGCATACATTAACTTTTCCGGTTCTAAGCTCAAGAAATGCGACCCAATACCCACATTTTCTTAAATATCTATTTTAATATGGGTGATACAATGTTTATAATTAAGGTTTTCCTATATCATAGTTTTTTGGACCTTTTATAGTTTCTATAAATACACGATAGCGCGATAAGCGATCGTTCATAAGATAGCTGGGCTAAACTCGTCAGTTGCGATTTCATATGTGTGCTGGGATGACATCTTTTTTACGCGCAACTTAAAATATGATTATTCATTAAAAAACTACGGATTTTTATAAAAAAAATGTATGAGGAATGATGCAGAGAGATATTTAAAAGCCCTTAGACTATTTTTTTTGAAATTCATAAGAATAAGGCAAATAATGAGGAAACCATTGGGGTCCCTAAGCGACCCCCATTGATGAATAAATATCACTCATCAGAAAAATAATTTTGATATTGAATTACTTATATGCAATTAAAAAAGCATAAAATATCGGTTATAACTCTGGTATAACAAGACTGTGTGTAAATTATATTTACTCGCGTAAAGAAAAACAAATACAAGTATTTATTAATTACTGTTGTAAAATCATTTATTTTGGAGACATTTAATTAAAATGTATAAAGGTTTGATACCAGATAACTACAAAATTCAGAGATAATTTGGGGTCATTTTCTCAAAGCGGTATCTATCCCCTTATTTGCGAAGACTCTCCATTTTTTTTTATGTAGAATACAACAAGTTAAGAGAACAAGTTAAAACTTTAATGAAAAATTAAAGAGCTCTTAAAATGTTAATATTTTTTTTAGATTTTGCAAAAAGTTTAATAAAAACGGATCACAGTTTTATGATATAAACAAAAATACATACTATATCTATAAGAGTTTTTAAAATCGAATGAAATCATTTAACAGTTTACGTGTTTCTTGTTTCATTCGAGATTCGATTGGGTTTTTCTTCATAAATTTGTGATTCTTTATGCTTTTAATTAATGGCATTATATATAGCTGCATAGTTTTATATTAAACATTACAATATGCACTCAGAAAGAAATAAATATTAATGCTATTGGTTGCAGATAATACAAACATGAATAAGAAATTGTAAAAAACCCAGCAATATTATAAATGTACATCTATTATATTATATTAAGCAAAACTTTACTTTCCATTGATTATTCGAGTGCATTTGTAAAAAATAATTTCAACATAATAAATAATCTGGGGAGAGTATATATGTACAAAACAAGTCAAAATACAATTAATAGCTTTACTTTCTTGTATTAAAAACAAAGCAAAGGACTTAAAAATCGAATGCATTTTTAATATTGGGAAAAAATGATAGTATAACTATTTACTATCCATTTCTTTTCAGCGGAGGGGAGGGTTGGCCTGCGGGCCTGTTTCGTTGCAAGCCTTTCCTGCAATAGTAGAAATTCCTGTCGTCAATATACGATTCGTATAATCAATGCGGCAGACCGAAAAAAACGACCGTTGCACGGAATGCCAAAATACGTTTCTCGTCTTCCTCTCAGATGGCAAAAATATTCAAACATGTCCGACGAACCGGATAAAGAGATTGCTTACGCGATCTGAAAACAATATCGAGTTTTGTGCTTTGTCAGCCAAAGGTGTTGCCAGCGAACACAATAAAACACGGCTGTCACCTTTGGCAATATATTTCCTGTTTCGCTAACACTGGCAACTTTATTCCACTCCTTATAAATTTATTTATATAAATATTGATAATCTGCCTCTATTGTTTTTTACCAGCTTTGATACGCAACTGCACTAGACATATGTATACACATCAAAAAAATGAAATGAAATTAAAAAATAAGTAAGAATTAGACTTATTAATTGGATTGGCATTTAATACTTTCGATGGATTCGGTCGTAACTTTGTGGAAGTTCATTTTGATATATAATAATTTAGATTATTCCAAGTATTGTGCTACAAACTGTGACATTTGTTTGGACCCTTTCAAAGGCATCATCAGACGATCTTTCTTTCACGAATGCTTGTTAAAGTACGAATGATTTACGAATGAATGTACTTTAACAAGCATTTGTGAAAGTAATATCGTTTAAGGATGTCTCTGAAAGAGACAAAACACGTGTCGCAGTTTGTAGCACAATACGTGGCATAGTCTATGTTATTTTATATTAAATTAAAAGTGATATGATATTTTGTTTATAATTTAAGTATTTACCTTAAATTAGGAAATATAAACTTTATAATTAAACAATTTCAGCAGTCAATTAATAGAAAAGATTTTCAGATATATCACGTTTTTATACAAAAAATATGAATACGTATATAAAAAAATTGACCGACAGATGAATTAGATCTGATCCCTTCTAACCCTTGGCCACTTTTTATAGCACGAGCATATTTATAATTTTGCTATCAATACTTTTTTACAACCGACCAGGGCTATGTTATTATCAATTAATTTTGATTTAAGTTGTATAACGATAATAATTAAAACACAATCGCCTAGTACTTTGCAAATAGTTTCTCAATTTCCGTCAAAATATACTATTTTTTTAATCCCATAGAGAGTGATAAGGCAGATAATGGGATAACTAACATTTATTTGAAACACGCTCTTGATTTATATTTTTTTTTGTTTAAAGTTATCTTCACTATTAATGGTCGCAGGTCAAATTCGATAGGGAGAGATATGTGGCTTATAGGATTATCCGGGCTGTGGAATCTAAAAAATATTACATCAACCTATTTTTAAAACATTGTTAGTATATTTGTTATGGATTCTATGATTAAAACACTTAATTGTGTTCTATAACGTATTTATACAACTTTATTATAAATCACTTAATCTAATCAAATCTAAATAATATCAGAACCCAAAGAAATGTTGATATGATAAACTGAGCTGTTTGAGCTTCCGATTGGAACTGAAAAGAAAACAAATGAATATTAGTTTTTGTCCGTTAAAGGGTTTATTGTTACATATTATTGTAGGCATCGGTGGACTGGAGAGGGCTCGGGGGAGGGGCGGGGCTCGCGCGAGCCCCTTGATAAATTTTGGCGCGGCCGGCGAGCCGCTTGTTAAGGTTAGAAAGTCATTTGTCTCAAATAAAATCAGCACCTAGCTGCAATTTCTGTAGATGATTAAATTTTATTATTTAACAAGACTTAGTTGCCCTTTCATTTCTTTTAAAAAATACATTAACTTTGGCTGCATAATAAAAGAGACCTTGGCTGACCGCATGTGGCTCGAGGGCCACGGTTTATGCATCATGTATATTCCATGACTTGAAGGCATTATGAATTAGATTTACCGAGCCCTTTGTTAAGATATTGGCAGCCCACCGCTGTGTAGGGGGAATCAACATTGCACAGTGGTTGATGTGTGTATACATAACACATTGTAAGTATGTTCATCATATTGATTGTTGAAATGATGACAATGTACTAGAACTATTCTAGTAACTACAATGATCTGATGGTATACATATATTGTATAAGTTAAACGGAAATAATTGAATAAATTAATTAGGTGTGGGTTTTAAGTCATTTTTTTATCCGAAATTTTTTGAGTTTTATAATCATTCCAGATTTTACTCAACACAGCTTATGCCGTATGGTAGTGTAGTGGATAAATATTGATGATATTATATACGGATATATATTTATGTATGTATGTATGTAGGCTAAAGAAAAAATCAACTTTTTTTTAAATAATTTATTTTTATAATTTAATAAATAATATGATGTTAATTAAATTTAGTTCGATAAAATGGCACATACTTCGCATACATATCATATGATCAAATTTTTAATAACCTGTCACCTGTTTCAATATTTAATAGTATTTTTATAATTACGTGCTAAATATTTTCAATGTATTTGGCGATAAAGTTTTGGATGTTAATTTTTTAAAAATAATTAAATTTAATACATTTGTTACTTTAATTTCTGTGAACGTTATGTGTGATGTTTCTTAAAAATTCAAAACGTGTCACAATTTGTAACACAAAAAGTGGAATAACAAAGTTATCAAATTAAATTTTATACATGATGATTATTAAACCAGACTTCGACAAAGATACACGAATTAATCATTGTTTAATTATTGTTTATACAGTCAGTAAGTTTTGCAAAAAGTTTTGCATCGGCCGGGAATCGAACCCGGGCCGCCCGCGTGGCAGGCGAGCATTCTACCACTGAACCACCGATGCTATAACCACTGACGTATACATTTTCATTATAGCGATAAAACACTTTACTTTCACGTCAGTCAAACTCATCATCGTCACTCATTTTTCTCAGCATATTTAATTTGATGAATATAAAAATAAGTGAAGTTGATCGTGTCAACTGGCATTTGATGATTTGAAGAGCAACTCATCAAACCGTATTTGTACCACCTGCGTACACAATTGAGTTTAAAAACTGTTTTTTATTAATTTTTTCGATGTCTCATTGATTTGACAAATTCATGTCTTAAGCCTTATAAAATAATGTTTAAGTTTGCCGACCACATCAAAATTATGTTTGTCCATGGAAGTGGAAGTTCACAATATATTATCGTAGATAAGTGTCATTTATATGTCAGTTATATAATTTAGTTTTCATATATTAATAATTAAACAGAGCAATGAAGGTAACTTATTCATAAAATGTATTTTTTCCTCCATGATTTATTTTAAAATGTATTTTCTCAGCGTCGCTGTATCAAAACAAGTTTTGTCCCAAATTATTAAATTAAGATTTTAAAAAAAAAGTTTTATTCTATCTACATGATTTCGAGTATCATAGTTTTGTACATATTTTTAACAGTGCTGAAGTAATAAGTTAAAAGTTTTTCTTCTTTTATGAAAAATAATCTAATAGGCAAAAAAATACATTTTATATTAATCTTTTTGATTACAAGTGAATGATTTTAATATATTTTTTAATATTATTCGTGGAATTGAAAATCGTTTTTTCACGACATAATAATTTTAATTGATAATAATTTCACGGCCGAATGAGAAAACGAGGTAATATTTTCACCACGAGAAATGCTGTATTTTTATGAAAGGAACGTGTGAAAAATCCGCGATGGTTGAAAATAATTTAATTCAAATATTTTCACCTCGCACAATATCAATATCGAAAAGCGAATAATAAAAACCGAACCCGGAACTTCACGTCGTAAATCAAGCAGTCGTATTTATTATGCCCTATATTTTTTAGTACAGTGGCGCTTCAATAATAATTTTTATATATGGCTGCATAAACTTTTTGGCCCGGGAGACTTTCCTGCGAGATTATCAACATTAAAACACGGCACCTCCATGTATCGTAAAACAGTGCCAACCTAAACATTAAAAACATCCAAACTACATCGTGTTTTATAAAAGATAACCAAATTGTAAGGAATTCACGGTTTTAGAATCTTTAAAATGTGACAACGTATGATGATTAAGTGTGGAATGTAAATAGTTTCCTCTTTTTTCATATGCGTTCATTGATTTTATTTTGACAGTGTAAAAAAACATGCCAATTTTCAGATATCAAACACAGGCGGCACTCGACTTTCAAACAATTTACTATTTCGTACATTTCTATAGATTTAGATCAGTGATCGCCAAACGGTCGCTCGCGAGCTACCAATAGCTCTCCGAGACTTTTTCGGTAGGATATTTATCATATTTATAAATTTGCCTATAAAAAAATATTATTGAACTCGGAAAATAAAAAAAACAATTGAGCTAAATTTCAACAAAATGCTTAAAAGTTTGCCGTTGTAATATTATTTTTCAGCTGTATCGTCGAAAATTTTCAAGAAAATCCCTTCATCAGAAATGGAATTGATATAATTTCAATGTGATTTGTTGCTTAATAGTGTTGCCTCAACTATAGAATCTGTATGGCTTTTCGTCCCAAAAGAAAAGTATCCAATTTTAGTTCGAATTGCACTCAAACTTAAAGCATTGTTTTGTTCAACCTAATTATGTGATTCAATGTTTTCCACTATGAAGGTGGCTAAGAGTTAATATAAAAACAGACTCACAGATGTACATTTTGATGCATTCGGATGGCAGTGACAATGTACTCACCGAGAATTGAAAAAAATGTGGAGGAAAGTGAATGGCCATTCTTTTCACTAATTATTTTTACACAAACTTATTTTTTCACTATTATTTTGTTTGTAAATAAATAATTAAAGTAGGTATTTCATGTTTTATTAAAAAAAATCGATATTCTAATTTATTTTAAGTAATATAATAATATTATGTATAATACGATAACGGCAGATGATAAAAAACAATTAAGAAGGAATATGTATAGGTAGCTCACCAGACAATTTCAATTTCTGAAAGTAGCTCACATCCTTATTGAGTTTGTAGACCACTAATTTTGATTTATATTTAAAATATAATATTGACACGATTAACCTGATCTGTGCCGTGCGGTATTATGGCCGTGCAAGGAGGGCCGTGATTTTCTTTCAAAAAATAAAACCTTATAAATATGTTCTTTTTGGACATATAATAATAGTACATCACAAACATTTACCATATAAATATACGATGGATTATTTCCGACATCATTAATCGATAAACGTTTCACAACCGGAAATTATCGCCACGTTAGAATATAAATAAATATTAAAAATTGTCTATAATAAAACAAACATATAGGCAATAAATAAATGAAGAATTAAAAATGAGTAAATGGTATAAATGTTATGTTTGAATATTATTTCATGAAATATAACCTCCCCTGCATATACAAAGGGTGCATTGATCCAATGCCACATTGACCGTCCGCCACTGATACCAGACGACTCAATTGTAATACACATCAGATTCATGTAACATTAATTACTTAAAATCCAGTTTTTTTTATATAAATAAATGTATTATGAATATTTTTGTACAACCAAAAATCACATTTAATTTCAATTGGCTTTAATATTTATAATAATGTCAATGGAGCATCGGTGGTTCAGTGGTAGAATGCTCGCCTGCCACGCGGGCGGCCCGGGTTCGATTCCCGGCCGATGCAGAATATATTTTTTGAACTTGAATGATTTTATAGAACTATTATATTCATAAAACTTGTTGTTAGCCCGTCGTAAGACAGGTAAAATATTTTACAATCTACTAATAACAACAAAAAAACAATCAATATGACATAATTGATTGCAGTATCATAATACAAAGAAGAATAAAGATGAAATAGATATTTACAATCTGACAACTCAGAGAAAAAATGACACTAGTGTGTTTTAAATTATATTCACCGACTGACTTACAATGTATTGTATTTAAAATCACTTATCATAGTAACGCTACTGCTTACCGGATAACTGGAGCTGGCTGAGATATAATTTGTAACGTTTTTGAGGGATAGATTTTGAGTTCATTAATGTATTTTTTATTTAAAATCTAAAGAAATAATTGTTTTTATATCACCCTACTAATCTTGTATCTTATCCTGAAAAGAAATAGCAGTAGAGAGAAATACATATTAATTGTTGGCCCATTCCTTACTACGTCATTTTTTCGTTCCACTCCGTAGATAAAGATTATGAAAATGCTGACAACTGGTTCTCGCGAAACAAATGTTTTCCTGATATTGCAGTGGACATTTTTAATGCTGTTATATACATATAATACATAATATGTCGATGGTCTCTAGCACAGCTTTTGTATAATTTTTGAGTTACATTATTTTTCTTGTGAAATCGAGTGTCTTTTATCATCGAGCAATGTTTTGTAACTGTCGTTGACGGAATTCAATTAAGATTTTATTTGATTTATTTCGTCAGAATCAATTTTTTGTTTTTTGTAAATATAATAAAGTGACAGTGTGTCTTGGGTCACGCTGTTTAAAACGAGTTGAAATATAACAATAGTAAGAGTTCCACTCGGGTGATGAGCGTACTCATTTTTCAATGCGATAATTGAACTCTGATGCCTGGAACGCTAAGTATAGTTTTCAGTTTCATGCTTTGCTTTGTTCGAATAATATTTCCTAAAGCTCCCTTAATTTATTATAATAAAAGCTCCTTAAATAATATTCCGTTATAATTGGCTGTTTTAAGCTCGCAAATAATTATTCATAAAAGCTTTCATCTTTTCTCATTTTGTTTCAAATAACTACTCACCAAGTTAACTAGATTATTAGAGTCTACTAGTATTGTGTTTAATATTATTGTAAACAATGAAAACAATTGCATAAATTACTAATTAGCAAGAATTATAAAAGTTTTTTAGATACACTTAATGAAGTACTTTTAATTTATAGTCAAACATAATTTCATGGGAATATTTAAAACAAGCAACAAAAATACATCAATTTCTATGAAATAAAAACATTGTATAAGACAAATTTCCATATTTATTTTATTATATTTATTATATTATTCATTACGGATAATAATCACTTAAATAATGCTGTTAACACTTCAATAAATCCAATTTATAGCTGTAACAACTTCAGCGGTTACCACTTCAAGTAAGTCAAAGCTGAAATATCTTACATTTTCTTTACGTAAACTTTTCATTAAATTCCTCTACGATACTCCTGAAAATGGTCCATTAAACAAATTGTCTGTAAAGATAGTATCGGCCGACGGGGCTTATATGAAAAGCGGCCACTCCTTAATGAAAATAATTGCAAGTCCAAAGAATCACTATCTGTTGGCAGACACACTCGAATGGACTTGTCCGATTCACTTTTGCCCGTTATTTAATGGCCTGCAGTCCAAGCATCAGGACTTGGTTTGTTTTATCTTTGACTCCGGTAGATTTGCCAGAGCGTTGAGCTAGTTTGTTGAAATGGCGGAAGATATTGTCGACTGATTTATGAGTCTGATTGCTTTTAGCTTAATTAATAACATGGTTTTTAGCTTTTACTCTATGTGTCTTTCAGTATTACAACATAACGACAAGGTTGGGCTTAAATCTAAATCATTTTAAATACATATAAATCAATATTGTAGTTAAATTATATAAATTATTATACAAATAATAATATTCCCTTGAATATTATAATGTTTAACTAGTTGGCTTAAACACAAATGTAAATACCTAAAATATTATGTAATCAAGATAATAATTGCTTAGAAATCAATCAAAATTTAACATTTTAAGACGATCAGATAATTTGTTTATACAATAATAAATGAAGCATAACTTTTAGATTAGTATAGTTATTCTTTCTTTGCTGATTTATTGACAGATCGTTGTCCTCAAAAAAATACATTATTTTATGACACTTAATTGATTGTATTATAAAATAATCTACCAACATGTAATATATCCATCACAACCCTCGAGCTCATACAATTCCTTTTATGTATATCTACTACACTCAATAATGGAATAAATTCAATGATGTCGATACATATCTACGTTGTTAATCATTTTTACGTTTTAGTCAGAATGAAGATGTAACAAAAAATAAACACATATGTGTTTTTTTCATTCAATTAAACCAAATATAAATGGTGGGAAAATTGTATTATCATTTTTAAAACAGAAACTATAACAATAGAGTATTATTAATTGGAAAATATGTACCTAATATTAAATAACATTTATAAAATTAACGGTAGCTCAACACCTATTTTTTATTAAAAAAGGATGTTTATATTCACCAGTCGTGGAGATGAGAAGATACAAAAATAATGTTACTAATCATTTGTGAGTGATTTGTGATTTAAGTTTAAGTTGAACAACTTTCTCATAAAACATATTGAACACCAACACTGCTTTGTGATTACAATATTATACATATTTCCTATATGTTTGCTTCGTGACAAATACTTTTTATAAAATTTCCCCGAAATAGAAACTTTATATTATTTATTCTTCTATAAAGCCATCAGTTATCAGTCCAGCGTACGTAATTTAGAAATTGAACTATTTCTATTTAAGTATATCAGTAAGTTATTGATCAGTTGAAAATCGTAGACAACATTATTTATTCAAACTAATCAGACACGTACACTGTACAGTCGATTGCTTCATAAACGACAAAAACCGATTAGCCTTTATGCTATTTCAGAACCAATGTCAATCTACGTGGGGATAAAAACAAAGATTCGCTTTGAGTATCGAGTCAGTCTTACACGGCAGAGCGCCTGGCTACAGGTAAAAGCCAAGAGAGCATTTTTTTTATAAAATAACATCCGAGATTTATTACATCGATAAAAAAAATGTTTGACTGTCAGATGTAAGCTTCTTTTTTTCTGTTATCTACTGATAAAATGGAACATGCGTGGGAATTTAGTGATATACTTAAATAATATATTGTCGTTAATTTTCTACAAGCACCTACCTCAGCTTTTATAAGTTTTATGTTTTTTGATGTAATGAATTTAGAATTTTAATACACACATACTCCTTTGACTCGTACAGCAAAAAAAATATTTCAAGGTTTATTTAACCTAATAAAAAAACTTTGGGAAACAATAATTTTACTAATAATAACAAATGGTCATGTGCTATGTTAAGCGTGAAAAAGAGGATGGCGTAGATGGAAACGTCTTTGTCTTCCTTTCATATTAACTTCCTTAAAGATATTCAGGATAAAACCATTCCAGTGGTGTTTTATTGCGATAGAATAAAGTAGATTTATGTTATTTAAGATTTCGACTGAAGGTGGTTGGTGGAATTTCAATATTAAATTTGAATCGTTCAAATATGTACATTCTCGCAGATTTTGTCACTGACGACCCGGGTTTCGCCTTTCAGCATCTTCAGGCGTTCAAGTGCACGGATGAACTTGAACTGACGCTTAGTAAATGAATAAAAAGGGATAAAAATGTTACACCCAAATACGGACGGTCATAAGCTCTTTTACCAGGAAATTTTGGAAATAAACAGAACACAACTGCATCGCTTTCCGATTTAAAATGAAATATTAAACATGCCGGGGTCTCCACTCATATAGGCTATAATATAAATATAATCATAAAACCTTTTCCGACAAACAAAATCTCAATCTTTCCGACAAAAAATCATCAGACTAATAAATATAAGTAGCAAATGATGTAAATTATAAACCTAATTAAAATTTGGGAATTTTTTAACAAAGTGAAACTACACTAGTAACTAACTAGTAGTTCATCATCATCAAAGACTAATAAATATAAGTGACTTTTTTATAAGTGAAGTTTAATTGTATGTTATAGGTGTTAAGCAATTTAATTTTGTGTAATTATAATTTAATTTGTAAATCCTTTTCATTGTTAATAGTTGCTTACACCTTTTATTTCAATTTAAATTTGTATAAATGGCACTGTTTAAATATTTTTCTTATCATGTGATAATGCTCGCGTTGAGCGAAACCAGTCCTGATCAAATAAATTTTATGTGGAAGAAGTACTAAAAATGTTTTATTATTTTTATTATAATGCCATTCCACCAAATATTGACAGTGAACACCTTAAAAGTGATTATTAACATTAGTTAAAAATATTGTTTTAGACAGTCTTTCAATTCTTTATATGTTTACAAAATACATGTTTTTTTTAGTCACCCAAAATGTGGCTTTGGCTACGTTAGATATCAAATTACTCACATGGAGGCAAACAATAATCCTCGGCCGACATATCATTCCGTGTAAAAGAGCCTTCGGTAGCTTCCAATATACGGAAGAAGCAAACGAGGTACTTTATGCAAATATTAAACCAATTTTGCTCATCCGGTCGCCCTTGCGCGGACTTTGTTTGTAGGGGACCCAAAGACTCTTTGAAACAGGAACCTATATTACCTACTTCTCCAGCAAATTCAAATAGACTATCATTATTTGGCTATGTTCCCCGGGAAACCAATTTCGCCGTGTAAGACGATTATTTCGCGTCGCTCACACAATCATCAGTTTTAAACATTTAGATATAATAGAGTATTATGTATAAAAAAAAATGTTTTTTCCCATATTGTCGATACAGTCACATCCATTAATTTAACTCATTTTGTTTTGTCTTTACTTCCGTTTCAACTAAACTATTGCTGTATCACTTTTACGGTGTTCACTGTCAATACTTTTTGGAAAGGCATTGTATTAAATATACAACACAACATTGTACACTCTTTTGTACAAATAGGAATCTGAGGAATGATGAGCATTTTCAACAGATAAGAATATATTTTAAACAGTACTATTTATACTAAGCTAGTTAAAATTGTTAGGGATGCTACAAACAATTTTTTCACAAATAAAGATAAAAATATATAAATAAATTGGACTACATTGACTATAATTTAAATGTATATTATCTCTTACATATAAACGATAAGAATATGAAATCGCATCAAAGGGTAAAAGTGGTCACAAAAATAAATTCGTAGGTAATTTTTTTTTTTTTAACCATGTCCGCTCCCAATGTGGAGCATATGAACTCCTAATGGAGTTGATCTCAACAGAAGCGTTTCTACGAGAACTGCTTGTTACTCAGTTGTTCAACCTCTCTTTTTCCAAAGAGAGTAGGAATAGAATGAAAGGGCAAGGATAGGGGTAAGCTAATCGCTCTCGATACGCCCCGTTCATAGGATAGGATGGGTGGGAGGGGGGAATTCAAGACATCACATACATCCATGCCTTCGAACAGAAATTCATAAATCGATTGAAAAATCATTTTATAAAACTGTTCGTACTGGGATTCGAACCCGTGAACTCCGTAGCGGTAGCCAACGACGTTGACAACTCAGCCACACAGGCGGCATAATATAACAATCACATTAATAAAAATATTTAAATAAACGTTAATTTAACTACTTCCGGGTAACTCAACAAAGTAAAATTTCTTGAAATCCATCAACCACGAGGATTCCAAACAAAAGAATTTATCAAACCATATCAATACTTACAATAAGAAAAAACAAAAACTATCATTTGTTCAACATAACTATAGCTTTATTTTATTGTATATATTTTGACAAAACATAACATTACACTAGTTAATTTTAAGATAATAAATAATGATTAGTATACTTGTTAATAAGATGTCAATAATCAGTATATGGTACACATACCATACCAACAATCTCTGTTGAGCAATGAATGCATGTAAATCTTGATATAAAACTATTATGTTTTTATTCATTAAAGACTTATTTTTTTGTAATAAATATCGAAAAAACGTTTTGAATAACAAAATAATATACGTCTTCTTTTTCAACAAGCAACTTTTACCAGAACGACAGCAATACATTATTGTACAATGACTTTTAAGAAAATACATATAATATTGTTTTTAAAAATGAATTATATTTTCATTTGCATGATTCATTGATCTGTTTTTTTAACCACAGTTTTACATTTTAAGCAATCTGAGTATGATATCTCCATTAGTTTGAAATATTCGTAGTCAAACGCCATTTCAAATGTATGTACGTAGTGAAATTCATTTAATTCAAAGATTATTTTCTTACATCTAAGGCAGTTCATGTATCTTGTGATCATCCATTACTCCACTCAAGGATTAATTGTTTACAATATTACATTTTTGTAGCTGAAACGCCTTTGTTCAAGACCATTTGAAGCAAGTAATGTAAACACACGAAACAAAATTAAAACTCTCAAATATTCTTTATTTGTGTTGTAAATATATTATAAATTAATCCTTACTACTGAAATAATAAATTACTCTCGCTTCATTACCCGTTATTTTAGTATTGGAATACTAAGAGGAACTTTTAGACATCACAAAAATCTATGTCTTCAAACAGAAATCGATAAATTGATTGAAAAAATGCTCTTCGTACTAGAATTTAAGCCCATAAAGTCCGACATGAAAGCATGCACTGTGCAATATACCCGAGTAAACAAAAGTTTATCGAATAACAATAAGAAACTGTCAACAACAAAAAACGAATACATACAAATTTATAATATAAGTCTTATGAAATAAAGATATTCAAATTGGTAAAAATATACCCAATTAATATCGGCTTTAAAATGAAATCACATTAAATAAAATTGAAGTAAATCATCTCTCATATCTCATCATCTAAAAGTCTTTCAACATAAAATCTTATTATTCAAACAAATTTTAACAATGCCGTCAGACACTTCTCATCCAAGTTTAATTGGAGCCCAAGTTTTCCGCCCCCCGACGCCGTCCGTGAAAGCCTCATCTCAATGGCTATTTTCCACCGACCATAGTAGCTCGTTGTTTCCTCCGCTGCCTGCGCCTGTGTTTCCGTCTACAACAGAGGTGAAAACTTCCCCTGCGTCAGTATCTATCACTGTCTCCGCGAGTATAAAGCCTTTATGCAAGTTTGTTTCTAAAAGCTTCCCAACTCGTTAACCCATAAATTTCCAATAATGCGCTTTTAAAAAGCACATTGAATAATACCTAAATGTTTATTTATTAAACAAAACATACCCTTTCATTACAATTGCAATTTTATTATGTACGGTATAATAAAATATATGCTACTTTTCAGAACTTTTTTGCTATGACATTTCGCGGTTCGATAACTACAAGGTTCCAACTGTAGATTTTTGACAAACCTGATGTAACAGAGAAATAGCTTTAGTGGTACTCAGTGCTACTTTTGTTTCACCAAAAACTTACACTTAGAACCTTGTAGTTCTCGGATCACGAATTGCGTAAATACATTGTTATTTTTTTTCTTTATGAACAATAAAATGGAGTTTGATATCCACACATGTCCCACAAAAAATAACCAGCTACTATACTCCAGCGTTTTTCACGTGGTATTTTATGCGTTCCTGAAGCTCCATATATGTAATATTCGATTTTAAATCTAAATAATAATATTCGATTTAATTCGATCTATGCCGGGACAATATATACGCTATGCACTTATAATATAATATATAATCGAAAACTCAAAGAAAAAATGCATTAAGTAACTTCTAATAATTTTACAGAAATCGACAGACGACGGTAACTTTGTGGGAGTTAATTTTTTATATTGAATATAATTTGATAAGTTTGCTATTCCACGTGTTGTGTTACAACTTGTGGCACGTGTTTCGCCTCTTTGCGAAGCAAATTGATTCAAATCTTTTATTTTAAATTGCAAAATAAAAGTAGGGGTTTGTTTTTTTCTGCTGTTCAGTCTGATGATGCTTTTCAAGGGACGAATCATGTATTACAAGTTGTAGCACAACAAATAGAATAAAAATGTTATTATATTTGATTATATACTAAAAATTAACTTCCACAAAGTTACCATCGAATCTATCAAAGATCCATAGGTCAGTTGTAATAATGTTTTACTTTAAAAAAAATCCCTAGTTTTCTTGATATGCTATTTATACTATCAAAAAATTTAACCAGCTTTTTTGAAATTCCAGTGCAATGATACTACACGTAATTATATTCGCGACGTTATTAATAAAAAAGAGAAACATTAATATCCCCGTAATTGAAGTGTTAAATTTTCTGGTACAAACAGGCAGCCCATGATTCGGTGCAGCGCAATATCTTTCCCAAAGTCTCAGATTGACGCCAATTCTCGTCCACAGGATTATCAAACTCTTATCATGAACATCTTCCTACAGTAAAAGTTTGCCTGGTAACAAGGGCTTATGCACAAAGCTTAAGAGAAACATATAATATAATTTAAAACAGCGCTAAATCTTACGACAAGTCACTTGTTCGTTCAATCTTATTAGTTCACGAGCACAAAAATATTTCTTTAACTTTCATTTAAATTTAGATTTTTTTTGCAGAGAAGATACATTTCATTAAAAAACTGCATCTAAAAAGACTCGGTGAGCATTAAAAAAACCGGTTTTTAAATCTTAATATTTACTTAAGCCTGGCTTAACCCGGATTTTTAAGTTCGACAAAAACGGGAAATGCTATTAAAATAGCAAAAAAAAAAATGGTCTAAAATATAGAACGTCCACTGATCTATTACTAAGTTATCTCATTTTGTTAGAATTTTTTGAAAATAGGAAACACTCTTTCGCTTGGTAATGAAGAAGATATTATTTCACTCACTCAATTTACCACCGTATTCTCCACAACCATCGACTACTACCTGTTTGAAGTCCTAAAAAGAATGCTCCAGGGAAAGATATTTGGCTCCAATAAAGAAGTGACGAGCTGTAAGCCCGTTGACCTCAACGGGGGGATTTTTGTTTAAAATTCACTGACGTGAAAAATAAATTACAAACCTATTTATTGAATAAGCCAAAAATTCTAAAAGTAAAAGAAATATATCTCGAGGCATATATCGACAGCCCTGCCCTGCATTATTTAAATTGTAATTTATTTAATTTTTGGAATAATGTTTATGTTTGCTAATAATCATTTTTCGTAGTAGCAGAAATCGACCTCGGGGCATATGTATATCGATAGGCCTGCAGTATTTAAATTGTAAATTATATAATTTTTGGAATAATTTTTAAGTTTGCTAACAATCATTTTTCGTAGTAACATAAATCGACATCGGGGCACATATCAACAGGCCTGCAGTATTTAAATTGTAAATTATATAATTTTTGGAATAATTTTTAAGTTTGCTAACAATCATTTTTCGTAGTAACATAAATCGACATCGGGGCATATATCGACAAGCCTGCAGTATTTAAATTGTAAATTATTTAATTTTTGGAATAATGTTTAAGTGTGGTAACCATCATTTTTCGTAGTAGCATAAATCGACAGCCCTGCAGTATTTTAATTGTAAATTATCTAACTTTTGTAAAAAAAAAATGGTGACAGGGGGGCTGCTGGGGAGGGAGAGGGGACCGTCTTTCTTGACGTCATCGAAAAGGACATACAGACAGAAAGACGGACATTATCGGCTATTAATATATAGATTGCTGAAACTGAAGGCTATTTTGAGACCAAAGATAAATTGTTCTACGAAGAAAGCATCGAAATGTTAGAAAAGCATGCGTTGAAATGAATGTCTCCTGACCAAATGTTGTTGTTTTATCAGTCATCTTACGACTAATTCGTGATGCATCCTACGAACTTACCGAGTGATGGATTATCAAGCGTGTAATAGAAAATCCAAATTTTTCTTCTTTCGTTTTTTGACTCGTTTATGTCAAATTATACCCACAATGTACTCGTTGAATGTTCAATACCCGTGACCCAAGATTGAACATTCAATAAAAAAAATCGTGTATAATTTTGGATTCTTGATCGAGAATTTTTTTTAAATTTTTTTTTTACCATGTCCGCTCCCAATATGGAACACATGGACTCCTAATGGAGTTTATCTCAACAGAAGTGTTTCTACGAAAACTGATTGTTACTCAGTTGCTCAACCTCTCTTTTCCCAAAGAGAGTAGGAATAGAAGGAAAGGGCTAGGACATGACTAGTGGTTAGCTAATCGCTCTCGATACGCCCCGTTCATAGGATAGGATGGGTGGGAGGGGGGAATTCAAGACATCACATACATCCATGCCTTTGAACAGAAATTCATTAATCGATTGAAAAATCAGTTTATAAAACTGCCCGTACTAGGATTCGAACCCGTGCCCTCCGTAGCGGTAGCCAACAACGTTGACCACTCGACCACACAGGCAAGATTTTTTTACGATTTTCAAACAATTCCCAAAATGAAAAGACGCTAGACTTCTTTTTACCTTTTCTCAGAATTTCAAATCCAAAATCCCAGATAATACGGAATTGCAAAAATAAAAAAAATCGTGACCTTTTTTTTTTTTTTAACCCTTGCGCAACTTTCTCACATTTTATCAATTCCGAAATTACGGGATTAGTACCATCACAATCTCGGGATCCCAGGATTGGAGGCCCTACTTGGGATGTCATGAAATGTTTGGAGTTGACAATTATTTTTAAAACAGCGTCACAAGTACGTCTGACACTGTAATCAAACGATGTAAAAGCCCTATTATAACTTTTCGCTACAACTTTAATATGATAAATTTATAACTATAAAACCTTGTGTGGCCCTTCCGTCCAGCGGTCACGTATAACATGGCATTGATAGTATCATCCTCAAATATGATGTGAAGTCGTGCGAACGGAAGCCGTGGGTTTATATAAACTTTAAATTGTCTACTGCCTGGGATTCCCCTTATACGCTTATCCCTTCTAAGCCTGATTGCAAAACAACTCGCGATTAATTTCAGCAAATGATTGAAACTAAGCACACGTATTATATTTTTTAGCTAAAGATGTTTTCAACTCATTACTCTCGCGGCTCGGAGACTAGAAAAATACTTCTCTGCCGATGGGATTCGTTTAGGGACCCCAGTGGTTTCCTCATTATTGGCCTTATTCTTATGAATTTCAAAAAAAAATAGTCCAATGGCTTTAAAATATCTCTCTGCATCATTCCTCATACATTTTTTTATAAAAATCCGTGTTTTTTTAATAAATAATCATATTTTAGGTTACGCGTAAAAAAGACGTCATTCCAGTGCAAATATGTATTTGCAACTGCGCGTTCAGCCTAGTTATCTTACAAACGATCGCTGATAAGCGGGCGCTTATCTCGTTATCGCATCGCGTTATTGCATATTTATATAAACTACAAAAGGTTCAAAAAACTATGATACAAGAATACCTTGATTATAAACATTGTATCACCCATATTAAAATAGATATTTAAGAAAATGTGGGTATTGGGGTCGCATTTCTTGAGCTTAGAACCGGAAAAGTTAAAAAAGTCTTTTAATGTGTTAAGTTAATAAAAACACAATATTCCTTTGTACTTTATTTCACTTTATTAAAAAGGTGAGGATATCATTAAAATTTGGATTTTTTTTGACAAAGTGATATAATGTCACATAATTGATATAAAATGCTATATTACTAAATTAATTAATTCATTAATATTGTATTGAATAGGTGTGTGTGATGTCTTAATTTCTCTCCCACTTTTCCCATCCTTCAATAATTGAGCGTAGCGAGAGCGATTAGTTAACCACTAGTCCTGTCCTAGCATTATCCTTCCATCTCTACTACTCTCTTCGGAAAAAAAGAGGTTTAGCCATTGACTAACAAACAGTTCTCGTAAAAAAAACCAGTTGAGATACATCCATTAGGAGGCAATATGCTCCACATTGGGAGCGGACAAAATTTATGCTATACTAGTCTACTGTCTACTGTTTCATTTCGTTTTAATTATAACAAAAACAGTTTCAAATCAAAATACTTTTTAATTTAATTATCGTTAAAAATGAATATTAAATCTAGTATTTGTAACCGTGTTACCAATTTAAATAAACCGGGATTTCAAAACTAGTTACTGAAAACCCTACAAGCCCTAGTTGCGATTTTTAATTGCTTAAATTAACACTATTTTAATTGATTACTTATTACATTTTTCTAATTACATTTTGATTACCATGAATTCAATCAATTTTGCGTTGTTATGATTACCAGCTGAGATCGTTTGCAAAGAAAGCAGTACAACTGAGAGTTAAGAGATTTCTGAATTCATTAATTTTAAGGTAATCCAAGTTTGACTCTGATTAGCATATTAGCAATAACAATCTAAAAAGCACTTAAATATAATTTTCTTAATATTCACAGCTGTATGTAGTCATGTTCCGTGAACTAGTTATTAATTATTATAGAAATAAAAAGTATTCAAAATAAAAATCAATATGCGGAGTAATTATTATTTTGATTTATGGAATAAAAGTGTATGCTTTATTTGATAAATATTAAAAAAGTAATTTACGTTTACTGTGTTGTGATATATTTATTATGTATTTAAAAAAACGGGACCGGGTATAAAACAACAAAACAATTTAGAAGTATATATTTTTTTTATTTTGAGTCACTTTTTCATATTAAGTACATTTATTTGTAAATTATTTTCAATACCAATTGTTTATTACATCTTTTTATTTAATTTTGATTTGTATATAACACTGTAAAAATGTATTCTTTTATCGGTTGATAATGCTCGTCATGAGCGAAACTGGTCGTGATGTTTTTAAGTAAAAGTGGAATAAGTACTATATTTTAATATAATTCCTTTTCACCGTGCTTAACGTTAATGACAGTGAACACTTAAAGTGATTATGTAATTTATTGTATGTTTATATGGTTTTTGTTAGAAGAAAATAACATTGAAAAATCATATTATCTCTCGCGGCTCGGAGACTAGAAAAATACTTCTCTGCCGATGGGGGTCGTTTAGGGACCCCAGTGGCTTCTTCATTATTGGCCTTATTCTTATGAATTTCAAAAAAACAAATAGTCTAAGGGCTTTAAAATATCTCTTTGCATCATTCCTCATACATTTTTTTATAAAAATCCGTGGTTTTTTAATAAATAATCATATTTTAAGTTGCGCGTAAAAAAGACGTCATTTCAGTGTAAATATGTATTTGTAACTAATGCGTTCACGCGTAGTTATCTTACGAACGATCGCTGATAAGCGGGCGCTTATCTCATTATCGCATCGCGTTATCGTGTATTTATATAAACTACAAAAGGTTAAAAAAACTATGATATAAGAATACCTTAATTATAAACATTGTATCAACCATATTAAAATAGATATTTAAGAATATGTGGGTATTGGGGTCGCATTTCTTGAGCTTAGAACTGGAAAAGTTATGATTATTATTAGGCAATCATTCAACAACTCACTTAACATTTAGTTTAAATTGTGTCTATCACACCATTTAAATAGTATTTCAAAATCATCTATAGTTAATTTTACTTTATAGTTTGCTTTGCTTGAAATGTTTCGCTTCGGAGAGTCGGACGAAAGTTTTTTTTCACAAAGTAAAATTAAACTTAATTCATTTCGCTTAGTGTATTTATTGACGCGTATAATTTCTCTTGATAACTCATAAAAGTATCTTATGCCCTTCAGAACACTCCCGGGCCCTAAAAGCGCCCCGCCAGTCACGGGAATCATAATTAATTTTAATTAGCAAAAGAAAAAGTAATTAAACACCTCTGCCTTGAGAGCACACTACGTGTACATTTAATGTTTCTCGAGTGATATATCAACATTTAGGGCAGACGTGCTCAAGTGAGGTGCGGAAATTATATGAAAATATTGCATTTATTGCGGTGTAACATTCAGAAGTATCAACTTTTCACATATTTTACGCATTCATGCTGTCAGTTGTTGCCAAATTAAGTTATTAAGAAATATATGTTTTTATACATTATACAGCCTGTTTGTTATTATCTCAAATAAAAATCAATTAGATCGAAATACGCTTTGTTAAAATAATTTGGTATTTTAAAATGATTAATTTGAACCTCATTTAAATGAATTGCTTGATTGAGTGTAGAGTCGGTTTTACTGTGCGAATCAAGTATATTAAGAGTATAAAATGCATGAAAATATTATGTTGTATTTTGTTGTTGTTTTTGATAAAAATATGCATTTTAAGTTTTCTGAGTTTGACGCATTTTTATTTCTGTTATTTTGTAATCTTTAAAGTCTTGAAATAGCACAGATTTACTGAAATGTACATTTTTTGAAACAATGATTGTTAGAAATGTATAATAGATACGGTATTTCGAAGCAGATTGAGAGATTTTTTTTACAAATGTATTAAATTCTTTTTTTATAGTGTGAATATAAATAAATAAAAAATGTTTTATTTATTTTCAACAATCTTTTTTCAAAAGATGTATATTTCAGTAAAACTGCGATATCTCAAAACTGCGAAAATCAAGATATCAACAAACGATTTCCTAATTAAAACAAATGTATCTAAGGCAATATTTAACTTTATAATTGTCGATTAAATCAAGTGTTGATTTTGGGAAATTTCCAAGCAAAACAAGTGTATACGTAAAAGAATAATTCGACATTTGCGTAAAATATACCCCCAACAAATTTATAATATTAAACATTGCAATACAACGAAAAAGCATTAAGCATTTTTTAAAGATTGATTATAAATATGTACATAATTACAGCTTTCAAATACAAATAAAAAAGTGGAATTTATTTATTGTCATTATCTCCATCTCATGCAGATTATATTTTTTTTTCACATAATTATTATTTTAGATACTTTAAACATTAACGGGAAATATATATTTATGTGACTACGGAATATGTAGTACTAAAAAAAAATTAAAATATGCTGAGCTATTTTTAATTTGTCGAAAAACGTTGAATGCCAAATTTTATAATAAAAACACATAAATGGTAAATATATTTACATTTTTCGAAATATCCGTGATAATTGCAAAAAATATAACCCAGGATTAATTCAAACCCATGTCTCGCCAATTGGAAGCCTAAGGATTACCAGGATTAAGGTATAATCCCACCGTGGATTACTATGAACTGACATTGCACTGTCATTTTAAATATTAATCCATAAATACCAACAAAAAAAACGTATGGCAAATTTCAGTATAACTTTGAAAAAAACGCAGTAAAAATTGATGATATTTCAGGTGGTTGACTCATTGTGATTCAAATCTTACATTAATATAATATTTTCAGAATTTTACTTTAACATTAATTTACCAATGTTAATAATTTTTATGTAAGGATGATTTACATAACTTACTGTCTTCCCGAGTAAATCGACTAAGGTAATAATATAAAAGACTCAGTAATAAATTAACTGAGCAAATGATATATTTTTTTAACCCATTAATGCCCAAAAGAAAACCATGTGCGAAAAATATTTTTTTAATGTTATTTATTGAGAGTTTATGAGAAAATACAAACACTAAAATAAAAAAATCAAAAATCAATTTTCATCTGACATAATCGATACAAAGGCTTCTTCGAGTCTTGTATAGTTATTTTGTCTCGAAAAAACGTGATGGGTTGCCATTGTAGTCTTTGTAAGAACTAAATTATTACACTTTTCGCGCACTACATCAAAATCAAAACGAAAAGACTAGCGCACTTTTGACGGCTAAACGCCCATTGTACTCGCTTGAGTACAGTGCAATAAAATGCAACATAGCACACGGTAGATGAAAAATATTGTCATACTAAAAATATATTATGTTTAAGTAGAGCCTAAGTATACATAATAATAAGAAACAATTAAAAATGTATTATTATTAATACTAAGAAATAATTCAAATATCTAACCTAAATCATCTTATTTTAAACCAATATTTGTATGATAAAATATTGACATTTATCTACGCATTTTTGCAAAATGGTATTTTTTTACAGTTTACTACTATAATATAGTTTCATAATAGGCTATTACTTTTGAAATAAACAAAGAAATAATACGCCATGTCACGCTTGGAATAGGTGTACTCAAGTGAGTACGGTGGGCGGTAATGAGTTAATGTAAAGCACAATTTTCACACTATGAAATTGATCAGAAAAGTTAACATCTGTGAACTAGTGGAGTGGAAAGAACTTTGCTCTAGTTGCTCTGGGCTCAATTGCCGGTATGATCGATTCAATTTGAAAGATTTTGAGCGTAGTTTTTCGTAATTCATTTTCTTCTTGAATTGATTACGAGTGATTAAAAAAATAGTTCTCATTCAGTTTATATGTAAAAATTCTTAATATTACATAAAATTTCAACTGTACAGCCAAATGTCCGTTATTTTTTTTAGTTATTACACTGAAATAACCGCTGATCTTTGTGATAAACAAAATATACAGTGTGTGTCGTTTGCAAATTTGTGTAACTGAGTGTAACTGCTATTTGCTATATAATATTTATATAGCTTTTAAAGATTTGTTGTTATATTCCTTTGATTTGTTTTACAATATGTAAAAATCATTAAAGTAATACGATTTAGTGTCCAACCAAGCCAGCGGTGGGTTGCCAATATCTTAACAAGGGGCTCGGTAAATCTTATACATTTATTTGTATCCATTTTCACTCCCAATGTGGAGCATACGGCCTTCTAATGAAGGTATCTCAACAAAAGTTTTTTTTCTACGAGAACTGTTTGTTAATTAGTCGCTTAACCTTTCTTTTCCAACGAAAGTAGTAGGAATAGAATGATAAGGCTAAGACAGGACTAGTGATTAACTTAAACCCATGAGGTCCGGTACGGAAGCCCACAACGCTGGATGAAAAAATGAATTAGCTACTAAGTCTTGTTTCTTAATAAAATTTAACCATCTACAGAGATTAAATTTATGTGCTGATTTGATCTAAGACGAATGATTTTCTTATCTTAACAAGGGGCTCGCCGGCCGCGCTGAAATTGTTGCATATAAAAAAACGGTAATCCACGTCACGCATTGTTCCTTAAAACATTTGGATGAAAATAATATATTAATATAATAACTATTCTGTAAGCGCACCTGATATTTAACATACCTACTATTCAGTAATATCTAGCATAGAGACACAGGTTGGATAAGGGTATGCGTTCGGGGCGTTCGGACTGACGAGCGAATGAACTCGCGGTTTCCTGTTTTGTTTCAAGTTTTAATGACTCCGGACCCGCTTGGGGTTGGGGGGAGAAGGACAGGGCCGGAGATGAAAGGGGACGGAAACCCCACAACAAGTGAACTGACCGGGAAACTTCGGCGAGAGTCCCGGGCTGGGCGGTGCAGAACAACAATTTCAATCACTACTCGCTCAAAACTGCTGTGTTTTGTTTTGACGAATTTGGCTATTTACTCCTAAACGTGTTCATATATTAGAGTTGTTTCCAGGTGTAAGATGGTTCTGAATAATATCTCATAAGGACATATAATACATATGTATAGCTTTACTTTATTTTATAATTTATAAACAT
Organism: Himalopsyche anomala; assembly: GCA_031772345.1. NCBI lineage: Eukaryota > Metazoa > Arthropoda > Insecta > Trichoptera > Rhyacophilidae > Himalopsyche > Himalopsyche anomala. The sequence goes on from CM062827.1 coordinate 28,192,987, forward strand.
TTGGAAGCAAATCCCAAAGTGGAACATATTTTATGATAAATTAAGACAATAATTCTCTTGAAAAAATATGATTTATTTTTTAATACTACTAAGCATTACAAATGCTGTGACTTGATAATGAAATTAAAAATGATTATTTCGTTATTTCATTGGTTATTTTATTTGGACTTTTAGTATAATTAGTCTGATAATATCGAGGTAATGATTTTTTTCAGCAAGCGGAATAACAAAGATATAAATTTAAATTCATAAAGATTTTTCGCCAAATCCATGAAATTTTGTTCGCTTTTGTAGCAATAATCTAAATATTTATGCTCATTTTCTGATAAAGTTACCTACGCTTTAAACTAATTCTTGTATACCGAATCTTCTTAGAATATGTATAATCAAAGAAAATAGGCGAAGAACCTGAGTACTACGGAATCGATAAAAATACATAATATTTCAAAACAAATATTCGAGAATGGCGAGCGACAATATTTCAATACCTGATAGCTTCAATTCCAATAATTGAAAAGTTCAAACCATAAGCGCTTTGAAATTTTCTTTTAATTTTGTATGAAGTAGATAGATGAACGATAACTGAAAGTCAAGAAGTGTTTTACACTTAAATCAAGTATTTATAGTCTTTTTTTTAAATATTAAACCATTACAATACCCTAAGCATATCGCCACCATAAAGCAACTGTGAGGTAAAGTGAAAAAAGTTGATTTTAAGATAAGTATGTAAATCGATTGCCATAGAGAAACCTTTTTTATAAAACACTGAAATATTTTAATTGAAAAAGAAAAGGCCTATTTGAAAAAATATATACATTTAGAAATATTAATATTGATTGCCATGTAACATCAAAGCATCAACGATATTAGTAAAATAACTAGATACAGTTAATAGTGTACAAAAAAACCTACCAATATCTTTTATCATAAACCGTAAAAGAAACTAAATATAACCATAATTCGCTATTTAAAAAGTAGAAGACAAACCTTAAAGTTCAATTATCTCGAAATTAGTATTTTCGACTTACCCCACAATTGCTTGAGGACAGTGTTTCCTAAACTTTGAATATCTGTGTATCCTCTTTATAATTTTCGTAACACTGAGTACCCTTTATCAAAAAAATCTATGATTGTAATTGAAAAAAGTAATATGCAGCTCACCCCTGCGTATCACACTTTGGTAAACACCGCTTTAGGGTATCGAAGATGAAATTTCAGATAAATGCCATTTGGTGGTATAAAAAACAATATTTTCCCGTTTAAATATAACGATATATCCCGAAACGATATAAAATATGATTATAATTAGAAAAAAAAAAGATTTTTGGATTGTATTTTATTAGTTTAAAGGCGAATACTATTAATAAGCATTTGGTTTTTTAGTAAATTATAATTTCGTTGACTGTATATTTTAAATGGAATGGGGCTGAAAATAATCTGAACTATTTTTACAAAACAGGTCACATTTTTACTACTTTGAAATAACATTTTATCGAACAAAAATATTTTGTTGTTTTATTAGTATGGCCAGTTTATTTTTGTTCTACAATGAACGTTACATTATCATATTCGCTATTTTTAAAAATATCCCTCGTAAATATTATTGGCATAATAATCATAGCACACGGTCCGTATTTCTCTCCGTGTTTAAGGGTCGAGAAACGAGTGGTGCTCGTGCTCAGGTTACCATCTGGTATCCAACCAACCCCTCACATATTAAGAAAAACGATTTGGTAATATTCACCGCTACACATTTAACTAACAGTTAACAACAGAAACGACATTACAATAACAAATAGTAGACAAAAAGTTATATAAGATTATTTAAACTATTCAAAAAAGACACCTATTACATTAATCTGTCTCTGTAATAATTTGAAAATGCCGTTTTAATCAGTATAATGTCAGAAAACGTTAGTTCAAAAAACCTTGTTTTGATATAATGATTTTTTTCGAAATATCATGAAGCTTACTGTGACCGTAAGGCAGTGTCTTCCAAACTGTGTGCCGCAAGAGGTCTCAGGTGTGCCGCGGTGGAAGAAACCTTAAAATTGTTAATTTTAAACAAATTCAACATCTACACATTCAAACAAATATTTGTTTAGTTCATACATAGTGGTCAACGCGATATATTTTCCACGTTTTCTTTGTTAAAGGTACATCTCCTTTTTTAAAGCATTTTTATTTGGTGTGCCGTGAAGTAAAAAAGTTTGGCAGACACTGCCGTAGGGCGTAGACGAACGAATACATAACAATTAAACAAAATGAGTTAAACATTTGAGTACCGAAATGTTGAAAATAGCACATGATCAAATTATTTGCAAACGTTTTTGTATTAGGTTAAATAAAACATGATCATTGTTTTTGTATTTGGGAAATGAGTTAAAGGAATATGTGTGTTGATGTTTTCAATTTATTACATAAAAAAAAAACTCAAAACTGACAAAAGTTTAGATACATGTTTGTAAAGAATTAACGACGATATACTGCACATTGGGAGCGGACTTGAATTAATATTAAAATAATATCAAAGCGTCGAGTGGAGTTTTCCTTTTCTGGTTCACATCTTTCATTCGAATAGACGTAAAAGTTTTCCGGGCCGCTACATACCATAATAAAACACTTCATATTGAAAAGTGGAGAGGCGAAAGCGTTACCGCATACGGCCCTCGCAATAATAACTGTCACATAATCTTGCATTTTCGCACATAAAATGGATTCAAATGGGATTTCCCGAGCAAACCATCTTACCTGGAGGAGATTTTACGTTTATTTTAAACGTATGCATCTTTGAGGCCGTTTAGAGTTGATGCAATGTGAAACAAAAGAAAAATGTTGCTCAATTTTTGATGCTGTACAGTCTTCAGCAACGAATAAAAAGAGCAACACGATCTTAAAATTTTTGACGACTACCATAAAAGTTTTTTTACGTTTTTCATCTATAGTTTATTTAAATTTTCACAAATAAAATATTTTGAACACATCGATTTCAATACGTTTTGTATTTACCCAAGTAGCAATATTTCCATAAAAATAAAATCAAGATTTATTCATCAACTAGCTGGCCCGACGAACTTCGTACCGCCTCAGAATCAATAAATAATGTGTTAATTTATTGGATGAGTTAAATTCAGTTTGAATGAATACTCAAAATGAATTAAGTTCAATAAATGTGCAAAATTAAAAATGAAAAGTATTTTAATTACATTGAAATGATGTTATTCACGTGGCACAGTCGATAGATTTAAAGGAATGCAGTGGACCAACGATTTGATTTTGAATTGTGAAGTTGAAATGATCCACATCTTTGTTATTTGCTGCAAGAATTGCTCGTTCACTCAACCAATTATGATGTTTGTGATTAGCAATGATGAGACGAAATTTCAAAAATTCGGCAAAAACGAAATCAATCCTTTCGATTCGTTGACAGGAACACGGCCGTTACAGATAGTCAGCAAATGCTTGGAGAAATCTGCGGCAGATGGTCGTTTAGAAATGCGACTCGCATGTTTGTCGTTAGCTGAAGTTTCCTAACATAGCGCCACAGAGTCGATGTTTTAAGTCAAGCGTTTATTTCATTGGCAGCGGTCGATCTTGGAATAACTGGTAGTGTTTGGCGAAAATCGCCAGATAGTAGAATCATTGCGCCTCCAAAACATTTGAGTCATTGCGCTGATCTTTCATAGTTCGGTTGGGTGCTTCCAATGCGGAGGAAAAATAAGCCACCATTTCCCTCATCAATTGCCTTCATTAAAGTATCGTACACTTTCTGTTGGGGGTTCAACAGTGGTACATTCGTTCGAAGTGATTGGTTCAATGCATCTCGATCATATTCACGTTTACGTTCCGATTCTCGATTGAAAGCGTCGTTCATTCCTCGATCTGGCGACGCATCATGCAGCGCATGAGGTAACACATATCTTCGATCAAAAGCAACGCCTGGTTATGTATCTCCTCATTCACCTCGAGATCGGGATTCCCTGAACTGACGCAAATTCGGTGTAAAGTGTCTTCGGACATGTCATCCTTGTACTTTTTCCACAATTCACGTGGATTCGATGGGAAGCGTGTCAAAAAAATGATAGCAAATAATGTGCGTATCTGACTTGGAGACGCAGAAACAATTGCTTCAGCGATTGTCATGTCCCAATGAGTTTAGTTTTCAAGCAAATTGAGCTATTGACATGCGGCACGAAATGTTTGGAATACGACGCCATTGACAGTTCGAAATGATTCGAAATGTCGACCCGAAGGGAATTATTGTTTTTTTTTCAGATTTTTCATGTTCACAGAACTGAAAGACTCTTAGAAAACCATTCCGAGCACTCTTACTGATTGGTTTAGAAATACTTGGCATAGCTAATACCTCTTTATTTCACTGTATTTTAAATAATAAAATTACATCTTCACAATGTTGACAAACGACTACTTTTGTTTGACAGTAACTGTCAAACAAAGACTATTAAATTTAGGTAGGATAAATTTGTTCTCTATGCATGTCACCAACATAATGACAGGGATCTTTTCAAAATTATTCAAATAATACTTTTTTATAATTTTACGAAAGTTCATTCTAAATTTTCATATTTTTTATATTACCAAATGATATAAATTCTCATTATAACAAAGAACGCAACATTTTCTAAATCTTCAATATTATATTTATGAGATTATCTTTCATTAGAAAAAAAATATTATTTTTTTGTTTAATGTTCCACACATACCAACAGTTATACATTCAATCCTGTTTTTATGCGGTAGATGCGTTCCACGAAATATCGCAACAAAAAAAATCGCATAAAAAAACTTGACTTCCATACAAAAATTGGGGTGCGTTACTTAAATTGTAAAATCCGCATAACTTTGAAACAGCGAGTTAAAATATACACTAAATCGCAAAGTATATGAAAATAAGGGGAAAACCACGGCGTAAAAATATTAAAAAATAATCACTGTATGAAAATTCTATGTGTGTTTTAAAGCATGTGGTTCTAAATCACTCTTTTTCGGAAGAAATAGTATGCGCATCGATTTCATAAAACTATGGCTGTTTTCTAACAATGAAATTAGTGATCAGAGTTTGTTCAGATTTTCTTTTTCGATAATTAATTGGTTATGCAGTTTGTTACACCCATATATATATATTTTAAAGTTATCGTTGAAACTTGAATGCGCGATCAGAATTTGAATCATTTAGAAAGAAATGATCTTCTAATTTACTGAAAAGTTGGATACCTTCTTCAATTATTTTTGCAGTGAAGAAACTGGAATTTCTTTCAGTTTGTCATTGTTTTCTGGTTTTTTGTCAATAATTAAATTTAAATTATGAACATCTTCGTCACTTATAGCTTTATCTGTAAGTAATTCGTCGATATAATTTTCGCTAAAGGTATCAAACCTTTCTTCGCCAAGTTATATCGTAAAATATGGTACATCTAAAAAAATGCATTTCTAAAAAACCGCATTACTTCGAAATCGCATAAAAAAACCACATAAAAACAGGATTGACTGTATATGGGGATCAAAAATAAAATAATGATTTGATAGTATTCTATAACAATATAATATACATGAAAAGTATACTGATTTTTTTTTACATACCTTCTGATTTTATGTACTTTCATTCGTCTTTTCACATTTCAGTATATATTTTAGCGACGGTGATGAACATGAGACATAAATTCCTAAAAGTTTTTTTTTTAAATGGATATTGAAGATTTAGTTTCGATTTAGATTAAAGTTGGCATTCCTAACTTGATTAACAAAATGCCTCACATGAGGTAACACATGTCTTCGATCTAAATCAAAGCCTGGTTATTTATCTCTTCATTCACCTCGAGATCGGGTTTCCTTGAACTGACACGAATTCGATGTAAAATGACTTCCGACATGTCATCCTTGAACTTGTTCCACAGCTCACATGGGTTCGATGTGAAGCATGTCAAAATAATGATAGAAAATAATGTGCGTATCTGACATGGAGATTCAGAAACAATTTCTTCAGTGATTGGCATGTCCCAATAAGTATAATTTTCAAGCAAATTGAGCTCTTGACATGCAAGTAGAAACATTCGTCATTTTTCGGATGAACTGTGTAAATGCGACCAAGAGCATTCGGGTGATCAGAAACCGCATCGCTTTGCTTTTGACGTTAAAATTTCTTCGATATAGCGTTCCAAGTGTAATAAAGTGTCATCTCAGAGCAAAGCAACGTTTGTGCAAAATATTGTTGTCAAAAATTTATCATACCTAATTATAAACATAACCTTATTTCAATATTATCCGATTTTCTTTCGTTTTCATTTCATATCATCGATTTCTTTTATTCTAATCCATATTCTAAATTTAAAATTATTTATAAGCCAATCGTATGCAAAAGAAGCAAAAACAAACAAATATAGAAAACAGTGCGATCTGGTGGATTTTTCTGAAACCAGCTTACGACATTTTAGCATTTGTTGCTGTTCGTCATTCAAAAATCTTATTCTGTATGAAGATATTAATTTTCTTTATAATTTCTTTTCCGTGATATTTTTACGATGTTTTAATGCTTATTCTGCTATTCTAGGTAAATAAGAATTTTATAAATCAAATATCATTGAAATCCTTGGAGTAATTCTCGAGATATACGTGGTGTAAATAACCCGACTTTGTTTTATATATATAGATATATAAATTTCATTTGATAGATGATCCACTTTGGTCTAGTTGGTAAGAGCTTGCTCTACCGATCAGGTGGGTCTGGGCTCGATTCCCGGTAAGGTCAATGTGAAATTGGATTTTTTCAATTTTAATTTGAGATCTAAGACATGGGTGTTTGTGAAGTCAATTCTCCTTAAGTTAATCTCAAGTGACTTTCAAAAATTCTCATCGAGTATATCTTGTATGATCTTTCAACTTAAAAAAATATTTGTCGCATTGGCGTAAGCTGTAATGTCAAATATTTTTCTATCATTAAAAAAAAAAAATACTTTATACAACTAATTAATTAATTTGGGAATCTCTATGTTACAATTTTCTTGTGCCATAATATGCGTGTTTTATTTGGTTAACAATAACTGTACAAGCTAAACATATAACCATATAAGAATTATGACAATAAAACTTTTTATAGTGTTTTAGTTAAAACATATTTGGATTTACAACGGTAAAATATGAATTCGTTACAGATAGACAGATAAATCAAAGAGAAATTGCAATATTGAAATGATATTGTTTGTTATGGTCCTTTTGTAAGATTTCATATATATACATTCAGTATCTTCCATTACGAACGTTGATGAAGATTATCAAATGTTTTTTCACAGTCGACAAATCAACAGACAAAATTGCTCTTCAATTCATTGCTCTGACAATTAGAGAAGGAATTAAATATTGTGTATTTGTTCCGAAATCCACCTTCTACGGAAGAAGTTGGCTTGACTTTTTTTATGACTTACAATATGGTACTTTTTAATCTGGCCGAGAGAATGTGTGCCATAACCTTGCATAATCAAATCCATGCACAAGAATAGGGGACGTTGTGTAAGACCCGGGGACTCAACTATCGAAAAATTTGGAGCCAAAATTGGATTGAGACAGAGTTGAGATTTAGCACCGTTAAATTCTTATCATTGATTAATTTCGTACTTCCAGAATCAATTCCGTTTGATCGATGTATAGTTTTTGCTCCCAGTTATAGGTTACCTTGAATATATTAATGATGCTGAAATATTTGACAAATCTTTTAAGGGTATCCAGAAGGCTATTGATGGGTTAGAAACTTACTAAGAACATATTTCTCTAAAAATAAATGTAATGTCATGTAAAATCATACGCGCTGTGAGTTCGATAAGAGCCTGACTATTGAGAGACAGATCATTGTAAAATTCAACAGTTTCTGGTAGACAGAAATAGTTCTCTATTTTGCTTAAGAATAAATTTTAAATATTAAAACTATTTAAACGTTTTTAATTTAAAAAAAAATATATATTTGACATTACAGCTTACGCTAATGCGTCAAATATTTTTAAAGTTTTAAAGTTGAAAGATCATACGAGATATACTGGATGAGAACTTTTGTAAGTCACATGAGATTAACTCAAGGAGAATTGACCTCACAAACACCCATGTCTTAGATCTCAATTGAAAAATTGAAAAAATCCAATTTGACATTGTGACCTTACCGGGAATCGAACCCGGACCCCCCTGATCGGTAGAGCAAGCTCTAACCAACTAGACCACAGCGGGCGACATAACTGAGGGCACACTCAACGCATTGAATCGGGGTACACAAGCAAAACCAAATGTATTTTTTTCAACGCTTACTTTTTACCAGTGCTGTATCTACGACGGTAAATCATGACAGAGGGTGTGTAAAGTTCGATTTTTCAGAAAATATGCTTGCATTTTATACTGGGGGTGAAGTGATTTACTTCTTGAGAAACTAATGAATTAAAAAAAGAGACAAAACAGCTCTCTGTTACGTTAGTTGACATCAAGAAACGTTAGAACTGACTATATCTAGTACTGCAGAAAACCTTTAATCCTGTGTGCCTTTTCTTATGACAGGTAGAATTCTAGCATCCTGGAATACCATTTTAACGTGCGATGTATTTGGTGGAACTGAGACATACTGGAATATTATGGGAGTAAGCAAGGCATATAATGGGAGACAAAGACTCACGATATACTAATATAATTATTAAAGATTTTAAGCAATTTGCTTTCTTGTTGTATGTAATACAATCCCTTAATGAAGTTTCATCATATTATATCGTATTATACGAGAACTTGTTTTTACCGACGCACAACTTTATTCTTTGAAGAGCTAATGGAAAGAGGGTTAAAGATATGAAAGAACAGTTAGCTGATTTCTTTTTTACAGATTTATGTTACACGCATGTACTAAGAAATACATTCGAAAATTTATTCAAAAGAATATAAAATACAATCATTTTTTCAAGACCAAATATGGAAATTATACAAAGTATTATTCGTAACTTGTGTTTCAATCGAGAAAAAAATAGTATTCATCGCGACTTGATTATATACGGGGACTTTTATGAGAAACTGGACGCTAGAAAATTTTGACACGTCTAGTGTGTTAGGATCTAACAAAGTCTTTTGTTTTTTATTACATAATTCTGGCAATCGTTTTAATACAAATAATTCGTCTAAAAAAATAGTATTCGTTCTATGTTAAAAATAATAAAACATTTTTAGTAATTTTTCCACATAAAATTTATTGAATCAAGACTGGCTTCGCTCATTGTGAGCATTGTCAACTCAAACTGTTGATCAGTTGACAATGCTCACAATGAGCGAAACCGGTCCTGATCCAATAAATTTTATGTGGAAAAAGTACTAAAAATGTTTTATTATTTTTATCATAATGCAATTCCACCAAGTATTGACAGTTAACACCTTAAAAGTTCGTTCTATGTAGTGGACCGTGTTATTTCAAAGCCGTGTTAAAAAGAGTTGAGTGTACGTCTATTGACAAACCTCCTTAAAGTCACTCAACTATAATACTTAACCTGCCTAATAAAAGCATTCTATAAATATTCATAAAACCTTTTATGTTTTTAAGAAGGGTAAATTATGAGTATCATTTGAATATTACTAACCGAATTTAATGTAACAAATTACTTCACGTGCTTTTATATTGAGTGATACCTTATTTCAGGTAGGTACAATAAAATACCAGACGAGCTTTCAAAAACCCTTCTTTCACGCCCCATAAAGCAAAGATGATTTGTGACCCACTGCGCGGTCTACAATATATAAAGGGACTTTTGTTTCAGTATAAATAATAGAATTATTATTATTATAACTTAACATCAGCACACACTCTTATCCGTTCGCCAAAAACTGTTTCGCCATGTATCATTGTATTAAAAGTGACAAATTGCTGTGGAACAGAATATTCCTTTATTTTGGCAGAAATGGAGTTAAGCCGCGGCGTTGTTAAATTAATGGGGGCGAAAATTTACAATGAAAAGCTCACCAGAGCCGCCCTGTGGTGTAGTTTTGCGGCCTGACACCCCCCGCCAACTATAATGTATTTTGTTTTGTTATTTTTTTTACAAAAAATATACTTTATATTTATAACTGATAACAATATAGATTGTTTATTTAGTCATACTCAAATTCTTCATACAAAACATGATAAAAGGTTATAATAGTATCAATACCAACAGCATAATTGAACATATGAGTCGTCTGGTATCAAAAGCAGAACTATCCCATATATGTCGAAATTAAACTAATGTTGTCACATTATTTTGCTGGTTATAGTGTATGGCTAGAAATTAAAAAATATGTTTAAAAATCAAATAAATGTGGTACAAAAACGCAAAAGAAAATGATGGTATCAAAAGCAGAACTGTCCACGACGTTGGAAACAAAAGTAGAACAGTTTGGTAAATCAGGATTTCGACCAATCATAAAGTTACTTTAAGTGATGTCCTATACACATTTTAAGTTGCTCTCGTTGATGAGCTATGTTTAAAATTGAGTTTAAATTGATAAAACTCAAAAAGCCAACAATACGTTTTTCGTGTTTTTCTCGCAACTTTGAAAAATGGATAACGACTCATATGAAGAATAATTGATAGACTTCGTTTTACTAGTGGTCTTGGATAACGAATAGCACCCGAAACTAACATAAACTTTTTGATTCGAAACCGCTTAATGTCGCTAAAACTTACAAAAATATCGAAGAGTTATGACAAATATTCATTGCTGAATTAGATCGAGAATTTTTTTTCATATTTTTGATAATAGAAATAGGATATTTCATCGTATTTACAAAGTATCAAATTCTAGTGTATTTGAATGTTATAATAATATACGCATGTAAATTTCTTTTGTTTATTATGACGTATTTAAAATTAAAGTAACAATCACTCTTTTATTTCCGATAATTCCGATTATGTGCTTGATTATGTCAAATTATCGAATTTAAATGTTATTGTGTTTTTTTCTGTCAAATCTTTGAAATGAAACATTTCATTATATTCCTTACATTGTTTCGTTACTGCAGTTCTCCTCAGTCATTGCGACATATTTGATGGATATTAAATGCGCGTGGTTCAATAAATTGTAGTAAACGATCCGCGAAGAATAAATGCGACCATTTTTATGACCAAACAAATTAATTGTACGGAACTGGAAGAAAGTTTCCTTGGACAAAAATTAATGAAGGTCGACACTTGATGACGCCTTGACAAAGGTAGTGTTTTTAAAAACAACGTTTTTTTTTTAAAAATTCCACAAGTAAAATAAAATAATTACCCTCCGCAAATCAACGAAAATGCCCTCTTTGCGGATATAAAATTATCCAGTCTCAATTTCATGATCCGGAAAGAAAATTGTGGGCGTCTCATGATTAAATTTTATGGTTAGTCGTTTGGAGCTCTGCTTAATGTTATGTTTAAAAAAAATACACAAAAAATATAGCCATAGTAACCAATATAGTAGATTGTATATGTTATAAATTATAACAGAAGGAACTTTATAGTTAAATAATTTAGGTATACAGTTAATCCTGTTTTTATGCGGTAGATGCGTTCCACGAAACATCGCATTAAAAAAAATCGCACAAAAAAAGACATGACTTCCATACAAAAAGTGGGGATGCGTTTCATGAATTTTAAAATCCGAATAACTTTGAAACAGTAAGTCAAAATATACCCAAAATCGCATAAAAAAAACTTGACTTCCACAGAAAAAGTGGGGATACTTTACATACATTTTAAAATCCGCATAACTTTGAAACAGCGAGTTAAAACATACACTAAATCGCAAAGTATAGGAAAATTATGGGAAAAACACTGCGTAAAAATATTTTAAAATATTCAGTCACTGTATGACAATTCTAAGTTTGTTTTAAAGCATGTGGTTCTAAGTCACTCTTTTTCGGAAGAAATAGTATGTGCATCAATTTCATAAAACTATGGTTTTTGTCTAACAATGAAATTAACTTTTTCGTAACTTCGTAACCCACAGTTTTTTAACCCACAATGTATCAAACTTGATATTGTTCTATCAAAAGGATGTAAGCTCCAAATCCAGAATAAGTATCTAAATTTAGCTTTTAAATTTGAAAAAAGATGAGCTTGTGAAAATTGAAACCGAGAATAAAGGCTGAGAAAAAAAGTTTTCCATGACAATTTCTTTAATTAATGATTATGTCAATTAAACACCAGTTTAGAAGTCTCCGTGCACTTCCAGGTTGTGTATATTTCATCGTTTTCATATGGCCCAAAATCATCAAAACACGTTTTTGTGCCTCCTGTAAAATTTTCTATGTGTGGGTTACGTTCTTTTTCTTTTCCACAGTTGATATACATTTTAGTTAAAATGAAACAAATTTATTTAACTAAGAAATAAAATTATATTGAATTTGTTTATTGTAGTTATACGATAACATTTGCTCTAAGCAACGATACTTCTGGTTTTGTCCATGGTCACTATCGTCTGCCTCGTTTACGGAACTCACGGGCTCAAATCTCATTATCAGAAATTCCATAAATAGATTTTCAAATCAATCCTCTTTTTAAAAAAGAGATTGACTAACTGCTTAACTAGCAGTTTTCGTCGAAACATCAGTACTGAAATAAACTTAATAAGAAGTCCACATATTCCACATTAGAAGCGGAATAGATTCCAGAGAATTATTTAGGTATAAAGTAAATTTTGTGGAAGTAAATAAGTCAATTACATCATAAAAATCACTCCTTTAAATTTGAATCGTTCAAATTATGTACATTCACACAAGTTTTGTCACTAACGATCCGGGATTTGCCTTTCGGCATCTTTGGGCGTTCAAGTGCGCGGATGAACTTGAACAGACGCTTAGTAAAAATATTTCGTGTTTATATAAGAAATAAATGTATCATTAAGCTTAAAGCCATTGCTGGCGAAAAGGATTAGCCCATGGGAATGCCCACAGATTTGAATGGTGAGTAATTTTAAGAGTAATATTTATTTTTGTTTGTTGCAAAAGGTTTTATGATTATATTTATATAGGGTATAAAAGTGGAGAGCCCGGCATATGTAGCTGTTCATTAAAAATCGGAAGACTGTTCAATTGTGCTCTGTTTATTTCTAAAATTTCCATTTTAACATGTTTGAGCCGAAAACGTAAATCTCATTGTTGTTTATTTATCTTTAATGTATGAATGACAATTTTTTCAATATCCGCTACCTTTTTGGAGCATATGGCTACGGGTTTTCCAAGATTCTCGTTCCCCGCCATTATCATTTTATCTTTCCAGAAATTAATAAAAACAAATATTACTATCCAATTATTATTGTCATAATGGATATTATTAATATAACTATAAATATTAGGTAAATATAATAATGTCGGCATTGAGTACATCCACTTTTTTTTTAACTCATCCTGATCATTTTTCTCGAGGCAATTTTTCTACGAAAAGTGTTATAAGGTTAACTGCGTCTGACACATTATCACGCCCATGTGGCATTTTGCGAAAACACTATCTGTGATTTACGATTCGAAGCAATGGATAAAGAAAGTTAACTCCATCATTGAAACAACACTTTATGTATTAAATTCTTTTTAAAAATAACCCAAAAATACTATTTGACTTAATAACAATATTGTTTCATCTGTTTTTTTTTTGTATTTTGATTAAAAATTGCTTGTGATTACATAATACCATATTGGTATTTTTTAAAAATATTATGCTATTTATTCTATTTATATCGACTGTGGAAAGGAAAAAGGAAAGAACTTTTTTCGATAATCAAAATGTATCAAGCTTGATACATTGAAACTAAGAAAAAATACTAAAAAAAAAGTTTTTCCTAGACAATTAATATTAGATTATGTCAATTTTACACCAGTTTAGAAGTCTCAGTACACTTCAAGGTTGTATATATTTCATAGTTTGTATATTGCTCAAAATCATCAAAACACGTTTTTTGTGACTCGTGTAACATTTGCTATGTGTGGGTTACGTAGTTTTTCCTTTCCGCAGTCGATATAACTAGTGTGGCAGAAGTTTTGCATATTTGAAAAGCATAGGCAATGTCGTATGCTATATTATTTTTGAATGTACGCACTTTTAATGTGGTAACTATCAATACATGGTAGAAAGGCATTATATTTAAAAGTTAAACCTTCTTTTCTACTAATTATATATATACATACATATATATATATGTATTTTTTAGGATCAGTACCAGTTTCTCTCAAAACAAGCATTTCTAACTATGAGCAAAATTAAAACAAAAGATTGTTTTTTTAATATTTTTGAAATTACGTTAAGATTCATGCTTGACTAAGAAACGATTGTTTTTAACATTTCTTAAGTTATTCGATATTATGTTTGACAACTAAATATTTTTTGTTGATAGGCTGGTGTGAATATCCAGGCCAATGACAGAAATTGATGAAGAAAAAAATGAATATCGATTCCTTTTAATTGTAGTAAATTTTGCAGTAATATGAGTTCAAGCAGTGTCGGATCCAATGGCGCTACGGTTAGCGTTGTGGGCTTCCATGCCGGACTTCACGGGTTCAAGTCCCAGTTCAGGCAGACGTTTTTCGATTGATTTATCGATTTTTGTTCGAATGTATGGGTGTTTGAGATGTTTTATCGTTCTCTCTTACCCTTTCCGATCCTTTAATAACTGGGTAAAGTGAGAGCCATTTCTTAACCACTAGTCCTAACCATATCCTTCTATCCCTACTACTCTCTTTGAATAAAAAAGATTGAGCGACTGAGTAAAAAACAGTTCTCGTAGAAAAACTTATGCTGAGATACCTCCATTAGGAGACCATATGCTCCACATTGGGAGTAGACATGGATAAAAAATAATAATATGAGGTCACTGCTTCTTTTTAAATTTGGTACTGAAACTAATAGTTTGTGTGGTCTAGTGGTCGACGTTGTTGGCTTTGGCTACGGAGGGCACGGGTTGAAATCCCGGTACGGACAGTATTATAAATTGATTTTTCAATCGATTTATGAATTTCTGTTCAAAGACATAGATGTTTGTGATGTCTTGAATTCCCCCCTCTCACCCATCCTATCCTATGAACGGGGCGTATCGAGAGCGATTAGCATACCACTAGTCCTGTCCTAGCCCTATCCTTCTATCCCTGCTCTATTTGGAAAAAGATAGATTGAGAAACTGAGTAACAAGCAATTCTCGTAGAAACACTTCTGTTGAGATAAACCCCATTAGGATTCTATATGCTCCACATGAGGAGCGGACATGATTTTTAAAATTTAATTTAAACTAATAGTCAGTTAGCTAAATACTTTTGATTAAATAAAATAGATTAAAAGAATAACTATTTTAACATGTAAAAGATAGTCACTTGAGCAGAATAGTCATTGCAAACGTCCAGAACAAAATTTCCAATGTACTGTCTGATCATCAAATAGGTCACTTATCACTGGTCTTCCTGTACAAATTAATTTTATTAATACCATATGCTTCAAACATAAAGCTTATTAATCTGAAGAGATCATACTCTATTTTTGTAATCTTTTTGTTACAGACTTGAATTAAATCGTGTTGCTTATTTTTGTTGAACAAGAAATGAAACTGAATTTAGTTTATCCATCATTTTAAGATAACCGCAACACTTAACTGTAGCGTAGTATTATATATGTGAGTTTTTAACTTACTTCAACAAAGTCTTTGTCAGTTCTTATATTATTCCAAAACAAAAATTTTGTTTGTTTATTCTCACAATACTATCTACCGTCATAAAATATTGAGATTAAATCTTAACGTTCCTTTTATGGGACACAAAAAAAGAACTCGATAGGCGAATCGAACAAAGACTGTCTTATTTAAGAAAATTGAAAGTTTTCCGCTTTTCGTATTGCAGCCACCTGCGACTGGAAGAAAATGCAGTTTCTCTTCATGCGCACATTTCCCAGGAGGAGCCTAGTTTTTTTTATCAAACACTTTTCTGTTCATTCTTTCACACGCGAGAAATTTTCTCTACAATTCTTTCGCTCAAGGAAATCACGACGGGGCCTGCGCGATTTTTATCAGAATATTAACTTCTTTTCGAGAATGTCATAACTGAGAGAAATTTAATCAATCGAAGTAGGTTTTTTTTATCAAGCGTATTTGAAGAGAAATTTTCACAATAATTTTTTGTGAAATTTATATTAGAACTTTTAGAGTGGGTCAATAATTTGCCTTGAAATGGTTTGAGATATATTATTTATTATTAAGATGGAAAAGGTTCAACAGCATTTTTTACAGGATATATGAATATTTTAGTGGATGTATTCAATTCTTTTTCTTTAAACTAAGAAACAGTACACATTTAAAGAATAAATAATTTGCATCAACGATTCTTTAAAAAATTATCAGTAACAGGACTTTGGCGGGATTTTCGTTTTAATAAGACGAAAGAAATATGTAATCTAGTACATTTATTTTCGGCGATCAATCAATAAAAAATGAGAAATTCTTAAAAAAAAAAAGATGGATAAAGCCATGTGTAATAAGTATACGTCGTCAAGTAGATAACTCTAAAAAAATCTTCTGCGTCTATTTACCACAAGAGTGATGAAAACCAATATAATTGTGCATAAAAAAAAATTTGCCTTCATCAAACAGCATTTCATTGTACAGTTAACATTTCCTGCAAAACAAACAGGAAAAATTTCCATCCAAAGACTTAAGAAAGTTTCCAGCGGCGATCTCTGAATAAGTTTCATATTATTGTTTGATAAATCTGTTCTATTCAGTTTTGTAAAATAAAATAAAATTGGTTTTTCAAAGACCTGATTGCGCTCCCTCACTCTCTTCCTTGAATTGCGTAGTCAGTAGCGTGCATTCACACAAATTGAATCCACCAATACCAATATCGATAGACACATAAATATTTACGAGATTTCTAATAAAAAGTTGAGAAATATTGAACTCGCAATCTTCTGGCAGAAAGTTTATGAGCTCACCGTTAAACAAGCTTAAGCAAACGAACGTTACAAATAAGTAATTGACTCAACTTTAAATGTCAGTATTTGTAAGGAATCTCATACATTAGTGTACCGTTTTAGAAAGCTTTGACGGAACTACGATATCTATACATTACTTAATTAGAATGAATGCAGAGAAATGAGTTTTTTTGACTGTATTTTTATGGCACATTATTTGTACCCAAAATTTCCACAATTGGTGCATGACTTTGATAACATGTTTTTACGGTTAAAACACGGTAACTTGTTGAATATGTTTCTATAATAAATTTGCTACATCTATGCTTCACGTCATGTTTACCAAAAAAGTGACCAAACAAAGTCGTTAGCCTCCCCGGCAAACACCCCGTGCACACGTATGTATATCCGTTTTAGGGTGTTCACTGTCAATACTTGGTGGAAAGGCATTATATTAATAAAAACACAATATTCCTTTGTATTTTGTTCCACTTTATTTAATAGGTCGGGACTGGTTTCGCCCATTGCAAGCATTGTCAACCGATAAGAAATATAATTTAACAATGCTATTTATAGAAATTTATTTTTGTATAAATAGCATTGCTAAATTTTATTTCTTATCAGTTGACAATGCTCGTAATGAGTAAAACCGGTCCTGACCTATTAAATAAAGTGGAATAAAGTACAAAGAAATATTTTGTTTTTATTAATTTATGTATAAGTCGATTTTTAACAAAGTCACTACCGAATCCATCAAACAAAATACTTCAATATTCAAAGTGTGAATATTGCGTCTTCTTTAAATAACGAGTCTTGGCACGCTACTGAATCTCACTAGGGTTGAAACCGTGGCTGGGGAACCGTGTGGCGTGGAACTTAAGTTTTTAAATGGTTTATACAGAAACAACTTTTCTTTGGTTTGAAAACTTCAGCCTTTCGCCGAGTAAAGGTGTAAAACCATTATGATAAACGTTTATGCATGCATTGTTTGCACGGTCGCACAGTTTATAAGAAGTTTCCTATTGTCAATTCTAATAATAGCTATAAAAATACAGAGAATTTTGAGATAATATTATTATTACTTTATGTAAAAGCCGTTCATAACTTAAAGATGTAAACTAGTATTTTAGTATTTATTGAGAAACACGTATACTAAAATATAATAAGTCCATCATAACAAAATACAGATATATATTTATTCAGCTTTTAGACTTCCACGTTCTGTATTTATAAAACTAATAGCTATAAGCCCGTTGACCTCAACGGGGGGAAATTTGTAGTCAGAAAATTTACTGGCGTGAAAAATAAATTATAAAATTATTATATTGAAAAAACATTTAATGTGAAGATAAATTGTTGTCTTTTCACAATAAACCTATATTCATCCGAATTTTATAAGATAAAATGTATTTTTAATCGTAAAAATGCAATCTTTATTTATATCACTTTTAGGATGTTCACTATCAATACTTGGTGGAAAGGCATTATATTAATAAAAACACAATATTCTTTTGTACTTTATTCCACTTTATTTAATAGGTCTGGACCGGTTTCGCTCATTGCGAGCATTATCAACTGATAAGAATTATAATTGAACAATGATATTTATACAGAAATAAATTTAAATGAAAAGGTGTAAACAACAATTGACATGGAAAAGAAATTACCAATTACATTATAAGTGATTCTAAAATAGCACAAAATTAAAATGTTTAACACATAAATTATAAGTGGTGACTGAAAATAATTACAAACATAATTAAAATTTGGGAAATTTTTGACAAAGTGATAAATATTTATATTGTGACTGAAAAGAATGTAAACAGAAAAAATCTTAATTTTCCAACATTCGAATGCCGGGAAAAATGTCAATACGCCGATCTTTCTTTTCCAGGAACAATCACATAAAAGTCGATCTTCCGATCGAATAATTTTTGTAAATAAAATGTCGTAATGTTTATATTCTTTACTCAAATATCATTAAAACGAGACGAAACGAAAATAATCTGTAATATATTACATAATTCATAGTCCTATTCATTTGCTTTTACCTTTTTTATTTCAAATAAATGTATTTTAAATAACTGAACATCAAATATTTTTTAAAAACACTACTGTCAAGATGTAACTATAAAACCCGTATTTGAAACGGAAATTGTTGAAAATAAAGTCAATGCAATCTATATCATATTACTTTAAAATACCAATACGATAAAGAACAACATTAATCACAATGCCGCATCGTTGTAATTAGGGTGTTGTAATAATTCAATCAATAACCCAACGCAACTAATCGGTTTTCGGATTTTTTCAAATAAATAAGCCGACTAACCGGTTAGAAAACAAAATTATTATCAAAAAACCAATTTTAGTACCACATAAACCAATATGTATTCAAAAAAAAAATATAGGGCATCTTGTTTACTGAAAGTTTATCTAAGCGAAGGTTTTTTTAACGAGAACTATTTGTTAATCAATTGCTTAGCCCTTCTTTTCAAAGAGAGTAGAGGTATGAGAATAGAGCTAGAAAAAAACTAGTAGTTATTAAATTGCTTTCGTTACGCCCCGTTATTTTAGGATTGGTATAGAAAGACACACTATTTAAAATGCAAAAACCCATGCTTTCTAATAAAAAAAATACTACTCGTACAATCACTTGAATATATGAGATCCGTCACGGAAGTCAACGATGTTGTCCACTGATCTACGGACCTGACATTAAGATAGTTAAAAGATATATAAAAGTCCATTGTACTTTAGGCAAAAAGAGGTTTTCAATAAACTCCGGTTAACCGTGCAAAGAAATCCGGTTTTTGGTTTTTATTAAAACAGAAAGTAAACCGGCTTTGGTTTGAACCGGATTAAAATCCCTAGTTGTAACATATTCCATATCAATATCAAATATGTCGTGTAAAGAAATATCATTATAATGTTTTACTCAATAAAGCAAAATACTAATTATCAATATACATTATATTCATGATGTAGATAAATTTAAGGCTTGTTTACTGCTGATTACAATCACAAAGGTATAGCTACCATCAGTTGCTGTGTATCTTGTACACCCCAAACCTGCAAAGGTGAATCTCGTCTTAAGATAATTACTTTATCGATCGCTTCGGAGACTTCCGTCAGTTCTCCTGAGACATTTCCAATTTGGTTAAACATACTGCGACCAAAAATTTCGTAAAATCCAAGGTGAGCACGGATATTTTTCGTTGTATTATCGAAGTAGCCAATTTGCTTCCTGAAAACAAAAAGTTATGTATCTTTTAAATTGTGATATTATGTTTCCTGAGTGTAAAATTACTGTCTTGATGTTACTCTGATGGTAAAAGCAGCTTTACATTAATTGGTTCAGCGGTAAAAGCTCCGCGTATCAATCGGTTGAGTGGTCACTTGGTTTCGGAGTCACTGTTTGATTTGTTTGATTGATTAATTATAAGTGTGTACTGTGTATTCAAATATATACACTTGTGTGATGTTTTAAAATATTCTTACATTTTTTATCCTATCTATATATAATAGTAAACAATGTTTGTAGCTTCGTAGAATGTAATTATGATAGATTCTATAAATATTTTAAGAAATAACAAAATCAAAATACGTAAGCGGCAACGAGTTCCGCTGATAACTAAATGATTGATAGTTAGATTTGGTTTTCATTTGTTAAATAAGCATTACATGACAGCTAAGCATGTAGATATTATGTGAAGATGCGAAGTATTATTTTCTTCGCGTAAACTATTTATTCAAAAAGATATAATTTGTTTTATGTTCAATGTTTTTTTTATGCTGAATAATATACTTTTCGTGTAGTTTACCCTTGTTAGTAGGAAGGAATTTTATGAAGTATTTATGATCTAAAAAAAATCATCCAAATACAAGTTTTATTTAATAGTCATAGTTATCAACATTAAGATTGAAAGAAAATGTTATACTCACAGACTCTCTCACGTCATCTTTATGACAACCTCACATATATCATTTTTAAAGCAACACTTATCGTCCAATTTGCAGAAAACTTTTGGTCCTTCTATTATTTACACAGTACTTGCATGTGCATTCAATACGCTTGCATTGCATTCAACATGCGTGTATCTGTACAGATTGCATTAGAGAGACATCTGACTATTGTGTGTCAGCGACACTCGGCTGAGACGAACTGCTTTGCTAAGTCTGATACGTGATTCTCACCTTTACTTGCAATTAAGAACCCAGTCAATTAGCTTCAATTCAACAATGGTTTGGTCTCATTTGGACTATTGCTCTAATGACATTATCGTATTCACACATCATTCAGAAATCTTTGTAAAACTTTATACAATATTCTTACGTATCAATTTACTCGATTAGGATTCGTTGTAATATTCTACACTTCTTAAAGTATCGTAAAAGTGAAAAAACCTCAGTTAATACACATTATAATAGTGTTATCCCCGTAATACAAAAATATGAAATCCATCAAAGCACCAAATAAAGCAGTGATTGTACTTAAAAGTCCATGATTTTTTTTTTTTACAATTTTACTAGTTGGCTCACTTCACCTCACAAAGGCCCATATTTACTCACTCATTTCATAAATATGTATTCATATATCACACCTTTAAGTTTTCGTAAGATTTTTCTGACTCCAGACAAAGCCCTTGACTCCACAACTCCCCCTTTCATGGCCCTGGTGTTTAATTTAAATAATTTAATGCAGATGTCTTAATATATATGTATGTATATTTGTATGTTATACCATATGCAACTTTTACCGATATTTGCATGTTCCTTTGTGTTTTACTGTTCAAAGTAGTGTTTTATCTAAACTGTAGGTTTATCATATGTTTGTTAGACAAGCTTGGTTTAACAGAAGACACGTAGTCTAAAATTACGATATTTTACAAAGCAAACGAGCGTTGAGAAGTCTTTCATTTGACATTTCATAAAGAAAACGTAAAGTTATATGGAACGAAATAGCGTTCAGTTGAATATTGTTCAACGTATATAAATAAAATGAAATACGATGCAACAAAGACACACGGCAAACTCTCAACTTAATTATTTTCTACACCGCTGCAGAAGTAATAGAGAGTTTTGAATAAAATATTTTGACTGAGGGTTCAATATCAAAATTAAATCTTTCAGAGGTTTTGTTACTAACGATTCTATGTTCACCTTTCGACATTTTCAGGCATTTGGGTATACAGGTTAACCCGAACTGACAGTTAGTAACCAGTTTGTATTACTTATGTATATTGTAGAATGACATATAAAAAAGGATAAAGAAATACCATTTTTTTTATATTCTTTTTTTTAAGCTATACATAAAAAAAATGATTTTCCTCCTAGAATCGAATGTCGACATGGCACATATGAGTTCTTAAGAAATGAAGTTAGCCAATTGGCATTTTAGTAAAAAATGAGTTGGATGCGTTATAATATTCTAGATATCTTAAAGTATCGTAAAATTGAAATGAGTTCAATAAATACACATTGTAAAAGTGTTATATCCGTAAAATAAAAATATGCTATCCATCAAAATACCAAATAAAGACGTGATTCTACTTAAAAGTCCGATAGAAAAATTTTACCATTTTACTACTTAGTTCACTTCACCTCTCGAGGGCACATATTAAAACAGTGCGTATGGCTATTTGAGAAGCTAAAAGAAAAATCTACCCAACCCACATTCCAATAAAAAATTCATAAGTGAAAAAAAGAACATGCCAACTTTCCACTTATATCACGTGTTATATTAGCACATGGGCCATTGTGCCGTTTGTATGTTGTTTAATAAATGACATGTGTGGTTTTGGTCATTTGTCTATGATTGACAAGTTTGGCAGATCTCTCAAAAACCTACAACTAAGAAGAGTGAAAACCAGCGTTTGTTTGTAGAGAAAATATTTTGTTTTATTGAAGTTAGAAAAACATTCCTTACTTAAAATTGAATTTACTCAATACTTTTCTTTCTAACTAATACCATTTGTATTTTCAGTCCCGCATTTTATATACGTATTACTCAACGTTGAATAACATGCTACATTTCATCGCATGGCTTCACTTCTCTTACTTTGAGCTACATCTCTCCCGTTTTTTCTATCCACGTTTGTTTGCCCATTCTGTTAAAAAGAAAGTTTCATTGGCGTAATGAATAGCGAGAGTCTAGACCGGGACATCAAAGTTTCCGGTCGTTATAAACCACAACGAAAGTCATTCGTTATAAAGCAACAAGTTATTTAATACTTTGAGAACCGGCGACGGAAATATCCCGACTGATTTACAAGGTGTATTTATTTATTCAGGGACTGAAATCGACTGAAATAAAAATAAATATTATATTAGAATAGACAACAGTAGGGCTTGTCGTTTTTTGAAAACTGGTTTTAAAACCCGGTTTTTGGCTAACTTTACGACATTCAAAAGCCGGTTTTTTTTAACTTCGTAACCGTTTGTACCTACAACTCTTTAAAAAAACCATGAAGGAATCAATAAAAAGATTTCTTGAGGAACCACAACAAAAAAACTTCAAATTCAATAACACCAAAGGCCGATTTTTTTCCACATACGCTTCTAAAAACATAAAGAACAAAAATGGATCTTTTATTTATGGCCTTAAAGACCATATGCCCCACAACATTACCCAGCAAAAGGGTATTTTCGTTATCAGGAAATTTTGTTACAACAATTAGATCATCACTAAGTGATCGATCAGTGGACACTTTGTGTTTTCTTAAATCATATTTTCTGAAGATTAACACCAAATAATTTTTTGTTGTGTATGTAAATGTATATGAATAAACAAAATAAAAAAGAATTTTAAACTTTTTTTCGTTATTTTAATTGAATTATCCATTTTTGTAAAATTTCTTAAACCAGATAAAACCGGTTTTTACAAAAGTCGGTTTTTGTATAAGCTCTAGACCACAGTCATTGTCAACAGTACAGAAACAATATTTTTGCAGAATATACAAAACAATGAAAATATTAATGTATTAAAGTCACTCAAAGAACCATTTATTGGAATGGATTGATTTGATTTGACGGAGCGTTGCCATGTTATTTTGATTAGTAAACAGTTATTGAAATTTAAAACCAATATCCGCTTACACTGTAGAATATATAATATAAAAAATCTTCATTGATATTACTAGTTTTTTGCTAGTCACTTATCGGCTATATTTAGATAGAGTACGAAAAGAAGGATAGACTTTAGGTAGAACAAAAAGTAAACTGATATCTTATCTTTCTCTTAGCCTCGTTTTAAGAATCGGGCAAAGGGCAGGTGGGAAAGAATCAGGGGTGGGTTGGAGGGGCTCACACGAGCCTCTTGCGAAATTTTACTTAGATCAGCGAGCCCTTAGTTACGCTTTTTCAATAATCAGATCAATTGCAATTTCTGTATATGGTGAATAATGACGCAAAAGACGTTCTTGCATTAGGAAAATTCTGTATAAATGATAGTGAATGCTATGAAATTATATAAGTTATATTAGGTACATTCGATGTCTAATAATTATCACGAATAATTGCATGAGAGTGATTTAAAAAATCCACCCCTTCCCCGGAACACCACGAGTGGCTATCAAATTAAGCGAGCCCCTTGCTAATGAATTGGTAGCCCACCACTGGAAGGGATGTTAATATTACGGACATCTATACCGTTGGATAAACATAAAATTTATTGGAAAAATATTTATGTTTATTTCTTAGAGTTTGAGCCCTTACTCGTGTGACTGATTACTTAACAGGATGGCTGCCACAGACGAGATATATCATCAAATTTATCGTGCTTAACATGCCACACACGAGTTATCTCGTCAATCAATAATTAAATTAATTATTGCAAATTATAGTCGGTGTGCATAGCAGCCAAAGGGTTAACAAAATAGCCACTCAAAATGACAATTATTTTTTGATTTGCAAAATAATTGATTTATACATTGAATTTTTTAATGGATATACACGTGAAACGTGTCATATTGCTGATCAATTAAAGTTTCCGAGGAATCAAAGTCAATACGACGGTTAATTTTTTTCTACTTCTATATAAAATACTACTACGCGTCAGTCATATAGACCAGTGCTTCCCAACCTGGGGTCCGCGAAAATGTTCATTCTTTCAACATTCATTGTGATAAAATATGAACATTTGAAATTAAAAAAATCAGGTGTTCACAGATTATTGTTTTCAGATTTCAGGCGCCCGTGGCATGAAAAAGGTTGGAAAGCACTGATATAGACTGTGATATTGTGCTGTAAAATAGTACCTCCATGACATACAGTAAAAAAAATAAGTTAACCTTTCTCGCAAAAAAGATATGTCTAAATGATACGATTGATAAAACCCAAATCTTTAGTAAAATAACTTATATAAATGTACTAAGCCAAATTTAAATGCTTTTGATATAGAATTTCTATCACGAACCATTAGTCGAAATCATAAGTTATACAAATACTAACGTGCGGGATCATAAACATGCACATATTTTTGTTGAAATATTATTTAAGTTATCTTTAACACATTTCTTATTTAAAGAAAATATATATATATATTGTTGGCAGCTCGGCCTTGGTGGGTCAAAATAATCCCCTTTACACAATATATTTTCAAACTCAATGACATATGGATCATTTTTACCGTAGCGACTATAATTCTAAAGAAAAGGTTGTTGAAAGAAGTTGTAAATGTTTCATTATTATTCTTTCACACAAATATTTTTCGTTTCATATGCTTATAATATACCAATCATTTTTTACGACCTTAAATTGACTGAAGGTTACACGAGTTAAATGGAATACTGCCTAGTAAAAATAAATGATGTCTTCGTTATCGATTATTGTTTTAAACAATGCTTAGGACAGACCAAAAAAAAACTTTTTTCTCTATTAATCTCAGCTATCGTCTGATATTATTTCAATATTCTTTAATAACATGAATACAAATGAAAAATTTCTTAATCTGCTATAAATTTGCGATTCGTTTATAGTCAAAATATGTTTTATTTTTTACTTATATTCCTGATTACTTGTATGTGTAAATTAACCGCATTAATAAATGATTCAAATGTCAGTTAGACTATCGATATCTTATATTATCAATTAAATGTCTCATGCAATGCGCTTGAGAGTATGGCTATATTTAAATGGATAACAAATAATCAGAAAACACGGTTTGGGGACTCAAAGCTTGTCTCTTAAATCAGGTTCAAGGATTCAGCGGGTTATGTTGCCACATGAGGTCTTTTTTTCTTCAAACTAAGCCGGTATTGTTAAAAAATCAATTTTCAGAAAAAAAAAAACTAACATAATTTTAATCATAACAGTAACGTAGAAATACTCCATCGAGTAAATAAAAAAGGCTAAAAAATGAATAGTTTAGGATTTTTAGAAATAAATAAAAGCATTAACAATAAAGAAATATTATTAAATAATATCTTCAATAAAACGGGTGGTTCGCCACTGTTAAATATATTTTCTAACGGTTTAACCCGTACTAATTGATGCAACTCATTAGTTAATCATTTCTTAATGTAAATTTCATTTGCATTACCATTATCCTTTATTTGTTTTTCTATCCTCCCCTCTTTGCCTCCCATTTTTATTTGATTTTGATTATAATATATCAGAATAGTAAAATTAAAATCATTCGTACTTAAGCAAACATTTGCAAAAGTAGTTGTCTGAGGATGCCTCTGAATGATGCGAAACACGTGTCACATTTTATAACACAATACATGGAATAATCAAAGTTATTTTATTTTATATTAAAATGAACTTCCACAAAGTTACCGCCGAATCCATCGAAAGTATTAAAAAACTAGCTTTTCTTTTTAAAACGAATCACTGAAGATAATATATCGAAAATCTTATTTCAATAGAACAACAATAATATACGACAAAATTTATTATTTAAATAAGTGTTATTATGTTTTGTTTTGTTGTATGTAATTACCTACATTGTTCCGCGTAATAAAGCAGAGATACTGTGCCAAAATAAAGAGTAACCATGCCATATGAGCTTAAAGCTCTTATGTACTTACTAAGAAAACGTTTTATTTAAGTAGACCATTCTGTCATTTTATGTCACATAACATGTTCATATATCTTTAGTAAACAAATTAATGCCTTTAGCCTATTCATGTTGGGCATATAATACACAGTAAAGATCTTAGTATTTGGCCCTTAATCATACTGATCATACAATATTAAGCGAACTTAATTACGTCGTAAGTCGATAAAACACATCAAGGGTAAGCATTGTGGTAAACAAGGATAAGGTTTCTTACTAAAGGTAGGCTATGTCATTTAGTTTTAAGCATTACAATTATAATTTATAAGTATCATATAAGCTAAGATTACAAATAAAACAAGGCAAATTACGCACTTTCTTAGACCTCTATATTTCAATACATAATTTCAATATAACTATATCATGACTTAAAGATTGACAAAGCCACAACAAAACAACAGTTGAAAGTGTCTAGAATCAATATATGGTATGCCAATAAGCTGACTAACAGATTAGTTTTCAATCGAATTCTCTAAAAGAGAATCTTGTTTTTTTTTAAGAATCGTTGGCATTCAACTGTGGAAAGAAAAAAGGACGTAACCCACAGTTTTTTCAAAACAGATTTTTTCGATAATCACAATGTATCAAACATGATACACGTTCTATCAAAAAAATGTATGCTGCAAATGCTGAATTAGTATCTAAATTTAGCTTTTAAGTTTGAAAAAAGATGAGCTTGTGAAAATTGAAACCAAGAAAAAAGACTGAAAAAATAGTTTCTCCTAGATAATTTATTTTACTAATATTAGATTATGTCAATTAAACATCAGCTTAGAAGTGTCCGTACATTTCAAGGTTGGGTATATTTCATAATTTGCATACGGCTCAAAATCATGAAAACATGTTTTTTGTGCCTCCCTTACAATTTTGTATCTGTGGTTCACGTCCTTTTTCCTTTCCGCAGTCGATATGTATTTGAAAAAAAAACAAAATTATAATTTTCCCTTCGATTTTAAAAATTAAATCTTTTCGTGAAGAATTTTATTTTGTTTTCTTGTGAAAAATCGCTATTACTTAAAAACACATTTTCAGTAAATTTTAGCAGGCCAAATTTTAAGAAATCCTGTTTTCTCTCAATTAAAATTCAAAAATCAATATTTGGTACATATTTATTTACAAATAAAAAAAAAATATTTCAAGCAAATTTCTTCAGTAGAAAAATGACATACAAACTAATCGAATATTTTTTCGTTATTGTAACCGTATTTTTTGGACGAACTTCAATGTTTTTTGATGTCCAAATGGAGTGTTTATAACATACTAGCCGGTTCCCGGCAAGCGTTCCAATGCAACTCAAAGAAAGAAAGTGTTTGTGTTTTAATTGTGTTTATTGGAGTGCATTTTTTTCTGTCTGTCTGACGCTTGACGTTTGCTGCCAATTGTCTATGGAACGAAACACGCCCCACCTACTGTAAGTTAATTGTACTATAACATTCGCGCAAGTGCAAGCATACGTTGTCAAAATGAACTGTGTGGCAGACATACAAACATTGATTTTTATATGTAAGTTAATTTTACTAGTCCTATAACCTTCCCGGAAGTGCAAGCAAAAAGTTTGTCAATGTTTTATTAATTACAATAGAATGAGCGGTGTGGCACCGCATAAAATACGAACAAACCAACATCCATTTTTATACATAATATAGCTATTGTTTATATGTAAAAATAAATAATGATAAATTTGAGTCGTTATGTTGAAACGTAGCTTTTCAGTTGCTCACTTTAAAAAAGTGTCTAGTGATCACGTTCCGTTCATTTTCTAAAGATATATATATTTGTCTCTGTTACAAGACAATATTGCATAGGGAGGGGTCGCAGACTTCTCATACTTACATAATATACATGTACGAAGCACTTGATAATACGAGTATGCTCCGCGAAGCCTAAATACGTAGCCAACATCCCGGATGTTGCCTATCGGATGGTTTTCCGCCGCACGCATTAGATACATACAAAATAAGCGCATATAAATTGAGATGGATTCGATTGGCGTGAATAACTACTATTGCTCTGCTGGAGTATCATTTACAGAATTAATATAGGCTATTTTGTTATCTTTTTTCAAAAGATATCACAAATATTAAATTCTAAATAAACTTTAATTTATTGTAATTTGGATTGTAACTTTTTTTGAGTTACCTCTATTAAGATTCCATATGCTCCACATCGACAGCGGTCATGGATTAAAAAAATATCTAGTTTATTTGAATTAATACTGATTCGTACTTTTGTCTTCAAAGCAACAATTTTGGATTTTTTACAAAAAAGTTGAATTTAAAAATTGATTAAAATTGCTACTTTTAACATTATCAGAATATATTTTTTAATGTGTTTTCAATTCTCGATGGAAAAGCATTATAAAAAATAACATTTTTTTTTACTATTTCCA
Source organism: Himalopsyche anomala (assembly GCA_031772345.1). Classification (NCBI taxonomy): domain Eukaryota; kingdom Metazoa; phylum Arthropoda; class Insecta; order Trichoptera; family Rhyacophilidae; genus Himalopsyche; species Himalopsyche anomala. Next base: position 28,222,361 of record CM062827.1, read on the forward strand.
TAACTTTTTTATAGTCATCCAAATTTTAAATGATCACTTTTAGGGTGTTTACTGTCAATACTTGGTGGAAAGGCATTATATTAATAAAAACACAATATTTCTTTGTACTTCATTCCACTTTATAAATTAGGTCAGAACCGGTTTCGCTCATTGCGAGCATTGTCAACAGTTGACACAAAGACAAAGTACAAAGGAATATTGTGTTTTTATTTATAAAATTTAAAATGATTAAAAATCCTAGAAACAAAATTAAAACTAATTGCTCAGATTTTTAACTTCCTTAGACTTAGATATACAAAATAATAGTTTTTCAATCGTATGTATAAACTATCTATACTTATTTATTTTATATACTCATGTAGTATAAATATAGCTACTTCATACTTATTACCTATGTGAAATTATAATATATATATCCTTTAATATAAAATTATATATTGTAGTAGATTATTCCTTTAAAATATACCATGAAATTCAAACCGTTCAAATAAAAACTTTTCGAAGGAAGATCATACAAGATAAACTCGACAAGATGAGACATCACAAATACCCAATGATCACAAAAGTTATTTATAAAAAAAAATCTAAATTGCTAAGACAAAACTCTTAACAACTACACTACAGTGGCAAACAATATTATACGTTTTGTTACGTTGACAATAATGACGCAAAAATAAATGTTGAAATTAAACAGAAATATGAAAACAGTTGTCTAGTTTCTTTAATTATACAAAACTATCTTGTACCGATGATGAGATTATAGCTGCTACAATAAATAAGTTTTTTTATTTATGTAAATAAATAACTCCTTGTTACTGAGCAGTACTTTGCTCCTTCTTATGACATACCATAATCCTTCAAGACATTCAATGGAAAATACTCAACAAACATCAAGTATATTAAAATACTGGCCAGTTCAACTGTCTCTTTAAAACTGCTTATGTAACAGGGCTTAGTGTTTGTCTTGATCTCCAAGTTGTCTACGTTGTTGGCTTAAAAATCTGACAAAAGTGTTTATTTTCGAAGCCATACATATTTTATGTTATATTAAATTATTACGCCAAATACACTTTAAAATTTTGCTTTTGTAATAAAAAAAAACTAAATAATTCAGAAAAATCAGTGTGAGAAAAATTGTTAAATTAATATAACACAAAAACTCTATTCTATCGAAAAATCTCTAAATAATATGTATAGAGAATGTCTACAAATTATGGCAATTAAGTTGAAGATTTTGAATTTGAAAATTTCCTTCAACTTTCAGTCAAGAACTGTACCTGGAAAACTTTCTAATTAATTACACGTAACTAAACAAAACTTAATGTCACAACAGTGTGCAGCGTAGATGGACATTCTAATTGAAAACAATATCGTGATCTTTCTCGTAGCACTGCTACGAATGGCTGCTACGGATAAATGCTACGACGCGTTCAGAGCTAGAGCTGGTAGAGAAGGTCGTTAACTTGTATTCCTTTGTAATTGAGTTGTTAAAGTAAGGAGTGTTGAATTCAACAGCAATAAAAGACTGTAAACGTCAAATCACGTAGTGTTACTTACTACTTATAGATACAGTTGGAATAAAACGGTATTTCTTTTTAATCTAATGTATAAATAAACTTTGTTTTACTCATCGTTTGTTTACAGTGCTTCCACAATTAGCTGTAACATTTTTTTTACAATAAAAATAATATTTTTAATTAACAATATAAATAAATAATTTTAAATATTTAACATAAATTGATTTTAATTGTATAAATCTAATGTTTTTAAATCAAAAAAGAAGCATATAATTGAGGGTATTATTTGCAAACATCGCTCATTTCAAAATGGTTAAAAATGAATTTTGGATTTCATTGTGTAATATAATATACATTTTAAAAGTATTTTTGGTTTTACATTACTTTGGGATGATATTTTTTACGTTATCAAGCCATCTTTGAAAATAATTTCTAAAAATACTTTCAAAATTTATATTTATTTACTAAATTACATTCATGGTTCATGTTTCAACAATTTTGGAATAAGCCGGATTTGCAAATAATATCCTCATTTATGTGGTATAACACAATGTTGTTTGTGCATCCTGTATTTTTTAATCAATAATTTTCCTAAATTTAATTAAATGTACTCGAGACCAACTTGAGGCCAAAATCCAAAACATTTCGTGCTTTACCTCTTTTAAAATAAATAAACTTTTACTTTTTGTTATATTGTAAAACCAGTCTAATAAGCATATTAAGATATTTTAAAACTGTTTGTCATATTCAGTTATGTTAATTGTTAATTGTGGTGGAACAGCTTTAAATATTTTAGTTTTTTAAAAAAATATTTTAATATTTTATAAATATCCGTACCAATTTCATTTATCACGAGCATTTCCGACCGCTTAAAATATTTTGTAAAATAAAATAAAATAAGCTCGTAGATCAGATCTTAGTGAGAAAGCTCTGATAATAAAGCTTAAAATATACATATAGCTCGCTTTGAAAGTGTGGAGATAGGTACTACATGTCACAGAATTAATTTCTCATCAAATGAGCAGATAGTCCTGATCACAGGATCATCGCATAATAATGAACGGTGACCGCAAAACGTTCCGGGTAGGTCGCATACCCCAATCTAAGGACTTTATAGAATACATACTTTGAGGAAAAGGTCAGATTATAATAATATAGAATGATACTATCGTATTATGTACATATAATATAATAGAAGCCCGATACTTAAAGATATGATTCAATATAAAATACGGAAATCGAATCGTTGAGAGTTTTTTGTGGAAACAAAAAAAACGTGGAATTGTATATAATCTCACCAAACTATTTTTAAAAAAAATGGAAATAGTGATTAAGATGAATCAATCAAATATATTTGTTAAATAATACTGACCACAGAATTATCCTGTCTTATTATTTTACCAGGACTGTTTTTTAAAAAAGAGAGATTGAAAAATTAATTTCAAGCCATTCTTGTAGCTAAATTTCACTTCAAATAAACTCCATTAGGAGTCTATATCGACTATGGAAAGGAAAAACGACGTAACCCACACATAACAAACTTTACGTAATACACAAAAAACGTGATTTGATGAATTTGAGTTAAAGACAAATTATGAAATATACACAACCTTGAAGTGCACGGAGACTGATAAACTAGTTTTTTTATTGACTTTACCTCGTACTAATAAGATTTAATTTTCAAAAAAAAACTTTTTTTATGTTTGTTTTCGTGATTGCAATTTTCGCGGGCACTTATTTCATCAAACTTAAAAGTTAAATTATGATACTAATACGTTATTTTCAGTTAACATCCTTTTGATAAAACGTGCAACAAGTTGTATACATTGTGATTATCGAAAATACTTTGGTTTACGTATTTTTTCCTTTCTACAGTCGATATGTTTCACATTCAGAGTTGATAAGGGTAAACAATACTTCAGATGGGAGGAAATCTTGAACGAAATTGGTTCAGTAAAATATGTTATACTTTTACTTTAAAAAATATTTTTTAATCCATCATTACTGCGAAACATTTTAATTGACAAGAAAATAGATTACCATTTATTTTGTTGATTAGTATTCAACGTCTGGCCTTTGCATGTTTTCTTTTCATATGTGGCATGTAACAGAGCGATAAAACGTACACGTTATTAAAAAAAATGAATATTTCTTCTATTTACAAATAAGCCGTAGTATCGGCCGTTACATGATTGCAGTATCTTGTATAACAGTAGCTTATCCGACTAACGAAAGCTTCGTTTTCTATATAAAAGCTGCACAGTTGAAAGGAGAGCTTTTCCGAAGCCTCTTGTTGACTGACCACCCTCTACAACAAAAGACACAATCGCTCGTACCCGGGTTCATTGTTTGTCAACGGACCTCTACGAGGCAGCCAAGTGCAGGTGCGGACTGGGAAAACCTTTGTTTGAAACTTTTTCAATCGATTTTACAAAGTGACACAATTCTAGGGTTAATGGAGATATACGGACCGAATATAAACTTTGTGCTACCCTTTCGTCTTATTTTTTTTTCAACGTTATTAAAGAATAGAAAAGAAATCAGCTAAGACTTAATTTTTTTTTCCAATCAATTTTTTTATAATTTATATATACCTAGTTGATTTCTTTTTGTTGGGTCCTATGGAGTAGCAGTTAGAGTTGTTGGCTTCCATGCCGGATCTCACGGATTCGAGTCCCAGTACGAACAGCATTTTTTATCGATTTTATGTTCGTAGGCATGTGTGTTTGTGATGTCTAAAAGTTACCTCGCACCATTCCGATCCTTAAATAACTTAGCATAGCGTGAGCAATTAGCTAACCACTGTTCTTGTTATACTCTTATCTTTCTATCCTTAATATTCTGTCTGGAAATGAAAGGCTTAGCGACTGAGTAACAAAAATTTCTCGTAGAAATACTTGTGTTAAGATAACTCCATTAAGAGGCCATATGCTCCACAATGAGAGCAGACATGGATAAAAAAAGTAAACTTTATAACCTTACAAAATAAAATCTCTTAATAATCTTAGTGTTTTAAGTTCGTGTATAATAACTTAATAATAAGAGTGAAGTAAAATTAAGTGCGAAATTTCAAATGCCAATTTATTCTATAGTCTATGATAAATATCGTTTGCTTATTTCATTTTCGTATTTATTTCACTTCTTGGTGAGAGGTGAAGTGAGCCAACTAGTAAAATGGTAAATCTTTTCTCTCGGACTTTTAAGTACAATCACGTCTTTACTTGGTGTTTTGGTGGATTGCATATTTTTACTTTACGGAGATAACACATTTTTAATGTTTATTAACTTAGGTTACTTCACTTTTACGATACTTAAAGACGTGTAGAATATCATTTAAGTGCATCTTACTTACTGTTTTCTTGAATCACTTCACCTCTAATGGGCCCATTAATCAGCTGCTTACTATCTTTAAAATATCTTAATATAAGTAAATAACTAATAAAAATGTCTGGCATGGACTTTTACGACACTTTTAAACAAAAATTAAGAATTTGTAAGTAAATTTTAGTTTCGAATAAATAACAGCACTTAAGTCTCATAAACCATCCGTCTGATCAAAGTATTTTTACAGGGGTCAATGTTTTTGGATATGAGCTTGTAACTTTGTTTTTTTTCTGCATAAACTTCTTTAAATAATTCAATTATAGAAATTGTGCAATAAACGACGGACAGGTGTCATCTCTTATATGTCTAAATATTGATGCCAAACAACACCATCTATTGGAATTCGATAGTACGCAGTTTTCTAAAATTTGAATTCGTTTAACTTTTTATGACAGACATTTCAAAATCGATTTATACTGATTGTTTACATGAAATTTTAATATTTATAGTGGCATTTAAAGTTGTTGATTTTTAATTAAATTTCGTATTTTTTACGAATTGTGTTTTGAGAAGTTTATGTATTGCACAAAATTAAATTTGAATAGTTTAAATTATGTAGATTCACACAGATTTTGTCACTAACGACCCGGGTTATGTTAGTGACAAAATCTGTGTGAATGTACATAATTTGAACGATTCAAATTTAATATTGAAATTCCACCAAGCACCTTCAGTCGAAATCCTAAATTATTGTACAAAATCTTTTTGCAATTTTCTCACCCTTAACTGTTTCAAATGTAGAATATATTTCAACAGAACTGGTTGTAAGTCAGTCGTCCAACTTAACTTCAAAATTTTAAGGGAAATTACATGGGGCTATAAAAAGACGTTCAAGTCTTTTTTCTACGATCAGATTTGTGATGTTTTATTTTTGTCCATGTACGCTCCTAATATGGAGTATATGACATCTTAATGGAGATGTCTCAGCAGAAGTTTCTCTACGAGAACTGCTTTTTACTCAGTTGCTCAACCTTTCTTTTTTTCTAAGAGACTTGGGATAAAAATAATAAGTCTAGGATTGGTCTAGTGCAGTGGTAGGGAACCTGCGACCCAGTTTGTATTTAAACGTATGCTGCATATACACAACGGGTGGTGGTGGGAAACCAACTTGTACAGTTTTTATATTTATTAGTTGATAGCTATTTTGGCATTCGCCATCATCAGAACTATGTTTAAGCTTTCATTTTTCTCAGCTATATATACTGGCTCCGAAGAGATATACAATGCATCATGTTATTCACTTTAACATCCCAACTCATGTAACACTTATTAAATATGACTTTAGTGTTTCGAAGAACTACCAGTATATATAGCTGATTTTTTAAAAAAAGTTTAAACATAGTTCTGATGATGGCAAGAGCTGAAATAGCTATCAACTAATAAATATTAAAACTGTAGAACTAAATACGTTGCTATTTTTACCCTATCAAAACATTTTTTTTGACCAGGCCATTAACATAACAAATATGTGAAATGCTTACAATACAATATAAGCTGTGTTTGATTTTTATATATCACGTATCTCCGCAAACAATTATTGACAGTCAATAATTTCAAAATGAGTAAGTAAAGAACTACTGGTTAGCTAAGCACGAGTTGAGAATAGGATGGAGTAGGTAGACAGCCACCATATATTGTATGCATCCATCTAATTTCCCATGCAAATAATAATATATCTCGGAGTCACCGGAAGTCACTCGACTGCGGGTCAGTCCCAGCCACTTCCGCCCAACCGAGAAACAGCCTTTCAAAATGGCCGACATCTCTCGAAATAGCTATCACCAACTTGCTTACATGTTACTCTAAGCCTTTTCATTTCGCGCTTTTCAAACCTTGCATTGTGTATCTACGTTTTAGTTTGTATATTATATATGGAAGTAATTTTGATTCACGTGAACATGTACCAACTTATAATATACTTTGCACGTTGAAATTAAAGGTTGATTTAAATTACGACAACTTAATCGGTGAATAAAATATAATTTATCTTTATTGTTTTCCATTTCCGAACCTTAACCAATTTGCCCGTAATTGATTAATGCTAGCAAAAAAAAAACACTGCTTACTCCGACAGGTTCAAACCTGAAAAAATACTACACAAAACGATCCCCACGCTTGCTAGCTGTAGACTGATTGAGACTGATGCAATCTCAACTTTTATTGAGTCATGCATAATGAAGTAGAGGTAAAAATACTAAATGTTCCAATACCCATTTTTGCACAGTGTTCCAAACACTGCAAAATACTAAATGTTCCAATATTGGAACACTGTGCAAAAATAGTTTAAATTGAGAAAAACAAATGTAAATTTTATCTCCCAGGTGATATTTAATTTTCCTTTACAAAATGACAAAGGGTTGTTGATCTAATTATTTCACCTTATGTCTTCGCATAAAAAATAAATTAAATCAAATGGCAACTAATTCATCAAGTTTGTATATGTTAAACTTAATACCATTCAAATGTGCAATCGAAATGTCGTATGGTGAATTATCAATAATAATTTTACTAACAATCGGTCAATAGGACAACATTTGCGAATTTTATAAATTTTAATAAGTTACCGCCAAATCCATTGTTATATACTTACACATATTGTATTCACGATTCACAGTGAAGTTATACAAATTTAATTGAAAGATTTACTCGCGTCCGTTGACCGCGAGTTTCGAAAAATACTTTTTTGATTATTAATGATTCAGAATATCACATCGGTTTCAAGTTGACCAAACTCTCGACATTGTTAATATCACTAACTTATATGCCTCTGTCACGACTTGCAAGAAGATACTTATAGTGGTGTCAAGTAGCATATGTGTCTTTATTGATGCAGGTGGCAAGGGTATCAAAAATCATACAAAATATTCACAAAATGCTGTAATATTAGAATATAAGCGAATAGATTGTGTGCACGACCATCTGACAGAAAGCCTACACGACCGCCAGTTATTGATTAGAAGACCGATTCGGAGAAATAAAAAAACTAAAAATTAAAGACATTTAATTTGAATCGTTCAAATTATGTAAAATCACACCAATTTTGTCACTACCGACCCGGGTTTCACCATTCGGCAATCTTCAGGCGTTCGAACATGATCTAACGCCTAAGTAAATGAATTTTTCGTGTTTATATAAGGAACAAATGTATCATTGAGTTTAAAGCCATTGCTGGCGAAAAAGATTATTTATAAGAGTGAAACACATTAACTGTAAGATTTTATAACTTTATGTAATGATCTCTTTTGCTTATTTCGAGCATTAACAAGAAGCTCAAAGTATTACTTATAACCATTAAAATATCAATGAATTTGTTTTAATGATTATTTATAACACCGCTTATGCAACGTTTCCATAGCAACACAAAGCAAAATTATTACCTTGAATATGTACTTTATTTATTTTAAAACAAAGTTTGCTATGCCAGAGTAGGTAAGACAATATATTGACTATCTCTTCTATCCCGGTTTATATACAGGTAAACTAAATAAAACATAATTCTGACCAGGACTGTAAAGTTGTTAAGAAATATGACGACTTTGACTCCAACCTCAGTTTAAAACACAGCGTTATTTATTTTATTAGACTTGGTAGACACTTTTGTCCCTATTATTTTAAATACACATTATTTTTATAAAAGGATTCAAAGTATTTAGTCTAACTCCACGTCTCTGATTCCACAGCCCAGGTTCTGACAATGGGAGAAAGCCAAAACATCTATCAACTAAATATAACGATTCTTATAAAAAAAAAAAATTGACGTTTTGTTAATTGAGTTCTGCCAAGTAAATTCCAATTCAATTAATTATGCTTTTCCGCCTATGAGTAACAATCAAAGCATTTATATGTAATTATAGGTACAAGCAGGGCTTTTTTTTAAAAAAAAGGTGCCGGAACTCAATTCTTACCAAGCACTTTTTTTCTAATTCATGTCCGATTTCAATGTGGAGGATATGACTTATTAATGGAGGTATCTCAACAGATTTTTTTACGATAACTGTTTGTTAGTCAGTTGATCAATTTAAAAGGTTTTTTAAAGAGAGGAAGGATAGAAAGATAGGGCTGGTACAGGACAAGTGGTTAACTAATAGCTTACGCTTTGCCATGTTAATTTTAGGATTGAAAGATTGTGAGGGATAGATATCACAAATACCAACGCCTTTACTTTTTCGCAAGATCATGACTTAAAAAAATATTTTAAAGCGTCTTTCGGCATAAAAAATTGAATGGTTTCAAAACCAAATAAAAATATTTTTTTGCGAATATTGATAAGAAACATTAAAAATGTCGAAAAAAGGAGCCGAAACACCGTTTCATCGCGTTACATGGAAAAAACCACTGGGGTACAACTAAAAATTGTTAGAGCTGCAGCAATGTTGAGTGTTCAGTCTCATTATTTCTATACAAACTAAACTCAATTTCATTGCATACGTTAAAACAATTTTAATTAGCTAAAAGGTGTGTTTCATTCCGGTCACTAATAATAATGTCAATAAATTGAACTGAAAGCCACCGGGATAATAAAGTCTGCAACCGCAGAAAAATAAAATCTCGCAAATTGCTTTCAGTCGTGGCGCTCCAATAAAAACAGCAGTTTATTAATAATTGCGATTCAACCGAGTGCAACAAGGTGCTGCACTGTACGACAAATGAATTCTGAATGAGCGCACTTCTTTTTCTGATGAAAAAAGTTTCATGTTTCACGAAGGGTGCAATTTAATCATTTTAAAGTGGAGAAGAGTGTTATCATCGCTTTATAGTTTTGCATTATAAACATATCTCTGGCGCAACAGACAATTTTTTTATCCAATGTTCTTGATTATAATGTCAAGTTTAATTTTTTACTCAAAAAATTGTGACACTTGTTTCGTCTATTTAAAATGCATCATAAGAAAGATCAGTACAAACACAATATTCCTTTGTACTTCATTCCACTTTATTTAATATGTCAGGAACGGTTTCGCTCATTACGAGCATCGTCAACTGAAGTCAGTTGACGATGCTCGTAAGGAGCGAAACCGGTCCTGACATATTAAATAAAGTGGAATGAAGTACAAAGGAATATTGTGTTTTTACTAATATAATGCCTTTCCACCAAGTATTGACAGTGAACACCCTAAAAGATCATCGCAAAGTTTACGAATAAAATATAAATTGATTCTAACAAGTTATAAATTGCCAAATAAAAGTCGGTGTTTTTTTCTTTTCTACGAGACACAAGAAGAGGATTCGATACAAACATTGATAGCATCCATCACAAATTAATTACAAATATTAGGTACAGTAAATTTTAATGGAAATAAATTCAACAATGGTGATCCTATAAAAAATCTTGTTTACCAATGATTCCTTTCTATTAACCTTTATCCGTTCGCGCGCTGTGCGCAAAAGGAGTAGCACACTGCCCGAGCATTTGTTCGCGAAATATTCGCGACAAATGCATCTGTTAAAAAAATTATATCTCTAAAACTGGTCATCCTGGTTGAGTAAAAAAAAAGCATTATCAAAATAAAAGATCGTTTATTATTTGAAAAAGCTTTATTTGTGTCCGAACTGATTTATTACGGTCTGCCTAAAATTACAAAACGAACATATTATTTCTTAAGAGTTGGACCTTGTAACGCAGATGTTTATATTACTCGTATGACAAAAATATTAATCGAAACTAACACGAAACGAAAGTAATCTTATTTTCATATCTTGAATAATATTATTATAAATCAGTGTAATCCGATAGCGAAATGAACCATATCAACGGTACCGTACGGGACCGCTGGGCGTATAAAGGTTAATGACTGTTTTGATTTTAAAAAAACTCCAAGCTTTTATTTTTAACCGTTTTTTATTTACTAGATAGAGTATTTCAACATTTATAAACAACTAGTTGGCCCGACGAACTTCGTACCGCCTCAGAATCAATAAATAATGTGTTAATTTATTGGATGAGTTAAATTCAGTTTGAATGAATACTCAAAATGAATTAGGTTCAATAAATGTGCAAAATTAAAAATGAAAAGTATTTTAATTACATTGAAATGATGTTATTCACGTGGCACAGTCGATAGATTTAAAGGAATGCAGTGGACCAAAGATTTGATTTTGAATTGTGAAGTTGAAATGATCCACATCTTTGTTATTTGCTGCAAGAATTGATCGTTCACTCAACCAATTATGATGTTTGTGATTAGCAATGATGAGACGAAATTTCAAAAATTCGGCAAAAACGAAATCAATCCATTCGATTCGTCGACAGGAACACGGCCGTTACAGATAGTCAGCAAATGCTTGGAGAAATCTGCGGCAGATGGTCGTTTAGAAATGCGACTCGCATGTTTGTCGTTAGCTGAAGTTTCTTAACATAGCGCCACAGAGTCGATGTTTTAAGCCAAGCGTTTATTTCATCGACAGCGGTCG